>CM061141.1:159814249-160414249 GCA_030789695.1 Scilla litardierei
CAGATAGTAGAAGCAGATACCGCACATTCAAATCGAAGCATGATAATCTAGGGGTCAACCAAGGATAGGTATATAAATCAAAATCACAAAATAGAAGTACACCCCTAGCTAGTCACGACAAACAACTCACACAAAAGCAAAGTGAACCCACGAAGCATGAAATGCAATGGACTCGGCTTCCTAGGGTTAGTGAATGTGATTATCGAAGCTATGCTAAGTGTGCGTGTGATTTTCGTGGCAATTCATCATAGGGTTCATCTTTAGGAGAAAGAGATAAAAAGAAGAAAAGAAAGAAAAAGAAAAAAAAAGAAAAACACGGAGAAAAACGACTCAAATAACGAAGAAAAAGAGACAAATGACGCACGAAGTGCGACTCCCCCAAGCTGAAACTTGCATTGTCCTCAATGCAATAGTAATGAATACGGGAGGGCAATGAAAATGGGGGGGAGTTACGCACCGACACAAAAAATGAAAAACACGAAAAACACACGAACGAAACTGGAAAATAAAGAAAAAGAAACATACAGAATAAAAGATATAAAACACGACGAAGGACTCAAAGACACAAACACGCGATAACGACACATGAAAAAATGCACACAAAAGTCGATTTCCCCCAAGCTGAACATGACAATGCTAGCAAAATGATATGATCAATGTGATGCAGAAATATGCTAGGGGAAAATCGGAAAAGAAAGATATCAGAATGCAGGAGAGACAGTCTGATCGTTCTCCTCGGAAGAGGATGAGGGGTGAAATGATAGAAGGGCACGACATGAAGGGTTATTAAGATGCAAAAGCAAATCCTAGATACGCTCCCCTTGCTAATGAGAGGAGACGAGATTATTCAAATCTAAACTAGAAAGCGGTAAATTTTTACACTACTGGATTTAGATACACCTGAGCATAGGCGGATCTAAGATCTGGAGTGGGGCAGGTAGCTGCTCTAACTGCTCCTTCTGTGGCTCCGCCAGAAGCGTTGTGCCACGTGTGCCAATGGACCCAAGCAATGCACCTCCAAGCATCCCTCGTAGGTGTCCACCTGCGACCTGCAAAGGACGAGGTGTATTAGTCCATGGCAAAAAATCTTTCCCCAAAATAAAAGTATCCCAGAGATAATCGTCAAAATAAGATTGAAAAATAGTGAAAGTGTGACGAATACTCCCTGAGAATGGGTCGCTATCCTCTATACTAGCGACGACCAAATCCTTGCTCTCCATGAGAAGTGGCTCTCCAGGTGGTGACACACCGCATCATACCTCATGGGAAGTAGATCCTGTGTCCTGCGAGAGATATGGTATGTCAAATATATACGAGTCTAAAGAAATAGGAAGTGAAAAGCGAGACTCAAAAGTGGAGTGAGAGTGAGTATGAAAATCTCCCTGAATAGGGGCAATATGCTCAAGTAGATGCTCAGCCGCAGAAGAAGTGGAGCGTGACGGTAGAGGTAGATGTGGCTCGGGCTCCATGAAGTGGATGATCGTATCCAAGCCCTCATGCACATCCTCCTCGATGATATGCTCATGCTCCTCCATCTGCCCGATGTCTTGAATGACATCCTCATGGTTGACCACCGACCAAGGAGGAAGCTGTGACAGAGATGGCTGTGGAGGTGGATGTGGAGCGGACCCCTCGTATGTGGTCGTGGTGTCGTCGTCCTCACGCACATCCTCCTCGCCGGTATGCATAAGCTCTGCGGTCTCCTCGGTGCTCTCATAGGACTCATATGGGGTATCCAAATAAAGATGACAAGTCTCTCCCACAGATCCTAGAGAAATCTCCCCATCCTCACTATCATCATCAAAAAATGCTTCGTCATCTAAGTGGTAGTGTGGGAAAATTGGGGCATCTGTATGAGATGTGTCTATGGTGGCCGATGAGATGGTGGTCTCAACCATGAAAGTGGGTATATCCTCTCCTTCATCCTCTCTCCTCGGTGTAGGCTCGGTGATTGGTACCATCAAGTTTTGTAACAATTGGCCTTGGTTAAACATGGCACTTTCAAGGAGAGACACGAGGCTTGGTTCTTCTTGTGTTGGTGGAGGGATATAAGGTTGAGGAAATGGATGGGAGGTGTTCGGGCAATGGTTGTGGGAAAATGTATGGCCTTGGTGTAGGGGGAGGCTCTCAAGCGTATATGGGCAATCATAATACACGTGCCCCGCCATCCCACAAGTCTCACAAACCAAAAATGAATAGGGATTGTAGCCTCTCATCTGAGCATCTAAATCTGATCACCACATGGCAATATCAAAGATACCTGGACAACAAAAAAAAGAAAACTAGAGAGGAGTGTCAATAGTACAAGAGAATAACAAAAAGATAATATAATGGTGGGGGAAAAATTTCTTGGTTATTGAATATTTTTTTAAAAAGGAAAATAAATTTTTTGTGTTTTTATGCGTAGTCTAACGAACCCAAGCTAAGCTAATATCAAACTGAACGCCTCCCCTGCAACGGCGCCAAAAATTTGACCGGCGCCCCGCTTGCGTCGCGGCGGCGCGGTGTCGTTTTACCGCAAGTGCACGGTTAGTGTAGGGTGCGGGTTTATCGAACACAGGGAGTTGGATGGCTTGAGTGGCTACTAGCCTCGCCTAGGTCGTGTGCTAGCTACGCGGATGATATGGGTGGAAGTGTAGAAATATAGAGAAGAAATAAAAAAGACACGAAAAGAATCCCCGCTAACACGGGCTAGAGCACTCATGACACTTGGCATTTGACTTGATCAGGGGTGAGACATTGCCCCAAAAGGTGGTACCTAGCGTCCATGGCCCGATATTCCGGTCGGTGCCAAGCACGCTAGGCCTACCCGGTTCCGGACGGTGGGCACTCCCGTGTCCATTAACACCTTCCGCAACCGGGAGCATTAAGGCCACAATGATATCTCCCAACACTTCGTCCAAGCCGCTCCCGCGTGCGAGGACTCGATGTCTACGCTGGGGGCATGAGCTATGGCAAGGGGGTCAACCGCCAAGTTTATTCCCCCTTGGCCCGACGGTCAAAGGCGGTCTTTCTCCCGCCAATGACAATGAAACACCCCCGCGTAACCCTAATGGCCAAATAGGTCAAATGTGATTTCTAGAAATACATCGAAGCGGATCTTGACAGGACAAGCACCGGACCCCAATCCCCAACACATCTAGTGTGTTGCCATACGAATTGGATCCAGATTGCTAGAAATCCCCATTGACACATTTCATCGAACACATGCCATGCAACCAAGCTAAATGTAAATTTCCAAGCATCAATCCTACTCTAACCCGTATTAGGGTTCATCAAACACTACTCGATGATGAAGAACATGATAGCAATCAATAAATCCAAACAAACATTCCTCATTGAGCAAAACAAAAATAACACAAAACAATGAAATGGGAAAAGAAATACTTATCTTGCCATTGATTCTTCAATCCTTTACAAGACTTATTACAATAGAAACCTAATCTAACCTACCCTAAGCCTCCCAACAAAGGGGCTGAAAATGCCCTAAAAACTAGAGGAGGATCCTCTCCAAGTCGTGCCCCCAACCCCTATTTAAAACCCCTCAAAAACCCTCTTGGGTCGGGTTCAAAACTGTCAAAAAAAGCCCACCCGATCGGGTGGAATAAACAGAGAGCTCAGATTCACAGAAACAGACCTCACCCGGTCGGTTGACAAGTCAACCGATCGGTTGAAGTGAAATTTCAGACAGCAGCAAGTTTCAGCACATAGCTTCGCTCAAAAAATTCCAGAAAAATCTAGAAAAATCGGATTTGGGCATGCGACCTATCGTTGGAAAGCTAACGACGATGCCGACGCTAGAAAAATAAGAGATCACCCAAAATCCTTCTTGAATGATAGCAGATCTTCAATGAATGAGCAGCGGTGCGCGAAAGGGGACGAAAAGGCCACCCGATCGGTTGAAATGTCAACCGATCGGGTGAGCAGCTTGTTGCTTCGGCCATCGCCTTCGGCGAGCTTTCACCCGATCATATGAACCGGTCGGGTGAGTTCTTGAGTGACCGGTTGGATCTTGGAGCAGTCGGGTGAATCGATCGGTTCGGCGTCCGTGTCTTCAGCTCTTCATCTTCAGCTACAGATGAACCGATCGGGTGAGAGTCACCCGATCGGTTGGCATTTTGCTTGAGAAAACAGAGAATAGGCCCCCGCTGAACCGATCTGCGAACCGGTCGGGTGACTTCCTTATGAGCTGCGGCAGAGACCGGGTGGTGCACGCGTGCATCACCCGATCGGTTGGAGATGACCAACCGACCGGGTGAGGGGCTGAAAGATGAATTCTTCGACGTTTGACCCACTGGATCACGCGTGACTTTTCCCGTTGCTCCGGGGACTTGGGATATCATCGTTAAACGTCCCCTACATGGTCAATCCCCTGCAATCATGGATAAACAAAGAATTGTGAAAGAAAACAAGAAAATACAAGAAAACGAATAAAAGACGGCGGTAAAATACGAAAAAACACGGAAGAAAACGTGCGTAAATATATGAAATATAAACGCACGTCACCTAGCACCGAGGATGACGATCACGAAGGTTCGTCTCACGGACGCTAATCTATGGGGAAGTCGCTGTTATGGAGAAACAATCATCAAAACAACATTCATTTCATTAGGGTTTCACAAAAACACAAATGGGTTATGAGAATATTATAGAATCGAGTTATTACCGAATCGTTAGCGGAAGAACGATGCCGAGCAAGCATGGCGATGGAAGAACGATCCGGGGAACCTAGGGTTCAGATCTGGAAATGGGGAGAAAATCTGGAGAAATGGGGTTTTGGGGATTTTTGGGGGTTTTCCGGCGACCTAGAGGTGGTGGCCGGCCAAAATGGAGAGGGAGAGGAGCTCTTGATGGAGGAGGAGGGTTAGGGTTAGATGGATGATGATTTGGGGAAGAAAGAGGCTCAGGAGAAATGAAAGAAGAAAAGAAAAACGTTTGGGGGGTTTAAATAGGAAGAGCTGGCGGCTGCCCAGAAATTAGGGTTTCGACACTGATTAGTCGGTCAAAGAGCAACCTCTGACCGACTAGTTTTGGAACTAGTCGGTCGGTTGACCAACGCAGACCGACTAAGTGTAAACAATAACTCCAGACGAAAAATAGGATTTAGATTTAGTCGGTCAAAGAACAACTACTGAACGACTAGTTTCTCATCTAGTCGGTCGACGAACGTTCTTTGACCGACTAAGAATGAATAGTACTTGGTATCAAAAATGATCATAGAGCTAGTCGGTTAAAGAACGATTGTTGACCGACTAGTTTGCAACCTAGTCGGTCGACAAATGTTCTTAGACCGACTAACGATAAACAGTAACTCCTGAATAATTAACAAAGCCCACTAGTCGGTCCATGAAGGTTTGCCGACCGACTAAATCGTCATCTAGTCGGTCGGTTCCCCTTCTTGTACCGGCTAACGTGCACAGAAAGTTCTGAAATGGAGCACGAAGCTCCGGGATCGATTCCTAAGTATCCTAGGCTTGATCTAACAATAAGATATGACCGATATGAAGCCCGTCACGAATGACTCACTCCGAAATCGACGATCAACGGAAGAAGCTAGGAAAACCCGATGAAACGAACGAAAACTAAAACTAAAACTACGGAGACGAAAACCACACATAAGGAGAAAATCCACCAAAGCATATAATATAATATAGATAATCCAAATACATGAAAACCAGTCGTTACATATTCACACGTGAATTTTTTTTGGTTTTGGGTATTTGTATTTTTTTGGCTTTTTGGCTATACAATTTTTTTTTCTTTTTTCTTTTTTCTTTTCTCTTTGGGTCTTTCTTTTCTTTTCTCAATTTTTTTGGATTTTTTTTGGGGTTTTTTGGCTTTACACGTGTGTACTCTCCCAAGTGGGAGAACGGTACACGATGAGGGGATTTGCACCAAGTAAAACAAAAAAAAAAGAAATCGGAATCTAAACACTTGTGCAAAGGAAACTATTCTCGCTAATTATAGCATGTGCTAAATGGGTTATCCTAGTCCTTACTTGTGGAATCCCGACACATGCGAAATGAAGCGTACGATATATATATAGCATGCAGAAGAAGTAGACAGTAGAAACAAATACCGCATATTCAAATCGAAGCATGATAATCTATGGGTCATTCCTGGATAGGCATATAAAGTAAAATCACCAAGTAGAAGTACACCACACAGCTAGGCACGACGCACGACTCACAAAAAGCTAAGTGGATCCACGATGCATGAAATGCAAGAGGACTCGATATCCTAGGGCTAGTGAATGTGATGATCGATGCCATGCTAGTTATGTGTGATTTTGTGGCAATTCATCATATGGTGTCATCTCTAGGAGAGAGAGGACAAAAGAAGAGAAGAAAAAGAAAAACACGATGGAAAACGACTCAAAAACGAAGAAAAACGACACAAATGACGCATGAAGTGTGACTCCCCCAAGCTGAAGCTTGCATTGCCCTCAATGCAATAGAATTAAATACGGGAGGACAATGAATAAGGGGGGGGGGACGCACAGACACAAAAACACAAGAAAGACAAGAAAATCATACAAACGAAAATGAAAATAAGAAATAAAAATAAAAATCACACCACACGACATATAAACAGAAAATACAAATAAATGAAAGAAAGAAAATCACACGACACGACAAATAAACAAACACACAAAGAAAAACGAAACACGACATCATACAGAAAAATTTGACCTCCCCAAGCTAGACGTGACAATGCTAGCAAAAAGATATGATCGTGAAAATGCAGAGATATGCAAGGGGGGTCAATCGGAGTCGCTAGCGGTGGAATGGTAAGGAGAGGGTGAAGAAGGTGGTGAATAATGGTAGAAGGAATCCTCCAAGGACGAAGGAGAGGGTGTGCGAATAGGAGAAGGTGGAGCAGCAGGCAAGACTATGTGAGGATTGGGATACATCGGTGGATCGTGGTGAATGATGGTGGGGCGGGGTGGACCGACACACGGGTGCCAATCGGGAGGATCCATGGGTGGGAAGTGAACCAGTGAAGCGTACCAAGGATCTGGGTAGAACTCCCAGGGTAGGTGTGTAAGTCGTAAGGGGAAACGCTCCGGGGAGGGGGGTGGGAGGATGGTAAAAGGAGTGCAGGCAGGACTATAGAGGTAGGCTGCACGATTCTCCCCAAAAGGAGTAAGCATACCGATAGAGATCAAGTAATCGCGATCGATACGGCTACATCCCGGGATAATAGGGAGGTCAGAGGGCATCCTCAGGACACAACTGACAATAAGAGTGATAATTCCCCCACAACAGATAGAGCCAGAAACCGCACGGCTGACGGATAAGAGCTCATGGATGATCCAATGAGCGGTGTTTATGGGCAAAGGGATAGTGCCATGGATCCGGTCATGGGACATGGCATAGAGAAAGAGTAGCTCATCCCGAGACACCGCGGATACATCAACGCGAGCAAAAATGGTGTTGGCAAGAAAGCAGTGGGCGAAACGGTAGCAAGGGTGTATGATGTAGGAGGCGGGGGCTACCGCTGGAAAGGATGTGTATCGGGTGAATCGTTGCCAAACACCATCAGCCCGGAAGTGAGAAAAGATGTCAGATCGATCATGAGTAGAGCATTCAACACGGAAATCGGGGTTGGGGAAGTGTAGAATGTTGTTAAGCGTGTCGAAGCTCATGGAAAAATCACAATTGAAGGCCCGAAAGGTGAAACCATGATCGGACACCTCGAGAGAACTGAGGAACTCAAGTGTGAGATTCCTGTGTGTATTGGCTTCGGTCCGCAAAAGATAATCGCAACCTATGAAGCGAAAAAGTGCACAGATGCCCCTAAAGAGTCCAAGGGAATGTAGGGTGGGGAAGTCGACGAAAAGAGTAGGTCACATAGGGCGATGAAGAAGGGCTTGTAAGCGATCGGATTGCTCCTCAGACGAAGGGTTTATGCTGAGGAAAGATGGGGAAAAGGGACCGTATATGGGATGTCTGCGAAGGGGAAAGATGATGGAGCGGGGTATGGTGTCGATGAAGATGAGGAAGCAGATAGAGTGTGCAAATACAAATTCAAGATATTACACAAAATGAAATAAATGTGAAAAGTGGAAGGAGGTTACCCCTCGACATTGTAAGATCAAGCACCCGAAAGACCCCACGTAATATAAGGAAGCAATTTGAGAAACCGCTGCTCGCTGATCCGACAAGAATCGAAATTTCCGAAAATTTGGGGGTTAGGGTTAGGGTTTGGATGTTTGATGAGAGAATGTTGTTGATGGCAAGGTGGCGAGGGTGGGGGAGTATGGAAATGAGTGGGGGTGAAGATTTAGGGGCAGTGGGGTTGATGGGGGAGGTCGATTTGGCAGTTGGAGGGAGAAGGATCACGTGAAGGAAAGTTTGGGGGTCGGGTGGCCAAAATCGTGCGACAGGGGTATTTATAGGGGCGAAAGCGAACCGATCGGGTGACTTTTCACCCGATCGGGTGGATAAGTCTCGAAAATTTCCCGTCGGCCAACAGCTACAGTTGAACCGATCGGGTGAGTTTTCACCCGATTGGTTGACCACCTCTCAATTCTTCCCGCGAGTCTGTAGCTTTTCACCCGGTCAGCCACACGACAGCGGCTTCACTCAATGTCCGGCGCCCCGCTTGCGGCGCGGCGGCGCGGTGTCGTTTACCACAAGTTTCACGGTTAGTGTAGGGTGCGGGAATATCGAACTCAGGGAGGCGAGGTTGTGCTTGGGTCAGATAGGACCTAAATCACCCCGAGGGGCGAGCTAGCCCGAATCGGTGAATGGTTGTCACGAAAGGAAATAAAAGGGTATGAACAACAAGAAAGAAAACCCGGGACTTTGGTTTCCAGCCCGACGAGAGACTCTCGCCGATGCGGCCTACGGGTATGGATAGCGATCGGGATTAGGGTATAATGGTGAGACGTTGCCTCTGAAAGTGGTACCGGCGTCCCATGGGCCCGATATTCCGGTCGGTGCCCAGGATGATACACCGGACTTACCGGATTTGATCAGTGGGCACTCCCGTGTCCATTAACACTGATCGATCCCGGGAGCACTAAGCCCGCAACGATATCTCCCAACGTCTCATCCGGCCGCTCCCGCGTGCTAGGATTCGGCGTCTACGCTAAGGGTGTGAGCTATGGCTAGGGAGTCAACCGCCAAGTTTATTCCCCCTTGGCCCAACGGTCAAAGGCGGTCTTTTTCCCGCCGATGACAATGAAACACCCCGCGTAACTGTTAGATTCCTACTCCCTATCGATTTCCTAACCCTATGGACGCATCGGGAAGAGCCCCCGAAGGGGTTTCCACCAAAATCCCAGATTTGGGAACTACTCACAAAAATTCATGAAAAAGCGATCTAAATGAAATTTAACCGTTGGAATCATAATCGGACAATTGCAATGCGGAAGTAATGGAGTAATAAAGACAATACTAAAATTTTAGAAAGATCTGAAAACTTACAAAAGAATAACAATTACAGCCGTCACAAGGAAATAAAACAGTAGAAAAAAGAACAGCTCCCGTTTCTGGAACCCTAGGGGTTCTATTTATAGACCTTCGCATCAACCGATCGGTTGACAAGTCAACCGATCGGTTGATCTGTTACAAATTAATAACAGAAAACGGCGAGCTTTCACCCGATCACATGAACCGGTCGGGTGAGTTCTTGAGTGACCGATTGGATCTTGGAGCAGTCGGGTGAATCGATCGGTTCGACGTCCGTGTCTTCAGCTCTTCTTCTTCAGCTACAGATGAACCGATCGGGTGAGAGTCACCCGATCGGTTGGCGTTTTGCTTCGAGAAAATAGAGAACAGCCCCCGCTGAACCGGTCTGCGAACCGGTCGGGTGACTTCTTTGTGAGCTGCGACAGAGACCGGGTGGTGCACGCGTGCATCACCCGATCGGTTGGAGATGGCCAACCGACCGGGTGAGGGGCTGAAAGATGAATTCTTTGGCGTTTGACCCCCTGGATCACGCGTGACTTCTCCCGTTGCTCCAGGGACTTGGGATATCATCGTTAAACGTCCCCTACGTGGTCAATCCCCTGTAATCATGGATAAACAAAGAAAAGTGAAAGAAAACGGGAAAATACACGAAAACGAATAAGAGACGGTGGAAAAACACGAAGAAACACAAAAGAAAACGTGCGTGAATATATGAAATATAAACGCACGTCACTCAACCGATCGGTTGGTACATCCCCGAAATTTCCCGAGAGTTTGGGCCTTCTCGCACGGTCTGTCACCCGGTCACGCGATGCTTCACCCGACCGGTTCGCAAGGAGAGCAGATACGGCCAGCAGCTGATACATCTCACCCGATCGGTTGAGTAGTCACTCGATCGGGTGAGGGCTTGTTTCCTGCAGAAATTCACGATTGGCCTAAGTTTCTCGACGGATGATCTTGCGGTTGAATTTAATTATTAAGATAGATAAAATAAAGTTAAGAAAATGAGTCTAAAAACAAGGGTGAGAGTGCAGAACATGGGTTGCCTCCCATGAAGTGCTTTTGTTTAACGTCGTTTGCTCGACGCCTCATATGGTGGTCAATTAGGGTCCGGAGGGTTTGAGGAAGAGTCGTCGGTCGCTGAGAATCCGACCGGAGAGAATTCTGGTTCTCCTACCGCATAGTGTTTCAGGCGCTGCCCCGTTGACTTTAAATGGCTCATCCCTTCCCATTATTTCAATAGCCCCATGTGGGAAGACCTTGGTGACGCGGAAAGGTCCCGACCACCTTGACTTGAGCTTTCCAGGAAAGAGCTTCAGTTTTGAGTTGAATAGGAGGACTAAGTCTCCTTCCTTGAATTCCCTCTTCAAGATGCGCTTATGTCACGCCCCGCTTCCCATTCTACCGGGAGCGAGGACGCGAGCGGGTCCGTGATGTGCTTAAAACAAGAAGGAGTACTTTTTTTTTCTTTCTTCTTTTTTTTCTTCCTCCTTGGCTTAAACACACTAAGCGTCTGTATAAAAATTGCAGATCCTTGCTTGCAAGTTTAAGAAGCAGCTCAAACAACATTATTACATATCCAGTGTACATTAATTAAGATACAGCTTGGCCTAGTATGGCCAATACAAACAAAGTACACGAATTACATTAATCAAATATATATAAAAGTGCTGACGCGAAGGTAAAAGTCTAGTCTTCCGTGGGTAGATACTCCATGTAGTTTTCGAGCACTGGCTCGACTCCTGCAGTAGTGTCTTCAAAGAACTCACTATCGATACCTGACGGATATTTCGTAAAACAACAAAATGAAATGTCCGTCAGCGAGGTTTACTCGGTAAGATAATCTCAAAACCAAAACGTTAGACATTTTAAAATTAAACCAAGCTGGACTTTTAAAGACAAGCAATAAGTTTAATTTAAAATAAGCAATAAAAGAGATAAAGCAGTTTAAAGCAGTTAAAACAGTTAAAGCAGTTAAAGAAGTTGAACATTTGCAATCTGCAGCAATTTAATCATCGATAGCCATTTGCAATACCGTTTACAACATGTAGCAATTTAATCATTCAATAACAATTTGCAATACCATTTGCAACCTGTGACAATTTAGCATTAAATAAACACACTGTAGCAACCTGCAGAAAAGATGTTAGAACAATAGTCAAAAACCAGTCTATCCTAGTGATAAGTCCATGTCCAAGAGTACTAGAGATAACCAACATGCAGCCTGCGACGGGAGCAACTCCGAGGCTTACCCACCGTTCCAATATGGCAACGGTCAAGGTTCTAACCCCCGTAATGTGTTGGAGGTAATTTAGTATGGCGCATCTAGTCATTCTGTAACACTTGTGATCATAGACTACCCCAATCCCAGGTCAAGCCAAGTGTCGGTCAACAGGACGTGTACTATCAGTTCAACATTGAAATTCCATCTTCTATTTTATATTGTTAAAGTTCCATCTTTCATTCAATATTGTTGAAGTTCCATCTTCCATTCAGTCAATTCAATCTCGGTATTCCAATAGTCTGTACAACAGTCTCGTGAAAGTTCACAACTTCACGACTCGATTAAATGAAAACATCAGGATCACTTAAATAAATAAAAGAATGAGTAAGATGTGATTTTAACCAAGCAAAAGAGTTTAAATTAGCTTAAAATACTTTCTAAGACTAGTAGTTATTTTTCAAGATTTTTAAACAATTTTTAAACAATTTTAAATAGCCAAAAAGCAATTTTAAATCAAGAAATGATTTTTAAAACATATGTTCAAGGAATTGTTTAGAGCAAACCGTACATCAGAATTCTTCAAACAAGGTGTCAAAACGATCGTATTTACAAGTACTTTAACATATATTTTTATCGTACAGCAGTGAATGTAAAAATCACAGACTATGAATTTTAAAAGGATTTTTAGAACAAGAATTTACTATTACTGCCCATGTTCAAGGATTTATTCCGGGCAAACCGTACGTCAGAATTTTGCAAACAAGATGTCAAAACGATCGTATTTACAAGCACTGTAACATATATTTTTATCAGACGTACGTATACGTAAAAACTGCAAGCTACGAATTTTAAAAGGATTTAAAACTATTTAAGTTTTGCCTTCAAAAATTCACTGTGAGAAATATACTTGCCTAATCGAGATGAAACTAGCGCCAATGGATTCGTTTCGACATTTCTGATTTTCTGGGACTAGTCACACATTTTTCTGGCCCCTGTATAATTAGTTATGGATTTATAACCTTAAAACCCATTAATAATTAACTAAAATACGAAAATACGAATTTAAATCTCGTAATTACGAGTTTGCCATCGCGTATATAACGCACGCACCGTCGTTGATCGAGGGAGGGGGCGTTCGTGGCGGCGTTCGATGGCTCCGGCGAGGGCGGCGGTGACTCGAGGCGGCGTCGGGGAGCGACAGCGACGGCGACAGCGACGGCGACGGCGGCGGGACGCGGCAGCGAAGATGGCGGGCGGAGGCTGGCGGTGCTGTGGGGTGTTCGTCGGTGCTGGGGGAGTGCTCCGGCGCCGCTGCGGCTGGCGGATGACGGCGGAGGCGGCGGTCAGCGGCAGAGCGCGGGTCGAGGCCGGAGGGAGGGTGGCGGAGCTCCGGGAGAGAGAGTACGGGGGAGGAGAGCGAGAGAGGGGAGAAGAGAGTGAGGGAGAGCGGGGGGAACGGAAGCCTGGGTTTAAAAATCAAACGAAAATAAAAGAGGAAGAGGCTGTGTGTGTTAAAATGCAAAGGGAAGGGGGTTTATTTATAGGTCTAGTTAATGGCAAGATTGTAATTAGTGGGGGTAGATGAAGGGGGTAGATGAGAGGGTAGATGGGGTTAGATGGGAGGGTTAGATCTGAGCCAATTCAGATTTAATTACCCAAAAAGGTAGCTAGGATTTTGATTAGGGGTAAATTAGGTCATTAGCGATTGTAATTAGCAAAGGGGAGGAATACAAACCCGTTTTCGCAAACGACTCCGAAAAATTACAAAAACCTACCCACGGGACCGTATCGTCATGAGGATCGTGAATACGAAGTCCTTTTTGGGATTTGAGCTACGGAAATACTAGATTTTGGCCAAAACGTTTAGAAAGCGGGTTTGCGGGTTCTCTATTGAAATGGTATCAGAAAATTACGAAATTAATGTGGGGAGCCCTAAATGATCATAGGATGCTACTGCAGAAGTTTGAAAACGTTTTGAAGACGTTTGTATAGAAAATAAATTCATTGAGCCAAAACAGCAATATCTGAAAATGAATTTTTATCAGATCTTTTAGAGGTATTCGATGAAATCCGTTTTTACTAAAATACTCCATAACTAGTCTGGTACTTCAAAATATTTTTATAAGAATTTTTGAAATCAGTGAAACTCCTAACAAACCATTATAAAATAGTTTTTAAAATGAAATTACGTTAACTACGGTATTGTAAAAATACAGGCCGTTACATTCTACCCTCCTTAAAAATAATTCCGTCCTCGGAATTTAAAAGTCTTTTGAAACAAATAATTGATATTATAAAGAAGCTCAAGCAAATAAATGATAGAAAATATAGTAATCTTTGCAAATCAGGTTGTAAATAACATGAAATGTAATAAATAAAGGATGTGACTAATATATATTATCAAGTAGCCAAAATATAAGATAATGTCATTACACGAAAAGGAGAGCTATTAAGATGATGACATCTGTTCGAACTTGGAACCTGAGGTGATAAGTCAGTAGCAAGCTATTTAAACCACATAAAATGGAAGACCATATAGTTTATTCGTGCTTATGGTGACTAACTGGGTCTAGCCACCGATGTTGTTCATAATATAGCATGTATCGACTAATCCACGGGTACCAACACTATCAATTTCCATAATGCCCAACCATATGCTAACGTCCAAATCACCGCCCAAAGGTAAGTACAAGGCCAACACTCTAAGTCAGTACTCACTGCCAGCATTCCTCCCGTCAATCTCCATACTATCCAACAATAAGGCAGGATCCATGCTCTCATCCAGAGCCAAGCACAAGGCCTACATCCAACTTCAACACCTAAGGCCAATATCATGCCAATAATCATCGCCATCATTCCTTCCGTAGACCAATACCTGACATTCGCAACACCCAACATCACCCAACAAGTAAATAACCAAAAACACACTTTTCCGCAAACCAAAAGGAGTAGACGCAAGAGGAAGCCTAGACGGGATCTCAGCCCAGGTGAGACCCAGGGCAGAGAGCTCAAGAGAAGCCCAAGGATCACGGCTTCCCAAGATCTCAGCCACACGGCGGTAGCGAGGGTGACGGTGAAGACTGTTGCTAAGCCCAACAGACCCCAAGGTCGTCGGTGGGCCATCGGCGGCTGGCGATCCACGGCGGCGAGGGCTGCGACTGGCTGACGGTCCATGGCGGGGGCCTCCAGGATGGGGGAGTGGAAGCTGGCGGATCTTCGGGTGAGGCCGGCGGATCGGAGATCGGAGCGGCGATGCGAGGTCCGATCGAGCTTGCTTGGGGAAGAGGCCGGGAGGAGGAGGGGGCGATGTCTGAGCGAAAAGGGAAAGCCACGGGGTGGCTTGCGGAGGAAGGAGATGGGTCAAAAAGAAAAGGGGGGCACCGAAGTCGTCGGTGTTAGGCTAGAACGGGGCTCGAGGAGAGGAAACGGACAGAACGCAATAAAGAGGGGGAAAGGCGGTCAGTGGGAAATGAATCAAACCCTTGGGGGAAAGAAATTGGGTACAAGATAGAAGTAGGGGCTAGAGGAGAAATACGAGCACAAAATGAAAAGACGCCAACAACCTACACTGGCACGTCAGGTTGGCTCGTCTAAAAATCTCCAGTATCATCCTCGAATACTTCTGAGCGTCCTTCGATCTGCTTCCGCGGAGGAACTTGAACTTAAGATGGTCGGGTATTTCGAACGCTACCCTCCTTTGACGACAGTCAAAGGTGGCATGAAATGTCCTTAACCAATTCATCCCAAGAACAACATCAAATGTTGGCATCTCTATCACCATGGATTTAGCGAAAAGACCTCGTCTACAAATCACAATAGAACATTGGAGGCATCCGCTGGGAACTGCCAGCGGTCTCGACCATCCAACATGGAGTCAGAGGTTTAACAGTTACAGTGATAAGAAACATGTCCAAGCTCTAAATAATAGAGTAAGTAGCTTAGTGGAATATCTCGTACCTGGGATTACTTGGTCCGTAGCCTCAGCTTCTTCTACCGTCATGGTACAAGCTTGGCGTCTTTGGGGTAGCACCTGTTGTCGAGTCTGCTGGTACACTTGTTGTTGGTTGACGTTGCTGAGCAGAGTTAGAAGGCTGAGACTTCCTCTCAGGACAGTCGCTTGCAGTGTGGCCCTTCGATTTGCTTCAGTGGTTGAACTCGAACTTCTGATGATCCAAAATTCGAATGATGTCCTCCATAACTAGAGTTCAAGGGGACTAAAGAAAGATTCTAAGAAGGTCAATCGAAAGGTCATCAAGCTAAGAGAAGGTGATAATGATGAAGATCGATGGCGTTACATAATCATGATTCACATCCTTGCGGTCCAGCGGACACGGCCAGGGAAGTGACTAAGCTAGGATCACTTGCACCCAGTCTAGCTAGGTTGATCCAACAGACTTTAGCCAAGCATATTGACCGGTATCATGGTCCATTGAAGGAAGATCATCATTCATATGAGTGCCACTGACAACTGAAGGAAAGGTAGATGGTTCAACCAATGAAAATAACTGCAACTGCTAGCAAAAGAGGTTACTATGGATGGTATAAATAGGAATGGAACACGAGTTCCTAAACAAGGGTTAAGAGTTCGAAAAGTAATGAGGTTTAATGGAAATAGTTCGTTGCGAATTTTGTGGTAAGAAGCAATAGGAAACTTTCAAATCAAGAAGTGGACATGTTATGAAGACAAATACATACAGCACGATATAGTATGCTAGTAATGACAATAAAGACGATGGGTGTCAAATTGACATAGAGGGAAAAGATTCAGATATACTGGTGATTACCGGTTCAGCAGCTTCATGGAGAATATAGGGTTGAATTTCCTGTTTTTCCTTTACGCTGCCCAAGATATCGTTGTCGGCAATGCCGTGAGTATCTGTTCGACCTGCCATACTTCAAAACAAACCGCGAGGTAAAGTAGGTTAGAATAAATCTATTCTAATTGTACACTTGGATATTAATGTCATTTAAACCGATCTTAAAGTATTTGCATAAGCAAGACCTGCATGGGCCGCCACCAAAACCTGTCACGCCCCGCTTCCCATTCTACCGGGAGCGAGGACGCGAGCGGGTCCGCGATGTGCTTACAACAAGGAGGAGTACTTTATTTTTCTTTCTTCTTTTTTTTTTCTTCCTCCTTGGCTTAAACACACTAAGCGTCTGTATAAAAATTGCAGATCCTTGCTTGCAAGTTTAAGAAGCAGCTCAAACAACATTATTACATATCCAGTGTACATTAATTAAGATACAGCTTGGCCTAGTATGGCCAATACAAACAAAGTACACGAATTACATTAATCAAATATATATAAAAGTGCTGACGCGAAGGTAAAAGTCTAGTCTTCCGTGGGTAGATACTCCATGTAGTTTTCGAGCACTGGCTCGACTCCTGCAGTAGTGTCTTCAAAGAACTCACTATCGATACCTGACGGACATTTCGTAAAACAACAAAATGAAATGTCCGTCAGCGAGGTTTACTCGGCAAGATAATCTCAAAACCAAAACGTTAGACATTTTAAAATTAAACCAAGCTGGACTTTTAAAGACAAGCAATAAGTTTAATTTAAAATAAGCAATAAAAGAGATAAAGCAGTTTAAAGCAGTTAAAACAGTTAAAGCAGTTAAAGAAGTTGAACATTTGCAATCTGCAGCAATTTAATCATCTATAGCCATTTGCAATACCGTTTACAACCTGTAGCAATTTAATCATTCAATAACAATTTGCAATACCATTTGCAACCTGTGACAATTTAGCATTAAATAAACACACTGTAGCAACCTGCAGAAAAGATGTTAGAACAATAGTCAAAAACCAGTCTATCCTAGTGATAAGTCCATGTCCAAGAGTACTAGAGATAACCAACATGCAGCCTGCGACGGGAGCAACTCCGAGGCTTACCCACCGTTCCGATATGGCAACGGTCAAGGTTCTAACCCCCGTAATGTGTTGGAGGTAATTTAGTATGGCGCATCCAGTCATTCTGTAACACTTGTGATCATAGACTACCCCAATCCCAGGTCAAGCCAAGTGTCGGTCAACAGGACGTGTACTATCAGTTCAATATTGAAATTCCATCTTCTATTTTATATTGTTAAAGTTCCATCTTTCATTCAATATTGTTGAAGTTCCATCTTCCATTCAGTCAATTCAATCTCGGTATTCCAATAGTCTGTACAATAGTCTCGTGAAAGTTCACAACTTCACGACTCGATTAAATGAAAACATCAGGATCACTTAAATAAATAAAAGAACGAGTAAGATGTGATTTTAACCAAGAAAAAGAGTTTAAATTAGCTTAAAATACTTTCTAACACTAGTAGTTATTTTTCAAGATTTTTAAACAATTTTTAAACAATTTTAAATAGCCAAAAAGCAATTTTAAATCAAGAAATGATTTTTAAAACATATGTTCAAGGAATTGTTTAGAATAAACCGTACATCAGAATTCTTCAAACAAGGTGTCAAAACGATCGTATTTACAAGTACTTTAACATATATTTTTATCGTACATCAGTGAATGTAAAAATCACAGACTATGAATTTTAAAAGGATTTTTAGAACAAGAATTTACTATTACTGCCCATGTTCAAGGATTTATTCCGGGCAAACTGTACGTCAGAATTTTGCAAACAAGATGTCAAAACGATCGTATTTACAAGCACTGTAACATATATTTTTATCAGACGTACGTATACGTAAAAACTGCAAGCTACGAATTTTAAAAGGATTTAAACCTATTTAAGTTTTGCCTTCAAAAATTCACTGTGAGAAATATACTTGCCTGATCGAGATGAAACTAGAGCCAATGGATTCGTTTCGGCGTTTCTGATTTTCTGGGACTAGTCACACATTTTTCTGGCCCCTGTATAATTAGTTATGGATTTATAACCTTAAAACCCATTAATAATTAACTAAAATACGAAAATACGAATTTAAATCTCGTAATTACGAGTTTGCCATCGCGTATATAACGCACGCACCATCGTTGATCGAGGGAGGGGGCGTTCGTGGCGGCGTTCGATGGCTCCGGCGAGGGCGGCGGTGACTCGAGGCGGCGTCGGGGAGCGACAGCGACGGCGACGGCGGCGGGAAGCGGCGGCGAAGACGGCGGGCGGAGGCTGGCGGTGCTGTGGGGTGTTCGTCGGTGCTGGGGGAGTGCTCTGGCGCCGCTGCAGCTGGCGGATGACGGCGGAGGCGGCGGTCAGCGGCAGAGCGCGGGTCGAGGCCAGAGGGAGGGTGGCGGAGCTCCGGGAGAGAGAGTACGGGGGAGGAGAGCGAGAGAGGGGAGAAGAGAGTGAGGAAGAGCGGGAGGAACGGCAGCCTGGGTTTAAAAATCAAACGAAAATAAAAGAGGAAGAGGCTGTGTGTGTTAAAATGCAAAGGGAAGGGGGTTTATTTATAGGTCTAGTTAATGGCAAGATTGTAATTAGTGGGGGTAGATGAAGGGGGTAGATGAGAGGGTAGATGGGGTTAGATGGGAGGGTTAGATCTGAGCCAATTCAGATTTAATTACCCAAAAAGGTAGCTAGGATTTTGATTAGGGGTAAATTAGGTCATTAGCGATTGTAATTAGCAAAGGGGAGTAATACAAACCCGTTTTCGCAAACGACTCCGAAAAATTACAAAAACCTACCCACGGGACCGTATCGTCACGAGGATCGTGAATACGAAGTCCTTTTTGGGATTTGAGCTACGGAAATACTAGATTTTGGCCAAAACGTTTAGAAAGCGGGTTTGCGGGTTCTCTATTGAAATGGTAGCAGAAAATTACGAAATTAATGTGGGGAGCCCTAAATGATCATAGGATGCTACTACAGAAGTTTGAAAATGTTTTGAAGACGTTTGTATAGAAAATAAATTCATTGATCCAAAACAGCAATATCTGAAAATGAATTTTTATCAGATCTTTTAGAGGTATTCGATGAAATCCGTTTTTACGAAAATACTCCATAACTAGTCTGATACTTCAAAATATTTTTATAAGAATTTTTGAAATCAGTGAAACTCCTAACAAACCATTATAAAATAGTTTTTAAAATGAAATTACGTTAACTACGGTATTGTAAAAATACATGCCGTTACAGCTTATCATGCCACCGCTTCAGCTTCTCCTTGTAAATCCTGGTATTTTCATACGCATTGAGCCGGATCTCGTCGAACTCATTAAGTTGTAACTGCCGGTGCCCTCTAACCTCCTTGGCGTCGAAGTTTAGGTTCTTGATTGCCCAAAATGCCTTATGTTCCAATTCTACGGGCAGATGGCATGCCTTCCCGTAGACAAGCCGGTAGGGGGTTGTGCCGATCAGAGTTTTAAATGCCGTCCTGTAAGCCCAAAGCGCACCAGGAAGTTTTGATGACCAATCCTTCCTAGAGTTGGCCACCGTCTTTTCTAGTATGCTTTTGATCTCCCGGTTAGAGACTTCCGCCTGGCCGCTAGTCTGCGGGTGGTAGGCACGCCCCACCCGGTGTTGTACCCCGTACTTCTTCAAGAAAGTCTCGAATTTCTTCTCTATAAAGTGGCTCCCTCCGTCACTGATCAGGACTCGAGGTACACCGAACCGCGGGAAGATGTTGTTCTTAAAGAACTTGGCGACCACTCTGGAATCATTGGTTGGACTGGCAATCGCTTCAACCCACTTCGAAACGTAGTCCACGGCTACCAAGATATACTGGTTCCTTGAAGAGGAAGGGAACAGTCCCATGAAGTCCACCCCCCACACATCGAAGATCTCTACCTCTAGGATGTAGTGTTGCGGCATCTCATTCCGCTTGGAGATATTCCCCGTCCTTTGGCATTTGTCGCAGGCCTGGACATAAGCATGGGTATCTTTGAAAAGGGTTGGCCAGTAGAATCCTCTTTGGAGAATTTTCACAGTCGTCTTATAGGTGCTAGCATGCCCTCCACATTGCTGACCATGGCAATGGGAAATTATAGAGGTCGTTTCAGTTTCAGGGATGCATCTCCGTATCACCCCATCATTGCAGGTTTTGTACAAATGGGGATCGTCCCAAAAAAATTTGCTGACCTCATGGAAGAATTTCTTCTTCTGCTGGTAGCTCACATTGTGGGGGACGATGGCACAAGCAAGATAATTTGCGATATCGGCGTACCAAGGGGTCCAGGTGGAAGAGACGGAGAAAAGATTGTCATCAGGGAGCGAATCATCGATTGGAGTAGCGTTCAAATCGAGGGTAGACATTCTGGACAGGTGATCGGCAACTACATTCTCCGCCCCCTTCTTGTCTCTGATTTCCAGGTCGAATTCCTGGAGGGGGAGAATCCATCTAATGAGCCGCGGCTTAGCTTCCTTCTTGCTCAATAGGTATTTGAGAGCCGCGAGATCTGTGTGCACGATCACCTTAGCACCAACGAGATATTGCCGGAACTTGTCCATGGCGTAAATGACCGCTAGCAATTCTTTTTCCGTGGTGGTATAATTTCTTTGGGCGGCGTCAAGGGTCTTGCTCGTATAATATATGACATGCAGGTTTTTATCCTTCCTCTGTCCCAAGACGGCACCAACGACATAATCACTGGCGTCACACATTAGCTCGAAGGGTAGATTCCAGTCCGGTGGCTGTATTATGGACGCGGAAATCAAAGCTTGCTTCAGACGGCGGAAGGCTTCCATACACCCCTCGTCGAAGACGAAAGGCGCGTCCTTCACGAGGAGTTGGGTCAGCGGCCTGGAAATCTTCGAGAAGTCTTTTATGAAGCGGCGATAAAATCCCGCATGTCCTAAAAACCACGGACTCCTCGAAGATTGAGCGGTGGCGGAAGCTTTTCAATCACATCAACTTTAGCCTTATCAACCTCGATTCCCCTCGAAGAGATGACGTGTCCCAGCACAACTCCTTCCTGGACCATGAAGTGTCATTTCTCCCAGTTCAGGACTAATCCCTTTTCTTGACATCTCTCCAGTACTTTAGTTAGATTACTGAGGCATGAGTCAAACTCAGTTCCATAGACGGAAAAATCATCCATGAAGACCTCCATGATATCCTGTGAGTAGTCAGAGAAGATAGTGCACATGAGTCTTTGGAATGTAGCTGGGGCGTTACAAAGTCCGAACGGCATTCTTCTGTATGCAAATGTCCCAAATGGGCATGTGAAAGTAGTTTTCTCCTGGTCATCGCTATGGATAGGTTTTGAAGGAATCCAGAGTAGCCGTCCATGAAACAGAAGTAGTTGTGCTTCGCCAGCCTCTCTAGCATCTGATCAATGAATGTGAGAGGGTAGTGATCTTTCCTCGTGGCCTTGTTCAGTTTCCTATAATCGATGCACATCCGGTACCCTGTGACGATCCTAGTAGGTATGAGCTCGTTTTTCTCGTTGCGAACCACCGTCATTCCTCCTTTCTTGGGTACGACATGCACCGGGCTAACCCAGTGACTGTCAGAGATTGGGTATATGATACCGGCATGTAGAAGCTTAACAATCTCCTTTTGACCACTTCCATCATTATAGGGTTGAGTCTTCGCTGCGGCTCAATCGAGGAGGCCTGCTCATCCTCGAGCAGTATTCTATGGGAGCATAGGCCCAAACTAACTCCTTTCAGGTCTTCAATTGCATACCCGAAAACACCCGAAACCTTTTCAAAACACCAAGAAGTTTGGTCATCTGATCTTCGGGCAGCGAGGAGTTCACTATGACCGGTAGGGTCGAGCCCTTCCTCAGATATTCATACTTCAGTCCAGGGGGTAACTCCTTCATTTCAACCTCATGAGGTCCCGACGCATATTTCTCAAGCTGGGCATCTTCCAATGAGAGGACTTCTTCTTGGATTTCCTAAAAGCCAGCATCTGGAACTTCACTCCCGGCCGTGATTCCGCATGGCAAAGTCTCGCAAGGCAACAAGGAGCCAGTGGAGATAGGCTCTGGGTCTTTCTCAAGCTCATATTAATTTTCCGGGAAGAAGGCTTCGACGTGGAAACAAGTTTCGATAATCGATGGCTCCCCACCACTGCCTTCGGCTTCCTCATCTTCCCAGGGTACGGGGGGCTCTATAGAAGTTTGCAAGAGATGGGTTGATTCTTGTTCAAAGTGCTCGACAAGCTCCGTCCTGAAGTTCCCCTGACATAACTCCTCATAGGTGAACAGTTCTCCCCCACTGAACTCGGAACTAGGTAGGTCGATACACGCCACTTCATCAATAGAGAGGAGAGTTGTCGTCCCGGGATCCAGTTGCACATCATGATACCTCCTCTGATTTTCCACAGCGGCGGACAGAAAGGTTAGAATACTCGAGGCATTTAGGGATCCTGTCAAACTTTGTGCCAAACAACGGATGTGGTGCGAATGATCCCAGATATCCCCCTAAACTGCACACGACATCTTCGCCGTGGAGCAGACAACCTATAAAAGAGGAGAGGAAATGATCTACACAGATAGCAAACACGTCAAAAGCATCGGTTGCATGAACGGGGAGGGGCGAGGAGTACCGATGGCAGCATGACGACTCGGTTTATCAATTCTATACAACTAATATTTACAATATGTACAAGTAAAATCAAAAAGTGTAGAATGCGAAAATTATCGCGAGGTAGGGATGAGAGATAGACACAGGTGTTCATGAAATCCTAAAATAACAAGCACGTTGCCTCCCCGGCAACGGCGCCATAAAGCTTGACGCCCCCCGGGTTTGTGTGTGGTTTTTGATGTGTGCAATGATATGATTGGGGGTGTGAGATTTAAATATTTGTAACTGCAAGCACACGGTGTTGTAGTGTGGCTTGGGGGTCGAACTCAGGGATGCGTGGTTGTGCTTGTGTCAAGAAGGGTCAAATTCACCCCATGGGCGAGCTAGCCCGAATCGGATAATGGATTTGTCACAGTAAAATGCAAGGGATAAACAATATAAAGGGAAAACCCGGGACTCTGGTTTCCACCCTATCGTGCGATTCTCGCCGATACGGCCTACGGGTAGGATAACGATCGGAATTAGGGTCTAATGGTGAGACGTTGCCTCTGAAAGTGGTACCAGCGTCCCATGGGCCCGATATTCCGGTCGGTGCCCAGGATGATACGCCGGACTTCCCAGGTTCGGTCAGTGGGCACTCCCATGTACATTAACACTGACCGACTCCGGGAGCACTAAGTTCGCAACGATAACTCCCAACGTCTCATCCTGCCGCTCCCGCGTGCTAGGATTCAACGTCTACGCTAAGGGCGTGAGCTATGGCTAGGGAGTCAATCGCCAAGTTTATTTCCCCTTGGCCCGACGGTCAAAGGAGGTCTTTTTCCCGCCGATGACAATAAAACACCCCACGTAACCGGTAGATTCCTAATTCCTATCGATTTCCTAGTCCTATGGACGCATCGGGAAGAACCCACGAAGGGGTTTCCACCAAAATCCCAGATTTGGGAACTACTCACACATATTTAGTAAAAATCGATCTAAATAGAAATCAACCGTAAAAATCATGATCAGGCGATTGAAATGCGGTAAGAGCAATGCTAATAACACTATATTAAAGTTTGACAAAGATCAGAAAACTTACGAATATCTGAAAAATTACAGCCGTCAAGAAAGAGAAAAAACAGCAAAAAATAACAACTCCTCGTTTCTGGAAAACCTAGGGTCCTATATATAGAATATGATATCACCCGATCGGGTGAAAAGTCACCCGACCGGGTGACCTGCTTCGTTTCTTCGACAGCTCAGAATAGGACTTCACCCGGTCACCACGGCACGGTCGGTTGAGGTTGAAGCTCATCGGTTGGATCTTCGTGCCGTCGGGTGAACCGGTCGGTTGATCTCTCCATGTCGTGGCTTCGGAGAATGGGCTACAGGTGAAGGTCACCCGATCGGTTGGCATTCAGCATCAGATTTCCAGAGAGTTGTGGTGTTTGAACCGGTCACTGAACCGACCGGGTGACTTCTTGGCCACTCTAACTTATGTCCAGGTGGTGCACGCGTGCATCACCCGAGCGGTTGGAAGTGACCAACCAGTCGGGTGAGGGGCTGAAAGATGCGATCTTCGTCGTTTGACCCCCTGGACACGCGTGACTCCTCCCGTTGCTCCGGGGACTCTTGATATCGTCGTTTTATGTCCCCTATGCCGGTAAATTCCTGCAAAATACAAAAAACACGGAAAAGTGAAAGAAAACGAGAAAACACGAGAAAACGAGTGCAAGACGGCAGAAAATACGAAAAAACACGGAAGAAAACGTGCGCAAATATATGAAATATAAACGCACGTCACTAACTTGCCATCCTATTTTTCGATATCATGGGTTTTGACATAAATCCTGATTTATCTTGATTCGTATTATCATTTTCCCATCAATTTCACAAATCATGTGCATTATACAATTATACAGCAGTATGCCATTATGATTTGAAGATTCATGTCACGCCCCGCTTCCCATTTGTACTTGGGAGCGAGGACGCGACGAAGGTCTGCATGTGCTTAAAACAAGAAGGAGGTACCATTTCTTTTCTCTCCTCCTTGGTTTAAGCACATTACGCGTCTGTGTGATAACATCCTGCAGGTTTTTGCATGCGACTCAAACAACACAGATAAATTTTATTACAATCTCAAGTCTCAAAAATAAATACAACAATGTAGGAAATAAAAGAGAGAGGGTCAACGCCCATACAAATATTGAAAGAGACAACAATATACAAAAGATAATGCGAAGGTACATCGCTTCTCAGCGAAGGAACTTGGCGGCAAGGCACTCCTGATCAACCTGCTTAATCTCTAAGCAAGCTCCTCTGCAAACATGTCTAATACCTGACGTATAGTTCACAAGACAAGAAATATACGTCAGCGAGGGTCGCTCGGCAAGATTTAAAGAGGATAAAAGAAACTTGACCTTCGGCAAGGTTTTCGAAATCATTAACAAAGCAAGGTAAGTGGCAAGATTTGATTTCAATAGTTAAAACATGGCAGCATATGGAAAGTATAAGCAAGTCAAACATAGTGTACAAGTAGCAGCATGACAAGTGTATTGTCCATAGCAATAACGTGGCAAGTGTAGTGTGTACATCAAATAACGTGGCAAGTGTAGTGCGCACAGCAAATAACATGGTAAGTGTAGTGCGCACAGCAATAAACATGGCATGTGTAGTATGAACAGCAGATAACATGGCCAGTGTAGTGTGTACAGCAAATAACATGGCAAGCGTGGTGTGTACAGCAGTAACGTGGCAAGTGTGGTGTGTACATCAATTAACATGGAAGTTCTAAGCAAGTTTGAAATAAAGTAATGACTTGGCAATTTGTAATTTCACATCCGTGTTTCTATTCACTCCTAGGGTTCACGCCTGTAGGTCGTGATGAGAAGGTCGTTCCTCTCACGGGGGCTTACCGTGATTGACGCTAACCCACCGCGTGCGGGTGGTGCTCTTGAGGAGAATACCTTTCATACGCCTAGTGGCCGCTCAACCCTAACCCCACCCAAAATTTTTTCGTAACACGAGCCGGCCTAGTCGTTTTACAAGCACGAATTTGTCAACTCACTTGACACTCACGAAAGTCACGATTTCGCCGCTTGGGCACACGAACTCACAATTTCATGAATTCAGGTATTTCATTTAGTCAATACGTTCCATCAATACATGTTCCATCAATAACCATTCAATCGAAAGTGTACAGGCATGACGTGCAACGTGACATATGGCAAAACGAGCAAATTCTTGATTCAGCATTTAAATGTAACGATATTAAAAACAGAAAATGTACACTTGCATATCAGAGTAGCTCAGGTCAAAGCAAAAAGCAATGGTTTCAAGATACGTAAAAAGGTGCACTTGCATATCAGAATATCTCAGTTCAAACGATTAAATGCTACGGTTATAAAATATGTTCACTTGCCTGTTTCCGATGAATTGGATGACCAGAAGATTGCAACGGAAGGCATGATTTGATCTGCGTTAATATATTTGATATTAAACGGATGTTTAATTAGTTAATTATCATTCTAACCTATACATGGCTATGAACTCGTGCTTTTCCCGCTTCATATAGTTTTTAGACCGCTCGCGGAAAAACCTCCGAAACCGGCGACCTAATGTAATGGTATACTGGAACATATATTTATAGTAGCAAAAACGTACTGTTTAACCTATTAACAGATTAACAGGACTAACTTATTAAACTAACATTTACACTACGAATGGCTCACTATGATGCATGAATTACTAATATAGATACACATATAAAAACTAATATGTATATATATTACATACTGGGTTACCGTTTGCATGACACATCACCATTGCATTGGAAATGTCATTTGTTTGTAGGGTTTCAATGTTTCATAGGGTAATATAGGTTTCTGTGACTACACTGCCCACATTAGTATAATAAAACTAACTTATAAAAGCTTACCTACTCTTCGTCTGTGACTCTCCATACCTTTTTCTTTGCTTCTTTCTTTTGCAGGGGAGTAGGAGATCGAGAGAGCTCGGGGCGGGGCTGGAGAAGATGCGGCCGTGGGTCGGGGCGGCAGCGGGGCGGCGCGGTCAGGGAATCAGGCGGCCGACGGAATGTGGGAGATGGTAGGGCTGGACGGCGAGGTCCCCGGTGGTAGGGCGTCGATCTGAAGAAGGTGACGGTGATGCAGCGCGGTGCGGGGTTCGGGGCACGGTGGCAAGGATCAGAGATCGAGGTCGGGGAACGGTTTTACGGCGAGACGTGAGTTTGCGGGCGGCGATGATTTGGGCAGTGCGAAGGTGATAAACGGCAGAGAACGGATGAGGGAGGGCGGTGAGTTGCGGCGAAGGGCGCCTGGATTTACCGGCGATGGGGAGGGGAGAGATGACGGGAGGGGGCGGAGGCTGTCGGCGCTCGGGGTCTGCGGGAAACGGCAAGGGAAATGGCCGGACTATTGGCATCGGTGGCGAGGTAGGATGAGGGCTGTGTTTGGTTCGCCGGCGGGAGGTTCCTCTGTTTCAAACAGGGGAAGATGGCTTGGGAAATCGCCTGAGAGATGGCGACGCGTGCGCGATGTTCAGGAGGGCAGAGGTTAGGGAGAGGGCGGAGATCGGGGCGATCACAAGGGGCATCGGAGGTGGTTTGTAAGGCGGGCTGGTTCGTCGATGGGGTTGGGCGAAGGAGCGGGGAAGACTGCCGGAGCGGGCTTAGGGCCGTGGGTTGTTCTGTTTTTGAACGGGGAGAGGGAATGGTCGGTGTCGGAATGTGTCGAGTCGGAGGAGACACGGCAAGATGAAGGGCATCGGGATCTATGGCGTGTGGCGAGCGGCTGAGGTCAAGACGAAGGCCTGACGATGAACGGAGTGGGGAGAGCGAAGGACGGCGAGGTTGAAGGCGTAGGTCGTTCGGCGGCGGGATGAGGCGAGGAAGGAGCGGGTTCGAGGAGGGAGGACGCCGGAGGTGCGGGATGCCTGGGTTTCGGGGGGAGGTGTGGTGCCTGGGCATGGGTTTTCATGGTGGTGGCGGTCGGGGAGGAGGAGCTCGGCCTGTGGGGGTTGCGGATCCGGGGAAGAGAAGAAGAGCGGATGTGCTTTGATGTAGGGTATGGGATAAAACCTAGGTTATATCTTTTATAGGAGTAGGGCTTTGTTAGCTAGGCCTAGGGTTTTATAAAATATTTGGTTTGAGGTTGTGAAGGGTGCAGCACGTGGGTTGATAAGAAAATTGCTTGGGGACACTACAGTAGAGTAGGTTGCTCCTTTATAATTTAAGCCTAAGGGTTTTCTTATACTAGGTTTATTATTAAAGAAAATGGGGTATGAGCTTCACGTGGGTGAGTGGAGAGAGGGGAAGTAGGGATCTGTTGGGATTTTGTGGAATACCCGTTGGTTATTGGATAGGATTTAGTTTGATATCCGATTATAAAATCTATTTAGTTACGATGTTAACCTAATTAGTATAGGATGTGGTTATATTAATCCATTTAGGTTAAGATCTGATTTGGGAAATCTTATTGGTTTGGATACGATTCGGATAGTCCATTCAGTTAACGCGTATATATATATATATATCCGGAGGATGAATTTGGTTGGAATCTTTTGATATTTACAGTTTCGATTCGATCAGGGTTGGGATTTGATTAGGATAATTGTTAAGATCCTACAAGATTTGATTTAGGAAATAATTAATATTTAAATCTGATTTAGCAAATCAATTCTGTTGAGGTTAGATATGATTGGGATGATCTGGCAAGATGTTTAGGTCGGAAACGAGTTGGAAAATCGTTCCGGTTGGGGTATTCTTGATTGGTATGATCGGTTTGGTCAGGATATGATTTGTTAAGATTACGATTAACATTCGTTAGGTTAAGAGTTGATCCGATTAGTATGATTTCGCCCCTCATCCAACATCAACAACCGGTCAGGGAAAAATATAACGCAATCGTTAGATCTCGTACTCGAGCTACGGATATTAATAACAACCATAATAATAATAATAAAATCATTAATTACTCTATTAAATCACTATACTAATTAATTACATACAAAATACGTTTATTCAGAAACAGGCCGTTACAATTCAATTTGCTTAGATATGTTCTATGGCATTTGTTGGCAAATTCATTCAATTGTAAATAATTTAGATGTAAATTTACTATGTCAGTAAATTTTGTTATTTCATATTTTAGATTCAAGAGAAAGTATTTGTACTTTGAAAAATTTTACATGTCTTTTTCTTATCTATGTTGCTGATTTTTTTGGTTGCAACGTTTTAGGCAGTGGCTTTGGTTGTTATTTGAGCCCTAGCTTTCTGACAGTAAATGCATCCAAGGCAGTAGCTATATCATTTTCAAGGTTGCGACTGTTATTGATAAATGGTATTGTCCAATATTCTTGCTCTCACTGAAAACAAACACCTTTGTTTACTTTCTGGCGTGTTCATTTTTGATTAACTGAAAATAGGATTGTGTCAGTGCTGTTAAAATAAGAGATAAATCCGGTTGCTTTCTTTTTTTGTCAGTCATTTATCATTTGCGGATGCCTTGGTACATATCACCAGAAAAAGAACTCAGCTTCAAACGTCTTGAATCTTGAATTAAGAATATGAATTTTGAGGTCATAGTTCAGTTTTTTTGAACTGAAATTTCAGAATATTTATGCTTAAAATAACAATCACGCTTTCCACACATTGGTGAGTTTTGGATTGTAAATCTTTCGGCTTAAAATAATAGTCACACTAACATATGCTTAAAATAACCCTCTTTTTTCTTTCGTCTTTCCACAAACTTCGATATTCACAGTATTTTACTGACACAAATCGGTTAGGAACGACCATGCCATTGTCTGGGCGGATCAGTGCCTTCTTGCTTTGGTACGACAGAGCTTCACAAGTTGTATTATAAACACTAACAGTCTTTAAAAGTTAATGAGTTTCTTTTGCTGTTAGAATGTTGAATTTATACCATGATTTCTAAATAATTGTGTTTATTTGTATGGTAGGTTTTCCATTACACACACACACACACACAATTTTATACTTCCTCCATTTTGTCTCACATTCTCTTGATAAAGCATTGTACAATTTAATTCTTAACTCCAAGCAGAAGCCTGATCTGATGATGTAGAATTGTTTGTTGAAAGTACAGAAGAAATCTAAAAGGAATAAGAATCCTGCTGAAAATTAAGAAACAAAATCAAATGCATTTCTCACTTGGCTTACTTCTAACTTCTGCAGACTGAGCCTGTTCACAAGCCACACACAACTTGGAGAACATGAAGATATGATAGCTTGATTACATGAACACCTTACATTCTCAAACTGCATCTGTTATTTTTTCAGGAATTTGTATGCCTAAACTAACTGAAATTTCATTTCACATAACTCAGTGTATGCTTAAAATAACTCATTGTATCATGTTATTTGTTTAAACTGAACAGAGTTTTTTTCAGGAAATTTCAGGATTTTGAAGTTCTCACCGAGTGAAATTTGTTGAAATATGTACAATGTTACTTTAAGCATACATATTGAACTGAAATTTTTTTGAACTGAAATTTTTTTGAACTGAAATTTGAAATCAATTTTCTTAACCAGTTATTTTAAGTATACATATCCTGAAATTTTTTTGATAACATGCACAATGTTATTGATACAATGAGTCACTGTAATAACATTGTAGCAAAGAGTTCAAATTTGTTTTTTTTGCTATGTTTCAATGAACCCTCACCATTGTATTGTGTTGTTTAGAGCTTGAACCATGAGGAAAGATTCTTGTGTCTCATATCATTCTTTTCTGACTGCATTCTATTCATGTAAATACCTTGTTTATTTGGTTTGCTTGATGTCGACTGAGGTATTGAATTACGGGGCTGTTCTCATGTAAATTCTGAAGCAACTTTTAGATCTCATTATTTTTCTATCCAAAAATGATATCAGACAATTCTTGCACTATTATTTTGCAATTTTGGTTCAATGTTCTTTGATTTATTCCAAGAAGGTGAATGACAGTTTCTTATTTGTTGATTTGCAGAGTTTTATTGATATTTGCATTGAGTATGTTAACGAGCTACTTCGGTCAAATTTTGGCAAAGAAGTAATATTTGTGGTGAATCCATCTCCCCTCCCCTCTCTCAACTTCCCTCTCTCCCATATGCACAACATGCAGGTACACGTGTACTGGATTGTCAAGGAGGTTTTCAGATGTCTTAGATTTGCAAATACTTATTTTGATGTTATGCTTCCATTGCCTTTTCGTTCTTACTAATAGAGTTTACATGTTAAATTTCATTGTTCTTACTAACAGATTTGTACATTCATTAAATATACATGTACAATCAGATTCGTATGTGCAATCTAAATGTACATGTACAATCTGAATGTTAAATTAAATGTTCATTCTGTTTTCACATCAGCATCACAGATTTGTACAATCAATTTGACTGTTAAATTAAATTTTGATATTATTCTGTCATTGCCTTTTCGTTCTTACTAACATATGTGATGGTGTAGCTCAAGTGAGAAAATACATCAATCATTTCAACTTAAATATTTTTTTGTGTAAGGAAAAATAAGCAAAAGATTGTCACAGAAAGAACATGCTCTACCAATAGTAATGTTAAATCTATCAATAGTCAAGCCCGCACGACCAAGAAGTGGTATGATCTCAACTGTGCTAACCCAATATTCTTTCAAGAAAGTATACTTTTTGACCAGTTCCTGCTCTACCAACATTCTTAACTATGATGAACATGTATGTAGAGCTGATGACCAGAAAATCTTAACATCTGGGGTATCCATGCACACAGGCTCTAGCTCCTCAGCAGCACATGTACATTGCAGGATCAGGAAACATGGTATAAGTTCTGGTATTTGCAGAAATTTGTGAAGTATGTAGATTAATTTCGAGCCAGCCCTCTGATAACAAATATGTGGGGATTGCATCTAACAGCTTGCAGACCTCTATCCAATCGTTGCAGACCTTTACCCAATCATTGGAGCTTTCCAAAGGTATCCAAGAATCCTGTCCAAAGCTATTGCATGCGTTGAAGCTCGATGAACATGAGGACAAGCAGTCTGCTGCGGCATGACCATGAAATTTTAACTAAATTGTATACTTTTTTTCCAAGAGAGGATGTATTGTGCCGTGATCATTGGAAAGAAACTACTAGACTGTTATCATTGTATTTTTATCCAAGCATGGTTGTATTGATGCTAAAGACCTAACCCGAGATCTGATTGAAAGCTGGAGGACTTAGAATTCTGATCTGTGTATCAGTGTACATCGTGATTATATCTTTTAAGTTTTTTTCATGTTGGATGGGATCAGTGTATGTGATGATCATCTCAATAAAGCATGAACAAAGTGTTATGCGTGTATTTTTTTGCCAAGCAATGGAATTTTTCTATAGAAATTCCATGTCCTTTCTGTTTATGTTCTCTGGCCATTTATTTTAGTTTGATGAAAAAATGGGATGTTGTATGTAAACACAAAGTAGAGGAAAACAACACAAGTCTGCATTTGGAAAAATGGGATGCTTTAGGTAAACACATGATCATATCGCAATTTACAAATGCAACACAAGTCTACATTGTATGCATTGATTATTTATAGAACACAAAACATGACTATTGATATAGGATGTAATAACATTTATGCTAATCATCATCCTTGATGATCTACGTGCTTAATCTTTATACTTGAAAATGAAGCAACAAAAGATCTCACCAAATCACAGACAACCTGATTCATGTGCTCAAAACAAGCCAAAACACAACATAAATTTAAATAGTCGTGAAGGCATACAATTACTTTAATGTAAACAGTATCATGCACAATGAACCTTTAGATGTATACAATAGATGTATACAATAGAGGGATACCTATTATACAATTGAGGGATGTTATCAAGAGAGATTGGATAATAGAATTTGGACACGAGAAAGTGGACACGAGATGAGATTTTGAGCGATATTCTATTATACAAATGAGGGATGTTATCAAGAGAAATTGGATAAGAGAATTTGGACAAGAGAAATTGGACACGAGATGAGATTTTGAGCGATATCTATTATACAAATGAGGGAAGTTATCAAGAGAAATTGGATAAGAGAAATTGGACAAGAGAAATTGAACAAGAGATGAGATTTTGAGGGATAAGAGAAGATGAGGGGAATTTTGCACATACAACCCAAGTATTTGCATTTTTGCCCCTGGACCCTCCACACACACACCCACACTTTTTCTTCTTCCTATCTTTTCCGAGCGTTTTTCCGGTCCATGTGCACATGTACATGGGTTATTTATGCGCCCGCGCCCAAGGCGCCCGCTAATTCTTTGTTCGCTTAAATTTTGGAGGAGGGAATAATTTTTGTGCAGAACAATGATTTTGAGTGGATGTCTTAAATGAAACATGCCCGAGGGCACGGGTTCAAGTCGAAGGTGCCCCCGTCGAAGCTACATTTTTGTCTGTTTAAATTTTGGATGTTAAATAATTTTTGGGGAGAACACAGATTTTGATGGGATATCTTAAACGAACAGTGTCCGAGAGAATGGGCATGTGCCAAATGCGCCCGCCTGCAAAATTTTTTTACACTAATTTGTTGGTCCATGTCGAAGGCGCCTACGCCGAATTTTTATTCCATGTCGAAAGAGCCCGCGCTGAATTTGTTGTTTCGCGCCGAAGGTGCCCGTGCCTCTAAATATTTTTACGCTAATTTTTTGTTCCGCACAATTTTGGCGGTAGAAATAATTTTTTTGGGAACAAAGATTTCATGGAGGAAAATCTTAAATGAACCGTGCCCGCGGGCACGGGTTATGACTAGTATATATATATATATATATATAATGCATGAAAATAAATTCACATAAGCATTGTTTATAAGTATCCACAGATAATCTATTATACAATTCTCGACTGTTTTTGAATCTGTCCTACGTGGCGGCAAAAATATGACTAGGACAAAAAAATTTGCTGACTGTGCTTTTCCAAATAACAAAATTTTGCCATTTTCACACGTTCCTTTATGTTCCCGCATTTTTGTGCACATCTCATTTTTTTGCACATCCCCCATTAACCGCACACAGAAGTTTGCTGGTAAGGCTCCTCACGCACCCACCTCTCGCATTTTTCGTAACCCCCATATCACGAAGCACGATTCACATAAACTCTCTCATCTCATCTGATCTCTCAATTGCCCTCGAACTCTCAGCCATCACAGCCACAAACACTGTATTCTCCTCTCTCTCTCTCTCTCACAATTTCATTCGTTAATTTCTGACCCCTAGGGTTTCAAACGGACTACTAGAGTGAAAGAGGGGCAGAAGCACAATCGGGGATCTTTTGATTTCTCAAGTAAGAAATCTCATGCTCTTCGTCGACTTAAAAAATAACAATTTTCTGTTGATTTCATTCTCTGTTGATATCATTTTCTGCGAAGGATTCTCAATGTTCTCAAAAGATTCTATGTTGAGTCGCATCCTTGATGCCAATAATCAGTGTTCCCTGTTGATTTCGCTGTTGATTTCTCAGGTAATTTCTTTAAATTGTAGGGCATGTGTAGGTAATTTCTTTAAAATTTTGACATTTTTGTTTAAAAATTGGAAGTTCTACCAAGTTTTCAGCTATGGGTTTGTTATTTCTAGAAGTTGGATATCAGATCACTATTTAAAACTAATTTACAGGTTATTGGGAATAATACATGTTGGCTTGATCTCCGAAATAAATCGAGGCATACTCTGCAGCAGTACTCGACATTGAAATCTGTAAATTATTCGTCGAGCAAGAAGAAATATCCTCATTTGAAAAACCACAATTTTCTGTTGATTTCATTCTCTGTTGATTTCATTTTGATTCGAATGATTTTTTGTTGATTTCTCAGAATTCACATGATTGCTCCTCGATTCTCTGTTGAGTCGCATCCTCGAGGCCAATACTCAGTGTTCTCTAATGATATCTCTGTTGATTTCTCAGATAATTTCTTTAAATTGTTGGGCATGTGTAGGTAATTTCTTTAAATTGTTGACATTTTTGTTAAAAAAATTGGAAGTTCTAGCAAGCTTTCAGCTATGGGTTTGTTATTTCAAGAAGTTGCTTACTTCTGAACTGGATGTACTGATGCAATTTGACAATTTAGTTGTGAGTGTTTGCTTGCGATGCATTGTCATTTTAGAGTTCATATCATGGCTTTGTTTTTCCTCCTTGTATCCAGGATTTTTCATAAAGTTCAAACATAGAAACAACATAAGAAATAATATCAATTAAAACGGTGTGTTGGAAGATGATTCACATAAATTTAATTACCGCTTATATCGATTAAAGAATATTAGCATGCAGTTAAAGAAATTACCTATTAGCATGCTAATAAAGTCATCCAACTACAGTTAAAAAATACTGTACAGCTTATTCCACTAAAAACACGTTCTCCATGATACATTTGTTTTTTTGAGCATATGTTTTTTAACTGCATGCTAATAAAGTCAATTTAGTGGCAAGAATATGAAAGCATTGTCAAGACACGTCCTCCAACTAATCTCCTCCACCTAAATTGACTTTATGCTCAAACGGCTTAGTTCAAAACCCTCCAAATTGTTCCAGAAACTGTCAGCGTAAACAAATTTGTAGTAACTGTTATATGGGAAAACACATAGGAAGACTCTATAACAACAAAATCATATAATTATTTAACCAGTTGACAGTTTTGAATTAGTTGGCTAGAGTAGATTTACTTACCAAATGCACATCAAAAGTGTTACGACTAATTTCGACCAGCCCGAATTACAACGGCCCACGGCCCAGCCTCAAAGGGGACACCAACTAGAGAAGACGGGCCTGCCCGGAAGGGCCCACGGACGGGGCTGAAGGCCCAGCCACTCCACCCTCAGGGGCACCCGACTAGCCCCCATTCGGCCAGATTAACCGCCCCTCGGAATCCGCGATCCCATAATGGCCATGAACGGACCCGTTAATGGGCCACCCCTCCACTACGCGCGAGTGGGAGGAGCCGGAGGCGGATCGTGGGGACGTGAAAGGAGGCGGGACGTGGGGCAATCGCGAGGGGACCCTATAAGGGGAAGGCCAAGACGACAGAGAAGGGGATCGAGCCCCAGGTAATCAACAAAGAGGTACTCCATCAACGACCTAGGCATTGGCCATCTCAATTCCTCCCTCCCCCAAACTCGCGCCGCCTTGGCTGATGTTCCAGCTTCCTTACAAGCCGGATCTCCCCCGCCGAGTATCCCTTCAGACCTTGATCTGACTTAGGCATCGGAGGGGATTTGGCCGGAACCTAGGTCCGGCCTCCCTGACGAGTTTCCTCATCTGTCCAGGAAGAAGCTATCCGAGGCGCCGAGGCTACCCCTCAGCGTCGGGCGGCCACCCCCATCGCAGTCGTCAGGTGGACGGCTGCTCAAGTACCGACCCTCTTGCAAGGCGCCGAGGCTACCCCTCGACGTGGATCCGACCGAGGCCGAGCACGACCCAACCGAGGCCGAGCGCGGCCCACCGAGCCGAGGCTTCTCTTCAGCTCCCTGAAGGCAGAGGATCGACGTAACCCAGGGACTCCCCCGTTTGTGCCTGACCCTCCTTCCACCCACGCCGAAAGCACGCGGGCTCGGCGATCCCAAGGGACCCCCAAGTCGGCCCCTTGACCACGTTGACCACACAGCCGACGGTCAACGAACAGTGGTGAGAAAACACCCGTAAACAAAAAGAATCGGGGAAAAGTATGATCTCCTAATATTTCTAAGGAAGCACCTTAGAGGGAAGGGTCATTAAAAAGTGTAATAAATAAGTTGGTATTCCCATCTGCCAACCTGTGTGTCTAGGTGTTATAGGCCATCTCTTGATTTCCCAAGCAATAAATTTGGCACCAAGTTTGTCAGATCGGCCGTTAATTTTAAACGTTCAGATATTATTTTCTGTACCTCCATTTTCTGTATATAGCCATTATCAGTTTCTTTAAATTGTTGGGCATGTGTAGTTAATTTCTTAGTTATGAAAGTCATTATAAACCTTAATGCTGCAAATTGTAATAAAATTGATATATTATACAAATTGTAATTTTTTATTTACTATTATAACTCCAGTTCCCCTTCTTGATCAACATCTCGATTGAATGGAGATAACATGAACTCACAATTTGTTGTTGCACATTTTGTTTTCTCAAATGATCTGTCAAAATTTACCATTAATTAAGTATTTAATGGAGGCATGTCATTTATTTTAATGTATACCCAAATATGTACTCAAATGATCAGTTAATCCCAACATCCTACATATGTACCCAAATATGTACTCAACTCGAGAAGTTAATCCATTATTTTAATTTATACTTCAACAATGAGATGATGGACGTTTATTGTATTAATTTGAGAGATTTTGGATCTTTCGATTGCACGTCAACGTACGTATTCGATCTGCAATTCGCATATCACCCGGCGCACCGAGGTATACTTGCTTTGTTTTTTCCAGTTCCATGTTATCTTATTGGTTCTAATACTCATTTTACTTGATTGAATTGTTTATGTTATTGTATAGAATAGCTTTGCAATGTTTTTTTGGAGGTTACCCACAAGTATTAACTTCTGTTTTAACATATTTGCATGTTAAAGTCCAAGTGGCACCCATTTGAACTTATTTAGTCATAACATTTTCCATCAGGTCTAAATTAAGATTTGCACAAACACCCTTTTTCATTTTATTAATGTTTGATAAGTGATACTTAAGTATGAAAATAATACAGTTTTGGACTTGCAGCACATTGAAATGTAGTAGTAGGTTGGAGGATTAATAAATTGTATCCCCCTTGCTATCTAGCTTGCCTTAAGATTAATTTGCATTCATATGACGTTCCTTTGCTTCTCGATTTGAATCCCCTTTTGGTTCGTCCATCATCTCATTGTCGACGTTGTTCTAGTATCTTAATTGGATTTTTAATGTTCCCGATCTGTTTATTGTATTGATTTGCACTGTTTATTGTATTAATTTGAGAGGTTTTGGATCAAATTTTGACCCAGCCTCCCAAAATTTGAAATTGAAATTTTGTCCCAGTCACAAGTTGATTATGATAAACAATTGGTGCCATGGTCGCGAAACCTCACCTCAGTGGGGCCCTGTGGGGGGTTGGGTGGGGTTCTGGGCTTTGGTTTGGGTGGGGTTTTGGTGATTTTTTTTCGCATTTAGACCCTTCTTTTCCTCCTTTTGCCCCCCGACCCTCCACACACACACCCATGCTTTTTTCGCTTGGCGATCGCTTCTCTGCGCATTTGCGCCCATGCGATGACGGCCTCCGTGCCTTCGTGCCCTCCAAGCACGGACAAATAAAGTCAGTGAAAAGTCAGAATAAAACATTTTCTGAATTCGTTCTTAAAAAGTCAACCAATTGCCCTCGCGTACACACACATAACATAAAGTTATCAATAATGTTGATATCTTCATACCTTTTGTTACATATATCGGATCATTAGAATTCAACAGTTTTATGAAAACAAATGTTTTACATATAACTTCTACCACAATAACAAAATGGTAAATATTTGGCGCATGTAGATTTTATTACATGAAGATTAATTTGATCAGTCCGTTTCATCGCGAAACGAAGCAGAGAATAAATTTTTGCAACGCTAATACATGTAATTAAATCACAACAAATAAATAAGCTTCAAGTGTACCCATGGGGCTTACTTAGGAGTGATCACTAAGCGTGATTTATTTGTTAAACAAAACCCATAATCAAAGATTAAACACTGATAAAATTCATCATGTGTAATTTTTATTTCATTTGATTTATTTTTGAATTAAACACTAATAAAACCCATAATTCTCAAGTAGTAATTTAGGAGGCGAGGCTATTCAAAATAAATATAGTAGTAAAAAATAGTGACCAAATCATTCCTAACTTTCAACAAGTGTCATACATGTAGCGGTCAATCTAACATCAGATACTTGGATTCTAACAACATCAGCAGCCGTCCAATCTCGATCTAACCACGGTCATGGCGGGATTCATTTATGCTTTTTTTATCGTTTAGAAGTGAAACTGTGAACGAAAATTATTGGAATTAGAGCTGGTCTCAAAGTGAAATGCATTTATAGTGACGTATTGTTTTATTTATGCTAAATGATCCTCTCTCTCATTACTTCTGAGTATCTTCCATGTGTAATCATATTTTATTCATGGCTTGCTATTATTTATAAATTTTGGCATGTCACTGTCATTTACTGACCTTTAGTGCATACTGCACTAACAACCCATTTTATATATTTGGGTAAAGTGCTTTCTTTCGTACATAGATTTACTAATGTTCGTTACCATTTGGACTGTAATATTATTTTTAAAGTTTATTTTGAAAAATCAGTTGTACGTTGTCGTTATTTGAACGGCCGAAAGACTGTAGCATTTCCATTTTCTTCACACCAACATGCGACCTGTATGGAATTAGTTAATATAAATCACTGTATTACATACTTGATTTGCAATTATTAGTCAACCTTACACTATACACTCAATTTAGGCATGTCTTGATAGTTCCTTATCATAAACCATATTTGCTCAACGCCAAAGAAGACAACGTGAACAAGAACAAAGAATTATATCTCAATGTGATGAGGGCTCAGCCTCACGCACTTATATGATTTTTGAACAAGATGCTGAACCAGTTTCCAGGTTATTATCCATTTGCATATACATAAAATTTATTCTGACCTATTTTCATTTAATTGTTTTTAATTTTGGGTTTACTTTGGGTAGTTCCTTAGCTCAACACAAAAGGAGAGAACGAGAAAAAGAACAAAGAAACATTTATCAATTTATGACTCCTAACATCATACTCGATATACCTCAAGTGGCACCTTCATTATCAACTTCCCCAATTGAGGAGGTGCATGAGAGCACAACTGACGTGCGTTTATATTTCATATATTCAGGCACGTCTTCTTTGTGATTTTCCACTGTTTTCCGTCGTTCCGTACCCTTTCTCTTGTGATTTCTAGTTTTCTTTCACTTTTCCGTGTTTTTGTGTGTTTGCAGGAGTTTGCCAGTGTAGGGGACATATAACGAAGATATCATGAGTCCCCAGAGCAACGGAAGGAGTCACACGCGATCCAGGGGGTCAAACGACCAAGATTGCCAATTTTCAGCTCCCACCCGATCGGTTGGACACAGCCAACCGATCGGGTGATGCACGCGTGTCCGACCCAAACTGAAGCTGGAGTGAAGTGCAAGTTCAACCGACCAGTTCGCCGACCGGTTTATCCCAACAGAGTTCTCGGGAATTTGGAGCTTAATTCCAACCGATCGGGTGATATCTCACCCGATCGGTTCATCTGAAGCTGAAGTTTCCCAAACGACGACCTGGTCACGCCACCCATTTTCCTCAGCGACCGGTTGAAGCTCCCGAAGCCCGATGTCCAAAGCAACAAGCAGCTCACCCGATCGGTTGACATTTCAACCGATCGGGTGGCCTTTTCTTCCCCTTTCGCGTGCTACTGCTCATTCATTGAAGAACTTCTATCATTCCAGAGGGATCTTGGGTGATCTCTTTTTTTCTAGCGTCGGCATCGTCATTATCCTTCCAACGATAGGTCCCATGCCCAAATTCGATTTTTCTACATTTTTCTGGAATTTTCTGAGCGCAGCTGTGTGCTGAAATTGGCAGCAGTCTGAATTTTCATTTCACCCGATCGGGTGAGCTATCCACCCGACCGGGTCACTTTCTGCGGTTTTGAGCTCTCTGTTTATTCCACCCGATCGGGTGAACTTCCACCCGATCGGGTGGGCCTGTTTTAACAGTTTTGAGTGGGTTTCGGACCCGAACTGTTAAGGGTTTTGAGGGGGCTTTTAAATACAAGTTTGGGCACGACTTTGAGAGGATCCTCTCCCATTTTTCAGCAGCTTTTCCTCCCCTTCCTTGGGAGTTTTAGGTTAGGTTAGACTAAGTTTTATCTTCCAATAAATCTTGTAAAGGATTGATCCGAACGCGAGATAAGTATTTCTTTATCTTGTTTTCCATTGTTTTGTATTGTGTTTATTATGCTTGATGGTGAACGTTTGTATGTCATTTCTGTTGCTTGTTTTTATGTTCTTCACCATTGAGTAGTGTTGATGAACCCTAATACGGGTTAAGGTAGGATTGATGCTTGGGTTGTCTCATTTGGCTTGGTTGCATGGCATGTGTTCGATGAAATGTGTCAATGGGGATTTCTAGCAATCTGAGCCCAATTCGTATGGCAACACACTAGTTGTGCTGGGGATTGGGGTCCGGTGTCTTGTCCAGTCAAGATCCGCTTCGATGTATTGCTAGAAATCACATTCGGCCTATTTGGCCATTAGGGTTACGCGGGGGTGTTTCATTGTCATTGGCGGGAGAAAGACCGCTTTTGACCATCGGGCCAAGGGGGAATAAACTTGGCGGTTGACTCCCTAGCCATAGCTCACGCCCCTAGCGTAGACATCGAGTCCTCGCACGAGGGAACGCCTTGGACAAAATGTTGGGAGTTATCATTGTGGCCTTAATGCGCCCGGTTGGGGAAGGTGTTAATGGGCATGGGAATGCCCACCGTCCGGAACCGGGTAGGCCTAGCGTACTAGGCACCGTCCGGAATATCGGGCCATAGACGCTAGGTACCACCTTTTGGGGCAATGTCTCACCCTAGGTCAAGTCAAATGCCAAGTGTCATGAATGCTCTAGCCCGTGTTAGCGGGGATTCTTTTCGTGTCTTTTTCATTTCTTTCTTTTATTTCTACACTTCCATCCGCATTGTTCACGTAGCTAGCACACAACCTTGGCAATGCTAGTAGCCATTCAAGCCATCCACCTCCCTGAGTTCGATAAACATGCACCCTATACTAACCGTGCACTTGCGGTAAAATGACACCGCGCCCAAACCGTAAACGGGGCGCCGGTCAAGTTTTTGGCGCCGTTGCCGGGGAGGCGTTCGGTTTGATATTAGCTTAGCTTGGGTTCGTTAGACTACGCTTAAAAAAAATTTAAACAAATAATAATAATAATACAATAACCGAGAAATTTTTTCCCCACCATTATAAATTTGTGCTATTTGTTGTACCACTGACGCGATTGTCATAGCCAAAATTTTTGTTTGTCTGGTGAATTATGTGGATGCCCGATGGATCATACATCGGAAATTTTGATGCTTACATGCCATACGGTGCTCAGATGGGGGGATATGAGAATTATCCGCAGGTCGTGGTAGTTTACGAAGCTTGTGGGATGTAGGGACATACTGCCATCCGTTGCCAATTCAGTGCCCAACCCTACACCCCACACTCATATACCTACAACCTGCATCAAGAACCCTCCCATCCTTACCCCCAAATTTACACACCCCATCCTCCACCAAGATCGAGCCTTGAATTATTCTTGGAGAACTCCATTGCAACTCAAATGCACTTGATATCACCTCCACTCCCATTACCACTTCCCCCACCGATGTCTGACCTTAAATTATTATTAGAAGACAATATTCTAAACCAAGGCTAGATGACTCCACCGCTCTCACTTCCACCCCCTGGGACCGATCTTGAGTTGTTAGTGGCGAATTCCTTTGTAAATCAAGGCCCGACAATACCATCACCCTCATCTCCATCCCAGAAATCTATCCTTGAGCTATTGATGGAGGATTCCACGGTAACCCAGGGCCAGGTGGATTCACCAATTCCATCTCCGCCTACCACTTCTACTTTTGGGGGTGAAGCAGTCACGTCTCATACATCATCTACAACTTGCACCACGGAAGGTAACTCTTACGGTTTACAATTTGAAAAATTTGATATGAGTCCCCTTCCCAATGCAGGTACAATTTTTGAGACGTACGGTACCAAGGAGGCCATGGAGGATGTCCATATCGACGAGGAGGGAGAGCGTGGAGCCGTGAACATTATGACTCATTCTGTTGAGCCTCATGCTCCCTTGCCTCTACCACTACATCCACAGTTCACCCTCACTCCACCAGAGGCATCGCATCCACCAGAGCTTACTGCTCCCACTCAGGGAGATCTTTTAGACCCTATTTCTGAATCTCATATTACATTCCCCATATTTTTAGATTCAGATACTACTGACATGGCATACCCTCCAAAGGATCCAAATTCACATTATACGGAAATATGTCAGGGCATGTCAGCACCTGAGAAGATCATCGCGTCACCACCAGGGCATAGCACCACATTCTCAGGGAGTCATCGTCAATCTTTTCCACGCTTTACATTGCACTTTGACGATACTCTTTGGGATACATTTATTGCGGGAAAGGATTTTTCACCACGGACTGATGCTCCTTTTCCTTCGAATGATTTAGGTGGGCATCATCGAGAGAATCTTTTGGGAGCATTGCTAGAATTTGTTGGTGTTCGTGGCACCAGAATATTGGCGGAGCCGCAGAAGGAGCAGTTAGAGCAGCTACCTGCCCCACTCCAGATCTTGGATCCGCCTCTACTCAGGTGTATCCTAATCCAGTAGTGTAAAAATTTACTGCTTTCTAGTTTAGATTTGAATAATCTCGTCTCCTCTCATTAGCGAGGGGAGCGTATCTAGGATTCGCTTTTGCATCATAATAACCCATCATGTCGTGCCCTTCTATCACTTCTACCGCCCACACCCCACATCCTCTTCTGAGGAGAATGAGCACACCGTCTCTCCTGCATTTTGATTTCTTTCTTTTCTTTTCCGATTTTCCCCTAGCATATTTCTGCATCACATTGATCATATCATTTCGCTAGCATTGTCATGTTCAGCTTGGGGGAAATCGATTTGTGTGCATGTTTTCACGTGTTGTTGTTTTGTGTCTGTGTCTATTTGTTCTTTTGTCGTGTTTTATATCTTTTATTTGAGTGTTTATTTTTCTTTATTTTTTAGTTTCGTTCATGTGTTTTTCATGGTTTTCACTTTTTGTGTCGGTGCGCACCCACCGATTTTCTTTGCCCTCCAGTATAAACTATTATTGCATTGAGGGCAATGCAAGTTTCAACTTGGGGGAGTCGCACTTTGTACGTCATTTGTTCTCTTTTTCTTCGTGTTTGAGTCGTTTTCCATCGTGTTTTTCTTTTTTCTTCTCATCTTTTGTTCCATCTCTCCTAGAGATGGCCCCATATGATGAATTGCCACATGATCACGCACACACTTAGGATGGCTTCGATAATCACATTCACTTACCCTAGGAAGCCGAGTCCTCTTGCATTTCATGCATCGTGGGTCCACTTAGCTTTTTGTGAGTCGTGTATCGTGACTAGCTAGTGGTGTACTTCTACTTTGTGATTTTGATTTATATACCTACCCTTGGTCGACCCCTAGATTATCATGCTTCGATATTGAATATGCGGTATTTGCTTCTAATGTCTGCTTCTATATGCATGCTATATATATATCATATACTTCATTTCGCATGTGTCGGGATTCCACAATTAAGGACTAGGATAACCCATTTAGCCTATGCTCTAACTTGCGAGAAATATTTCCTTTGCCCAAGTGTTTAGATTCCGATTTCTTTTTTTGTTTTACTTGGTGCAAATCCCCTCGTCGTGTACAGTTCTCCCACTTGGGAGAGTACACATGTATATATCCCCAAATCCAAAAATCCAAAAAAGAGAAAAAGAAAAAAAATATGTATAGCAAAAAAAAATCCAAAAAAAGATACAAATACGCAAAACCCAAAAAAAATTCCAGTGTGAATATTTTCCTACCTGCCGAGAATAAAGGGAAGGCGAGAATGTGCACAGAGTGTTCTACTCCACACCTTCTCAACCTCCATCGTTTTCGAAAACACTTGGCGTAGGAACTCTATAGCGGTTACCTAGGCGATAGTGTGATGATTTCCTAGTCCCTAGCTGTGGAGTCCCCGATGCATGATACGCTTCTATTCTTATACTCTTCTCATGCATGCTTGAGCTACTATTCACCGCAATTTCAAATTGAATTGATATTTGGGTCATTCCTTGGATTTGTGTATATAAAGCCTTATTGCACAATGTAGATAGCGACACCGTCTGCTAGCACACGACCACACTCACTCGCGCTTCACTGCGTGGGCCCACGACACTTGTTTGGACTCACGTTCCTTGGTTTAGTGTTGTGTTTTGTCATATGCATGCTTAGTGTGGCGTGTTTGATTTTGTTGGCTCTGACGGGCGATTTAGGATTTTGATTTCTCTTTCCTTCTCTCTCTCTCTCTATTTTTTCCCTTCAAGCTCCTACTCTCACTCGTCTTCCTCGAGGACGAGGAAGGGTTTAGCTTGGGGGATTTTGACGTGCGTTTATATTTCATATATTCACGCACGTCTTCTTTGTGATTTTCCACTGTTTTCCGTCGATTCGTACCCTTTCTCTTGTGATTTCTAGTTTTCTTTCACTTTTCCGTGTTTTGTGTGTTTGCAGGAGTTTTCCAGTGTAGGGGACATATACCGAAGATATCATGAGTCCCCAGAGCAACGGGAGGAGTCACGCGCGATCCAGGGGGTCAAATGACCAATATTGCCGCTTTTCAGCTCCCACCCGATCGGTTGGACACAGCCAACCGATCGGGTGATGCATGTGTGTCCGACCCGGACTGAAGCCGGAGCGAAGTGCAAGTTCAACCGACCGGTTCGCCGACCTGTTCATCCCAACAGAGTTCTCAGGAATTTGGAGCTTAATTCCAACCGATCGGGTGATATCTCACCCGATCGGTTCATCTGAAGCTGAAGTTTCCCAAACGACGACCCGGTCACGCCACCTGTTCTCCTCAGCGACCGGTTGAAACTCCCGAAGCCCGATGGCCAAAGCAACAAGCAGCTCACCCGATCGGTTGACATTTCAATCGATCGGGTGGCCTTTTCTTCCCCTTTCACGCGCTGCTGCTCATTCATTGAAGATCTGCTATCATTCCAGAGGGATTTTAGGTGATCTCTTATTTTTCTAGCGTCGCCATCATCGTTAGATTTCCAACGATAGGTCGCATGCCCAAATCCGATTTTTCTACATTTTTTTGGAATTTTCTGAGCGCAGCTATGTGCTGAAATTGGCAGCAGTCTGAATTTTCATTTCACCCGATCAGGTGAGCTATCCACCCGACCAGGTGAGATCACTTTCTGTGGTTTTGAGCTCTCTGTCTATTCCACCTGATCGGGTGAACTTCCACCCGATCGGGTGGGCCTGTTTTAGCAGTTTTGAGTGGGTTTCGGACCCGAACTGTTAAGGGTTTTGAGGGGGCTTTTAAATACAAGTTTGGGCACGACTTTAAGAGGATCCTCCCCCATTTTTCAGCAGCTTTTGCTCCCCTTTCTTGGGAGTTTTAGGTTAGGTTAGATTAAGTTTTATCTTCCAATAAATCTTGTAAAGGATTGATCCGAACGCGAGATAAGTATTTCTTTCTCTTGTTTTCCATTGTTTTGTATTGTGTTTATTTTGCTTGATGGTGAACGTTTGTATGTCATTTCTGTTGCTTGTTTTTATGTTCTTCACCATTGAGTAGTGTTGATGAACCCTAATACGGGTTAGGGTAGGATTGATGCTTGGGTTGTCTCATTTGGCTTGGTTGCATGGCATGTGTTCGATGAAATGTGTCAATGGGGATTTCTAGCAATCTGAGTCCAATTCGTATGGCAACACACTAGTTGTGCTGGGGATTGGGGTCCGGTGTCTTGTCCAGTCAAGATCCGCTTCGATGTATTGCTAGAAATCACATTCGACCTATTTGGCCATTAGGGTTACGTGGGGGTGTTTCATTGTCATTGGCGGGAGAAAGACCGCCTTTGACCGTCGGGCCAAGGGGGAATAAACTTGGCGGTTGACTCCCTAGCCATAGCTCACGCCCCTAGCGTAGACATCGAGTCTTCGCGCGTAGGAACGGCTTGGACAAAATGTTGGGAGTTATCATTGTGGCCTTAATGCTCCCGGTTGCGGAAGGTGATAATGGACATGGGAATGCCCACCGTCCGGAACCGGGTAGGCCTAGCGTATTAGGCACCGACTGGAATATCGGGCCATGGACGCTATATACCACCTTTTGGGGCAATGTCTCACCCTGGGTCAATTCAAATGCCAAGTGTCATGAATGCTCTAGCCTATGTTAGCGGGGATTCTTTTCGTGTCTTTTTCATTTCTTTCTTTTATTTCTACACTTCCATCTGCATTGTTCGCGTAGCTAGCACACAACCTAGGCGAGGCTAGTAGCCATTCTAGCCATCCACCTCCCTGAGTTCGATAAACCTGTACCCTACACTAACCATGCACTTGCGGTAAAACGACACCGTGCCCAAACCGTAAACGGGGCGCCGGTCAACAACCTCGTGCAATGATACGATTTCTGAACAAGATGCGGCACCTTCTACCAGGTTATCTACCTTGTTATCTGCTTCACTTTTCATAAAATCCACTCTACTCTATTGTACTCTAATTGTACTTTACTTTGGGGTTATTTTGGATAGGTCCTTAGCTAAACACAGAAGGAGAGAACGAGAAAAAGAACAAAGAAACATATCTCGATTTATTACTCCTAACAACATACTTGATACACCTCAAATAACACCTGCATTATCAACTCCCCCACTTGAACAAGAATAGGGTGGCTCAACCTCGTACAATGATACGATTTTTGGACAAGATGCTGAACCTTCTGCTAGGTTATTATCCTCTTGATCGTACATAAACACTAATCTAAACTAATGTAATTTGACATAATATCTAGGTCAATTACACATAGAGTTGGTCAGCCAACACATGTTGATTTTGTTCGGCTTTCTCTTGGCTTAATGAACATTACATGCCCTCATTGCTCAGCTTTACATTGGTTGGATGAACAATTGTCGAGGTCAACTTTGACAACTCATATTTTTGGAACCTGATGTTTGCAAGGAAAGGTAAAATTAGATACACTTATTGAACCCCCTCCAGCAATGCGCAAATTATATGATGGGTACAATGAGCAATCAAAATCATTTCGAAAGTATGCTCGGGAGCATAATGCAGCTAACACATTTACCAGCCTGGGTGCTACACTGGATCAAAGATTTATTCCGGGTAGAGGTCCTACATATTTCAATATTCATGGAGAATTATGTTATCGAACCGGATCACTTCTGCCACAACTGAATCAAACAACATGTTATTGTCAACTTTACATATATGATCTAGCTTCTGCTATAGAGTTACAAAGTAATAGAAATTCTCATTTGAGAACAGATGTCTTACTTATCATTCAAAATTTTCTATCAGGCATAAACCCGTTCATCCATCTATATCATCAAGCTTATTCTGTCTAAATTCAAGCTAATGTAGTTGGTCATGATCTCCCTGTATATCTACATTATAATTCAAAAAAAGATCGACGCTGCTATAACCTCCCAACAATAGATGAGATTGTAGTTATTTTACCTGGAGATGGCTATCGACCTTTTGAGATGCGAGATATTGTTTTACATCTACGAGGAAATAATCAGCTAATGTAAATCAGTGAGGCTCATCCTGCATATTTGCCATTGCATTATGTATTATTATTTCCTCATGGTCAGCTTGGATGGGAACCAGAGTTGAAGCATGGGATCCATCGCGAAATCAATCCTCATATAGACGACTTACCATGTGTGAGCTTTATAGCTATCTTCTGTTTGAAAGAAATAATGAGTATTCGTCAATTTTGCGAGCTGGCAAATTGTTCCAAGAGTTCATAGTTGATGCTTGGGCAGCAATTTAGCAAAATCGTTTGACGTTCATCAAATTTAATCAGCAAAAACTCTGTTCTGAACTCTATCAGGGTCTTGTAGATATCGATGCATATGTCAGTTGTGACCAAATTGGCCAGCGCATGATACTTCCATCATCTTTCACTGGAAGTGCACGACACATGTTTGAAATTTTCAAGACTCGATGGCTATAACACGATATAATCAGCACCCATATATATTTCTAACCATGACTGCAAATCCAAATTGGCCTGAAATATTTAATGCTATTCTACATTATCAAAAGGCTATCGATCGTCCCGATTTAGTGGCCCGTGTTTTTGAGTTAAAAAGAAAGGTTTTAATGAAGGAGATTGATGTTAAAAATGTATTTGGAAGGAAAGTAGCTCAAGTCTTCACCATTTAATTTCAGAAACGTTGGCTTCCACACATGCATGCTCTTTTCTTTCTTCATGGTCCAGATAAGATCCATACATGTAATCAAGTGGATTAGATTGTCTGTGCTGAATTTCCTGATCCTACTCAAGATCTGGCATTATTCAATACCGTGATAAAATGTATGGTGCACGGACCATGTGGTGCTCGAAGTCCAAGTTCTTCATATATGGATAATGGTAAATGTACTAAGAAGTACCCGAGAACTTATGTAGATTCAACAACAATGGATCGTGATGGCTATCCTATATATCGTCTTCGTAATAATTGGCATATCTATACTGTAAGGGATCATCAGCGTGATAACCGAGATGTTGTTACATACAATATGAATCTATCCAAACGTTTTAACTGCCATATTAATGTCGAAGTTTGTGCTGGGATAAGCTGTGTCAAATACATTCATAAGTACATTTATAAAAGTCATGATCGAACCACAATGGTGATGGGTGCAGTAGATGAGATCCAACAATACCTTGATGCAAGATATATTGGACCCTCAGAGGCAGCTTGGCGAATATTTGGACATCCTTTACATCAGGAGATACCATCAGTACAAAGATTGTGCTTCATTTGCCAGGGGAACACCGTGTTATTTTTGATCTAGATGAAGACCATGCTACAATAAGGTCTAGAGCTGAAAATAAAAAGGCAACTTTGGTTGAATTTTTACATGTTGCGCTTTACATGAGTCAGCACATGATCTCATTTACTAAGAATTTCCTCAAAAGTTTGTTTGAAATAAATCCACAAAGGTCTGGACTCTAAGAAAATCTGGATATTCAATTGATAGAATATATTTTGCTTCTCCAAATTCTAGTGAGTGCTTCAATCTACGGTTGTTAATAACAATTGTTAAAGGACCAACATCATGGGAAAATTTATGCACTGTCAATAATGTAGAGTACTCTAGATTCAAAGCAACATGCATTGCAAGATGTCTTCTTGAAGATGATTCAGAATGGAAGCAATGGCTTTATGAGGCTTCAATTATGAAAACATGATATCAATTAAGACAACGGTTTTGTATTATTCTTATTGAATGTTCACCGATCGACCCACTTGCATTATGGACTCAATTCTCTATGCAAATTTGTGATGATCTTCAACATAAAATTAATGCTTTATTTTCAATTTCTACACCATTTCAATGCCAACTTGAAGATTAGGGCTTATTTCTTATCAATGAATTGCTTGAGGAGTATGGTAAGTGTCTATCTGACTTTCCACCAATGCCACTTCCTGCTGGAAATTGGAATGCAATTGTTGGCAATCGATTGTTGCATGAACATCAGGAACTTATAAATACATCGAAACAATTGGATGTAGTGAAAACTGTTGATTGCCTTAATGATGCACAACGTAATGCTTATTCAGCAATTACTTCGTCCGTTTTTGAAAATAAAGGTGCTACATTTTTCTTAAGCTGCGGTACTGGAACTGGAAAGACTTTTCTGTACAATGTTATAGCAACAATGTTGCGTAGTCTAGGAAATATAGTTATCACCATTGCATCATCTGGTATTTCATCATTGCTACTATTCGGAGGTCGGACTGCACATTCAATATTTCGTAACCCGTTAGATGTGCAGGATAATTCAATTTGTAATTTTAGTAAACAATCCATACATGCACAATTATTTAGAAAAGCAAGATTGATAATATGTGACAAAGTTCCTATGCAACACCGGCATTATGTAAAGTCAGTGGATCGATAGTTAAAGGATATTTGTGTAACAATAAAGCATTTGGTGGTATTACGGTTATTCTTGGTGGGGACTTCCGACAGATCTTGCCAGTCATACCAAAGGGGGTTCGAGAAGAAATTGTTGGAGCCTCATTAAGACGATATGCATTATGGTGCTCTTTACAAGTTTTGATCTTGGATCAGAATATGCGTTTGTATAACTCATCCGTTGAAAATAGTAATTTTGTAAAATTTATTTTGGAGGTATTTATTTGAACCAAAAATATGATTTTAGTAGACATTTTTCTCTTAACTTACCATTGACTTAATTAATTTCTGATTATGCATTAGGTCGGGACAAATCCTACAGAAGTGGTGGAGCTTTCCATCCACATATTCAGGTGCAAGGATTTAAATGAGTTATTATTAAGAATTTATCCGCATCTAGATGTTGAGGGTACGGTGATTCCGGCAATCCTTACTGAAGGAATAATTCTTTCCGTGTGTAATGATGATGTTAATTTTATAAATACTGCTGAATTGCAACTTTATCCTGGTCAACAGATAACATATCTAGCTGCAGACAAACTGGCTGAAACTGAAGATAATGATCCTACCATTATAAACCGGTATCCTAATGAGTACATAAACTCTTTGGATCCTCCTGGGTTGCCCCCATTTAAACTTGACCTTAAGGTTGGTTGTCCAATTATTTTACTTCGAAATATTGCACCTAAAGATGGGCTCTGTAATGGCACTCGACTAATGGTTGTAATATGTGCATCCCGTGTGATTAAAGCTCAAATTTTTAATAGGGATAAAGCCGATAGTTTGATGTTTATTCCAAGAATATCTTTGTCACCATCATCTCCAGAATTACCTATTCATATGACAAGATACAGGTTCCTGTTCATGTAACTTATGCCATGACAATTAATAAATCTCAAGAACAATCCGTGAAGTTCGTGATAGTAGACTTGCGTAACCCAGTTTTCAGTCATGTACATCTTTATGTGGCACTTTTTAGATGCACTTCTTTTGACCATGTTAGTGTCCTTCTTCAGTCTGGTTCAAATAACACAGTTAACATGTTTATCCCGAAGTCCTGATATGAATTTCAAAGCTGTCTGTTATATGTAAGTTTTTAAAATTTTTATTTATATCTTTTTATTTATTTTATTCATTTATTAATTCTTCGAAATAATTTTGTTATCAATTTGTGTCTATCATGCAGGTATACCATTATCATACGATCCCGAGCTGCATAATGTGGAGAAGCATTGCTATTTATGGACATATTAATTTTTTTAACTTTAATACATGTCATTTTATGATTTTTATATTTTCTTCTAAAATGAATATATTGTAAAATATTGATTTGTATTTTTATATAGATGAATGCTGGTATGGATCCTTATTTGTGGAAAACTGTAAGGCACTAATCAAACTTTTTTTGCTTTATATTTGATTGCATTTTTTTCTTAATCATTGTTTAATTATAAGTTAATTTACTTCAAAAAAATAATAAAGATGTCACGTTACTTGATTATACGAGAATTTTGGTTGGATAAGGTATGCTTGCCATTACAGAAATTATAATTTTCATATTAAGATTATTTAAATCAGTAAATATTTATTATTATTATCTTTAAAAAGTTGCATAAATAACAGTAGAAGCAAATGCGACATCTAATTTTAATGCAAAAGAAACATGTTTTTATGATGTAATCTATTAAAAAGAAGAATTTTTTCCTAAAAACATTGTTTTCATTGAACATCATATAACATCTGTGTTACAGAATTGTAAGATGGTTCTTGCTGAGGTTGATAGGTTACACACACCACGACCATCAACGCTCCAATAGAATAAGGTAAATAAAGTTTTAATATTGGAACTAAGTTATTAATATTAGCAAATATATCTTCATTTCTCTAACAAATTTATGCTTGTAAATTTCCTAGGTTATTGGGCATCCACATACCACTCCATTATGGCTTACGATTGATACTTATTTTCTTTATAATGTGTTGATGAAGAAGTTTTCTACTGCAACATGAGGGAGTTTTTTATGATCCATATGAAAATTAGTAGATGTAATCTAGTAGCGAGAAACTGCATATCTTTTGAAAGTTGTATCATATCTGGGTGTCTCGGACATTAATGGGTCGTTTGTACATAAATATAGATCTGTGTGCATATCTTTCCAATGTAAGCTTCGATATCTTGGAATGTTTTGTACATAAATATATTGCGCAAGAAATGCTATTTCTGTACTAAATTGCTTGGCAGTAGGATATGATTTCTACTAGTTAATAGCAAGGGGGATTTCTATTTACCCTTTGGATTGCATTGGAAAATAATACTCTTTGTCTAAATATTACATTTTGCTATTACGATATCATGTAAAATAGTAGTATCATACATTTGAATGAGGCTATTTGCAAAGTAAATTACACTAGGTCTAAAATGGTGGTGCTTTTGACTAATTTTATGGGTGATTGCAAATTAGAATGGTCGGCTTTCAGAAAAATTCAATAGAGCCTCTTAGATTGAATTTAAATGGAAACTTCTATAATTCAAATTGAACTGCAAGCAGTTTCATATTTCTTAATTGTCTGTTCCTTTGGACCTTGCCCATATTTGCGGATTATATAATGTATGCTTTGTATGATGTAGTCAGCTAATTTGCAATATGGAGGGTACTAAATTTTAGAGTGGAACTAAATTTGATGGGTACTAAATTTTGGAAGGAATACTTTTGGAAGGAATTAAATTTCTTGGTATAGTAAATGAACCGTGCCCTTTGGGCACGGGTTATGACTAGTACACTATTATGTCATAAACATTTTGGACACACTAATTTCAAACATTTGGCACGTATTTCAAAACACAAACTAGTTTCAGGAATGCCAAATATATCTTTAATCATACATAATTTTGTGATGCATGTCGTCGAAGAAAAATGCACAAATCATCATTTAAATTAAAGGATGATATTTTCAACAAAACGTCCACTTGAACTCCTACACTTGGATTTATTTAGTCCTATAGAATATCTTCTTTAAATGGAAGTAGATATTCATTTGTTATTATAGATGATTATTCTAGATATATATGGGTTTTATTCTTAAAACACAAAAATGATGCATTTGAAGAATTTTCAATATTTTGTAGAAAAATTCAAAAATTAAAAACTTCAACCATTATCACTATTTGTAATGTGTATGAGAATTTGAAAATGAATCAGTTACAAAATTTTGTTATGATAACGGCATAACTCATAACTTCTCATTTTCTAGAGCTGCTCCACAAAATGGTATAATTAAAAGAAAAGATAGAACTTTACAAGAATGCTCTAAGACTACGTTATGTGATAGCAACTTACCAAAATATTTTTGGGCAGAAGTAGTTGTTACAGCATGTTATATTTTAAATAGAGCACTAGTGAGGCCAATACTAAATAAAACATATTTCAAATTATTTTTTGATTGTATGCCACAGATGTCATATTTTCATGTTTTTGGATGTAAGTGCTTTATTCTTAACACTATGGATACACTAGATAAATTTAACTCTAAATCTGATGAAGGAATATTTGTCGGTTATTCTACACGTAGTAAAGCATATAGAGTATATAATACGAGAACTTTATGAATTGAAGAATCACTTCACATGACATTTGATGAAAATTATTCAACTAAGACACCTATGGATGACGATGAGCAACCAATTACCTTATCTATTTCACTTGAAAAAATTAAATTAGATGATAGTGATGCTTGTTCATCTAATCTTAATAATGAATCGACTTTAGAAAATATTGAACTTACTTTGGCATATGTAGAAGTTCCCAACCATCTACATGAATTAGTTATTGGATATATTACAGATGGTGTTAGAACTAGATCACAAATAGAACAAATGACTCATTGCGCCTTTATATTATCCATTGAACCAAAGAATGTTAATGAAGTAGGTAAAGATAGGTCATGGATAATAAAAATGCAGGAAGAACTTAATCAATTCAAGAGGAACGATGTTTGAGAATGAGTTTCACGACCATTAGATCATCCTGTTATATGTACAAAATGGGTTTTTGATGGGAGAAAGTATATAACACCACAAGCATACGATATTGTATGAAGCGGGTGTCGAACTCAGGGAGGCGATGGCTTGATCAGGGATCAGTGTCGGGTTTTGTATAGCTATGTGATTGATGTCTCAAAAGTGAGATGGTGAAAGAACTGATGAAATATCAATATCAGAAAATGCTATGGTTAGTGCATTACCGCTATTTGATCGGCCCTCGGATACACACCTGGGAGACAGTCGTAGTTTTACCTCTAACGCACGGTATAGTGGCGAGCGGGTATCGAATATGAGGATGTACTAATGACGGTAGTCTATCTTGATCACTAAGCTATTGGTGGAAGGATGGTTTATAGGATGTTGTTGTCACAGTCTTTCAATTAAAAATTCAAATCCAATATTATAAAAGCGTCTAGGGCTAGGGAATCCCCACTACAGATCGTCATTTATCTCTGTGAATCTTGATTCTTAATGTTGCAAGACTTGGATTCAGGTGAACTAGTCATAACTAAATAGAGAACCAAGCTTACGCTCTCGCGCTATTGCCGGTCTATAGTGACCTAGATTAGGGCACACTCTCGTGCAAACTCTAATCTAAGCCACTAGCATGAGGATCGACATCATCATTTAATCGCTCCTCGAGCCCACTCTCGTGCAAACTCGAGTTACAATCTAGATTGTGATAGCTCGTATTCGTCCAATCTCTTGCAAACGAATATGGGTATAGATTTATAATAAAAATGCTAGCTTTGGTCCAATCTCTTGCAAACCAAGTCTAGTGAATCTCGATTATAAACCTAAATCGAATATCTAGGCCTTCCCATCGATTAGAATCTAATCTCTTGCAAACCCCATATCGATAGAAATTCCTAGCTATCCGTAATAAATCAATCAGAACCTAACCTTCTATCAATTCTAGCAACTTATAAATTCATTAATCACAATTCTAAAATTGGATCCATAGGGTTCATACACATGCCCTAGAACAGTGAAACTAATCACAATTCATCATAGCAATAGTAAAATCAATGAATAAAAACATATAGCAATTCAGATTTGGAAGAGAGCTATTCATAAAAATGCAAAATTTCAATTAGAATAACAAACTAGATCTGAGTTCTTCAATCTCCAAAAGGGAATTGCAATTAGAATTAAGCTAAAATCTATTTTCTGGTCTCCCCCTAAACTAAGATGAAAACTGGGCTTAAATACATGCCCAAAACGGAAAAAAAACCCTGACAGATTTGCCCCTAGCGCTGCCCAGAACCCTAGTTTTCGATACAGGCTGACGGCGCTACTCGGTCGAGTGGAAATCTCACTCGGTCGAGTGACAGACCCAAATAAAAACAGAGAAGATGGGGGTTTGGGGGATCTGGCGCTCTGCGTCACTTGACCGAGTGAAGTTCTTCACTCGGTCGAATAGACTTTCCACTCGGCCGAGTGGGTCTTTTGCTGTGCTCCCCAAAATTCCAGAGAGTTGGCTTCGATTTACTTCAGAATTTCTAACTCACTCAGGTTAGTGGCGATCTCTACTCGGCCGAGTGAAAGTAACCACTCGGTTGAGTGCATTGCGGCACAAGGCATTCTCGTATCAGTCATACTAGGCCGAGTACGCTCCTTCACTCGGCCGAGTGAATAGAGTACTCGGCCGAGTGGCATGTTTCTGGCGTCAAATCTTCTCCTCCTCACCTCTTTGTCGATTCTATCGATCTTCTTCTTCTTTCGCTCATCATCTGCACTGCTAGCTCCTCGATAGCACCTGGGCGATGCTTCGGTATGCGTGCAAGTCCCTTGATCTCATTTATGCTTCCGATCGCTCCATATTTCTTGAAATCCGACAAAAACAAGAAATAGTGAAAATCAACGCAATATCGTCGAATAATCGTGAAAAAAGTGATATAGGCGATCAAAATGATATACAAATGTGCAGAAAAAAGGTGTAAAATATGGACAGATCAAAATCCCACAAGCTTGCCTCTTACTCTTCCTCGAGGAAGATGAGTAAAGCGGCGAACCCGATGGATAAAAACAAGGAAGAATGAAAAAGAAAGATAGAGTAGAAAACGATAAGGGAGGTGCTAGATCATTCTCTCAGGACATGGAGACGCTTACTCAAATATCGCACAATGAATAAAACTTGCCAACGATTTTTACCTCGATATCACATCATATATAGGTGCACTCGATATAGAAACCAAGAACGTCAAAACGATATGAAGTATGCGTTTATTCTAAAATTAGCATCATCTAAGGCATTCAAAGTGATATACGTAATCATTGATTGCACACTTTTCAATTGATCGCTTTCTTCTTAGAGTATAAGAGGTATCACACATTATAAAGCGATAAGAATAGAAAGAGATGGTATTCATGAAGTGCATACCAAACATTCAATTCACAGACTTCGTTATTCTCTAGTAATCTCCTTAAGTATCAAAAATTACATAGCTTAGGTCTTCATGCACATATATGTAGTCACTCTCTCACACATCATTGGTTCCCCTCCCCCAAGCTTATCTATAAGCGAGGTGGCTTCAAATAGAACAATACGACTTCTCCCATTTTTTGAAGGTCCATAGAAATAGAGGAGAAATAAAAGGAAAGAATGAAGGAAGGATTTTGTATATACAAATGAACTTCTTTTTTTGTTTTTCTTTTCTCTTATTCTCCCTTTTTTCTTTCGTTTTGTTTTGTTTTGTTTTTCTTGGAAGAGAATATACACAATAACAATCCTAAATCAGAGATGTAAAGGTATGCATGTATTTTACTTTTGATTTTGGGGTAAATGAGCTTGGACTTTTTAGCAAGGGGAAGATGCCAATATAAGATTCGCTAAGGGGAGATTCACCAATGGTTTTAAGTATAGAGATGATGTTCAAGATATGTGGAGAAAGAACACGCTCAGTTCACTCTTTTGTATGTCCACGACAACTTTCAGCAGGGTAATGTAATCTACTCAGTTTGATTTCAGAAAGTAAACTAATCTCGTCATATCAAAAAGGCATACATTCAATCAGCCGGGAAGTTGAGCCTAGAATTTCATGCAAATAGAAGTGATAGCAGATAACAAAGCAGTACTCAAAGTTTAGGCAATCAATGCGTGAAGCTTGGTGTGTTTTCTATAAAAAGTATAAGATATAAATTTTCAGACTCAGCTAATGCTAGAATTACATTCGCAATCATATAATAAAGATGAAGGTTACTATTCTCAAATGCATGGCAATGTATAGAATATGATATCTGAAATAAAAACGATGGCATGGCATGAGAATACGCATATAAGAGCAAGCTAACTCCAAGTCAGCGTCATTATAGAGAATTTATTTCTAGCAAAAAGGATAAACGAAATAAGGATAAAGGAAAAATAAGAACTAATAATACGAATGCAACACACGCAGAAAGTAAGAAAACGTGATGCATGAGAAAAAAAATGAAAAAGTGGGGTGAAAATAAGTGGAAAATAAAGAAAGGTAGAAAAATAAAGATAAAAATGAAGAAAATAAAAAAAATGCGTGAGACACTCACTCCCCGAAGCTAAACTGCACAGTGTCCTCAATGTGATGAGTGTGGCACAAGGGCATAAATGAGAGGGATGGGTGGGTGCAGATGCTTGCATGATAAAAAGTGAAAATGAAAAAAAAGGAATGGATATGCATGTGATAAGTGCAGAATGCAAATGATGGATGCAATGAGCACACAGATCATGTGAACGCAATAGAAAGGCCCAGAAATACCACCTCTCCCCCAGACGGATAAATACATAGCCCATCAAAAAGTGATCAAAATATGTGGGTAAGAGGGGGTGCAAAATCAGTAGCAAACATATCAATCAGAGTATCAGCAAAAATATGAGAGGCATCAAGTGTGTGCCTAAGCAGGTGGTGGGGCGCCAGCACCTCCCTGTGGTTGGGGAGGGTGTGACAGTGGTGGAGGCTGCTGACAGATGGGACGGGGTGCGACTGGTGGATGCAGTGGCAGGTGCGCAAGAATCTGGTTCAGGGTGACCTGAATACCAAACAGAAGGGAGACACGTACCTGCACAGTGCTAACGGTGGTGGTGAGAGCCTGAAAATCCGCTCTGAGTCCACTGACGGCCCCCTCTATTGCACGGAGGTCTGGACGAGGGTGTAGAGAGCGAGGGTAAAGGGTTACACAGGAGGAGGTCGGGGCTGACGCACACGACCACCGTAGACGAGTGGGGCCACTAGTGGGTGTGGGTGAGGTGAGGTGCTCGCTAAAAGACGCTCAGCCTCTGTGGGAGGATGAGATGCAGGAATGCTCTTAGGAGTGTGAGTAGTGGCAGAAGATGAAGCGGCGACAGAGGGCGAGACAGGTAGAGAGGTCATAGACACAGATTTGGGGATAGACGTCACGACACTCTCGGTAAAAATAGCGACAGCAGAGACAAAAGGGTCGACGACTGGGGAGGTCGTGATATCAACAGAAACTGACTCACCAGGGGTCGAGAAATCTGATGAGGACAGGGTCTCAGCTGTCAAAAAAAGGGAAGGCTCGCCTCTCTCAAGTGCAGCTGTGGAGGCGCTCTCAAAGCTCACGTAAGAAATGGGGTCAGCACTCGACGGCACGGAGGGAGGAATGGTGGCGGTGGTGGTGGTAGACACAGCAACGATTCTCCCGACACTGGCAGAAGTGTGGACAGAAGTGACGGGAGCTGGAATCAAATCAGGTGCAGGCTGGGGGATCAGGATCTCCAGGCCTAGAGGGTCGAGGAGGGGCTCCTGTTGAGCACCCTCGGGCTGAAGTACATACACATCTGGGATGAGGAGGTCCATCTCTGGTGTCTACTCCCCACCTGCGGGTCCAATGTGGGTCTAAGCGGGGCTCAAAAGCACCATATAATCAGCAGCAAATGGACCGTGTAGCCAAACCCAGTGGTGCTGACCGTGAGGATGCATCATCCTTATGTGGGCCAAAACATCTATGGAAAGAGAAGTGGGGCCTGGAGGTCGAAGCAAACCAGCTGGGAGCTCAACCCCGCACAAAGGAGCTAGCAGGATGATCAGACCGCCACAACAAATCACCGTCCTGGCAGTGACAGAGGAAATGATACGGCCTAGATACCAGCTAGCAATATCAATCTGAACGGAGGGGACTAAGACGTCTGTGTTGCCCTCGAAGGCTCTCCCTCTCGTCATCGCGTTGAGCATATAGAGCTCAGGCGTAGACATCGTCCCAGACTCATACCTCGCAAGAAAAGTGGTTTCCATAAGTCGCTGAGCAATACAAAGGCAAGGGTGGACGATAGAGGAGGCCTTGGCCTGGCTAGGGTCAAAGGAAAGTGGTGATCCTGTGATCAGGGTCCAGAATGCATGTGTACCAAACGAAGGAGGGGTGTATTGCGCGATTCCAAAAGTGAGATCGGGGTCGAGAACAGGGGGCCAGTGGAAATAGGTCTGGAGCATATCGAGAGTGATCTTGTACTCATAGTCCATCAGACGTAAAGTGCACCCCCTGGGAGTCCTACGAATAGAACTCAGGACCTCGAGGGTCGGTCGGACTAGGTGTCTGCCGACACCGAAAGAAAATCATGCCACCCCACGTTTTCATACAACTGGAGTAGCCCCTCGAATACTGTAACGGTCGCTTTCCGACCTTATGAGTTTCTACGTGCACGTACCTTTTCGTGCACGTATTTTATTTGACTCTTTCTTGGTTTCGGTATATACGATGTGATATGCCGTTATGACCGTATGGAAGTGTAGAATTTTATAGTGATTTTTGGGAACATCATTTCACGGCTCGTTTTCTCGCAAAACAGCTTTGAATGGAAGGGTGTTTTGGTCTTTTGGCACAAATACTCAGTTCCCGATTTTACAATAATTTTTGGTAGGCATAGCACGCGATCAGACCACATAGCCCCGTGCTTCTTGTCTCCACGATCGTCCCGGTATTTTCGGATTATTTTTCCGATGTCCGTAGTGGAAGATATCCCCTAATCAATTTTCAACCGTTGATTAGTCTCTAATCTTTTTGAATTTCAAACCTAAACCAAATCTAACCAAATCCCTGATTATACTCCTACGTATTGTAACGCCCAGTTTTTACGATACGTTTTGTCTGTACTTCCCTCGTGTAATATTCTCCCGTATCCGTAGTTAAGTCGTAACGGACCCCGTACCCGTACCCGTACCCAATCCATTATAAACCCCTTATTATAATTATTTTTTTAAAATAAAATAAAACATCTTTTCTTATAATTAAATTAAATATTCGAATTCAAATTCAAATCCTCTAATTTGTTAAACTTTTGAAATTCATTTGCAGCCTACCATTTTTAGACCCTTTAAGACCTATTAACTAGCTCTAATTCTCCATTAAACCTATTGATTATCAATCATATTAATTGAGTTTCAAACTCTTCCTAAATTAAGCTCTAGCCATTCTTGCACCCTGGCCGATTACACACATCACGCACCCAGTCCCATACTCACGCACACACACGTCACACACCAGCACTTGTAACAAAAAAATGAATAGGGAGAGAACCTAACCTAGCTTCCTCACGTGCTACAAACCCCACAGTATTTCCTTACATAAACAAAACCAAACCCTATAGGCTAAGCACATCACCCTTCAACTCTTTCCCATGCTGTCCTTTGCAACCCCATTCACACAAAATATCAGCAACCGCACCCTAGGCCTACAGCTATCCACACTGACCTAAAGCCCTAAACTACACTATTTCTATATAATAAACCTAGGCTACCCAATTTCTTCCCAGGCCGTACCCTCTATCTATTAACCCTATAAAAAAGACAGAACAAGAAACCGAACCTAGAAGCTAACCTAAAGCATTGCTCACGTGCTGAGCTATACCCTAGGGTAAACAACCTAGCTCAGCACCCCATTTCCTTTATATAATAAACTATAGGACATCACCCTAGGGCATTATTTTCTCACCCTACACTAAGCCCAGCCGTTGCCATGTCTTCGTTTCTCCACGCGTTGATCAGCTCAAGCCCAGCGAACAAACCCACGGCTCCTTCTTCCTCGCGACGCCGAGCTCCACCCATCTCGCTGCAACGCCCACACGCCGAACATCCCCTTCCTCTTCTCCTTTCCCCTCCGAGATCCACACGCCGGCACCCCCTGTCCACGCACACGGCGACTCCTCGCCCAGCGCCTCCTCACCCAGCGCCATCACACGGCCTCCTCGCCCAACACCCAACGTCGCACAACCCACGCCCAGGCGCATGCGGGGCCTCCTTCTCGCAAGCGCACGCGAGGCATCGCAGCGTCACCGTGATCTGCTACACCCTCACATGCATCATCCAAGCAGCGGTGCCTTTAGCTCCTCCATCGCGCGCGACGACAACCCAGCGAACGCCCAGCCTCCTCATATCTCAAAACCCCGACCAGAGCTCTCCCTCGCCTCCTCTCCGCCGTCCGGAACCCCGCGAGGTGCTACGCTGTTGCTGCGCTGCTACTGCAGCTGCTGGCGGCCCTCGCAACCACTTGCGGAGCAACCAGAGCAGCCTCTGCCGACTCTCGCGCATCAACGGCGGACCCCCGATGCTCAAACACCGCTGTTTCGGAACCAAATGCGTTGCCGCGATCCATCACTGCGTTCCGATCCTCCTCTGCACCACTGGTTAGTAGATCTACCCTTAAACAACTCATAACCCACACCGTAAAGTAGAGAACCTAATAAAACCGGTTGATTAGACGTCGTATGAGCTCGTTATAAAGCTGTTTTGATCGAAAAATGCATATTCTGATTTTACGTTTTGTCGAACCAGCACACCGTCTCCTCCGTAGCATAGTACTCTTCGAGACGTTTCCAGCGACACCAAGAACGTCAAAAACATGCAAGTATACAAATTGATATGAATTTTTGAAGTTTCGAAACTTTTACGCCGCTTTCACGTATTGTTGAATAACTTGAAAATTTGACATGAAATGACGTGAGAAAATGACACCATGGCGATCAGGACAAAATTTGTGATCCAACGGTATATCATACGATATATCTTAATTTTGAACAAAAAGGAGAAAAAAATACTTTCTGTAACAAGTTCAATAAAAACACGTGTTCGTTATTATTTTAAGATTTTCTGTAAAAATTGTTCAACCCACTTCTGACTTGTAGAACTGTCACAATAATGTAGTAATGTTGATAACATTAAATTTCAGGGTGTCTTGACATGTCTAACAATTATGGACATCGTGAACATCGTGCGCCTCGAAGGCGGTATCGTGAATTCGTGATGTCGTGTGAGTCGACTAGGCTGGCTCGTGTTCCAGCACAAAAAATTGGGGTGGGGTTAGGGTTGAGCGGCCACTGGGCGTATGAAGGGTCCTCTCCTCAAGAGCACCACCCGCATGCGGTGGGTTAGCGTCAATCACGGTAAACCCACATGAGAGGAATGATATACTCATCACGACCTAAAGGCGAGAGCCCTATGATAGATGTGAACTATTGACATGAAACTTGAAACGCTAACTTGATCTCATGAAAATTGATATGCTAATGAACTCAGAGAGAATCTTTACTTTAATCTTGCAACTATTTAGAACTGCATGTTAGGGATATTCGTTTCTGTTTCTATATAACTGTTAATGTCAAATTGCTGCAGTCATTTTTTTTAAATATTAAATGCTTCTTAAATTCATATCTGTTGTATATCTTGTCTTGGGTTGCTATATTTCTTGCAGACCTTGCTGACATACATTCATGTTTTTGGATGTATGTCAGATCCCGAGTTTGAGCACTAGGAAGATTCTCTCGAGACGCCTGACTTAGAGGGCCAGAGTTCACCGTAGACGTCGAGCCGCTTTCTGCGGAAGACTAGAGCCCCTTTTCCCTCTCTACTTTGAGTTTTAGCTTTAGTACCTTATAGTAGGATTAGTGTTTTTGTTGTAGTCTCTATTTGGCCATGCTGAGGCCCAGTTGTCTTATTTCTTGTACGAACAACTCTGGAAGTGTCCTTTTTAATTTTAATGAAATGTTTTCTGATTGTTCTGAAACACAAATGCAAGAACCTGCCCTGTGTTTTTATCACAGACGCTTATTGGACTCGAGCTTCACCGCTCTAGTTTATGCGGACCGCGTAACAATCTCGCTTCCGATGTCTTTTGGGAAGCTGGGCGTTATAGGTATTAGTGGCGGCCCATGCAGGTCCTTTAACTGCGAAATTCAGAACAATGAGAACACTTCTCATTAGCCAAAACATCCAGAATTAGTTCGTACGAAAAATTATTCGAAAACCTTGTCTCAGCATGATAGGAACCCAACACCAGGATAATGGGAAGAGTTAGTTAGACGTTCGTGATCGTTAGTTAGACACCCTTGTCGCGACTTAGTATTATCTCGGGAGTCACCCTAGCAATTGACCATCCAGCTCTGACCATATTAGAGTTTCGTTAGTCGTACACCATGATTTATCGAATCTAGGGCCCAACTGAACGTAGGGATCGTCACTGTGCAAGTCGAACCTGGGACGCCTGTAATGAGTAGACTTTGAAGCGTAAGATATTCCAGATCTATAAGTTCTCGATCTCGATCCTCAACAACCCTTACCTTGGCTTCCTTATCGCAGTCTAGTTCGTTGGAGAACCTTATTGCTAAACCTTTGTCAACCCAATGATTATCTTCCCGATTTTACTATTCCCTAATCATTACACTTTCATGTTAATGATCGTAGAAAGCCATAGTAGCGTATTCACAGAGTTACTTCTTAGTCGTCCTTACATTTCGATCATCAAAGTTATTCCTTGTTCTCGATACACATAAACTCTTCAGGTCTGCCATCTTTAACCTTTGAACTTCCCCCATTACAGATCCAATGTCTTTAAAAAAAAGTATTTTCGATATTTCTTTTATTAAATTCTTCGCTAAGTTTGAAATCCTTTCGAAAACTTTTACTTAGATTTTCTACACTTCAGTCGGCTTAAACCCAACCATGAATATGAAACTCTTCTGATGCGACCTTTAGTTACTGCCTTATAGTGATTTTCTAACTTACTTCTTCCACACCTCTATTTCACATATCCTCGTATAGCTACTCTCTTTTCCCCATTTAATGAACTCATTTTTAAAATAAAAAAACTTTATTTCTAATTCGCTAGTTCAAAATATCACCTCCTTTTCTTACCAACAAATTTCAAAAACAGTCATTCCTATATACTTTTAAAATACATTCCTAAGTTAAATAGAACTTCAAAATCTTGTGTGTCAGTTTCAAAATCATTGTCTTCACATTTTTATATATATATAAAAAAAATTCCATTTTTACAAACCCATTTCCATTTACAAAACAAGCACTACGACACTATGCCCATATTACCGTTCACCTTTTATTTGACTGATTACATTTTACGTCTTAACTCCTACCGTATGCTCACTATTTTATGTAAGTTATGACGATATCGTTATTCTTATACACGTTTTTATCTTCTTACTTTTGTTCATAAATATTTTATCTCACCCAACCGACTAACCTCTTATCCATCTCACATTCGAAACCGTCCATCACAACATTAACTCGTTGCCTCATTCAACTCTGAATCCTACCCTATTACTTGGTTACCACATTAGTACTTATCTTTCCTTATGTCAGCTTTAGTTTAAGTATAGTGGGACCATTAGATTGATTGTGGTGTTGTGGTGCATGTATATAGATAGTGAGTGTCGACCCGTGTATGCTAATCTCTATATGCCACCCATGTATGAGTGTGCTTACACTGAGTATATTAGTATAGTGTGATTATCTATTGTATGTACGTGTATGATAATATGTGACATACATGTATATAGTCGAGTATAGAGTAGTAAGTGTTATATTTATACTTAGGCGAGTGATTGGCTATAACACTATAGGAATATCTGTGCGTATTAGATACAGTATTGGTTAGTTACTAGGAGTATGTGTATTTAGCCGTACTTGTTAATGGTTGTAATTGTATGCTACTACAGTGATGTACATGTTAGGTGTAATGATAATAGGTGTACGTATAGTGGTGTGTACAGATTTACTATGTGATCTATATGTTAGCATGTCTGGTGTGTGTCCGTGTGTATATATGTATGTGGTTAGTTATAGGTATGTGTGTGTGTGTATATATATATATATATATATATATATATATTGTAGGAATATGTGTGTTTTATGTATAGTAGGATTTTTATATCGTGTTACCCTTACGGGATTATGTGTAAGTATGTGTATATCTCGAAGTATGCCTGGTCGTATGTTTGTGACTACGTATATATGGACGTATGTAATAGTATACTAGCCCTATGTAAATTACTATGGTTGTGTATACCGATGTGTGTATATTTGTCCTATATAGATACGAGATAGGTGTGTAGTAGTGTAAGTATGTATATGTATGTGAAATGAACGTATGTATAGGTATTTGAAAATGTGTGATATATGGGTATATATAAACATATGGATGTATATTGTCTCATTATAATGTATGTATGACTGGAATAGAATGACCTTAGTGTCTAAGTCCGCTCACCCCTACGCCGGCCTATTTAGGGAGGTCTGAGGACGGACTTGATCCTAAGGTGGGTAGATCACTATACCCCTAGTGCTATGAGTAAGGCTTATATAAATCTGTGTATGGTGTAAGATATTACATGCATGTATATACGAATAGTGATATATTTTATTATGTGTATATGGTATCATGTGGTATGTAAAAGTGATTGTATGATTGAAGAGTTAATTGATTAAGAATGGTTGTAATTACGTATTAGTGGTACATTTAAGCAACATGTGGTACTATATCATTATAGATTATGAGTGTATAAGATATATGGTAATACTTTATGTATCGGTAATATGTGAGTGTGCAAGGTGACGGCGCATTTACAACTAGTAAATTGATGTGGTGGTGTGATAGAGTGTTACTATTCACCCGAGTATAATATTGGTTGGAATGTATTTGTAGGATAATATTATATTGAACGTGTTGTGTTAATTTGTAATTGGTAATGTATGTACGTGTGTTGTTACTACTATTAGCATGGACGTTGATTAATGTTATCAGTAGTAATACTATTGGTATGGATATTAGTATTAGAAATACTACTTAGATATGGCATGATGGTTGTTTATGGTGTGTATGCATTAGAAGAGAGATACGAGCGTTACCCTTACGTTTTCCCGGTACCTTAGCCAATAAGATTCCGAGGACGGAATCGTCTTTAAGGAGGGTAGGATGTAACGACCAGTTTTTACGATACGTTTTGTCTGTACTTCCCTCGTGTAATATTCTCCCGTATCCGTAGTTAAGTCGTAACAGACCCCGTACCCGTACCCGTACCCAATCCATTATAAACCCCTTATTATAATTATTTTTTTAAAATAAAATAAAACATCTTTTCTTATAATTAAATTAAATATTCGAATTCAAATTCAAATCCTCTAATTTGTTAAACTTTTGAAATTCATTTGCAACCTACCATTTTTAGACCCTTTAAGACCTATTAACTAGCTCTAATTCTCCATTAAACCTATTGATTATCAATCATATTAATTGAGTTTCAAACTCTTCCTAAATTAAGCTCTAGCCATTCTTGCACCCTGGCCGATTACACACATCACACACCCAGTCCCATACTCACGCACACACACGTCACACACCAGCACTTGTAACAAAAAAATGAATAGGGAGAGAACCTAACCTAGCTTCCTCACGTGCTACAAACCCCACAGTATTTCCTTACATAAACAAAACCAAACCCTATAGGCTAAGCACATCACCCTTCAACTCTTTCCCATGCTGTCCTTTGCAACCCCATTCACACAAAATATCAGCAACCGCACCCTAGGCCTACAGCTATCCACACTGACCTAAAGCCCTAAACTACACTATTTCTATATAATAAACCTAGGCTACCCAATTTCTCCCCAGGCCGTACCCTCTATCTATTAACCCTATAAAAAAGAGAGAACAAGAAACCGAACCTAGAAGCTAACCTGAAGCATTGCTCACGTGCTGAGCTATACCCTAGGGTAAACAACCTAGCTCAGCACCCCATTTCCTTTATATAATAAACTATAGGACATCACCCTAGGGCATTATTTTCTCACCCTACACTAAGCCCAGCCGCCGCCCTGTCTTCGTTTCTCCACGCGTTGATCAGCTCATGCCCAGCGAACAAACCCGCGGCTCCTTCTTCCTCGCGACGCCGAGCTCCACCCATCTCGCTGCAACGCCCACACGCCGAACATCCCCTTCCTCTTCTCCTTTCCCCTCCGAGATCCACACGTCGGCACCCCCTGTCCAAGCACACAGCGCCTCCTCGCCCAGCGCCATCGCACGGCCTCCTCGCCCAACACCCAACGTCGCGCAACCCACGCCCAGGCGCATGCGGGGCCTCCTTCTCGCAAGCGCACGTGAGGCATCGCAATATCGTCGTGATCTGCTACACCCTCACATGCATCATCCAAGCAGCGGCGCCTTCAGCTCCTCCATCGCGCACGACGACAACCCAGCGAACGCCCAGCCTCCTCCTATCTCAAAACCCCGACCAGAGCTCTCCCTCGCCTCCTCTCCACCGTTCGAAACCCCGCGAGGTGCTACGCTGCTGCTGCGCTGCTACTGCAGCCATTGGCGGCCCTCGCAAACACTTGCGGAGCAACCAGAGCAGCCTCTGCCGACTCCCGCGCATCAACGGCGGACCGCCGATGCTCAAACACCGCTGTTTCGGAACCGAACGCGTCGCCGCGATCCTTCACTGTGTTTCGATCCTCCTCTGCACCACCGGTTAGTAGATCTACCCTTAAACAACTCATAACCCACACCGTTAAGTAGAGAACCTAATAAAACCGGTTGATTAGACGTCGTAGGAGCTCGTTATAAAGTTGTTTTGATCGAAAAACGCCTATTCTGATTTTATATTTTGTCAAACCAACGAACCGTCTGCTCCGTAGCATAGTACTCGTCGAGACGTTTCCAGCGACACCAAGAACGTCAAAAACAGGCAAGTATACAAATTGATATGAATTTTTGAAGTTTCGGAACTTTTACGCCGCTTTCACGTATTGTTGAATAACTTGAAAATTTGACGTGAAATGAGGTGAGAAAATGACACCATGGCGATCAGGACAAAATTTGTGATCCAACGGTATATCATACGATATATCTTAATTTTGAACAAAAAGGAGAAAAAAATACTTTATGTAACAAGTTCAATAAAAACACGTGTTCGTTATTATTTTAAGATTTTCTGTAAAAATTGTTCAACCCACTTCTGACTTGTAGAACTGTCACAATAATGTAGTAATGTTGATAACATTAAATTTCTGAGTGTCTTGACATGTCTAACAATTATGGACATCGTGAACATCGTGCGCCTCGAAGGCGGTATCGTGAATTCGTGATGTCGTGTGAGTCGACTAGGCTGGCTCATGTTCTAGCACAAAAAATTGGGGTGGGGTTAGGGTTGAACGGCCACTGGGCGTATGAAGGGTCCTCTCCTCAAGAGCACCACCCGCATGCGGTGGGTTAGCGTCAATCACAGTAAACCCCCGTGAGAGGAATGATATACTCATCACGACCTAAAGGCGAGAGCCCTATGATAGATGTGAACTATTGACATGAAACTTGAAACGCTAACTTGATCTCATGAAAATTGATATGCTAATGAACTCAGAGAGAATCTTTACTTTAATCTTGCAACTATTTAGAACTGCATATTAGGGATATTCGTTTCTGTTTCTATATAACTGTTAATGTCAAATTGCTGCAGTCATTTTTTTTAAATATTAAATGCTTCTTAAATTCATATCTGTTGTATATCTTGTCTTGGGTTGCTAACTATTTCTTGCAGACCTTGCTGACATACATTCATGTTTTTGGATGTATGTCAGATCCCGAGTTTGAGCACTAGGAAGATTCTCTCGAGACGCCTGACTTAGAGGGCCAGAGTTCGCCGTAGACGCCGAGCCGCTTTCTGCGGAAGACTAGAGCCCCTTTTCCGTCTCTACTTTGAGTTTTAGCTTTAGTACCTTGTAGTAGGATTAGTGTTTTTGTTGTAGTCTCTTTTTGGCCATGCTGAGGCCCAGTTGTCTTATTTCTTGTACGAACAACTCTGGAAGTGTCCTTTTTAATTTTAATGAAATGTTTTCTGATTGTTCTGAAACGAAAATGCAAGAACCTACCCTGTGTTTTTATCACAGACGCTTATTGGACTCGAGCTTCACCGCTCCAGTTCAAGCGGACCGCGTAATGTTCTCGCTTCCGATGTCTTTTGGGAAGCGGGGCGTTACACGTATCATGAAAAATATTGCAGCCTCTATTCACACCTCCCCTTTCCCCTATCTCCACTCTCCCTATCTCTATCTCTCTCCCCCATTTAGCCAAAAACCCAAAGACAAATATCAAAACCATTCTTCTTATTAAGGAAACTCACCCTAGCCGCATTTCAACCTCATGCAAACCCATCTTGCTGCGTTTTCCTCTTCTTCTCCGGCCACCCCAAGCCACCTCCGACCACCCCTGGCCGTCGGCCACCCATCCCCCTCCGGCCCCTCTTCTCTCTCCTCTGTTTTCTATCTCTAAAAAGCCCTCAAACCCAAACTATACACAGATCTGGCCGCCGGATTTACTGTTCACGGCCAGCCGCTGGCCGCCGCCGCCGCCGGCAACCACCACCCCCACTTTGTTCCCCTTTTACCCCTCTCTGCTCTGCAACTTCTCTCACGCTCATAGCCCACCTGTAGCTCTGTGAAACCTCTTCGGAACACGCCCTATCGGCTGTTTTTACAAATCTGGAAGCTGAACTTCAACGCTGGCTCACGATCACCTCCGACCACCCCCAACATCAACTCCACCACCGTTTGCTTCGTCTTGAAGTCCTTTCACTTCTGCAATTTCCCGTTGTTGCTGTTCATCACTGGATTTCCGCTGAGATGCGCGACAACGAACGTTGTGCGAATCTATCCTCTCCGGCTTCTTACGGCCACCCATCGCCGTGCGCTGACACTGTCGGCCACCCACCGGGCCGAGCATCTTCAACTGATCCTAATTCACCTACCAACAGCCCCCTTGGACCTTCGGAGTACGCGTCCATCGCTGCACACACGTGTTTTTAGCTGACGGCGCCGTTGTCGTGAAGATCCGTTGCGCTACCCGCAGCGGGGGGATGATCGTTGTTAGCTTGTTGATTTTATGCCACCATCCCGCTGTCTAGAGGTGCCTCGCTGTGCTACCCATGGCCGAGGAGTTCCAGACGATGCTGATGCTTAGCCATTCAGACCCGGCTTCCGCTTGTTAAACGACGTCACGAGGTTGGTTCCCCTAACGAGTAGTAAAACCCACACCGTAGTTCAATCAAAACCTAAACTAAAATTGGTCAATGTGAACTAAAATTTATTTCAGCATCTATAAAACGTTTCCAACCGTAGGAAAGATCGACGAACGGACTATTTTTTGTGCACATAGGGTAGACGTCGATCTAGACTGAACAAACATCAAAACCGTGACTTTTTGACTGATAGGTTAGTCCCACCAAATTTAGAAACAAACCATAATAGGTTTGACCAAAAAGCACGATCTGACATCGCCGTGATCCTGTTTCAGACGGACCATCGCCGACGCGACGTTTCGACGGGACGCTCCGAACAGACGGCGCACTCGCCACCGCAGGCAAGTGTACTCACTTGTACTTTCGGCCGTGTTTAGGCCTTAGACTCTTAGAACTATTAGAATGTAAACAAAGAGAACCGGACGTGAAATAATAGCATCCGGGACTCCCCTTGACAGCTTAGACTTGACGACGAAGTCTAAGCACAACAACAACTTTGACACTTTAGGGTTTTCCTGTGTGTGTGCATGTGGACCCCCCTAGAAGAACACTTCCTTACTTGTCATGTCGTGTCTTGTTATACACAGCTTGCGGGCAATAGGGCACTCACCGAGTGATCCCTTGTACGGGTACATAAGCCTGCGGGCGAATAGGGCACTTCTCCAGCCTGGAGAGAGTGATCCCTTGTCACGATTGGTAATACATAAGCATGCGGGCGAATAGGGCACTCTCCAAGCTAGGAGAGTGAACCTATGTCACGATACATAAGCATGCGGGCGAATAGGGCACTCACTTGACAGAGTGAGTGATCCCTTGTCATGTTGTGTCTTGTGCACTTGGGTAGGGTAGGGTTGAGCGTGCGCACGGGGAGAGGGTCTGATTCCCCTTGAACTGTAAGGCGTGAACCCTTCAAGTCACACGTTTCTTATCGTGTCTTGTCTTGTCTTGTCTTGTCTTGACCCGTTTAGATTAGTCCCGTAGTCGGTAGCAGACGCTACGGCTACAGGGCGTCGTGTTTACTTTTCCTGCTCCGTTTACTTTCTTTAAACACAATGTTATAACCCCAGCATGTTAATCAACCAATAAACTATTTCTTAAACTAAATTACACTTGCAATAGAGTCTAACATTTCTGTGTAGACTTTACCTGACGTACAGTACCTTTTCTCTTGGGTGTTGTACGTCAGGTGTTGAGCAGGTGTACGTTGACGAGGCGGACCTGCCAGAGTACGTGGAGCCCGAGGACGTCGATCCAGGGTATGTGCCCGAGGAGGACCAGAGCTAGAGGTCTTCACGTTGCTGGTCCAGAGTTCTTACTGCTTTTTAGTTGGGTGGGTTGCACCGTTTACCTTTCTATCTAGGTTGGGTGCTTGCACTGGTACTTTACTTTCAGTTATTGTAGCCGTGTCAGGCTTTTTGTTAGACTCTCAGTACTTTCTGGATTTGTTGGATTGGAATAAAATGAATGTTTCCTTTCCATTACTTTTGTTGCTCCGTGCTTTTTCTGCAGGGACCAATACCTTCGTCTTGGAGTACCACACAGACGCTTATTGGGTCCGAGCTTCATAGCTCTGGCCTAAGTGGGCCTTAGTTATGCTTCGCCTCCGTAGTTTTGGGAAGCGGGGCGTGACAGGTTTTTGTGGTGGCCCATGCATGTCTCTTTCTGCAAAAAGTTCGGAATAATAGAAGTATTAAAATTCTTTTTATTATTATCCAGTAATGTGTGCGAGTCTAAGTTGTGTCTTTCCTGTCGTGAGGATGGTGGGAGGACATGAAGCTCAAGATGGACCTTCAGCTGACAGGACCATGGATGGTCGAGGTGGAGAGTTTCACTAATTACTGGACTTTATGAGAGAGATGTTAGATGTTCAGTATCAGTTGGTTGATCAGGCACATCAGATTGCCCATGCTGCCCAGGCTCCTCCGACTGTACCACCACCGCCACTGCGAGGGAACCGACCAGTAGAGCAGTTCAGGCCAGCAGCTAGGCCTGCAGTGGGACACGTTCAATCGGTGTCTTTCAAGAGGCCTGGAGCACCTGCGTAGAGTCAGAGCAAGGGACCGTGTCATTACTGTGGCAAGCCATGACATCGGCAGAACACTTGCAGGAAGAAGCTGGGATTGTGTCTGGCATGTGGAGCTGCCACGCATGTGGCTAGAGATTGCCCGAGGCATCGCCATGTGGAGGGTGGAGCGTCAGTTCCAGAGCCGAATAGGGCGCCTGCCCCATTTCAGAGAGTAGCTGCTGTCCGTGGACCACCCTTGGCCCCACAAGAGCAAATGTTTCGGTAGGCAGTGCAACTCCGGAGGCCGGCGTACACCATGACAGCTGGCAAGGCTGAAGACGTAGATGGAGTTTTTGCAAGTATTTCTTCAGATCCAGTCTTTCATTTCATAGTTAGACTTTGTTAGCATTGTTTGATTGCCTTCTTTGTTAGAGTAGTCTTGTTGGACCTTAGTTCTTTTATACCTTAGGCACCATTCTAGTGTCGTCTCACCCGGCCTTGGCCTTGTTCAACTCCGGTGCATCCATGTGCATCTTATCCCGAAGGTTTGTAACAAGAAACTCCATTCCCACCCATATACTTCCCAAGTGTTGGGATATCACCACAGGGAACGGAGTGGTGACAGTGAATATGGGTTGTCGATCGATCCCTTTGGTGGTCAGTGGACATGAACTATTAGATTTCATTGTCCATAATCTACCGCTTTTTTTCGATGTCGTTCTTGGCATCGAATTACTGGGAGACTTCCACGCTCTGTTTGAATGCCATAGTGAGAAGGTGGTATTCAGGATTTCAGGCCATCTTAAGTTAGAGTTCTCAAAGATTACAGAGCCGATGACGAAGCTGACGAGGAAGGACGCGAAGTATCATTGGTCAGAAGCTTGTGAGGAGGCCTTCAGCATTTTGAAGGCGAGGTCGACCACGGCACCGGTTTTGGCGGTACCGGATTAGAGTGGAGGCTTTGAGGTATATTATGATGCATCAGGGAAGGGCCTAGGATGTGTCTTGCATCAGTATGGCCATGTGGTCGCGTACGCTTCTCGTCAGTTGAGGACTCATGAGAAGAATTACCCGACGCACGCTCTGGAGTTGGCAGCGGTGATAGTTGCGCTGAAGATTTGGATGCACTTCTTGCTAAGTGAGTGTGAATATTTTCACCGAGCATAAAAGCTTGAAGTACATCTTTACACTGAAGGAGCTCAACATGCGTCAGAGACGATGGTTGGAACTTATGGCTGACTACGAGATAGATCTGCAGTATCACCCGGGGAAGGTGAATGTAGTGCCAGATGCTTTGTGTAGACTTCCTACCGCAATGATGCATACTACCGACTGGAGGATACATCAGGAGCTGAGAGAGATGGATTTAGAGGTCGTCCTTCTTGGTGTGGTTCCTTCATTCATGAATTTGCAGATTCAGTCCACGATCATGGATCGTATCAAGGCAACACAGGCAGGAGATCCAAAGCTGCAGAGGATCAGGTGGCAGGTTGAAGCTGGACTACGGACGGAGTTCGTGATTCATGACAATGGTACGATGCATTACGGTAGTAGGCTCTGCGTACCTGCAGGTGATATTCGAGAGGAGCTGTTGAGCAAGGCTCATAGCTCGCCATGAGGTAGACCGTGTACGTGCAGGAGATTGTATTCTTACATGGAGTCCCTGTGAGCATCGTGTCTGATAGAGACTCGAGGTTCACGTCTCAGTTCTGAAGAAGTCTGTAGGAGAATTTAGGTACAAGTCTGAGCTTCAGCATGACGTACCACCCGCAGACCAATGGCCAGTCCGAGAGGACTATTCAGATTCTGGAGGATATGCTGCGAGCTTGTACGCTCGATCTGAAGGGTTCGTGGGAGGACCATCTTCACTTTGTGGATTTTTCATATAACAACAGCTACCAGGCGAGCATTGGCATGGCGCCATTTGCTGCCTTATATGGGAGGAAATGTCGATCACCACTGAGCTGGGATGACATCGGAGATCGGGAGCTGTTGGGTCCAGAGATGATAATAAAAGCTGTGGATGTCGTGATAGACATCAGTGAGAAGCTCAGGATTGCACAGGACCGCTTCAAGCATTGGGCAGATGCCAAGAGGAGACCTTTGAAGTTTCAGCCCGGGGATCACGTCTTCCTGAAGATTTCTCCGAACCGCGGAGTCATTCGTTTCGGGAAGAAGGAAAAGCTGAGTCCAAGGTATATTGGACCATTCGCTGTGCTGGAGTATGTGGGAGCAGTGGCCTACCGCCTTGCTCTGCCACTATCTTTGGAGAGAGTTCACGACGTATTCCACGTATCTCAGCTACGTCGGTACGTCAGTGATCCGTCGCACACGGTTGATTTCTCAAAGATCACGGTCCGCCCGGACCTGACATATGACCAGCAGCCTGTGCAGATTTTGGACCGTCGACAGAAGCATTTGAGAAATAAGGTAGTCGACCAGGTGAGAGTGATGTGGCGTCACGGATCACCTGGAGAGTCCAATTGGCAGCGCGAGGAGGAGATGAGAGAGTGTTTCCCATTCTTGTTTTTTGATTAGTGTTGTTGATTCTGAGGACGGAATCTTTATTTTAGTGGTGTAGAATGTAACAGTCGCTTTCCGACCTTATGAGTTTCTACGTGCACGTACCTTTTCGTGCACGTATTTTATTTGACTCTTTCTTGGTTTCGGTATATACGATGTGATATGCCATTGTGATCGTATGGAAGTGTAGAATTTTATAGTGATTTTTGATAACGTCATTTCACGGCTGGTTTTCTCGCAAAACAGCTTTGAATGAAAGGGCGTTTTAGTCTTTTGGCACCAATACTCAGTTCCCGATTTTACAATAATTTTGGGTAGGTGTAGCACGTGATCAGACCCCATAGCCCCGTACTTCTCGTCTCCACGATCGTCCCGGTATTTTCGGATTATTTTTCCGATGTCCGTAGTGGAAGATATCCCCTAATCAATTTTCAACCTTGATTAGCCTCTAATCTTTTTGAATTTCAAACCTAAACCAAATCTAACCAAATCCCTAATTATACGCATACGTATCATGGGAAATATTGCAGTCTCTATTCACACCTCCCATTTCCCCTATCTCCACTCTCCCTATCTCTATCTCTCTATCCCATTTAGCCAAAAACCCAAAGACAAATATCAAAACCCTTCTTCTTATTAAGGAAACTCACCCTAGCCGCATTTCAACCTCACGCAAACCCATCTTGCTGCGTTTGCGTCTTCTTCTCCGGCCACCCCAAGCCACCTCCGACCACCCCTGGCCGTCGGCCACCCATCCCCCTCCGGCCCCTCTTCTCTCTCCTCCGTTTTCTCTCTCTAAAAAGCCCTCAAACCCAATATACACAGATCTGGCCGCCGGATTTACTGTTCACAGCCAGCTGCCGGCTGCCACCGCCACCACTGACCACCACCCCCACTGTGTTCCCCTTTGACCCCTCTCCGCTCTGCAACTTCCCTCACGCTCATAGCCCACATGTAGCTCCGTGAAACCTCGTCGGAACACGCCGTATCAGCTGTTTTTGACAGATCTGGAAGCTGAACTTCAACACCGGCTCACGATCACCTCCAACCACCCCCAGCATCAACTACACCACCGTTGGCTTCGTCTTGAAGTCCTTTCGCTTCTGCAATTTCCCGTTGTCGATGTTCATCGCTGGATTTCCGCTGAGACGTGTGACAACGAATGTTGTGCGAATCTGTCCTCTCCGGCTTCTCACGACCACCCACCACCGTGCGCTCACGCCGTTGTCCACCCACCGGACCAAGCACCTTCCAATGATCCTACTTCACCTACCGACAGCCCCCTTGGACCTTTGGAGTACACGTGCATCGCCGCACACACGTGTTTTTAGCCGAGTCGCCGTTGTCGTGAAGATCCGTTGCGCTACCCGCAACGGGGGGAGGATAGATGTTAGCTCGCTGATTTTATGCCACCACCCCACTGTCTAGAGGTGCCTCGCTACGCTACCTGCGGCCGAGGAGTTCCAGACGATGCCGAGGCTTCGTCGTTCAGACCAGGCTTCCGCTTGTTGAACGACGTCACGAGGTTGGTTCCCCTAACGAGTAGTAAAACCAACAACTTAGTTCAATCAAAAGATAAACTAAAATTGGTCAACGTTAACTAAAATTTATTTCAGCATCTGTAAAACGTTGCCCACCGTAGGAAAGATCGACGAAAGGACTATTTTCAGTGCACATAGGGTAGACGTCGATCTAAGCTGAACAAACATAAAAAACGTGACTTTTTGACTGATAGGTTAGTCCCGCCAAATTTAGAAACAAACCATAATAGGTTTGACCAAAAAGGACGATCTGACATCGCCGTGATCCTGTTTCAGACGGACCATCGCCGATGCGACGTTTCGACGGGACGCTCCAGACAGATGGCACACTCGCCACCCGCAGGCAAGTGTACTCACTTGTACTTTCAGCCGTTTTTAGGCCTTAGACTTTTAGAACTGTTAGAATGTAAAAAAAAGAGAGCCGGACGTAAAATAATAGCGTCCGGGACTCCCCTTGACAGCTTAGACTTGACGACGAAGTCTAAGCACAACAACAACTTTGACACCTTAGGGTTTTCCTATGTGTGCGTGCATGTGGACCCCCTAGAATAACACTTCCCTACTTGTCATGTCGTGTCTTGTTATACACAGCAATAGGGCACTCACCGAGTGATCCCTTGTATGGATACATAAGCCTGCGGGCGCATAGGGCACTTCTCCAACCTGGAGAGAGTGATCCCTTGTCACGATTGGTAATACATAAGCCTGCGGGCGAATTGGGCACTCTCCAAGCTAGGAGAGTGAACCCTTGTCACGATACATAAGCCTGCGGGTGAATAGGGCACTCACTTGACCGAGTGAGTGATCCCTTGTCATGTCTTGTCTTGTGCACTTGGGTGGGGTAGGGTTGAGCGTGCGCACGGGGAGAGGGTCTGATCTCCCTCGAACTGTAAGGCATGAACCTTTCGAGTCACACATGTCTTGTCGTGTCTTGTCATTTCTTGTCTTGTCACGTCATGTCTTGACCCGTTTAGATTAGTCCCGTAGTTGGTAGCTCATGCTACGGCTACAGTGCGTCGTGTTTACTTTTCCTGCTCCGTTTACTTTCTTTAAACACAATGTTATAACCCCAGCATGTTAATCAACCAGTAAACTGTTAAACTAAATTACACATGCAGTAGAGTCTAACATTTTTGTGTAGACTTTACCTGACGTACAGTTCCTTTTCTCTTGGGAGCTGTACGTCAGGTGTTGAGCCGAAGTACGTTGATGAGGCGGACCTGCTAGAGTACGTGGAGCCCAAGGACGTCGATCCAGGGTACGTGCCTGAGGAGGACCAGAGCTAGAGGTCTTCACATTGCTATTCCAGAGTTCTTACTGCTTTTTAGTTGTGTGCGTAGCACCGTTTACTTTTCTGTCTATGTTGGGTGCTTGCACCGGTAGTTTACTTTCAGTTGTTGTAGCCGTGTCAGTCTTTTTGTTAGACTCTCAGTACTTTCTCGATTTGTTGGTCTGGAATAAAATGAATGTTTCCTTTTCAGTACTTTTGTTGCTCCGTACTTTTTCTGCAGGGACCTGTACCTTCGTCTTGGAGTACCACACAGATGCTTATTGGGTCCGAGCTTCACAGCGCCGAGCTAAGCGGGCCTTAGTCACACTTCGCCTCCGTAGTTTTGGGAAGTAGCACGTGAAAAATAGCCCTAGGCGCTCAAGATCAACTATGTGTGCCAACCTAGAGGGGACTATCGATCGATGTGAGATTCTTTCAAATCTGGCGCGGTGTGCGTCATCTCTGAAAGTGATCCCCATTGTGTCGACGACCGCGACGGGCTGTGCTGGTGGGGATGGAATGGGTGTTGTAGGAGGAAGAAGTGTGGGTGGTGGGTCGCTAGGAGGCAGGGAGTCCGTGTTGTTGATAGCAACGATCTGTGAACTTCGTGTTTGATGATAACAAACGTGTGTGAATGTTTTTTAACATGTGTGTTGAGTGTTTCAGGAACGGCGAACGTATGATTTACTCATGGAGGGACTTGGTCAATGTGCAAAGGAGAACAGGGAAGTACCAAGTTTTATTATATACTTATATATGTACTTATATATGATTGGTCATTGTGCAAGGTCAGCCAATGTGTTTTAACTAAGCAAATCCTCACAAAAAGCACTCACGCATGTGAACAAAAAAATCCTCTTTGATTAAATACAAAAACAAAATGGCCCAGGTTTAGTTTTAAGTGGAGGTGTGTTTTTTTAGTGGTGTTTGTTCTTTACAGGCCGGCCTTGAAATATTGTATTTTGAGTGCAAAAATTGTCAGGGAGCTTGCAATAATGCTCTTGGGCCGAATCCATCTCATAGAGACCTCTGCCGTTTTTTTGGTGCTTAAGAAGAAATCTCCAAAAACCCTTGCAGTAGCCGCCCTTATTAAAAACACCAAGCACCCAATCAAAGCGCCTCAGCTGTGCTTTTCTTCAAAAAGAACCTAGAGGCCGAATTCATCTTTTGAGCCAAACAAAAAAATAATCCCCTGCTGCCGATTTCTTTTGCTCTTCTTTTTTTAATACTTGTATCCTGATTGCAGGTGGAATTAAGAACTCAAAAAAAGGAAAGGGGCCACACATCCTCTTGGGAACGAAGATTTGTGTGCAGCCTTTCATTGGGAACGAAGAGAGCTTCTACCGCAAAAAACCTAGGGTTGACAGCCAAGTTCACAAGGGGGCCGAATTTTTTTTGGGTCAACAACCAAAGTGCAGATGCAAATCCCCAAGGGCTAATATTTACAATTTCCAAGGTCCAATCTTTAGAGGGAAGACACAAATCTCCAAGAATCAAAAGCCCAGCAAAATTCAAAGAGCCGCATGTTTTGTTCCTCTCTCCTTTCAAAATTTCTGGCCAATAATCAGAATACATCATTGTTCATTTTTGAGCTCTTTGGTTTTTTTTTGGAGACAGTGCCGAAAATTTACAAGTCAAGTTGCACTTCATCAAAATCAAAAAGAGCAAGTGGCCGATTGTTTTTGTGATCTCCCCCTTGGAGATCTCGAAGCACATGTGCCTTCAATCACACAAGCACAACGCAATCTTTGGTGAGGTGCCGCAAGTTTCAATCTTTGGCGAAGGGCGCAAGTCTCATCGAGAGGGGAGCGAGACTGTTGTGGGGATATCGGAGACTACTACTTGTCAGATTGATCTGACCACGCGTTGAACGACAGAGACGACACACCATTACTGAGCATTCATAAAACTCTATTTATTTATCTTTGTATTGGTGTAGCGATCTCTGTAGGGAAAACTTTACCTTTTGTGTTCTTTTTGGGGACCTGACGACTTTGGGAGTCGTCACGGAGGGAGAGCATCTGACTAGATTGAGAGTGTAGAGCACGTGGTGTGCGTACGAGCTAGGTGAGAGTAGATTTGGGATCTTGACTCATTGTAGCTGTACAGGATTACATATCTATCTAGTATTTGCTTTCGGGGGCTGGAGTAGGTCGTGGGGACGACCGAACCAGGGTATATCTGTGCGTACTCTGTGATTGCTATTTTATTACCCTGCATGTGCCTATAACTACGTGTGTTTGTTCGTGGGTTGCACGAATATTTTTAGTAGCCTATTCACCCCCCCCCCCCCCTCTAGGCTACGATCCAGATCCAACAAGTGGTACCAGAGCCAGTTTAGAGGATCTAGTCTAGATGTTTAGATGACCATGAATATATCTGATTGTGCTTTTACTGAAGGTCAGTCTATAGCTCTTCCCCCTAAGTTTAACGGTGTAGACTTTGCATATTGGAAGGCTAGGATGAAAATCTATTTAGTGTCTGTTGATTATGATGTGTGGGATATTGTTGAAAATGGTTATAGTCTACCCACTATTAAAATTGAAGACACTGTTATGATTAAGCCTAAAGACAAGTGGGATTTAGCTGATAAAAAAATTTATACTCTTAATGGTAAAGCTATGAATGCGCTTATATGCTCTCTTGATAAAACTGAGTTTAATCGGATCTCACATTGTTTAACTACGCAGGAAATCTGGCATACTCTAGAGGTGACACACGAGGGAACATCGCAAGTAAAGGAATCCAGACTTGCGTTACTGAGCACTGAATATGAGAGCTTCCGCATTCTACCAACAGAATCAGTTAAAGACATGTTTGCGAGGTTCACAGACATCGTCTACAAATCCAGTTCCCTCGGTAAGCCATACTCTAGTTATGAACAGGTACGAAAGATCTTAAGGGCGCTACCAAGCTCTTTTAGGCTTAAACTCACCGCTATTCAAGAAGATAAGGACTTATCAACAATGAAAGTGGAGGACTTGATAGGCAAACTGATGTCACACGAGCTTGAGTTGCAGAGTATAGAAGCCAGAGAGAAACCTGAAGAGAAGACCAAAGCTTCCACACCATTAGCTCTTCAAGCTAACGATGACGATCTTGATGAAGAGCAAGCCCTAATGGTCAGAAACTTCAGGAGATACATTCAGACTGATCAAGGAAGAGATGAGATGGGAAAAAGGTTCATTCGTTCTAATAATTCTAATTTTGGTAGAAATTCCTATGATCAGAAAGCTATTAATAGAAGTGAATGTTTAAAATGCAGGAAGAAAGGGCACCACATAAAAGTTTGCCCACAACAACACACAACTCAAGTTGCAAAAGGAAAAACGAAAGTGCTGACGTGGGACATGGATAGCGAAGCTGAGGAGGAGGATGATGAACATGATGCCCACTCCTGCATGGCATTGATGGCCAAACACAATGAGGTAGAATCTCCCACTAAAGCTGAATTCTTAGAAATCTGTAAAGGAATGCAACATAGAATTGATGAGCTAGAAGCTGATGTGGAATGTTATAGGAATGATAATTTTGATATGCAACAAACTGAGTATGTCATGTCTATAGAAATGAAAAATATTAAACAAGAGCTTGTTGCATGCAAATCTACCATTACTATGTTAGAAAAAGAGAAAGCTAGCTTGTCTATAAAAACTGATTGTCTTTCATGTCCCTCTTTATTAAAGGATATTAGCATGTATAAGCTAGATAAGACAAAGATTGAAGTTGAAAATGAATTTCTTTCTGAAAAGATTAATATGCTAAATCTTGAACTTAAAGAAAAAATGAAGGATTTTGAAAAGCAAGAAGAGGAAAACAAGCAAGCTTTCATTAGTAAATGCACATTGCTTGTGAATGAAAACGATATCTATAAATCCAAAGTCACCACCCTAGAACTGTCAATAAAGAGATTTTCCATTGGAAAACAAAATTTGGACATTATTCTTGGAAATCAAATTTATGGCAATAATAGGCGAGGACTAGGATATGGTCTTAAAAATGTTGAAAAATCAAAATATAGAAAATTTCACATTGAATCAACAAAGGTTGGAAATTTTCATGCTAAGTGCTTTACATGTGGATGCGTTGGTCATACTTCATATCATTGCAAATATCGGAACAAAAACATTAAGTTCAAACAAATATGGGTTCCTAAATCTTTGATGACTAACGTGAGTGGACCTTGTTGGATTCCGAGGCCACACACGACATCTCTTTTGTAGGTGGATGTAAATCTGACGAGGAGCGATAAATTGAATGTCTCATTATTTTTTAGCTCCTTAGTCAAACGGCGACGTGAAGGTATATCTCATTCCTTGAACTTAATGCATACCTTCATAGCTTTTTGTGTGCATGACTTTTCTTTGTTTGTGTGTTAGCAGTTGCATTGCTATGTGTGCATGATTTTTTTTGTGTGATTGCATCTCATGTTTGCTTTAGTACTTCATGCATTTAAAAAAAATGAAAAACTGAAAAAAAAAATTGGTGCTTAAATGTCTATCTTTTCTCTTTGATTCATTATTGAAGTATGCACGAATGATTTTCATATCTATGTAGAAATTGGTGGATTATTTCTTTTGCCACATGCGCATGTTCATCTTTCTAAATATTCATGGCATATTCAATGAATGAAAATAACTTGAATTCTACACCACCTATTTCACTTCAACATGGATTACTATTGTTGCACATTTGGAGATATCGGTTATGAAGTATGGAAAGTGAATGTAGGAGGAAAACTTACCTGAAAATCTAAGGGATATGATATACCTTGCCATGGATAAAAATTGAGCAAAAGAAATTGTTGGTATAAGTATTTGAAAATTTTTTTGAAAACAAAAGTAATTGCTCCATGTGAAAAATGGATACAATCCTTGGCAACGGTATTACCCACGAGTATCCAACATAAGCTTTATGGGTAAACTTTAGCGTTGGTGTATTTACTTGTCAAGCAATGCCACCCCCACATCTAAGAGTCCTTATAGGCTATGTTTTGGGGTGTGGTACCTTGAACTCATTTTTAATGAGGTTGAAAAAATCAATCCTAGGTGATAGAATGTTATTTGCAAAATGTGGATTGGTTTTGGTTGAATTTCTTAAATGATTCTCCCTATGTGCTTCAATTTTAATCCTCACATCTACACGTTGGTATTGAATTCTTCGTTGTATCATTTCATTGGATTTTGACTTGATTACTCCATGACTGTATTCATGCAATTGCTGGTAATGGTTAATAATACTCTCTTTTTGCATGTTATATGATTTTGACTTCGTGGTATGACTTTTGATGATAACAAAGGGGGAGAAAAATTTGGGAAAGATTTGATATTGATGCACGTGAAAATATGATTGTTTGATTCAGGGGGAGCATTAATGAATATTGGGGAAGCACAAAAATAGGGGGAGCATGCATATTGTTAACTCTGTATATCATTGTTTGCATATCGCTATATCTCATTGCATGTCACCCACTATCGTCACACTTTCACACACACACTATTTGGAACGTTAATGCTTAAATCTTCTACTTAGTTTGTCATCATCAAAAGGGGGAGATTATTGGTAGCAACGATCTGTGAACTTCGTGTTTGATGATAACAAACGTGTGTGAATGTTTTTTAACGTGTGTGTTGAGTGTTTCAGGAACGGCGAACGTATGATTTACTCATGGAGGGAATTGGTCAATGTGCAAAGGAGAACAGGGAAGTACCAAGTTTTATTATATACTTATATACGTACTTATATATGATTGGTCATTGTGCAAGGTCAGCCAATGTTTTTTTAAATTATCAAATCCTCACAAAAAGCACTCACGCAAGTGAACAAAAAAAATCCTCTTTGATTAAATACAAAAACAAAATGGCCCAGGTTTAGTTTTGAGTGGAGGTGTGTTTTTTAGTGGTGTTTGTTCTTTACAGGCCGGCCTTGAAATATTGTATTTTGAGTGGAAAAATTGTCAGGGAGCTTGCAATAATGCTCTTGGGCCGAATCCTTCTCATAGAGACCTCTGCCGTTTTTTGGTGCTTAAGAAGAAATCTCTAAAAACCCTTGCAGTAGCCGCCCTTATTAAAAACGCCAAGCACCCAATCAAAGCGCCTCAGCTGTGCTTTTCTTCAAAAAGAACCTAGAGGCCGAATTCATCTTTTGAGCCAAACAAAAAAATAATCCCCTGCTGCCGATTTCTTTTGTTCTTCTTTTTTTAACACTTGTATCCTGATTGCAGGTGGAATTAAGAACTCAAAAAAAGGAAAGGGGCCACGCATCCTCTTGGGAACGAAGATTTGTGTGCAGCCTTTCATTGGGAACGAAGAGAGCTTCTGCTGCAAAAAACCTAGGGTTGACAGCCAAGTTCACAAGGGGGCCGAATTTTTTTTGGGTCAACAACCAAAGTGCAGATGCAACTCTCCAAGGGCTAATATTTACAATTTCCAAGGTCCAATCTTTAGAGGGAAGACACAAATCTCCAAGAATCAAAAGCCCAGCAAAATTCAAAGAGAAGCATGTTTTGTTCCTATCTACTTTCAAAATTTTTGGCCAATAATCAGAATACATCATTGTTCATTTTTGTGGTCTTTGGTTTTTTTTGGAGACAGGGCCGAAAATTTACAAGGCAAGTTGCACTTCATCAAAATCAAAAAGAGCAAGAGGCCGATTGTTTTTGTGATCTCCCCCTTGGAGATCTCGAATCACAGGTGCCTTCAATCACACAAGCACAATGCAATCTTTGGTGAGGTGTCGCAAGTTTCAATCTTTGGCGAAGGGCGCAAGTCTCATCGAGAGGGGAGCGAGACTGTTGTGGGGATATCGGAGACTACTACTTGTTAGATTGATCTGACCACGCGCTGAACGACAGAGACGACACACCATTACTGAGCATTCCTAAAACTCTATTTATTTATCTTTGTATTGGTGTAGCGATCTCTGTAGGGGAAACTTTACCTTTTGTGTTCTTTTTGGGGACCTGACGACTTTGGGAGTCGTCACGGAGGGAGAGCATCTGACTAGATTGAGAGTGTAGGGCACGTGGTGTGCGTACAAGCTAGGTGAGAGTAGATTTGGGATCTTGACTAATTGTAGCTGTACAGGATTACATATCTATCTAGTATTTGCTTTCGGGGGCTGGAGTAGGTCGTGGGGACGACCGAACCAGGGTATATCTGTGTGTACTCTGTGATTACTATTTTATTACCTTGCATGTGCCTATAACTGTGTGTGTTTGTTCGTGGGTTGCACTAATATTTTTAATAGCCTATTCACCCCCCCCTCTAGTCTACGATCCAGATCCAACACGTTCTAGCGGAAGAAGAACCAGGGTTGCTGGTCTTCTTCCTCTTGGCAGCGGGCTCCCGTGCATGGGACCTAGTGCGTGGACGCAAGCTGATGCCGTGAAACGTGAAAAACTTCCGCAACGTGCTAGTAAATATAATGAAAAGAGTATACCAGAGCACGACGTGAATACACGCGAGAAATTCGACCGAAGAGGTGCCTCCCCTGAAGCTCTGAATCAGCACTTGATCTCCCCCAAGCTATCCTGAAACAAAAAATCGATTGATTAGCAATGAATATCGAAAAATCGATGGGAAAATCAAGAGAAATAGGTATGAATAGGGTTTAATTTTGATTTGGGGCGGATTAGGGATTACGAAATTGGAAATATGGGAAAGGGGGAAATTAGGTCTTCGAAGGGCAACCGAGCGTCGACCGGCGTCTAGGATGCGACGGAGGATCGACGGTCGGGCGGTGGCAGAGTTGCGCCACTCGGGCGTGGCGACGGTGGCACGTGCAAGTGGTTGAGGGGCTCGGGCGATTTAGAGGGAAGCTCGGGCGTTCGAGAGTGATTTGGGGATTTTGGTATTTGGAGCGCGAGTTGGGATTAAGTAGGGTTGGCCACTCGGTCGAGTGAAGGTAATCACTCGGCCGAGTGGCAGCTGTAATGAAATTTTGAATTTTTCCATTTAATTTCTGACTCGACCGAGTGGAATCTATCACTCGGTCGAGTAGACATAGTCACTCGGCCGAGTGGATAGGCCACTCAGAGTATTTTAAGTGTTGAATGTGTCAGGTTCACTCGGTCGAGTGGCATGTAATTTACAGAGGGGTTTTCAAGACTTCCTTGTGCAGTACCCTACTCGGCCAAGTAGGGTCTTCGCTCGGCCGAGTGAAAACGTCACTCGGCTGAGTGGGCTACTGTTTTCAGCTCCAACTCTCTGTTTTTGCGACACTTTCTGATTTCCTTTCTCCCGTCAGTTTCTTCCTCCCATTGGCATTTGAGAGCATCCCTAGCAAACTAACTTGATTTATTAACTTCAAAAACAATAGTCCCACATTGGAATTTGAGTAAAGGGGAGGGGTCAGCCGCCTATATAAATAGGGGTCTGCTCCCCTCCTCTAAACTCATCCCAAGCTCTAGATCTGAGCGGCTCCCAAAAATGTTGGAGCACGCACGGATCTAGGCTTTAATTAAATATTATCTTTTCCCTATAATTTCTGCCTTACTCCTAAAGGGCTCTAGCAAAGCCACGAAGGGGTTCGGATCCGAACCGAAATCTTGGAGAAGGTTCACACTCGGGTGAAACTTTCTTCGGCATGTGGTTGGCTCGGCGATAAGAGGATTGCTCGCCTCGGGACACGGAGCGGTTCGAGGAGCAGTTCATCACGGGATAGGGAGCAGCTAGGAAGACGGTGCAGTACACCTTGCCTAAACCATGGCAAGGTTCGGGGTATGTGAATTCAATTAGCTTTCCTTTAGTTTAATCGCAGTAGCTTAGCTCCCCCTTGGGATCCCTTGGGATGGTCAGACCCATCCCAAGTTGGCAGAGATCCTGGCAAAAAGGTCTTGAACCTTAGGGCCTCATTAAATAGTTTAACGAATCTAATTTTTTCGCTGCATTCTTTTCTCTCTATAGTCCGTTCGACTTATGCCGGGCATAGATTTGTGTCCTAAGGGTCCATCAAAACTGCGCAAGTCAAAAATTGTGAATTTTGACTGTTATGGTAGTCTCGCCAAACGTAGAAACTTACTATAATAGGATTTATGAAATACGCGACCTGGCATCGCCGTTGTCCCGTTTCAGATGGACCCTCGCTGACGCACCGCTACGACGAGACGCTCCAAACCGACGACTCGCTCGCCACCGCATGCAAGTGTTTCCACTTGCGTACTTTCGGCCACGTTTAGGCCATCACCTTTAAACTGTAAAAGTACGACTAAAGAGAACCGGACGTAAAATGATATCATCTGGGACCCTCCTTGATAGCTTAGACTTGACGACGAAGTCTAAGCACAAACAAACAACAACAACTGACACCTTAGGGCTATTCTGTGTGTGCGTGCGTGTGGACACCCTAGAACAACTTTGCCTTTTCCATGTCATGAACATCTTGCACGCCATGTCTTACACTGCCTACGGACAATAAGACGCTCACCTAGCAGAGTGGGTGATCTTTGTTACAAATTTACCTACGGGAAGCTTTGCACTCACCTAGCAGAGTAAGTGTCCCTGCAGACCGTGGGGATTGAGTCACTCACCTAGTAGAGTGAGTGATCCTATACAGTGGTACAGATACATATACGGGAAGCCCGGCACTCACCTAGCACAGTGAGTGTCCCTACCGACCGTGGAGATAGAGGTACTCACCTAGCAGAGTGAGTGGTCCTATATTGTCTTGTCTTGAGCACTCGGGTTTCGTGTAAGGTTGAGCGGTCGCACGGGGAGAGGGTTTGATCCCCCTTAAATCGTAAGGCTTGAACCTTTCATGACACACACGGTACTTCTTGTCTTGTCCAGTCCAGTCCAGTCTAGTCATATAGCCAGTGGCACACGTTACGGCTATTGTCTGTCACGTTTACTTTCCTGCTCCGCTTCTACTTTCTTTATAAAATAGTATAACTGCCATAACATCGCAACTGCATGTAATTCAACCAGTAAAACATTGTTTAATAAATTTGTTTCACACTTGCAGTAGAGTCTAACCTTTCCTTGTAGACTTTACCTGATGTACTGCTCCTTTTCTCTTGGGTATTGTACGTCAGTTACTGAGCCAGAGTACGTGGACGAGTCGATTAAATTGCTTGGGGGCCAAGTGTTATAGTGGATTAAAAATCTCTACCGGGTAGAGGACTGGACGTAGGATCACGAGGATCCGAACCAGGATAAATCTTGGTGTTTGCGATTGCCATTCTCTGTGTTGTATTTATTTAATTCCGCGCTTTTATTGCATCTTTTATTAACTTTTAAATTTGCAATTTCGTCATGATATACACTATTCAGCCCCCTCTAGTGTATTTGGTGTGTCAGGAGATCATACATGCCATAGCTTGGACTCAAAGGGTGCCAAAGCTTGGAGATGATTCGGAGCATCAAGGCATTCAGATTGAAGCCATAGACTCTAAGGAAAGCAATGTAATCAATGTATTATTTCATCTATTTCTTTTCTCTTTTTGAGTCTAGGTTTAATGTAATGCCTTGATAGATGGCCTACTCATTCATGCATAGGCATTTAACCATCTTAGTGAGCCTTAGAATTATCATAGTATCCAACCAAATAGGTTCATCTTGCCCAAAGACTCAATTGGAGTCTCTGGCTCTCCAACAGGCGACTGATGAAGGTTTTACAGGCGACTAGGTGTTTCCAGGCGCCTGTTGAGCCTTATACAGTCGACTGTAGTGCACTGCTTGTAAGGGACCCTGCGGGGCTACACACACTAGAGGGGGGTGAATAGTGTAATAGCAAGCAAAGTGCTTAATTAAAAGTTGCTAAAATTAAGGCACAATAAGTAGTGAAAAATAAACAGAGTGCTCAACAACAACAATCGCAAACCCAATGATTTTACCCTGGTTCCCCAAAACTTGGGTACATCCAGCCACACTAATATTCACTATAATTCCCACAAAGAGAAGTGAATACAAATCCCACAAAGAGATACGTCATCAAAAGGATTTTGCCCTACACAAGGACCCAACCAACCCTACACAGGGGTCAAACTCCCACCTAGAGAATTACTAACTCCCACTCAGAGAATTAGGATTAGCCCTACACTAGGACACCAAACTCCCACAAAGAGAGTAACTCCCACAAAGAGAGTATCTAATTCCCACAAAGAGAATTAGGAGTATCACAAAGGTGAAACAAAATAACACTTACATATGCCTTGATATGATCTTACCAATGCAATAAAGAAGGCATGCAAGTGAAACTCAAGTGCTTGAGATGAGGCTTTGATTGCACTTGATGATCTTTCTCTCTTCTAGGAATGAATCCTAACACTTCTCACTTGAGTGAATGAAATGAAGAGAAGAAAGATGTTCTCCAAGAAAGGAATGAGAATTAGATCCCTTGGAGAATTTCCCTATGAGCTAGCTTCAATGCATGAAGAGAAATATGCTCATAAGAAGGAAATGGAGAGATTAGGAGTGGCTATTGATTCTCTAAGATATTCAATAATAACCAAGAGTTCTAAAAGAACTAAGCCAACTCCTATATATAGGAAGCCCAAAGGAACCCATAAAACTAGCCAAAAAGCCAAAGGGAAGAAATCTGCAACGGCTAGATTTTGGTAGTTTATGGCCCAGACAGTCGACTGATGAACAAGTGACAGTCGACTATTCAACGGCTAGAAAAATCCCAACGGCTTTAATCTGAGCCAGGACAGTCGACTGTAGAAGACTACACAGGCGACTGAAAAACAGACAATCGACTGTATATCCTTCATCAGGCGACTGCTGCAGGGGATGAAGAAAAACAGAGAGATGCACTCTTTCTCCCAATATGCATACATGCGACTGATGACCAGAGTACAGTCGACTTTAAAATAGACAGACGACTGTATAACCTTCATCAGTCGACTGCTGCAGTGGATGGAGAAAAATAGAGAGAGATGCACAGACGCCTTTTCGACGACTGATGGCCATTTCATATGCGACTGTAAATATACAGTTGACTGTAAAAACTTCATCAGGCGACTGTCTTGCACATTGGGAAGAAGCCCAGAAAATGCAAGAAGCGCACAGTCGACTGTCGACCAATTCACAGGCGACTGTATATTGAACATCAGTCGACTGATGCGAAAAGCTCAAGAAGAGTCAATAGAAATGTTGACTTGAGCTATGCATCACAGTCGACTGTAGAAGGCTCGACAGGCGACTGGAATCACCCAGTCGATTGTAAAACCTTCATCAGGCGACTGTTGGAGAGCCAGAGACTCCAAATGAGTCTTTGGGCTAGATGAACCTCTAGGGTTGGATTCAATGATAATCCTAAGGCTCAGTAAGATGGTTATATGCAAATGCATGAGAGTATGACCATCTATCAAGGCATTACAATAATCCTAGACTCAAAAAGAGAAATGCAAGTAATAGAAATTGCATGGATTACAAATTGCATCTCCTAGAGTCTAAGTCTTCAAGCTCACTATACCTTGATGCTCCCCATCATCTCCAAGATTTGGCACTCCTTGATGAGCTTCATCAATGACGTCCCCGCGATGTGCGTGTCGGATGTGTGCAATGTATGATTGGGGGCGTGAGATTTAAATATTTATAACCGCAAGCGCACGGTGTTGTAGAGTGGCTTGGGGGGAGAACTCAGGGAGGCGTGGTTGTGCTTGAGTCAGAAAGGACCGGATTCACCCCATGGGTGAGCTAGCCCGAATCGGTAGATGGGTTGTCACGGAAAATAGAATGCAAGGGCTAAACGATATAAAGTGAAAACCCGGGACTTCGGTTTTCACACCTTCGTGTGATTCTCGCCAATACGGCCCGCGAGTAAGATAACGATCAGAATTAGGATCTAATAGTGAGACGTTGCCTCTAAGAGTGATACCGGCGTCCCATGGGCCCGATATTCCGGTCGGTGCCCAGGATGATACGTCGGACTACCCAGGTTCAGTCAGTGGGCATTCCCATGTCCATTAACACTGACCGACTCCGGGAGCGCTAAGCTCGGAACGATAACTCCCAACATCTCATCCTGCCGCTCCTGCGTGCTAGGATTCGACGTCTACGCTAAGGGCGTGAGCTATGGCTAGGGAGTCAACCGCCAAGTTTATTCCCCCTTGGCCCAACGGTCAAAGGCGGTCTTTTTTCCGCCGATGACAATAAAACACCCCGCATAACCGATAGATTCCTAATCCCTATCGATTCCCTAGTCCTATGGACGCATTGGGGAGAACCCACGAAGGGGTTTCCACCAAAATCCCAGATTTGGGAACTACTCACACATATTTACTAAAAAGCAATCTAAATCAAAATCGACCGTTAAAAACATGATCAAGCGATTGAAAAGCAGTAAGAACAATGCAAATAACACTATATTAAAGTTTGGTAAAGATCAGACAACTTACAAATATCTAGAAAATTACAGCCATCAAGAGAGAGAAAAACTGCAAAAAATAACTCTCCCCCGTTTCTGGAAACCTAGGTTCTGTATTTATAGAAAACGACATCACCCGATCGGGTGAATAATCACCCGATCGGGTGACCTGCTGCGAACTTCGGTAGCTATCTTCAAGACTTCACCCGGTCAGACGACACGGTCGGTTGATGGAAGCTGCTCGTCGTTTGGATCTTGAGTTCAACGGGTGACCCGATCGGTTGATAAATCAACCGATCGGTTGGAATTGTTGTCCAAAAGACAGTAACTTCGGATGTTTTGGCACGGTCTGCTGACGGTCGGGTGAGCTCTCCGGGTCATCTTCTTCGGGGAAACGGCTACAGGTGAACCGATCGGGTGAAGACGACCCGATCGGTTGAGTTTCAGCTCCAATTTCTAGAGAGAATAGACGGGATGAACTGGCCAGCGACCCGGTCGGTTGACACTTTTGATGCTTCAGCGGCTGACCGGGTCGTGCACGCGTGCACCACCCGATCGGTTGGCTGTGTCCAACCGATCGGGTGGGGGTTGAAAGATGACTATCTTCGTCGTTTGACCCCCTGGATCACGCGTGACTCCTCCTGTTGCTCCGGGGACTCATGATATCGCCGTTTTATGTCCCCTACGCCGACAAACTCCTCTAAACATACAAAAACACAGAAAAGTAAAAGAAAACAAGAAAATACAAGAAAACGAATACGAGACGGTGGAAAATAGCGGAAAAACACAAAAGAAGACGTGTGTGAATATATGAAATATAAACGCACGTCAAAATCCCCCAAGCTGAACCCTTCCTCGTCCTCGAGGAAGACGAGTGAGAGTAGGAGCTCGGAGGGAGAAAAGAGAGAGAAAGAGAGAGAAAGAAGAGAACTCTAAATCCTAAATCGCCCGTCAGGGCCAACAAAACCAAAAACGACACACCAAGCAAGCAAACACCAAATCACATTACTAAACCAAGGAATACGAGTCCAGACAAATGTCGTGGGCCCACACGGTGAAGCGCGAGTGAGCGTGGTCATGTGCTAACAGACGGTGTCGCTATCTACGTTGTGCTATAAAATCCATATACACAAATCCAAGAAATGACCCAAATATCGATTCGTTTCGGAATAAGCGGTGAATATATGGCTCAAGCATGCATGAGAAGAGAATGAGAATTGAAGCGTATCATGTATCGTGGACTTCACAGTTAGGGACTAGGAAATCACCACACTATAGCCTAGATAATCGCTAAAGGTCCATATTCCAAGTGTTTTTGAAAGCGATGGGGGTTGAGATGATGTGGAGTAGAACACTCGGTGCAAATTCTCGCCTTCCCTTTATTCTCGGTAGATAGGAAAAACATTCACACTGGAAATTTTTGGGTTTTGGGTATTTGTATTTTTTGGATTTTTGGCTATACATATTTTTTTTCTTTTCTATTTTCTTTTCTTTTTTGGGTTTTTCTTTTCTCTCTTTTTTTGGATTTTTGGATATTGGGATATATACATGTGTACTCTCCCAAGTGGGAGAACGGTACACGACGAGGGGATTTGCACCAAGTAAAATAAAAAAAAATCGGATTCTAAACACTTGGGCAAGGGAAATGTCTCGCTAATCAGAGCATAGGCTAAAACGGGCTATCCTAGTCCTAACCGTGGAATCCCGACACATGCGAAATGAAGCATACAATATATGTATATTCACGCATACAGAAGCAGGTAAGAGAGGCAAATACCGCATATTCAAATCGAAGCATGATAGTCTAGGGGTCATTCCTGGACAGGTATATAAAACATAACCACAAAGTAGAAGCACACCAAATAGCTAGGCACGACACACGACTCACAAAAAAAACAAGATGGACCCACGATGCATGAAATGCAAGAGGACTCGACTTCCTAGTGTTAGTGAAAGTAATTATCGAAGCCAGGCTAGGTGTGTGTGTGATTTTTGTGGCAATTCATCATAGGGTTCATCTCTAGGAGAAAGAGATAAAAAGAAGAAAAAGAAAAAGAAAAACATGATAAAAACGACTCAGAAACGAAGAAAAAGACACAAATGATGCACGAAGTGCGACTCCCCCAAGCTGAAACTTGCATTGCCCTCAATGCAATAGAATTAAATACGGGAGGGCAATGAAAATGGGGGGGGATACGCACCGACACAAAAAGATATGAAAGACAAGAAAAACACACAAACGAAACTGAAAAGAAGAATAAAAATAGAAAATCACACGACACAACATTTAAAACAAACACACAAGGAAAACAACACACGACATCACACAGAAAAAATGACTTCCCCCAAGCTAGATATGACAAGGCTAGCGATAAGATGTGATCATGAATATGCAGAGATAAGCAAGGGGGAGGTCAGAAAACAAAACGAAATCAAAAAGCAGGAGAGGAAACATCCTCGTCCTCCTCGGTGGAAGAAGTGGGGGATGCGGTGTGGCTGGGTGAGGTGACTGGTGTGCGGAGAAGTGGAGAAAGTAGTCGGGGTGATGGATCGGTGGGTGTGGAGGAAGTGTGGACTCTGGGTGGTGTGGAGGTGATGACGGTGAGTGGGAGTGAAATGGTGACCAATGTGGTGGTGGGTGGTGGAGGTACGGGGGTAGGTGAGGATGAAGGGGGAATGGGGGTAGGTGAGGATGGTGGGGGAAGTGATCGAGAACGCACCGGCAATTTCTTGCGGCGCACATATGGGGTGACGGAAGTGGAGGGAAGTGGAGCTGTGGGGGGGACAGTGGAGGAAATGGAAACAGTGTGAGTAGATGAGGTGGTGGGTATGGAAGTAGTGATATGAGGGGATGGTCGCATAGGGGGTGATGGTGGAGGTGATGAATGTGATGGGGGAGGTGACGATCGTCGAGGTGGTGAAGGTGGTGGTGTGGGTGGTGGTGTGGGTGTGGGTGGTCCGTGGACATGAGTGAGAAGGCGGAGGATGGCGGCCACGTTCCTCTCAAGTGCGGGGAAACGTGGGTGACAGAAAATTGAAGGGGGTGGGACCGAGGAGGTGGAGGAATAAACGACAGCGCGAAGCGAAGCCAGCTCAGTCTCGAGAGTGAGACGAGCGGAAGTGGCTCGACGGAAGGAGGAGGTAGTGGTAGTACGGACCATAGGGGTGGGGACGGTGGTGATCGGGACAGAAGCCGGCATGGCATGACTAGGACCAGCCCTGGAATCTCCCCGGGACGCAGGGATATCCTGCATGCCAAAGTGGGCGACAGGGGAAGGTGGTCTCGGAGCGCCCTGGGGAAGGAATGGAAAAAGGAGCCCCTCCATAAACTCGGGATCGGGAGGAAATGTCCAATTTGCCGCCAAAGCAATAGTCATGCGAGCAGGGTTGGGCAGAATGGTATAGGGAGATGGGGGTGACCGTAATGGAAGGTGAAGTGGCCATCGGGGCGGGCTTTAATCATGTGAATATGCCGCAGGACGTCGAGATCTAGACGTGAGGGTCCTGCGGCAGTGGGAAGGTCTCGGGGGATGACAATGTTAAATCGGGGAGCAAAAGCTATGATCGTGATAAGGTCCCCGCAACAAAGCTTGCCCTTGCTGGCACGGCTAATCTCCAGAAGCTTGGAGACAAGCCAAGCACCGGCATGGATGGGAATGGTAGGGGCCCTAAAAGAAATCCAGTCATCACCCCGAACGAAAGGAAAGGTCATGGCCCAGAGAATGAAGAGATCAAGGATGGTCACGGTACCTGACTCATCCCTGGGAAAAACGTGGAAGAAATAATTCGGTGGGCCAGACGGAAGATGGGGTGAATGATGGAGGAGGCCTTGGCATTGCCTCAGGGATAGTCAGGGTGAAGGGTGAGGCGGAACCAGAACTGATCGACGTCAAATTCGGACGGATACCCGAAGGGGCGGATAGCGTCGTTCCCCATGATGGGGAAACCAAAGACGTCGTTGATGGTATCCAGATGGTGCGAATGGTTCTATTGCGGCCCCAAAATATGACGACCGACCCCGACTCACAGACAAGTGTGGATAAAAATTCGAGTGTGAGTGCGGGGTAGGACTCGGCGCTAGCATTCAGGAAAGCTAACCAACCTAAATTCGCGAAGAGGGTCTCGACCTCGGTGAATACACTGAGATCGATAAGCGTTTGGGTGTGGGTGAATTTGGTCGATAGATGCCCCCGAGCATCAAGTCTATGGTAAAAGTCTTTATGTTCCTGGTTCCTGAAGAGGTAGCCATGTGGGCCCATCAGTGGGTCCTCAACTGGGATCATAGGTTGGGGTTGGGGTTGGGGTTGTGCAGGCTGTGCATGAGGAGGGCGTATGTGTGGTGGACGTGTGGTCTTGCGTCTCTTGCGAGACGACTCCCCCTCTCGCATGATAGCCTTACCTCTGCCTTGATCCCTAGCCATGTGTGTGTGTGCGTGAGTGAATGCAAAAGTATGATGAATGTACACACACAAGTGATTAAGCAAGTAAAAATTTTTAGGGCAAAATATGAAATTGAGCTGAGGAGCGAAGTTACCCAAGCGAGACGAAGATCCTTGCTCGTAGATGTCCCAACGCTATGCAACGGGGAGAAGTGTGAAGCCGCGGCAACTCCTTTCAGCAAATTTCGAAAATGGGGGGGGGGATGGGCGAAAATTAGGGCTTGATGCGGGTGAAATTGAAGAGAGAAGGAGAGAGATCGATGGAGAGATGGAGAAAGTGAGTTGATGGATCGATTGAGAGGGTTGTGTGACCGGTTGAAGGAGAAACGAGGTCGGGCGAGGGAGAGGAAGCTGAAACGGAAAGAGAGAAATGAGATCGGGCGAGGGAGATGAACGGGTGGGGGCGTCGGGTTTATATAGGGTTTAAGTCGAACCGATCGGGTGAAATGTAACCTGATCGGTTGACTTTTAGGTCGAAAAATTTGCTGAAAAGAGGCTACAGGCGAACCGATCGATTGAGAACTCAACCGATCGGGTGGCCGCTTCACACTTTTTCCCGAAAGTTTAGTACCGCTCACCCGGTCATTCACACGACCATGCTTTGCATCAATCGATCGGTTGATCAACTCCCCAAAATTCCCGAGACTTCTGCACAGATCACACGGTCTGCCACCCGGTCTCAGCTTTGCTTCATCCGACCGGTTCGTTGGAGCTCAGATACGGCCATTGTCTGATACGTCTCACCTGAACGATTGAGTAATCACCCGATCGGGTGAGGGCTTGTTTCCTGCAAAAATTCACAAATGGCATAAGTCTCTCGACGGATGATCCCGCGGCTGAATTTAATCATTTAAAATAGAAAAAATAAAGATAATAAAAATCCAAAAAATGAAGATAAAAGTTTTAGAGCATGGGTTGCCTCCCATGAAGCGCTTTTGTTTAACGTCGTTTGCTCGACACCTATTGATGATATTCAAGGTGGACGGGGGTGATGCCCTAAAGTCGGTATTGCTTCGGCTTCAGAGTTGGCGGCTTTCGGTATCATCGGCAGTGACAAGAAAACTTGCTCGACGACCCTCCCTTTGTTGACCGGATCCGGGGGCTTCTCCCATAAAATGGCGTCTACCGCCACTCGTTTCAGGATCTGAATCTCTTCTCCGGTGAGCTCCACGGGCTCTTTCCCTTTTCTCCTCGTCGGAGGAGCATTTTGAAATCTGGGGGGACCGTGTGTACCGTATCCGCTTTCCCAGCAACGTCATAATTCTTCAGGCCCCCTGGTTCTTCTAAGTCCCCCAAGCTATAGAGGGGATTTCTTGAAAGAATTTCCCAGCAGCTTTCCTCCGCAGGTCTCTCTTCTTCTAACTCCATCACATTGCATCTTGGATCATCCGGGGGATCGGGGTGCTTCATTGACAACCCCAAGTCAAATTCGACTTTCTCGTTGCCAACGTTAAGGGAAAGCTTCCCATTTTTCACATCTATCAAAACGCCAGTAGTGGCCATGAAAGGCCGTCCAAGAATGATGGGGGTGTGCACATCTTCAGGCATGTCCATGACGACGAAGTCCACCGGCACATGCATCCCTCTTACGTTGACAGGGAGGTCATCTACAACACACACCGGACATTTGACCGAACGGTCTGTAAGATGTAGGGTCATACCGGTGGGTTCCAAATCGCCCATCCCTATCCTCTTATATAGCGACAAGGGCATTAAACTGAACGCTCGCTCCGAGATCGACGAGCTCGTGATGGATCTTTACCTCCCCGATCGCACAAGGGATAGAGAAGCTCCCCGGGTCTTTAAGCTTAGGCAGATTTGCTCTCTGAATGAGAGCGCTGCATTCCGCCGTCAATACGACCTTCTCCTTTCTGGATCCTCTCGTCACTAAATCCTTTAGAAATTTGGCGTATGAGGGAATCGTCTCGATAGCTTCAAGGAAGGGGATTTGCAAGCTCAGATCTTTGACCATGGCAAATAATTTGCCATACTTTTCGTCTATCTGGCCTGGGCTAGCCGTTGCGGAAAAGGCACAACGGGCTTGAACACTTTGAGGCTCCCTTCCTTGTTTTTCTCCTTCTCCTCTTCAGGGACTCCCTCCAGAGTCGTTTGCTTTGGTGACGAAGCACTGTTGTCTTTGGCTATTTCACATGGTCGCTCTACGACCAACGATGCTTTCGGTTCCTTTGGGGGCACTCTTGTGGGGATTTGTGTTCCGCTCCTCAAAACGATAGCAGACACATTAGCATTCTCATGCGTGAGTACCAAAGTCTGATTTGCTCCCCTCGGGTTCACCTCTGGTTGTGGCGGTAATAAGTTTTGTGACCCTGAAAGGTTCGCCACGTGTAACCCCAGCTGGGTTACTTGGTCCGTGATAGCCCGGTGTCCCATTTCCAGTTTCAAATTTATCTTCTCCTGGTTGGTGATATATTGAGTCAAAAGGGACTCAACCGGAGAGATGGCCCTCTGTTGGCCGTATTGCTGCTGCTGCTGAACGGGTTGATGATTCCTAGGAGCATATTACTGATACTGTTGTGGAGGCTGCAACTGCTGAAACTGCTGCTGCTGAAACTGATGCTGCTGAAACTGATGCTGCTGAGGCCTAGGCGGCTGATATATCTGTTGTTGCTGCTGCTGAGGCGGCGGCGGCTGATACGGTGCCCGATAGCTAAGTTTGGGATGATTCTGGTTGTTTGGAGAGTAGGCCGGGTTGGAGCTAGTCTGTGGTGGATACGGCGCATTTCCAGTAGGATTGTAGAATAGTACGCTCGCTTGGTCCAACGGTGGTGAGATGTCGCCACCCTCGAAGTCTCCCACGACTTCGGCCTCTACCGCTGCAATATGTTGTGTACCGGCGCCACCGGCTCCTACCATCAGCGCGGAGATCTGGGTCGACAGCAAGTCGAACTTGCTGGATAGTTTGTCGACGTCCTCGACCCTGTGGATACCCCCAGATCTAGGTGTGGCTCTCTCGTCACACCACCGCTCATTGTTTGATGCCATATTTTCTAGAATGTTCCCGGCATCTTCCTCACTTCTGGACATGAAGGACCCTCCAGCCGCGGTGTCCTTCGATGATTTCAAATCATCCCTCAATCCGTTGTAGAACAGATTAATTATCTGCCACTTGGGAAGCTCGTGATGAGGGCATCTTCGCTGCATCTCTTTAAACCTTATCTAAGCCTTATGCAGGGACTCGTGGCTGGCTTGGGAGAAGGAGGAGATCTCACTCCTCAGCTTCATGGTCTTCCCCGGAGGAAAGAACTTCGTCAGAAAAGCGTTTGAAAGCTTCTCCCAAGTATTGAACGTATTTGGGTCCTTCCCTCTAAGCCACAGCTTGGCCTTATCTCGCAGAGAGAAGGGGAATAATTTCAGACGGATCGCCTCGGTTGTGACACCATTTATCTGGAAGGTGTCACATTTCTCCAAGGAGTCCAAATGTTCGATGGGGCTCTCCATGGGTGCACCCGAGAATTGATCCTGCTGGATCCACGTCACCAAAGACGGCTTAAGCTCGAAGCTTAGCGCCGTAATAGCAGGAGGACGGATGGCAGAGGTGGACTCGATGGATGGCATCGAGTACTCCAGTAGGGACTTGTGAGGTGGGGTGTTCTCCCCCATGGTTTCAGGCTCTTCTCTTATTCGCTTCTCTGCGGCTAAACGCCTTAGGGTGGCGTTAATCTCCGGATCAACGGGAATCAAGTCGTCGAGACTTCTTGAACTCCTGCGCATGAAAAGCAACAAACACCCGTGAAGCGAAAAGTGGGAAAGAAACAGATAAATTATTAAAAAATATAAGAAAATAAAACGAAAAAAGAAGAATGCGAAAATTATCGCGAGATAGAGATGAGAGCTAGACTCAAGGGTTCATGAGATCCTAAAATAACAAGCACGTTGCTTCCCCGGCAACGGCGCCATAAAGCCTGACGTCCCCGCAATATGCGTGTCAGATGTGTGCAATGTATGATTGGGGGCGTGAGATTTAAATATTTATAATGCAAGCGCACGGTGTTGTAGAGTGGCTTGGGGGTCGAACTCAGGGAGGCGTGGTTGTGCTTGAGTCAGAAAGGACCGGATTCACCCCATGGGTGAGCTAGCCCGAATCGGTAGATGGGTTGTCATGGAAAATAGAATGCAAGGGATAAACGATATAAAGGGGAAAACCTGGACTTCGGTTTTCACCCCATTATGCGATTCTCGCCAATACGGCCCACGAGTAGGATAACGATCAGAATTAGGGTCTAATGGTGAGACGTTGCCTCTAAGAGTGATACCGGCGTCCCATGGGCCCGATATTCCGGTCGGTGCCCAGGATGATATGCTGGACTACCCGGGTTCGGTCAGTGGGCATTCCCATGTCCATTAACACTGACCGACTCCGGGAGCACTAAGCTCGCAACGATAACTCCCAACATCTCATCCTGCCGCTCCCGCGCGCTAGGATTTGACGTCTACGCTAAGGGCATGAGCTATGGCTAGGGAGTCAATCGCCAAGTTTATTCCCCCTTGGCCCAACGGTCAAAGGCGGTCTTTTTCCCGCCGATGACAATAAAACACCCCGTGTAACTGATAGATTCCTAATCCCTATCGATTCCCTAATCCTATGGACGCATTGGGGAAAACCCACGAAGGGGTTTCCACCAAAATCCCAGATTTGGGAACTACTCACACATATTTACTAAAAAGCAATCTAAATCAAAATCGACTGTTAAAAACATGATCAGGCAATTGAAAACTAGTAAGAGCAATGCAAATAACACTATATTAAAGTTTGGTAAAGATCAGACAACTTACAAATATCTAGAAAATTACAGCCGTCATGAGAGAGAAAAACAGCAAAAATAACTTTCCCCCGTTTCTGGAAACCTAGGTTCTGTAATTATAGAAACGACATCACCCGATCGGGTGAAGAATCACCCGATCGGGTGACCTGCTGCAAACTTCGGCAGCTATCTTCAAGACTTCACCCGGTCAGACGACACGGTCGGTTGATGGAAGCTGCTCGTCGTTGGATCTTGAGTTCAACGGGTGACCCGATCGGTTGATAAATCAACCGATCGGTTGGAATTGTTATCCAAAAGACAGTAACTTCGGACGTTTTGGCACGGTCTGCTGACGGTCGGGTGAGCTCTCCGGGTCATTTTCTTCGGGGAAACGGCTACAGGTGAACCGATCGGGTGAAGATCACCCGATCGGTTGAGTTTCAGCTCCAATTTCCAGAGAGAACAGACGGGATGAACCGGTCGGCAACCCGGTCGGTTGACACTTTTGATGCTTCAGTGGCTGACCGGGTCGTGCACGCGTGCACCACCCGATCGGTTGGCTGTGTCCAACCGATCAGGTGGGGGTTGAAAGATTACGATCTTCGTCGTTTGACACCCTGGATCACGCGTGACTCCTCCTGTTGCTTTGTGGACTCATGATATCGTCGTTTTATGTCCCCTATGCCGGCAAACTCCTGCAAACATACAAAAACACGGAAAAGTGAAAGAAAACAAGAAAATACGAGAAAACGAATACGAGACGGCGGAAAATAGCGGAAAAACACAAAAGAAGACGTGTGTGAATATATGAAATATAAACGCATGTCAATCAAGCTCCAAGATTTGTCAAAGGTCCTCTAGATGTCCATCCATCATCATGCTCCAAGCTTTGGCTTCATTAGATGATCTTCATGACTTCATCCAAGCTTGAGCTCACCATCACTCTTGGAGGTCTTTAAGATATTCCTTGTAATATCCTCCAAGCATTATGCTTTGTCTCATCAACATATAATCATTAAATAAACTGAGACTAAAACATAAGATTGATTACACACTAACATAAGTTATTGATCATCATCAAAACAACGTTAGTCTTGAACCCAAGAATTAACACTGCTCAAGTCAACCATTTATTGACTCTTACTTAAGCTTATGGAGCAGTCGACTGAAGGTCAATTTACAGTCGCCTGTCTTTCGACAGTCGCATGTGAATTTTTCTACAGTCGACTGTGTGCAACTTGCATTTTCTAGGCTTCATCCATATTTGCAATTCAGTCGACTGTTGCAGTTTTTACAGTCGACTGTCTATCTTACAGTCGCCTATACTATGGCCAGCAGTCGTCTGTATGCATACAGTGCGTAAGTTGCATCTCTCTCTTTTATTTCCATCCCCTACAGTAGTCGCCTGCTAAAGGGCGCCTGTCATGTATACAATCGACTCTGTAGTCTTCTACAGTCGCATGTTCTGGCTCAGATTATAGCCGTTTAGATTTATTTAGCCATTGGATGGTCGACTGTCAGATGTTCATCAGTCGACTGTCGATGTCGTTTTAGCCCAGATTCTAGCCATTACAGCTTTTTGTTTTGGGCTTTTTCCTTGGCTTTTGAGAGTTCATCTATGGTTCCTATACATATGAGAGGGTTGAGTTCATTAGAACTTATTGGAACTATTGCAAATCTTTAGAGATTGATTAAGCCACTCACAAACTCTCTCATTTCCCTCTTAGAGCTCATTCTCTCCTTCATGCATTGAAGTCAAGCTCAAGGGAAATCATCCAAGTGTATCTCAAGATAATCTCATCACATGGAGATCCTCTTCCGTGCCTTGCATTCATTAATGAGTAAGTTCATCTCAAGGCATAGGTAAGAGTATTTGTTTTACTTTGTTATTTCATTGAAACCCTAGCTTTCTGTGTGAGAGCTAGTTACTCTCTGTGTGAGAGTATCACCTTATATGTGCGGGTTGGTTGAGATCTCTGTGTGAGAGACTTTGAGTCTCTCTGTGTGAGAGCATAAATCTTTCTGTGTGAAAGTAAGGATATCTCTGTGTGAGAATCCAAAATCCTCTGTGTGAGGTATCTCTGTGTGAAATTGTATTCACTTCTCTGTGTGAGAATTGTATTGGATATTGGTGTGGCTGGATGTACCCAAGTTTGAGAAACTAGGGTAACTTCTCGTGTTTGCGTTTGGATATTTGTGGTGTTTAAATTCCTCTTGCATTTATAATTCCACATTTGCAAGTTTAATTTTTAAATATGTAATTTGTGCCATTACACTATTCACCCCGCTCTAATGGTTGTTGTTAGTATTGCAAGAGTAAGACGATCCTTACAAACTCTATTTTCTTAATTCTCTTTGGTTCGCTATTGCTTCACGACACGTTGGTAACAATCCTCTAAACGTTATATTCATTTTGATGTTTTCTATTGCCATGATGAATTCCTTTGCATCTATTGAATCTTTCTTAGCTATTGGTATGATGCGTGAGTAGTTCCATCTAGGGCAAATGGATTAGCACATGGATCTTACGATTTAGATGCAAAGTTAGGATTTTAGGGTGCGCTAGTATAAAAGGGATGTATTTTGGTCGATCTTGCAAAGTTTGTAGGAGATCTCGTACTGAGATCGTGCCCACGGTTGGTGGAAATCGATTGGCTTAAGGAGTATCCTATAAATTTAATTAGGGAGTTAGTGGATTCAATTAGGGCTCGTGACCATGCCCGGCTCGTGTCTTGATGGGATCCACCGATGGACTATACTACTAATTGACGGATACTGCCATTGCATCAATGAGAGCCACCAACATACATCGAAACTCTAACCCACGAGAGTGGCGTAAGTTGAGATTATTCTAACCACGAGAGTGGCATGAATATTGTCGATTCTTAATACACGGATTGTGTGCACCTATTGTGAGAGCGGGATTAATATGATACGTTAGATTCATGGCGCTTAGAGCCATGGATTCCACATCTTAGATGCGAAAATCTCTAATAAAGCCAATGCAACGTAAGAGTCTTAACCTAGCATCGACATCCGACGATCATATTGGTGAGTGATAAAGCCCTAGTCTTTATTAATTGATCACAATCCCAAACAAACAATCTGTTGAAACTGACTGCTACCTAAATTCAAAGATTTAGAAATAACGCAAGACAATAACATCTCTACCTTCCATGTGGGATCAATAATCTTTTATACTATTACTTGACACCGATGCATGTGTAAAGTGTCGGGAATTTGCATTTGGTATACATGTAGCCCTTGGCATTCATGCCATTGCTAGGTGGCTTCTAGGTGTATATTTCGGGAGCATCAGAAAGCATTCATTAGACATTATTCTAGGAAATCAAATACACAGAAATAATAGGCGTGGTTTGGGTTATGGAAATAAAATTGATGAAAGGCCAAGAATTAATAGAAAGAATAAAAAAAATCGGTGTAGGAAGGAGTTTTTTTGCAAAATGCTATAAATGTGGTGGTGTTGGTCATGCTTATTATAATTGCAAGTATAGGAACACGAACATTAAATTTAAGAAAATTTGGGTTCCAAAAGGTACAGTGACTAACACCAGTGGACCTATTTGGATTCCTAGGTCACACGTTTCATGTTCTTCTTATGTGTACGAACATGGCACAGCTAAGGGACAACGGTATGAGTGGTACTTAGACTCTGCCTGCTCAAGACACATGACAGGTGATAGCGAAAAGTTCCTTAGCCTAGTAAAGCATAAAGGAGGAAGTGTTACTTTATGGGGACAATGAAAAATGCAAGGTAATTGGTAAATGTGTTGTAGGTAATGACACCTTTCAGCTTACAGATGTCCTATGGGTTGATAAGCTTAAACACAATCTCATTTCTATTAGTCAGCTGTGCGACAAAGGTATGAAAGTAGAATTTGATGCAAAAATTTGTAGAATCATTGATAGCTCTACAGGTGACACTATTATTACATAAAATAGAAAGAATAATGTTTATACTCTTGTGATTGAAGACCTAATTGTTTCTAAATGCTTACTTGCAGGTGAAAAAGAGGCCACACTATGGAATAGACGACTATCACTTGCAAGCATGTGACTGCTAAAGGAGTTGGAAAATAAAAAGCTGGTAAGAGGACTACCGCATCATACATATGAGAATGGTAAGTTGTGCGTGGCATGCACAAAAGGTAAGCAAACTAGATCTACATTTTCTAGCATTAATGAAGTTGCCACCACTCGCATTTTGGAATTAGTGCACATGGATTTATTTGGACCCACAAATATTGCTAGCCTAGGAGGTAAAAAGTATTATTTAGTATTAGTTGATGATTACTCTAGATTTACATGGGTTTACTTCCTAGCCAAAAAATCAGACTCATTTGAAAATTTTCAAAACTTTTGCATACAAGTTTCCAATGATAAAAATTCTTCCATTATAAAAATTAGAAGCGATCATGGAGGTGAATTTGAAATTGATATATTTGAAACCTTTTGTCTTGAAAAAGGAATTTTACATGAATTCTCTTCTCCTAGAACACCCCAACAAAATGGGATGGTCGAAAGAAAGAATCGTACATTAAAAGAGATGACTAGGAGTATGATAAATGAATATAGTTTGCATGTCTTTTTGGCCTGAGGCCAATTAATACTGCTTGCCATGTGTGTAATAGAGTTATGCTTAGACCTTTACTAAATAAAACTTCTTATGAACTATGGCATGGCAACACTCCGAACATATCTTACTTTAGAATTTTTTGATGCAGGTGCTATATATTAAATACAAGAGATCAACTTGGCACATTTGAATCCAAATCAGACGAGGGAGTGTTCGTGGGATATTCATCAAGGAGTAGAGAATACATGATATATAATAAATGCACTCTTACTATTATTGAATCAATACATGTTAAATTTGATGAATCTGATATAAGTCCTTTGGATTGCAGGGAGAACGAAGAAGAGGAAAATGTAGAACAACAAAGCATTCCAAGGAATAATGAGGAGCAACCTGAAAGACAAGAGGAAACTGAAACTGGCATGGTGGTAGAAATTCAAGAAGAAGAAGCTAACAGAGGAGAGCTGAGATTCAATCCAAACCACCCATCAGACTTGATTAAAGGTAAGCCTACGACAGGTATACACACTCGTTCCTCTTTTAGAAATCATTGTGCTCTATGTATTTATAGTGATTTTATTTCTGAAATATAGACTAAAACATTGAAATTGCTTTAGAAGAGGAAAGTTGGGGTTTGGCCACGCAAGATGAATTGAACCAATTTGTTAGGAATATGTATGTAAACTAGTGCCAAGAGCCATTGATTATCATGTACTTGGTACTAAATGGGTGTTTAAAAATAAGCATGATGAATCAGGTAATGTTATTAGAATCAATGCTAGGTTGGTAGCTAAAGGTTATAATCAAATTGATGGAATTGATGTGGATGAAACTTTTGCACCAGTTGCTAGACTTGAGTCCATTAGAATCTTGCTAGCTTTTGCAAGTTCAAAAGGGCTCAAACTGAAACAAATGGATGTCAAACATGCCTTTCTTAATGGCTACTTAAAAGAAGAGTATTTGTTGAATAACCCCCAGGTTTTGAAAGCCATAATTTTTCAAACCATATTTATAAATTAGAAAAAGTTTTGTATGGTCTTAAGCAAGCTCCATAAGCTTGGTACGAGCGTCTAAGCACATATTTGTTGGAAAATGAGTTTAAAAAGGGTAGCGCTCACGATACATTATTCTTGATGCATGAATCTGATGATTTTCTCATCGCGAAAATATATGTTGATGACATTATTTACGGTACTACAAATGATCTTCTATGTCAAAAGTTTGAGAAAGTTATGTAGGATTAGTTTGAGAGGAGCCTTATGGGAGAGTTGAAATACTTTTTGGGCTTCCAAGTAAAGCAAGGAAAAGAAGGCATTTTTTTATCTCAAACCAAATACATCAAGGAGTTTCTGAAAAAGTTTGGGATGGAGAAATCTAAAGGACTTGGAACGCCAATGAATCCCGCTACAAAAAATGGACAAGGATGAACAAGGAGTCACGGTGGACCAAAAGCTATATCGCGGTACGATTGCTTCCTTGTTGTGCTTGACTGCTTCTAGACCTGATATAATGTTTGTTGTATGCTTGTGTGCACGCTTTCAACCAAACCCAAAAGAGTCTCATTTAAAATCCATTAAAAGGATCTTTAGGTACTTAATTAGTACACCTACTCTAGGCCTTTGGTATCCTTCTGTGGTAATTTTGATTTGTTGGGTTATTCAAATGCTGATTATGCGGGAAGGTTAACTGATAGAAAGAGCACTAATGGTACTTGTTTCATGCTAGGACACTCTTTAGTTTCATGGTCTAGCCGTAAACAAAATAGTGTTGCACTATCCACTAATGAAGCAGAGTATATTGCCATAGGCAGTTGCTGTGCTCAAGTATTGTGAATGATGACAATATTATCTGACTACTGACTAGCTCTTAAAAGAGTCCTTCTTAGATGTGATAGCAAAAGTGCCATAGATCTCTCTAATAATCACGTACACCACTCTCGTACTAAACATATTGACGGAAGACATCATTTTCTTAGAGATCAGCTCACTAAAGAGGATGTGTATGTAGAGTTTGTTCCCACGGAATCACAACTTGCAGACATTTTCACCAAACCTTTAGCCGAGGATCGCTTTTGTCGTCTTCATCTTGAGCTTGGTATTATTGATAAAAATTAGTACGAGATTTCATGTTTTCACGTGTGCTTGAACTTTTTCTTGTTTGTGTGCTCGTACTTGCTTTGTTATGTGTGCATGAATTTTTGTTTTGTGTGCTAGTATTTCATTTTTTTTAGTTCTTTATAAACAAAAACAAAAAAAATGAAAAATACAAAAAGAAAAAAAAATTGGTTCTAGTTGTGTATCTTTCTTTTGAATCTCTAACGTTATAGTAGCGAATAATATTCATACCCGTGTAGAACTTGTTGTATTATTGCTATTGCTACATATGCATGTTCAACTTTCTAAATATTCATGACATGTTCAATGACTTAAATAACTTGATTTCTACACCTACACTTTTACTTCCACATGCATTAAATATTATTGAACATTTGGAGACATCTTTTATGTAATATTGGAATGTGAATGTAGGATGAAAAATAACTGAAAATCTAAGGGATATGATATATCTTGCCATGGATAAAAATTGAGCAAAAAAACAAAAAAATGAAGTTAAAAGTATAAAAATGAAAAAGAAGGATAATTGCTCCGTATGAAAAATAGATGCAATCATTGGCAACTATATTACCCACGAGGATCCAACATAAGCTTTACGGGTAAACTTTAGCGTTGGTGTTTTTACTCGTCAAGCAATGCGACCCCCACATCTAAGAGTCCTCATATGCTATGTTTTTGGGTGTGGTATCTTGAACTCATTTTTAATAAGATGGGCAAAATCAATCCTCGGTGATGTGATGTTATATGGAAAATGCGGATTGGTTATGGTTGAATCTCTTAAAGTTCTCCTTATGTGCTTCAAGTTTAATTATCACCCTTACACGTTGGAGTAGAAGTCTTACTTGTTTAATGTCATTGGATTTGACTTGGTTATTCTATGATAGTTTACATGCAATTGCTAGTAATAGTTTATAATGCTATCATTTTGCATGTTATATGTTATTGACTTCGTGTTTCAACTTTTGATGATAACAAAAAGGGGAGAATAATTATATGAATATGAATGTGGGTAATGTGAATGTGGATATTTTTTCAAGGGGGAGCACAAATATAGGGGGAGCATGCATATTGAACTATATTGATATTTGCACATCTTTGTATATATCATTGCATGTTACACTCCATTGTCACACTTCACACACACTATTTGCATATTTATTGCTCAAATCTTATACTAAGTTTGTCATCATCAAAAGGGGGAGATTATTGGCTGCAACGATCTATGAACTTCGTGTTTGATGATAACAAACTTTTGTGAACGTTTTGATGTATGTGCTAAGTGTATTCAGGAGTGGCACACTCGTAAATTCGCAAGAGGTGATTTGGTCAATGTGATGGAGATTAATTGCTACACCTTTTCAATTTCATTGGATAGATTCATGTCAATTAGTGTTTATACCAAATCACAATCAAATCAATTCCAAACTTCATATCCATTGCAAATCACCTTAGCAATAGGATTCTCCTAGCCGTATTTAATCCTAGCCATTGATCTCTCCTCTTGCCGCAACATACCCTAGCCAATCCTATATAAGCCAGCATCCAAGAGTATCTATGAGGGTCGGTAAAAACAAAACACCAAAGAAAAAAAAGATAACCCTAGAGAGCTCATTGTCGAAACAAAGCTTCAAACTATTTCTCCCATGGCCGCAACTTTTGACCAATAGTTCTCCCATGGCCGCAAATTTTGACCAAGAGTCTCTCATGCAATTTGATAGCTTCAAGGCCTATCTTCCTTATTACAAGACCCCTTTGCCGCAAGCTTTCATGTTATTTCTCTCCTAGCTGCAAGAATTGACCACGCAAAAACTTTCTCATGGCCGTAACCTACACTTGAATCCCATGCCAAAATTCCCATGTGCTAGCCGAAATTGTTGACTAAACTTTCACGCTTTGAATCTCATTGCAAAATCCCTCATTGCCGCAATATTTGATTCATCCAATTTAAATCATCAACAAGGGTTCAAGGCTCATACAAGCAAGCTTCAATAAGGATTCAAGTTCAACAAGCGAGCCGAAATTTTTGACTCCAAGCGCTCCTCTCATACACATTGCCGCAAGTCTCTTAGAGGAGTATCCCACCAATTTCTGTAAGTTGACTTAAGGATATTGCACAACATAGGAGAGCCTCTACACATTGCCACAACATCTTGGGGTACCGGGATTTGCTATTGATGACTACTACTTGTTAGAGCTGATCTGACCACGTGCTGAGCGATAGAGACATCGACGCCATCACAATCTGAGTGATTCTAAACTCTTTACTTTATTATATTTATGATATGGGTGTAGTGATCTCTGTAGAACGCTTTTATTATCTTTTGGGGGACTTGACTAGTTGGGTCTAGGCAAGAGAGATCTTATACTAGGATTGTTATTGTTTAGCACTTTGGTGAGTGCAGGTACTAAGAGCCAGGTGAGTGTAGAGTGGGTTCTCTAGCTACAGGTTGTACCAGTAACTTTAATAATCTAGTATTTTCTTTGGGGTTGGACGTAGGTCGTTGGGATGACCGAACCAGCGTATATCGCATGTGCACGTTGTGGCTACTGTACTTTACTATGTGTCTGATTAATTGTGATATAACTGTCTGTGATTTTGTGTGGGCTGCACGAATATTTTTATTAGCCTATGTACCCCCCATCCCACTCTAGGCTTAGATCCAGATCCAACACCACATGGAAGAGCTCACATATTTTCTTGGACGACAAATTTGTCAATTTAAGGATGGGATTTTATTAATATTGGACTTTAAGCCCATTATGGTTTTGATGATGCTCACCACATTATGTGTGGCTAAGGACTCTAAGTGTTTTAGTCTCAGATTAATTACAATGGTATATCAAGATGATGACAAAATATACAAATGCTTGGTTGATTGATTCAAGGCATGGAGCATTAAAGAATATGATTTCTCTTTATACTAGGCAAGGCACGGGTAGCGTCAATGTATTTTTATTTGATTCTTTAGGTATTTTTCTCTTTATTTTATAGAATTCATGTATGCCTTGATTAGATGGACACACACACACACACACACACACACACACACACACACACACACACATTTCATTTACCATCTTAGAGTAGCGTAGGATAATCCTAGAACCCATCCTAATAGGTTCCATGGCAAAAACACTTTTCATCGTGTTTTGCGACCATGACCAGATGTCTGATGTAGGATCCCCAGACGTCTGGCGTGTCTGCTTTTTAGCTTGTCAGACACATCCTTTTGTCAGCCATCTGAATTTCATATACCATATGTCTGAATAGTTGATCAGTCGCCTGAGTAGTGAACTCCACCCGTTTTATATCAGTGTGGTTTATTTTTTGAGAGATGTATCTCTACTCACTCATTTTATTCAGCTGTCAGTGTCAGACAACTGAATAGTTTCCTAGCCATCTTAATGGTGAACTCCAGATATCTGGATGCTTGGAGTTGGTCTTGTTTATTCTTGATTAACCCTCTGTCAGCCGTATGATGTTGAGTTCACAGATGTCTGAGAAGTTGATCAACCATCTGGAAACCCTTCTTTAGCCATCTGATTCTTGAGAAATCTACACGTTTATAGTCGTCAGATTGTGTTTCTCTTGGTCTGCTTTCGTGGTTTCTGTGCAGATTTGATAGGCTATTTAACCCCAATTTTATGAGGGAGATTTAAGCATGAATACACTCAGATAGAAATATCTCTAGGGAGCCAAAATCTCAAGTGAAAGCTTCATTCTTTCATTCTCTCACTTTCCCTCTTTCCTTAATGTTGCATTGAACTCCAAAGCTCAAAGGAAATCTCCAAGTGCCAAAGCTTGCAGCAATTGATGCACTTGGACAGCCACTCTCCATTACCTTGCACTATCCTAATAAATTCATTTAATCAAGGTAATAGGTAAGAGTGTATTTCTTATTTCGTTTCATTTGTGAAACCTAGCTCCTAGGCTGTGCGAGTGTATCTCTTGGAATATAGATTTGTAACCCTTGGAATAGGGTGTGCTATCTTGGAATAGATAGTGAGCAATCTTGGAAAAGATTGTGTGGCTCTTGGAAAAGAATGTGTTGTATCTCGGAAGATATTTGTATTTGCGTTGCCTTTGAAAAGGCTTTTATAGTGGAAATCCACAAGACTCTGGAAAGAGTGTGGGACTGGAGTAGGTGTAGCCGAACCAGGATACATTGTGTTGTTTACGTTTGTATTATCTCTTTGTAGATTTGCTAATTGTCTTGCACTTTTATTATTGTGCATTTGCAAGAATTTGTTAATTAGCTTTAAATTTCCATTACATTGTTCACTCCCTTTAGTGTGTTGCTTAGTATTGTAGGAAGATTCTATAATTGGTATCAGATCTTGCTTGAAGTATTCTAGAATAAATGGCATACAAAGTAAGGCTTCAACACAAGAAGGAAAGCACAGGAGTTCCTTGGTACAATGAGAATCCAAAGCAAAAGGAGAAAGGGAATTCTTTTAAATCCACCATGGAAAAGAAAAATAAGAAGAAGAAGCATGTCCACTCTTCTAGTGAAGATGAAGAAATAATCGATGAGAAGAGTGATGTCAATGGAGATGTAGCGGAGCTTGAATAGTACCTCATGAAATTCATGAAGAAAGCTCAACCTAAAGATATGTCATAGTTTGCGAAAAATTCTAACAAATCTATTATTTTCTATAAGTGTCAGGGAATAGGTCCAGTTTCTACCGATTGCCCCAACGAAAGAGATAATTACAAGGGAAAGAGATAATTACAAGGGAAAAGGCAAGAAACATTGGAAGGCCAAGTATAAAAGAAGAAGAAGACCCCGGTCTTAGTTGGAACTTGTGATGATTCCTATTCATTCGAAGACTCAAGTTATGATGAAGAGGAACAAGAATCTACGAATGAGGAGGCTCACATGTGCTTCATGGCGAAAGAGGGTGACATCTCTTCTAGCTCATCCAACGTGGAAGTAGAAGAATGGTTCAACACCAAAGCACCCACTCGAGCATGTGGCTTTGATGTCATTCGAGGATGAAGCATTGTTAGTCGCATTTTATACACCTTTTTCTGCCACTTTCCCCCTTCATTTTCCACATTTATTCTTTACCATCCTCGCTATTTTACCTGTTTTTACCCAATTTTATACATTGATGCTTTGAGGATGTATTTTTTGTATATCAGGGAATTTGCGCATAAAACGAAGCAAATTGGTAGTTTGTGGAGCATGGGAGAGAAGGCGGTAAAGAATAACGTAGATCGAAGGCCAAGGGGAGAAGAGAAGGGCCAAAATGCAGGCAACACAGCCGTGCATACATATGCACGGCCGTGTCATACCATGAGCCCAATGAAGGAGTGTCAGCATCATTGACACGGCCGTGCAGATATATCGCACGTCCATGATAAATTTTACTGCAGAAGGCATAGAGCTCTCCTCCAACATGAATGCTTCATACGACCGTGTCACCAGAATAGGATGTGCTAGGACTTAAGGCGACACGGTCGTGTCAACCTAAGGAGCAAAACGAGCCATAGGCTGGCAAAGAATAGTTTTCTGCTCCTAACCCTGTAGGTATTTCTCCCCTCAAACAATGTTTAATTTGTAGAGCGCATTGTGACGATTCCAACGCATATTTATTTGTGATTTTCTGAGTTCGGAGTGATTTATTGTAATTTCTGGATGTTGGGTCTGTAAAGATGAAATTTTGACACAGCCGTGCCACTTTTCAACACAGCCATGTCAATGCACATTTTAGTTTTTAGAAGCTGAATTTGCAGTATAGCCGTGCCACTTTTTAGCACGGCCGTGTCACTTCGAATTCCAGTTTTTCAGACCCAATTTGCTGAAGGGTTAATGGGGTTATAAAAGGGGGTTTTGTGTGCAATTTGAGGGGGTTCTTCTAGGGGTTTTTATTCCCTCATTGGGGGCTATCTCTCCAAGCCTTGTAAGACTTTTAATTCTTGTTTGCTTGTAATGAATCGTGGTTAATTTCTATTGCATTGTTCTTGACTTCTCTTTCCATGCTATTTGTGATGTTTTTCTCCTTAGGTTATTTGTTGTTTAGTGTGATGCTTATTGAGTAGATTTTTAGTGTTTAGGGCATAACTAAACCCTAATCATGTGGGTTGATCACCCCAAAGGTCTTTCTTCTAGATTATTGCTAGTGTTTTGATTGGATGTGATTTTATATCAATACACCCATAATAGGAGATTGACTTTCTAATGCTAGGCGGTGACGACCCATCAGGCACACTCATTAGAATAAATAGTATAGGGATTTCCGACTAACCACTGGGTGCCTTATAGAGGTCCAAGCACTACCACTCGTTCTCTTCTCTATGGTCATACATAGAGAGATAGAGAATGTGCATCGAGGTTTATCCCTCGTAGATGGATCTATTCTATTAGAACGAGAAGCTAGATCATCACATATGTTTAATCTATGCTAGTGGCAAGGCTTAGCCCTTGGGACCCTTCTTTCTTTTAGTTTTTTAGTGCAATTACCTCACCTTCGCCACCATTTGTGTAGCTAATTAAGTATAAAATTAGTCAGTACTTATACCACTGCCTCCATGTGTTCGAACCATGAGCTACAACTGACACCGTGTTCTTGCGGTTAATTTTAAAACCTAACAAGCATCTTCAAGCTCAAGCATAAGCTCAAGTGATGATGACGTGATAAAGAGAGCGAAGATGAAGGTGAAGATGAACCCTGAGAAACTTACCTTTTGCAACGACGAGCTAGCCAAAGGTATATAAAAAATCATCAAAGCTCATTATTCAATTCAATCTAAATATGAAAATGCTATTATTAAGTTGCAAGAATATGAGTCCTCTAGTGTTAATGCTAATTCTATGCATGTTTGTAACACTAGTGAGAGACACACACTACTCTCTCAAGTTAAGAATTTGAACACAGTAAATGAAAGATTGAAAGTTCAAAAATTTGACTTAGAATCTCGCAATCAAAAACATTTATTGAAGTGCGAAAAGGAATATCATAAGCTCAAAAAGCTTTGTTAATTCTAGGGATTGCCTTCACGATTTGCTGAGCAAATAACATTCGGAAAATCATAGAAGGGGTTTGGATTATGTGCTAAGTGTGGTATACTGACCAAACTCATCTTCTTTTGGTGCAAAAAAATTACCTATTGTCCAAATAGCAAAGAAGAACCAACATGCTATCTTATACAAAAATAACATAAATAAGAAGCATGTACAACACAAGATTGTGAGAAAAAATGAAAATGTTTTATTTTATGTCATGAGCAAGCCTCTCATATTATGCATGCCAAGAAAAATGTTTCTACACATATGCATGCCGCATCTATTCCTTTGCTAAGACAAAACCTTTGCTTCGGAAATCCATGAGTGTGTTAGTGTGAAAGAGAGAAATGATTACATCAACATCTTAGATAGGGATGTGATTACATCATGTTATTATATGTAGTCAAACTCTTCTTGGGTTTGGTTCCCTAATGTTTATGTCTCCACATATATACTTACATGCATGGTAATACGCTTAATTGATTATCTTTTGCATGCCCATCATTTGTGTGAATTTCATGTTTTTGAAATTTTTTCAAACTTCTCATGAAAATGGGACATAGTGCGAATTTATGTCATATAAGCAATTTCTATCTTTGTATATGACATAGGGAGAGATTTTATGCTATATATATTCAAAATTACGTTGAACCATATTTTACTCTCTTTTGTTGATTTTGAAATCCTTCCATTTCATTGAAGGATATGGTTTCAATTTCAATATGGCTTATTTCTTTGGCAATATCATGTAACAATGTCCATGCTTGATATTTTATATCAATGCATTGATACTTATTTGGTTGATGTCTCTATATTTAAGTGTTGATTTATAGAGTCAAAATTTTGACCCATTCTATAATCTAGGGGAGAGCATGGCATAATAAATTGGTACCCACTTTATATTTTACATTTGGTAGCTTACATTTCTCAATCTCATGTTTATTGTCATGAATTTGTGGTAAAAGACTTCCATGTCTACCTTTTTGACAAAGACAAGGCGGGAGAGAGGTGATTATGTAGAAATGTATGTTTGTATACAAGATTTATTTCATTTAGCACATTATTTTTAGATATGGCCTATTATATGCACTTTGTCTTTATTTTTATACAATTGGTTGTTCAATCGGTATGCATATAAGTACGGGGAGTCATTAGCATGTGTTTAATGATTATGATTATTATTATTTACATAAAGGGTGTCATCATCGAAAAGGGGTGATTTTTGGATATTGGCCGTTAAGCCCAATACGGATTTGATGATGATCACCACATTATGTGTGGCTAATGACTCTAAATGTTTCCGCTCATATTAATTACTATAGTATATCTTGATGGATACAAAACATAGGGATGATGGGTTGATTGATTCAAGGCATGGAGCATAGAAACATAAAGAGCATACAGAATCAAGAAGCTTTAATGTATTTTTATTTGATTCTTTTTGTATTTTCTCTTTATTTTGTTGAATTCATGTATGCCTTGATTAGATGGTCACCCACACACACATTCATGTCATTTACCATCTCAAAGAACTATATGAGAATCTAGAACTCATCCCAATAGGTGTTGGATACAACGTGTAGTTAGATACAATGATCGATGACTTTGTGTTTGATGATAACAAACGTGTATGAATGATTTAATGTGTGCGCTAAGTGTTTTTCAGGAATGGCACTCCCGTGAATACTTAAAGAGAGACCAGCCAAAAGTGATGGAGAATGTGCCATGCATGAGCCAAGTGGACTAAGTCAAAGATGGAGAATATGGATACATAAATTGGACTAAGTCAAAGATAAGAAGATAAAGAGCAAATCAATTCAAATCCATATTTGAATTGACTCAAATCAATTGGTGCAACATTCAAATCCTAATGCCATGCAAATTGAAGACTTGGTCAAAGATAAAGAGATATGGAGAATCTCATGCAAATCAAAGGTGATTAAATGAGATCCAATTCAAATCATATAGCTACTCAAATTCAATTCCATAGCCATCCATATTCAAACTCCATATCCAAAGAGATTCACTCAAATCCTAATCAATTTAGGATTCCTTCCCATCTCCATCAAATATGGGATTCTAATTGTTTCTCTCATATCTCATCCTTTACTATATAAACACTCACTCAAAGAGAGAGATTTTGATAGAGAGAGGCAACCAAAGAAATTCGGCCACAACCTTAGAGGATAGATTCTTGGCCGCAACTTTACAAGGAAGAGTCACCATTGCGCAACATTGAATACATCCTCTTCCTCCTTGCCTCAAGTATCTTCAAAGCCATCTCCAAGCTCCTATATCCATTCCAAACCTCTCCATGGCCGAACTATACTTGCCATAGCCCCATCACCCTTGCCAAAATCATAACTCCAAGGGCCCTCCAATAGATATTGCGCAAGTTTGCAAGGGGTGAGTTCTCAAAAGATTCAGCTTCCCATCATCAAAGAAAAAGCCAAAAACCCCTCCTTGGCCGCAACCTCCAATCCCACAAGCTCTCCATTACCAAACTCCATCAAGGGTGTTCTTCATCTCTCCTTGTGCAACTCCATAGCTCCTACACATTCCGCAAGTTGTAGAAACCAATGCCAAACTTCTTCCTCCTCAAACCTATACTTCAAACCATCTCCAAGAGCTCCTTGCGCAACATTGACATACTTCATTGACATATACTATCCTCATTGCCACAACATCGCCTTGCCAATGAGCCATAGCTGCAAGTTACTAAAGTCCATCACATTCATCACATTGCGTAACACTTCAAGGAGGTGCTTCATCACATTGTGCAATACATCAAAGAGGAGTCCAACACACTGTGCAAGTCTTCAAGGGACATCCACACCTAGGCCGCAACTTTTGAGAGCCCAAGACACCTAGGCCACAAGTTCCAGAGGCGAGGACATGACGTTGGCGATAACATCTTGTCAGATACGATCTGACCTGAGCTGATTGACAGAGACGACTGCCGCTACACAAACTGAGACTCTCTAAACTCTTTATTATTATTTTATGTAGTTGTATAGATCTCTGTAGGGGAAAATTTACCATTAATACATGTTTTGGGACTTGTCTAGTGGGGGCTAGACAAGAGGGTCTTGACGAGTTGTAGCTAGTCAAGATAAAGCGTTTACTAGGTTGATAGTGTTTTGCACCGGTGTAGTGTGGTATGACTAGGTGAGAAGCTGGAGTGACTGGACCTGAAAGGTGATACTCGCAAGTGTACGAGGTCGACAAATAATATACCTGGTGAGTACAGGATCGTATCCACAGAGACAGAACTAATCTGTAAATTCACACAAATACTCAGAGCATGTAAAGAATGGTTGAGGGTTCTAAACACCCTTTGAGGGTGAATGATTGTTTAAATATATGATTTATCTAAATACCCTAGAGTTAGGGTAATTTCCTAAGATTTGTATGCAATGGAGAGAGAAAGAGTGTGGGTGTTGAAGATATCGGTAGGATTACTCAATTGCTCTACTAAATGTTACTTCCATGATAACTCGATCACTCATCTATGTTAAGGTATGAGGATCGGAAAATAAATCAATTAAGCACATATGGGGTGGACCAAAGGGAATTGCTAATTGGGTTCTTCTCCTGATTAAAGCTCATGAATCACTCTCACACCAATTTCAAGGTATGTGAGAGTAGTGCATGTAAGTTGTGTTGCGCACTACATAACCACCGTTCTGCGGCCCCTTTCGAGTAATGCACGATTCGATAAACGGGTTACAACCCAATTAACAATTTGGGTAATTGGGTGAATTAAACTTCTAAACTATGGAATATGGATTGAAGGGTCTTGCATTCATTTCAAGATATGCAATACCCATTGGATACATAGGTGCAACAATTACGAAGCACCACCGTTCTTCGGCTCCACCATGGATAGTATCAAATCAAATTAATCATAAGATTATTTCACCCAACAACATGGATTAACAAAGGGTGCTAGAAATTAACATTAGCAAGGCTATCAAAACATCCTACATCAATCCACAACACCCACACAATGAATTTAGCCTAACATATCAAGAATAGAAGAAGCATTCATAGAAATAGACATAGTTCAATAAAAGAAATGAAAGCAAATGTAGAATAGTAAAAGAGTTGGAGATTTTTCACCAAATACTATCTTCCTCAATCATCAATCAATCTCTGCAACAGCAAAAACGAAATCAAGAAACTCAAAACTCTCCAAAACCCTCATCCCCTTCTTGAGGAAGAATATGACCTAAAATAGTAAAAGATTAAGCTCTCCTTTATTACATCTGAATAGTTGTGTTTTATACCCCCTAGGAGTTGCATCTCATCCATCCAAAACGGCATCCAACGGCCCACATCGAATGGAAAGAAATCGAGTTAAGAAAAACCTGTTTCTCGCAACCTAGAATTTGGTCAAAAAACCCCTATCAGTCGATTGCTGAACAAACGACAGTCGCCTAATGACAGGCGACTGTCGTTGGTCAGACAGTCGCCTGGTTGGTAGGCTTCATAGCTTCCAAATGAAGGCATGCGACTGTCTTCAATATTACAGTTGCCTATGTGATCCACAGAGGACTGTACTTTGTTCTTCAGGCTCCTGCTGCAGAAGTGCTAAAATAAACTTTAAGTCGGCTCTTTTGGCTTCCTCGAGCCTCCGAGAAATCAGGCGAATGATGCAAAAATGGCAGGCGACTGTACAATATTACAGTCGACTGTCAATCCTTTTGCACGTGACTATCTTTGTGCTTCAGTTTCTCTAGCTCTAGCTCTTTAAAGGCAGGCGACTGCTGTTGTTTGAGCAGTCGCCTGTTTGGTTGCCCAGGCCCATGTAATTCCTTCTATAGGTGCCTGTTATGCACTCCTCTCCTTGAGTTGATTTGGTCCCTTTCGGGACCACTGAAAAATCCAGAAAAATACCTAAAAATATAGTAGACATTTATAATGCTTTGGGAAGTGAAATTGTGCAAAAATAAAATCATATGCTCATAAATGATGGATTAACGTAAATGTAGTTATGAGCACATGATTCCATTGATTATGTGCACAAGAGGAGATAATTATAATGTTAGGATATGCAATATTCAGTCATAATCACACCCCCCAACTAGCGTTTTGCTAGTCACTTAGCAAAATAAGCGACCAATTCCAAAATACAATGTTGACTCCATTCATGGATTATTGACAACACTAAAGGGTGTTGAAATCATATTTATAAGGGCAAAGTTCTCGAGTCTATACACTCTTCCCTATGACTATAATCTCATTCCTCTTACGCACTCCACCATCGACACCTAAGCTTAGTATATCCCTTAATATGTCGCAATCTCCTGATGTAAGATCCTTAGGAACTCTCGAGCTTATGGGATATAACATTTACTCCCTCTAAAGATCATGGAAATGAGTTGTGGTTCAAATTTCATGCATTTACTCAAATTTCATGGCAATTTTTGCCTTATTCAAAGTACCATGACAAAAGTTTATGCATTATTCAAATATGCACAAGTGCACTTATTAATGTAGCATTTGATAGCATTCATTTGAGCAACTCCAAATTCCAAGTCACTATCTTAGGATCCATGAATATAAATCTAGCCGAATTTTTAAAATTCCTAAGGCTAATCGATTGATCGTTGATACCATGGTTTCTACATCACTATAGGGTTTCAAATGGATGGTAATTGTCATGAGCTTCAAGCTAAAGGGCCAAGTGTAAGCATGTAGAGAGACAATTAATTGGCCTTAGTACATAAAGATACAACACACCCTAATTTGCCAAAATCCACTTCAAGAATACATTTTTACCAAAGCTGGGAAGAATCACCACATTTAATCAATGGGTCTAACAAAAATCTATAAGTTGTCGAAATATTGGTGATAGATGGACAATTTTTATTTCATTCAATTTATTCACAAAAGGATGAAAATAATAAAAAGATGCTCAAGAAGTTTCTATATCCTAGGCTACACTCCCCAACTAAAAATAAACATGGTCCTCAATGTTTGAAGGGTGAGATGAAATACATGCATAAAAAATGGATAAACTAGGATAATAAAGCTTGATCAAGAGTTATTCATTACAACATACTACTAGATAGGAAAGTTTTGGAACGAACACAACTAGTTGGTTCCACCCGGCAGTGGTTCCGTAAGCTCCATGGTGTCATCGTCTCTACTCCACGGCTCTTGGTAATGCTTTAAGCATTGGCCGTTCACCTTGAATTCATTGCTGTTTTGCGGGTTGGCAATGGTTACCGCGCCATGTGGAAACACCTCCCGAACAATGAAAGGTCCAATCCACTTCGAACGAATCTTTCCGGGGAAGAGATGAAGTCTTGAGTTGTAGAGTAGCACTTTCTCCCCCGGGGTGAATTCTCTCTTCAAAATTATTTGATCATGGTCGCACTTAAGCCTCTCTTTCACAAGCTTGGAATTGTTGTATGCCTCCCTTATTATCTCTTCAAGCTCCACTAACTACAATTTACGAGAAGAGGGGTCGATTTCACAATTAAACTTTTTAATTGCCCAAAAAGATTTGTGTTAATGTTCATTGGGCAAGTGGCAAAATTTTCCAAAAATTAATCGATGTGGGGACATCCCTAAAACCATTTTGTAGGTGGTATGGTACGCCCACAATGCCTCTGGAAGACGCATTCTCCAATCCTTCCTTGATGGATTCACCGTCTTTTGGAGTATGTTCTTAATCTCCCGATTTTCCAACTCCGCTTGTCCATTGGTTTGGGGGTGGTATGGTGTAGAAACCTTGTGTTTCACCCCAAACTTCTTCATTAAGCTTGCGAAGAGGCGGTTGCAGAAATGTAATCCTCCGTCGCTTATCATAGACTTTGGTATCCCAAATCATGCGAAAATGTTTTCTTTCATGAATTTAACCACGATAGCCGCATCATTGGCCCTACAAGGAATAGCCTCCACCCATTTAGATACATAATCTATAGCAAGCAAAATATATGTGTACCCAAAAAATGGGAGAAATGGCCCCATAAAATCAATGCCCCAACAATCGAAAATTTCTAATTCAAGAATGGGGTTTAATGGCATCATATTTATTTTAGTGATCCCCCAACTTTTGGCAAGCTAAGTGACGTCCCCGTGTTGTGAGCATGCAATTGTACAATAGGATAGGGGATACCACATTTAAATATTTATATCGCAAGCGCACGGTGTTGTAGTGTGGCTTGGGGGTCGAACACAGGGAGGCATGGTTGTGCTTATGTCAGAAAGGAACCGGTTCACCCTACGGGTGAGCTAGCCCGAATCGATAGATGGTTTGTCACGGAAAGTAAATATGAGGGATAAACAATATAAAGGGAAGCCCAGGACTTCGGTTTCCACCCTATCATGTGTTCTCACTATTACGACTGGCGGGTAGGACAACGATCAGAATTAGGGTTTAGTGGTGAGACGTTGCCTCTAAGAGTGATACCAGCGTCCCATGGGCCCGATATTCCGGTCGGTGCCCAGGATGATACGCCGGACTACCCAGGTTTGGTCAGTGGGCATTCCCATGTCCATTAACACTGACTGACTCCGGGAGCACTAAGCTCGCAACGATAACTCCCAACATCTCATCCTGCCGTTCCCACGCGCTAGGATTCGATGTCTACGCTAAGGGCGTGAGCTATGGCTAGGGAGTCAACCGCCAAGTTTATTCCTCCTTTGCCCAACGGTCAAAGGCGGTCTTATTCCCGCCGATGACAATAAAACACCCCGTGTAACCAATAGATTCCTAATCCCTATCAAAATCCTAGTCCTATGGATGCATTAGGGAGAACCCACGAAGGGGTTTCCACCAAAATCCCAGATTTGGGAACTACTCACACATTATAGCTAAAAAGCAATCTAAATGAAAATCGACTGTAGAAATCATAATCAGGCGATTTAAATGAAGTAGTAGCGATGCTATTAATACTATATCAAAGTTTCATAAAGATCTGAACACTTACAAATAACAATAAAATTCCAGCCGTCACAATAGAGAAAAAAGATAGAAAAATACACAGCTCTCGTTTCTGAAAACCTAGGGCAACTATATATAGAAAACGTCGTCACCCGATCGATTGAAGTATCAACCGATCGGGTGACCTGCTACGTTCTTTGGCTGCGGTCTTCAGAAACTTCACCTGCTTACGTGACACGGTCGGTTGGCGCAAGCGGCTCGTCGTTTGGATCTTGCGGTCATCAGGTGAACCGATCGGTTGGAAATAGCCCAAAAGAACAGAAACTTGAGTCGATTTGGCACGGTCAGCGGACATCGGGTGAGCTCTGGGTCGTCTCTTGGAGGAATCGGCAATATATGAACCGATTGGGTGAATATCACCCGATCGGTTGGAATTCAGCTCCAAATTCCCGAGAATTCTGTTGGGATGAACCGGTCGTCTAACCGGTCGGTTGATCCTAACTTTGCTTTAGCTGTTGTCCGGGTCGGACACGCGTGGATCACCCGATCGGTTGGCTGTGTCCAACCGATTGGGTGGGGGCTGAAAAGTGGCAATCATGGTCGTTTGACCCCCTGGATCGCGCATGACTCCTCCTGTTGCTCCGAGGACTCATGATATCTTCGTTATATGTCCCTTACGCTGGCAAACTCCTGCAAACACACAAAAACATGGAAAAGTGAAAGAAAACTAGAAAACACGAGAAAACGGATACAGGACGGCGGAGAATAATGGTAAAACACAAAGAAGACGTGCGTGAATATATAAAATATAAACACATGTCAAAATCCTCCAAGCTGAACCCTTCCTCATCCTCGAGGAAGACGAGTGAGAGTAGGAGCTCGGAGGGAGAAAATAGAGAGAAAGAGAGAAAAAGAGAAATCTAAATCCTAAATCGCCCGTCAGGGCCAACAAAATCAAAAACGCCACACCAAGCAAGCAAACGACAAATCACCACACTAAACCAAGAAAAACAAGTCCAGACAGGTGTCGTGGGCCCACGCAGTGAAGCGCGGGTGAGTGTGGTCATGTGCTAGCAGACTTTGTCACTATCTACATTGTGCAATAAGCTCCATATACACAAATCCAAGAAAAGACCCAAATATCGATTCGATTTGAAATAAGCAACGAATATATAGCTCAAGCATGCATGAGAAGAGTAAGAATCGAAGCGTATCATGTGTCAGGGACTCCACAGCTAGGGACTAGGAAATCACCACACTATCACCTAGATAATATCTAGAAATTCCTTATTCCAAGTGTTTTCGAAAACGATGGGGGTTGAGATGATGTGGAGTAGAACACTCGGTGCAAAGGAAAAATTTTCGCTAATCAGAGCATAGGCTAAATGGGTTATCTAGTCCTAATTGTGGAATCCCGACATATGCGAAATGAAACATACGATATATGTATATTCATGCATATAGAAGTAGACAGGAGAAGAAAATACCGCATATTCAAATTGAAGCATGATAATCAAGGGGTCATTCCTAGGACAGGTATATAAATCAAAATCACAAAGTAGAATCACACCAAACAGCTAGTCACGACACACGACTCACATAAAAGCTAAGTGGACCCACGATGCATGACATGCAAGAGGACTCGGCTTCCTAGGGTTAGTGAATGTGATTATCGAAGCCATGCTAGGTGTGTGTGTGATTTTGTGGCAATTCATCATATGGGGTCATCTCTAGGAAAAAGAGATAAAAAGAAGAGAAGAAAAAAGAAAAACACGATGAAAACGACTCAAAACGTAGAAAAAGACGCAAATGACGCACGAAGTGCGACTCCCACAAGCTGAAACTTGCATTGACCTCAATGCAATAGAAGTAAATACGGGAGGGCAATGAAAATGGGGGGGAATACGCACCGACACAAAAAGAAATGAAAAATAAGAAAAACGCACATACGAAACTGAAAAATAAAGAAAATCACACCATGCGACATATAAACAGAAAATAAAAAATACAAAATCACACCACACGACATGTATAAACAAGCACACATAAACACATCACGCGACAGCACACAGAAAAAATGACTTCCCCCAAGCTAGACATGACAATGCTAGGAATATGATATGATCATGAAAAAACAGAAATATGCCAGGGGGAGGTCAGAAAACAAAATGTAATCAAAAAGCAGGAGAGTAGATATCCTCGTCCTCCTCAGTGGAAGATGTGGGGGATGCCGGGGAGTGGATGGGAGAGGTGACTGGTGTGCGGAGAAGTGGAGAAAGGGCTCGAGGTGATGGATGGGTGGGTGAGGAGGAGGCGTGGACGATGGGTGGTGTGGAGGTGATGATGGTGAGTGGTAGTGAAATGGCGACCAGTGCGGTGGTGGAAGGTGGGAATACGGGGGTAGGAGACGAAGGAGGGGGAAGTGATCGCGATCGCACCTGCAATTTCTTGCTGTGCGTGTATAGGGTGATGGAAGTGGATGGTGATGGGTCTGTGGGGGCGACGGAAGTGGTGGAGGTAGGGGATGGTCGCCAAGGGGGTGATGGATCTGGTGATGAATTTGATGGGGGAGGTGAAGATCATCGAGGGGGTGAAGGTGGTGGTGAGGGGTGTGGTGTGGGAGGAGGTGGTCCGTGAACATGAGTGAGAATGTGGAGGATGGTGGCCACGTTCCTCTCAAGTGCGAGGAAATGTGGGTGAGTGAAGATGGAAGAGGATGGGACCGAGGAGGTCGAAGAGGATGCGCCAGCGTGTAATGAAGCTAACTCAGCCTCGAGACGGAGGCGAGTAGAGGTGGCTCAACGAAAGGAGGAAGTGGTGGTAGTACGGACCGGAGAGGTGGTGACGGTGGTGGTGGGGACAGAAGGCGGGATGGCACTACTAGGTCCAGCCCCGGGGTCTCCTCGGTGCGCAGGAATGTCCTGCTCACCTAAGTGGGTGGCAGGGGAAGATGGTCTGGGTGTGCCTGGGATAAATGGGAGACGTAACCCCCCTAGAAACTCAGGATCAGGTGGGAATGTCCAGTCTGCCACAAGAACGAGAGTCATGCGAGCGGGGTTGGGCAGAATGGTACAAGGAGCAGGGGGTGACCGTAGTGGAAAGTGAAACGACCATAGGGGCGGGGCTTGATCATGTGTATGTGCCGTAGGACATCAAGATCTAGACGTGTAGGTCTTGCGGCAGTAGGCAAATCTCGGGGGATGGAAATATTGAACTGGGGATAAGAAGCAATGATAGTAATAAGGCCCCTGCAACAAAGCTTGCCCTTGCCGACGTGGCTAATCTCAAGTAGCTTGTGAATAAGCCAAGCACCGGCATGAATGGGAATGACAGGGGCCCTAAAAGCAATCATGTCATCACCACGAACAAAAGCAAAGGTCATGGCCCACAAAATGAAAAGATCAGGGATGGTCACTGTACCTAACTCATCCCTGGGGAAGAATGTGCAAGATATGATTCGGTGGGCCAGACGAAATATGGGGTGAATGATGGAGGATGCCTTGGCCTTACCTCGAGGATAGTGATCGTGTAGGGTGAGGCGAAACCAAAATTGATCGACGTCGAATTCGGAGGGATACTCGTAGGGACGGATAGCATCGTCCCCAAGGATGGGGAAACCAAAGGTGTTATTAATAGTATTCAGTTGGGTGCGAATGGTTCTATTACGGACGTGAAAAACGACGATCGACCCCGACTCACATAAAAGGGAGGATAAAAATTCGAGTGTCAGGGAGGGGTAGGATACCGCATTGGCATTTAGGAAAGCTATCCAACCTAAATTGGCGAAGACAGTCTCGACCTCGGTGAACACACCGAGATCGATAAGCGTTTGGACATGGGCAAATTGGTGGATAGGTATCCCCGTGCATCTAGTCTATGATAAAAATATTTTTGTTCTTGACTCCTAAAATGGTAGCCATGCGGGCCCATTATTGGGTCCTCAGCTGGGATAATAGGTTGGGGTTGGGGTTGGGGTTGGGGTTGTGCAGGCTGTGCAGGAGGAGGGCGTGAGTGTGGTGGACGTGTGGTCTTTCATCTCTTGCGAGACGACCTCTCCTCATGCATAATACCCTTATCCTTATCTTTATCTTTGGCCATGTGAGAGAGAGAGAGAGAGAGAGAGAGTGTGTGTGTGTGTGTGTGTGTGTGTGTGTGAATGCAGGATATGATGAATGCACACAAACACAGGCAATCGAGCAAAATAGTAATACTAGGGCAAAATTGAAAATGGAGCTAAGGAGCGAAGTTACCCAGTAGAGATGACGATCCTTGCTCGTAGATCACCCAACGCAGCGCAATGAGATGGAGTGTGAAGCGGCGGCACTTCTTTTCAACAAATTTTCGAAAATGGGGGAGGTCGGGCAGAAATTAGGGTTTTTCTATGGTTAAATGGAAGATGGAAAAAGAGGAATCGATTGAGGGAAGGAAGGAGAGAGTGGAGAGATCGATTGAGGGGCTGTGGGGGTCGATTGAGGGAAGATCGTGGCCGGTTGGAGCTTGGAGAAGTCGAAACGGCAAAGGAGATCGAAATCGGGTGAGGGGAAATGAACGGGTGAGGGCGGGGGGTATTTATAGGGTTTAAGTCGAACCGATCGGGTGAGTTTTCACCCGATCGGTTGGTTATTATATCGAAAATTCTGTTGAAAAGAGGCTACATGCGAACTGATCGGTTGAGTTTTCAACCGATCGGTTCGCGGCTTCACAATTTTTCCCGAGACTTCTGTGCAGCTCACCCAGTCAGTCACACGACCATGCTTCATATCAACCGATCGGTTGATTAAATCCTCAAATTTCCCGAGAATTCAGCCGTTCCCACACGGTCAGCCACCCAGTCTCAGTTTGTTTCACCCGACCGGTTCGCTGGAGAATAGATACATGACATTGTCTGATACGTCTCACCCGATCGGTTGAGTGTTCAACCGATCGGTTGAGGGCTTGTTTCCTGCAAAAATTCACAAATGGCCTAAGTCTCTCGATGAAAGTTCCCGTGGCTGGATTTATTTATCAAAATAGGAGAAATAAAGCTAAAAATAATCCTAAAAACAAAGATGAAAGTTTAGAGTATGTGTTGCCTCCCATTAAGCGCTTTTGTTTAACGTCGTTTGCTCGACGCCCGTAGATGATTTTCATGTTGGATGGGGGTGATGCCCTAAGTTTGGCATCCCTTCAGATTTTGAATTGGTGGCCTTTGGTGTCGTCGGCGGTGACAAGTAGACTTGCTCGATGATCATCCCTCCGTTGATGGTATCTGGAGGCTTCTCTCTTATATTGGCGTCTACCGCCACTCTTTTCAAGATCCAGATCTCATCACCGGTAAGCCCCATGGGCTCTTTCCCTTTTTCTCCTCGTCGAAGGAGCTTTTTGGAATCCGAGAGGGATCGTATGTGACGCAGCCGCTTCTCCAGCAACATCTTCTTTCTCCAGACCGACATGTTCTTCAAGGTCCCCCAAGCTGTCGGGGGGATTCCTTGAGAGAATGTCCCAGGCCCCAGCTTCCACAGCTCTTTCCTCCTCATTGTCCAGTATATTGCAAACAGGTTCATCCGGGGGGTGCTTCATTGATAAACCCAAGTTAAACTCGACCTTTTTGTCGCCAACATTAAGGGATAACTTCCCTTTCTTTACATCTATCAACATGCCAGCAGTGGCCATGAAGGGCCATCAAAGGATGATGGGAGTATGAGTGTCTTCGGGCATATCCATCACCACGAAGTCCACCGGCACTTGCACTCCGCCGACGTTAACAGGTAGGTCGTCTACAATTCCTACCGGGTATTTGACCGATCTATCAGCTAGTTGAAGGGTCATACCGGTGGGCTCCAGGTCTCCCATCCATATTATCCTATATAGCGATAGGGGCATTAGACTGATGCTTGCTCCTAAATCCACGAGCGACCGATGGATCTTCACTTCCCCAATCAAACAAGGGATGGAGAAGCTTCCCAGGTCTTTTAGCTTGGGTGAATTCGCTCTCTGATTGATAGCGCTGCATTCTGCCATTAGAACGACCTTTTCCTTCATGGATCCTCTTATCACCAAATCCTTTAAAAGTTTCGCGTAGGAGGGAATTGTCTCAATGGCTTCAAGAAAAGGAATCTGCAAGCTTAAATCCTTGACCATGGCGAAGAACTTGCCGTATTTTTCGTCTATCTTTGCTTGGGCAAGTCGTTGGGGAAAAGGCACAATGGGCTTAAATACTTTGAGGCTCCCTCCCTCGTCCTTCTTCTTCTCCTCTTCAGGGACTCCCTCCGGAGTCGTAGTCTTCGGTGACGAAGCGCCGTTGTCATTATCTTTTTCAATTGGTCACTCTACGACCAACGGTGCTTCGGGTTCCTTGGCGGGCACTCTTGTAGGAATTTGTGTCCCGCTTCTCAAGACAATGGCAGACACATTCGCATGCTCATGCGTAAGTGCCAAAGTCTGGTTCGCCCCCCTCGGGTTAACTTCCGGCTGTGGTGGCAATTGATTTTACGACTTTTAAAGGTTCGCCACCTGTAACCCCAGCTGGGTTACTTGATCAGTGAGAGCCCTCTGCCCCATCTCCAACTTCAAGTTGATCTTCTCCTGGTTCGTAATGTACTGAGTCAAGAGGGACTCAACCGGGGAGATGACACGCTGTTGGCCATACGTCTGCTGCTGCTGCTGCATGCGCTGCTGGTTCCTTGGGGGGTACTGCTGGTACACCTGTGGAGGCTGCTGATACTGTTGTTGTTGTTGCCTAGGCGGCTGATATACTTGCTGCTGCTGCTGCTGCTGAGGCGGCTGCTGATAGGGTGCCCGATAGCTAAGATTGGGGTGGCTCCGGTTATTGGGAGAATAAACCAGATTCGAGCTAGTCCTTGGTGGATATGGCGCATTACCCGTTGGGTTGAAGAAAAGCGCACTAGCTTGATCCACCGATGGTGAAATATCACCAACCTCGAAGTCTCCCAGGACTTCCGCTTCCACCGCCGATACTTGTTGGGTACCAGCACCGCCAGCTCCTACCATGAGCGCTGAGATCTGGGTCGATAACAAATCGAATTTGCTAGACAACTTGTCGACATCCTTGACTCTATGAATTCCTCCAGATCGGGGTGTGGCACGCTCATCGAACCACCGCTCATTGATCGACGCCATGTTTTCTAATATGTTCCCGGCATCTTCTTCACTTCTAGACATAAAGGACCCCCCAGTCGCGGCGTCCATCAAAGACTTCAAGTCATCCCTCAACCCGTTATAGAACAGATTTATATTTTCCACTTGGGAAGCTCGTGATGAGGAAATCTCCGCTGCATTTCTTTGTATCTTGTCCAAGCTTCGTGCAGGGACTCGTGGCTGGCTTGGGAGAAGGAGAAGATCTCACTCCTCAACTTCATGGTCTTCCCCGGAGGAAAGAACTTAGTCAAGAACGCATTCGAGAGCTTCTCCCAAGTGTTGAAGGTGTTCGGGTCCTTCCCCTAAGCCACTGCTTGGCCTTGTCCTGCAGAGAGAAGGGGAATAGCTTCAGACAGATCGCTTCAGTTGTGACTCCATTAATCCGGAATGTGTCACACTTCTCTAGGAAGGAGTTCAGATGTTCAATAGGGCTCTCCATGGGTGCCCCAAAGAATTGATCCTACTGGATCCACGTCACTAAGGACGGCTTAAGCTAGAAGCTCTGTGCCGTAATAGAAGGAGGTCGGATAGAGGAGGTGGACCCGATGGATGGCATCGAGCACTCCTGTAGTGACTTATGCGGTGGGGTATTCTCCCACATGGCTTCAGACTCTTCTCTTCTTCTCTTCTCTGCGGCCAGACGCCTCAGGGTGGCGTTTATCTCCGGATCAACAGGAATCAAATCGTCAAGACTCCTTGTGTTCCTGCGCATGAAAAGCAACAAACACCCATGAAGCAAGAGTGGGATAGAAACAGATAAAAATAGAAAATAAAAATTAGAAAATAAAAATGAAAAAGAAGAATGCGAAAATTATCGCGAGATAGGGATATGAGCTAGACTCAAGGGTTCATTGGTCCTAAAATAACAAGCATGTTGCTTCCCCGGCAACGGCACCATAAAGCTTGACGTCCCCGCGTTGTGAGCATGCAATTGTGCAATAGGATAGGGGATACCAGATTTAAATATTTATACCGCAAGAGCATGGTGTTGTAGTGTGGCTTGGGGTCAAACACAGGGAGGCGTGGTTGTGCTTGTGTCAGAAAGGAACCGGTTCACCCTACGGGTGAGCTAGCCCGAATCGATAGATGGTTTGTCACGGAAACTAAATACGAGGGATAAACAATATAAAGGGAAACCCAAGACTTCGGTTTCCACCCTATCATGTGTTCTCACTATTACGACCGGCGGGTAGGACAACGATCGAAATTAGGGTTTAGTGGTGAGACGTTGCCTCTAAGAGTGACACCAGCGTCCCATGGGCCCGATATTCCAGTCGGTGTCCAGGATGATATGCCGGACTACCCGGGTTCGGTCAGTGCGCATTCCCATGGCCATTAACACTGACCGACTCTGTGAGCACTAAGCTCGCAACGATAATTGTAACGATCGGTCTTTATCGATGATTTTAACTGTATTTCTTTAATAAAATTTTTCGTCCGTATCCGTAGTTAAGCGTGTCCGTCCCCGTGCACGTGCCAACTTTTTCATGTTAATTATTTCTATCATTATATTAAGCTACTTAGTTATATTTATTTATATTAATATTATTATTATTATTGTTTGGGTATATCTCATTAAATTGGTTTCTTAAACTTTCAAATCTGAATTCGAATTTCAAATCTTTTTAAAATCAAATGAAATCTTCCTATTATTATTTTATGACACTTAATTAATTTATTATTATTATTTAGTTAAGTAACTTTATTATGTTGATTTCATATCTTTCCTAAATTCAAATTTCATATCTTCTTTTGTAACCCTTAAACAAAATTCATTAGCAATTAAACCCCCATTTCTATCAATTCAAACCCTTCCTAAATCAATCTAGCCCTTGGCTTTTCCCATAGGCCGAAACCCACACAGCATTAAACAAAAAAAAAAGAGAACCCCAAAGACCTGTTAATGCCCACGTACTGCCCTATTCCCTTTACAAGAATATATATATAGTAAAACTCCCTGGAGGACACCATTGAAGCACCCTATTCCTATATAATATAGACCCTACTTAAAAGGAAAACAACCCTAAGCTTTTCACAGCATGACACAACACCTAGGGCTCACGTGCTACAAAACAACCCACAGGCTAAAACAAAACCCTTCCCTTTATAATACAGCCTAGGGGCCTAGTGTTACTTCCTCAATCTAGCAGCCGCCTCCCCCCTACTTTTCTCCCTCCCTATTCACGCAAGAACCCACGCCAGCCCGAGCTCCCCACGGCTTCACCTCCTTCCACACGCAACCAACCCGTGCTTCTCCCCTCCTCCTCCTCCTTCTTCTTCTTCTATCAACCACAGGCCGAGCCCCCTTTCATCTGCAACCACAGGCCGATGTTCCTCCATGAAGGCAGCCCATGCCAACGCCAACAAACCCCACCCACGGCCTCCTCAAACCCGAAAGCAACCCCCAGCCGTATCTCCAAACTCCTCCACAGGCCGTGGCCTCTCCTCCTTCCTCTTCCACGCAAACAACAAGCTCTCACAACCCGCGAACAACTACAGACCACGTGCACGTGCTACTCGCCTCAGATCTGATGTTGACATCCCTCGGAGATCGCTGACAACCGCTGTCCGTCGTCTACTCGCTTCCGCAACAAGTTCGGAGCGTGAACGTCGAAGTTTCCACACCGTACGCGTCGTCGTTGCTCGTGGTCGTCATCCGATCCCTCGCTTCACGTCAGGTTGGTAGATATACCCCTATAACTCCTAACCCACACCGTAAAGTAGAGAAACCTAATAAAACATGTTGATTAGACGTCATAGGGGCTTTTTGAAATCTGACCTGAACTGAAAAACACTATTTCTGATTTTATACTCTGCCAAAACAGCGAACCAAACCCTCCACGGCGTAGTACTCGTCGAGACGATTCCAACGACACTAAGAACGTCGAAAACAGGCGAGTATATGATTTGTTATGATTTTTAGAAGTTTCGGCACGTTTACGTCGCCTTCATGTATTGTTGGATAACTTGAAATATTGATGAGAAATGACGTAGGAAAGTGACACTATAATGACCAGGACAAAATTTGGGATCCAACGGTATATCATACGATATATCCCCATTTTAAACACTAGGAGAAAAAAATCATTTCTGTAGCAAGTTGAACAAAAAGGACGTATTCGTCATTAATTGAAATTACGGAAACGGTTGTTCGACCCGTTTCTGCTTTGTAGAACTGCCACCATAATACTTTAATATTGTTAACAGTAAAATTCGGTGAGTCCTGACATGTTTAATAATTTGGACATCGTGAAATCGTGCGCCTCGAAGGCGGTATCATGATATCGTGATGTCGTGTGAGTCGACTAGGCCGGCTCGTGTTCCGGCAAAAATTTTGGGTGGGGTTAGGGTTGAGTGGCCACTAGGCGTATGAAAGGTACTCTCCTCAAGAGCACCACCCGCACGCGGTGGGTTAGCGTCAATCACGGTAGGCCCCCGTGAGAGGAACGACCTTCTCATCACGACCTACAGGCGTGAACCCTAGATTAGAATGCTAACACTTGACATGAAAACTTGAACGCTAACTTGGTCATCTGAAATTGAAATGATAATGAACTCAGATGAGTCTTAACTTTAATCTTGTAACCATCTAGAACTGCATGCTTGGATTGTTTCGTTTCCATTTCTATAAATTGTTGCAGTCACTTCTCTTAAATTATTGATGCTTCTAAAATTCATATATCTGTCATATACTTTGCCTTGGGATGCTAACCTCTTCTTGCATACCCCTAGCTGACATACATTCATGTTTGTGGATGTATGTCAGGTTCAGAGCTTGAGTACCAGGAGGACCAGTACGAGACGCCAGAGTTGGAGAGTCAGGAGTTCGCACCTGACGCAGTGCCTCTCCCAGCAGAGGACTAGTGGACCCCCGACACTTTACTGCTTTCATAGTTTCCTTTTCAGTCGTCGTAGTTACTTTCGTGTACGTTCTTTTCTTGTTGCTACTTTTAGCCAAGTTGTGGCTTGTTAAACTCTGTGTACGAACATTATCTCTGGATGTGGCTTTATCTTTTCTGGATGTGTTTCTGATTGTTCTGAATGGTAGTTGCAAGGACCTCATCTGTGTTTTTATCACAGACGCTCATTGAACTCGAGCTTCACCACTCCAGTTCAAGCGAACCGCGTAACGCTCTCGTTTCCGGTGTCTTTTGGGAAGCGGGGCGTTACAGGTTTTGTTGGTGGCCCATGCAGGTCATTGCAACTACGAAATTCAGAACAATGGGAACCCTTTCTTAAGCCGAACATCCGGAGTAGTCGTATACACGGGATTAACTCGGGCTTTCTTTCTCTTTTGCAGGATGTCCGGAAGACGCATCACCCGACACGGAACCGGAGCCAGAGCCGGGACCGGAGCTCCTGGAGGCGGAGATGACGACATCCGCCAGATGCTGGGAGTTATGAGAGATATGCTAGAGGTTCAGCATCATCTAGTCCAGCAGGGACGCCAGGCTGCGCCAGCTGCGCCAGCCGCACCAGTTGCACCAGCCCCGGGAGCCAAGCAGTTCAGAGAGATGCGTCTGAAGAGCTTTTCCGGACGAGAGGGCTCGCTAGCGGCCAAAGAGTGGAGTCAGAGCACTGAAGATGATTTGGGACTTGCCCGAATTCATAAAGATGAATGTGTGGATCTTGCCAGGAAACAGTTGACAGATAATGCCCGCAGCTGGTGGACTGCGGAGGAGGCCAGGCTGACCAAGCCGATTTCATGGGATACCTTCTGCAAGAGGTTTGATGCCCAGTATTTTCCGAAGTCTGCGAAGCGAATGATGGAGAGTCGCTTCATCAACCTGGAGCAGGGTACTATGACTGTCGATGAGTACGAGGCGGAGTTCACTATGCTGAGTCGATATGCTCCTGCCACGGTGAAGGAACCTGAGGACTGTACACATCGTTTCCTACAGGGCTTGGATATGGATATCCAGAGTGTGCTGTCCGGGAATACTTTTTCTACTCATGAGGATGTCCTGGTGGCTGCGAAGAATCAGGAGCACGTCGCCAATCTGAAGAAGGCACGTCAGGCGGGCAAGCGCCCGATGGAGATGCTGAGGAGTGCACCTAGGCCCGGTGTACGTCCAGTCCAGACCACCCAGTTCAAGAGGCCAGCTGCACCTATTTTCAACCGAGCTGAGCTGACTTGCCATTTCTGTGGCAAGCTTGGCCATGTGAAGAAGGACTGCAGAAGGATGCTGAATCAGTGTTTGGTTTGTGGATCTTCTACCCATGTTGCGAAGGACTGCCCCAAGGGCACTCGACCTATGCCTGCTGGAGCACCCGGACCTGTTTAGCAGACAGCGCCTGCACCTGGACCTGCTCAGAGACCAGTGCCTACACCTGGACAGCGAGGACCACCTCTGGTACCACAGAAGCAGGCCTTTCAGCAGGCCAACCCCCCAGTGCGTCGAGCTTACACCATGACAGCCGTTGAGGCTGAGGCCGTTGATGACGTGATCGCAGGTAACTCCTAAACTAGTCTTTCTTTTATATATTTATGTTTGATTAGTTAGTTCCTTGTTTGATATAGTTGCTTGTTACCCCTTAGGTGTTATCCTAGTTTCTTCTCACCCAGCCCTGACCCTGTTTGAATCTGGAGCTTCCATGTGCATCCTGTCACGGAAGTTCGTAGTCGAACACTCGATACCCACCTACACACTTCCCAAGTGTTGGAACATCACGACTGGGAATGGTGTAGTGAAGGTTGCCCTTGGTTGTCGACCCTGCCCATTGGTGGTTAGTGGACACGAATTGTATGTTGACTTCATCGTCCACGAGCTACCCAATTTCGATGCAATTCTCGGCATTGACTGTTTAGGAGCCTTCTATGCCACGATCGACTGTCACCAGAAGAAAGTGGTGTTTGAAATTCCTGGCCACCCAGTGTTTGAGTTTGTCAGCGGAAGACGTTCGCTCAGACCTGTCAAGTTCCGATCCCAGCCGTACAGATTGACTGTCGCATCCATGATAGCAGAGCCGGAGAAGCGAGCTGTAGTGCGAGACTTCGAGGATGTCTTCCCTGAGGACATTTCTGGTCTGCCGCCTGATCGAGCGTTGGAGTTCGGCATTGATCTGATGCCGGGAGCTCAACCGATTTCTAAGGCGCTGTACCGTATGGCTCATGCGGAGCTAGAAGAGCTGAGGAAGCAGTTGGACGAGCTGCTACAGAAAGGTTTTATTCATCCCAGCGTATCTCCCTGGGGTGCGCCCATCTTGCTGGTGAAGAAGAAAGACGGATCGAGGAGGATGTGTATCGACTATCGGGAGCTGAATCAGATCACTGTGAAGAACAAGTACCCGCTGCCCCGTATTGATGACATCTTCGATCAGCTTGGTGGATCGAAGGTGTTCTTGAAGTTGGACCTTTGGAGCGGATACCATCAAGTTAGAGTCAAGAAGGATGACGTGCCCAAGACATCTTTCCGGACCAAGTACGGGCACTATGAGTTCGTTGTCATGCCATTCGGTGTGACCAACGCCCCTGCAGTGTTCATGAATCTCATGAACCTCATCTTTTACGACTTCCTCGACAAGTTCGTGGTGATATTTATAGATGACATCTTGGTGTACTCAAGGAGCGAGGAAGAGCATGCAGAGCACTTGAGATTGGTGTTGGAGACGCTCCGCCATCATCGACTATATGCCAAGTATAGCAAATGCGAATTCTGGCTGGACAGAGTTGCATTTCTTGGACATGTAGTATCAGGAGCTGGCATCTCAGTGGATCCGGAGAAGGTCAGAGCAGTCAGTGATTGGCCTACACCACGATCGGCTTCGGACATCAGGAGTTTCCTCAGATTGGCCGGCTACTACCGTAGATTTATCAAGGACTTCTCGAGGATAGCTGAGCCAAGACGAGATTGACTCGGAAGGATGTCAAGTTCAGTTGGTCAGAATCTTGTGAGCATGCTTTTTCCACCTTGAAGGAGAGACTGATGACTGCACCAGTCTTGGCTTTTCCGGACAGAAGCGGAGGCTTTGAGATTTTCTGCGATGCATCGGGGAAGGGACTTGGTTATGTTCTGCACCAGCATAACCATGTAGTCGCTTATGCTTCGTGACAGTTGAAAGTCCATGAAAAGAACTATCCGACCCACGATTTGGAGCTCGTCGCTGTTATATTTGCGCTGAAGATTTGGCGTCAATTCTTACTGAGTGAGAAAGTGAAGATATTCACTGATCACAAAAGTTTGAAGTACATATTTACTCAGAAGGAGCTGAATATGAGACAGCGCAGACGGTTGGAGTTGATGGCAGATTACGACATCGACCTTCAGTACCACCTAGGGAAGGTGAATGTCGTACCGGACGCTTTGAGACGACTGCCAGAGGTAATGATTCTCACAGCTCAGTGGAGATTACAGCAGGATCTGCGAGAGATGGATGTTGAAGCTGTTCTTCCAGGAGTCACTTCGACGTTGATGAACATGCAGATTCAGTCGACGATTGTTGATCGGATCAAGAGTGCTCAAGCTGGTGATGCTAAGTTGATGAAGATCAGGGAGCAAGTCGAAGCCGGACTCCGGACAGATTTTCTGATTCATGAGGATGGATCTTTGAGGTATGGCAGTAGGATCTGCGTGCCTGCAGGGGATATCAGAGAAGAGTTGATGAATGAGGCTCACAGTTCGCCTTATTCCATTCATCCTGGAGGTAAGAAGATGTACAAGGATCTTCGTCAGAATTTTTGGTGGCATGGTATGAAGAGAAGTGTGGCACGGAGTGTTGCCAAATGCATGGTGTGTCAGCAAGTGAAGGCTGAACATCATCGCACGGCCAGACTACTACAGCCCCTGCCTATCCCGGAGTGGAAATGGCATCACATCACGATGGACTTCGTGACTGGCCTACCTCGGAGCACCAAACTGAACGACGCAATCTGGGTCATTGTCGATCGACTGACCAAGTCTGCGCACTTCATACCGTTCCGAGTAGGACAATCCACGGAGATACTGGCAAGGAAATATATGGAGGTAATGATCCGACTCATCCTTTCGTATTTCTTTCTAGTACGAGTTGTGACGTGAAATATGTTGTGTAGGAAATCGTGCGTCTGCATGGAGTCCCTGTGAGCATCGTATCTGATCGTGATACGAGGTTCACATCTCAGTTCTGGAAGAGTCTGCAGACCAATCTTGGTACCAGTCTGAAGTTCAGCATTGTGTATCACCCACAGACGGATGGCCAGTCAGAGCGGACCATTCAGATTCTGGAGGACATGCTGAGAGCTTGCATGTTAGATTTCCAGGGTTCGTGGGAGGATCATCTACACCTGGTGGAGTTCTCTTACAACAACAGTTATCAGGCGAGCATTGACATGACGCCATTCACTGCTCTCTACGGGAGGAAGTGTCGTTCGCCCCTGAGCTGGGACGACATTGGAGATAGAGAGTTGTTGGGACTGGAGTTGATCGTCGAAGCAGTGGACATTGTCCGAGATATCATGGACAATCTTCGGATTGCTCAGGACCGTTACAAGCATTGGGCTGATGCTAGACGTCGACCCCTGGAGTTGCAGCCAGGAGACCATGTGTTTCTGAAGATTTCCCCGAATCGAGGAGTGATTCGCTTTGGGAAACGTGGAAAGCTCAGCCCGAGATACATCGGACCCTTCGATGTTCTGGAGAGAGTTGGCGAGGTAGCCTACCGCTTAACCTTGCCACCATCTTTGGAAGGTGTTCACGATGTCTTCCATGTGTCTCAGCTTCGTCGGTACATCAGCGATCCATCTCACGCTGTTGACTACTCTGAGATCACCGTTCGTCCAGACCTGACGTATGATCAGCAGCTAATGCAGATTCTTGACAGACGTCAGAAGTCACTCCGAAACAAGACTGTCGACCTTGTTAGGGTGATGTGGCGACACGGCTCACCAGGAGAGTCCACCAGGGAGAGAGAAGATGAGATGAGAGAGCGTTACCCCCACCTGTTCCCTGACCAGTGATTGTTAGGAATTCTGAGGGCGGAATTTTCTTTAAGGTGGGTAGGATGTAACGACCGGTCTTTATCGACGATTTTTACTGTATTTCTTTAATAAAATTTCTCGTCCGTATCCGTAGTTAAGCGTGTCCGTCCCCGTGCACGTGCCAACTTTTTCATGTTAATTATTTCTATCATTATATTAAGCTACTTAGTTATATTTATTTATATTAATATTAATATTATTATTGTTTGGGTATATCTCATTAAATTGTTTTCTTAAACTTTCAAATCTGAATTCGAATTTCAAATCTTTTTAAAATCAAATGAAATCTTCCTATTATTATTTTATGACACTTAATTAATTTATTATTATTATTTAGTTAAGTAACTTTATTATGTTGATTTCATATCTTTCCTAAATTCAAATTTCATATCTTCTTTTGTAACCCTTAAACAAAATTCATTAGCAATTAAACCCCCATTTTTATCTATTCAAACCCTTCCTAAATCAATATAGCCCTTGGCTTTTCCCATAGGCCGAAACCCACACAGCATTAAACAAAAAAAAGAGAACCCCAAAGACCTGTTAATGCCCATGTACTGCCCTATTCCCTTTACAAGAATATATATATAGTAAAACCCCCTAGAGGACACCATTCAAGCACCCTATTCCTATATAATATAGACCCTACTTAAAAGGAAAACAACCCTAAGCTTTTCACAGCATGACACAACACCTAGGGCTCACGTGCTACAAAACAACCCACTGGGTAAAAAAAAACCCTTCCCTTTATAATACAACCTAGGGGCCTAGGGTTACTTCCTCAACCTAGCAGCCGCCTCCCCCCTACTTTTCTCCCTCCCCATTCACGCAAGAACCCACGCCAGCCCGAGCTCCCCACGGATTCACCTCCTTCCCCACGCAACCAACCCGTGCTTCTCCCCTCCTCCTCCTCCTCCTTCTTCTTCTATCAACCACAGGCCGAGCCCCCTTTCATCCGCAACCACAGGCCGATGTTCCTCCTCGAAGGCAGCCCACGCCAACGCCAACAAACCCCACCCACGGCCTCCTCAAACCCGAAAGCAACCCCCAGCCGTATCTCCAAACTCCTCCACAAGCCGTGGCCTCTCCTCCTTCCTCTTCCACGCAAACAACAAGCTCTCATAACCCGTGAACAACTCCAGACCACGTGCACGCGCTGCTCGCCTCAGATCTGACGTCGACAGCCCTCGGAGTTCGCTGACAACCGATGTCCGTCGTTTAGTCGCTGCCGCAACAAGTTCGGAGCGTGAACGTCGAAGTTTTCGCACCGTACGCGTCGTCGTTGCTCGTGGTCGTCATCCGATCCCTCGCTTCACTTCAGGTTGGTAGATCTACCCCTATAACTCCTAACCCACACCGTAAAGTAGAGAAACCTAATAAAACATGTTGATTAGACATCATAGGGGCTTTTTGAAATCTGACCTGAACTGAAAAACGCTATTTCTAATTTTATACTCTGCCAAAACAGCAAACCAAACCCTCCACGGCATAGTACTCATCGAGACGATTCCAACGACACCAAGAACATCGAAAACAGGCGAGTATATGATTTGTTATGATTTTTAGAAGTTTCGGCACGTTTACGCCGCCTTCATGTATTGTTGGATAACTTGAAATTTTGACAAGAAATGACGTAGGAAAGTGACACTATAATGACCAGGACAAAATTTGGGATCCAACGGTATATCATACGATATATCCCCATTTTAAACACTAAGAGAAAAAAATCATTTCTGTATCAAGTTGAACAAAAAGGATGTATTTGTCATTAATTGAAATTACAGAAACGGTCGTTCGACCCGTTTCTGCTTTGCAGAACTGCCACCATAATACTTTAATATTGTTAACAGTAAAATTCAGTGAGTCCTGACATGTTTAACGATTTGGCCATCGTGAAATCGTGCGCCTCGAAGGCGGTATCATGATATCGTGATGTCGTGTGAGTCGACTAGGCCGGCTCGTGTTCCGGCAAAACTTTTGGGTGGGGTGATCGGTCCATATTTTACACCTTTTTCTGCATGTTTTTACGCCATTTCGATTGCTCATATTGCGATTTTCACGAGTATTCGACGATATTACGTTACTTTTCACTATTTCTTGTTTTTATCGGATTTCAGGAAATATGGAGCGATCGGGAACAAAAATGAGCTTAAAGGACTTGCACATGTACCGGAGCCTCGCCCATGGCTCTATCGAGGAGCTAACGGCGATGGAAGATGGGTGGAAGAAGAAGGAACCTCGTAGGAGCGACGAGGAAGCGAAAAGATGAAGAATGTGCCTTTGCAGCATATCACTCGGCCGAGTGAACCACTCACTCGGCCGAGCCAGAAGACCACTCGGCCGACCGGACCGGACACGCATCAACTGAAGAAAATGGGCGTGCACTCGGCCGAGCGACGATAGCCCACTCGGCCGAGCATGGAAACCCCCTCGCCCGAGTGGCATGAGAACAGACGCTTCGAAAACGGCCGACTTACTGTTATTTTACAGGCTTTTCAGAGTTTCCATTCGGCCGAGCAAGAATTGCCACTCGGCCGAGTGAGTAAATCTACTCGCCCGAGTCACCTCCGAAGACAACCCCCCCAAGGCCCCCGACTTACTGGAATTTTACAGGGTCTATCACTCGGCCGAGTAGAGAAGCCCACTCGACCGAGTAGAGAAGTCCACTCGGCCGAGTGATGCCGAGGACACGCAGCGCCCAGATTTTCAGATAGCCTCATACTCTTTTGAAATCTGCTATCATTCCAGCAATCAAAGTATTTTTCTCATATTTTTTATGGATAGTAGACTTCATGACGATTCCAAACACTGCCAAGAACGTGCCAATCGGAGGTCGGATGAAATCTGGAGAATTTCTGCAAGTTGACGCTGTAATGCTAGAATTTCCACTCGGCCGAGTCACATATTCCACTCGGCCGAGTCAGCGGCGGGCCCAGATTTTAAGTTGTGGTTTAGGTTGTTTTTGGGCACGAATTTGAGGGTTTTACTAGGGTTATTTGCTAGGTTTTTGGGGAGAGTATATAAGGGGTTTGTAGCCACCATTAGAGGGGAGTTCCCGAAGGTCCCCCATTGTTTTCTTAGAGTTATTTTTAGAGGTTAGGCCATGCCCTAGGCCACCTCTTGGATCAAAAAGCTTGTATTTGGATTGAAGATCTTCATCAAGCTAAGTATTTTGTTCTTATTGCTTGAATCTTTGTTTTGATATCTTTATATATGCAAGCAATGTTTTTTATCGATTTCTCTATCGTTATTGCTATGCTTGAGTAGATTTGATGTTCTAGGGCATGGGGATGAACCCTATGGATCTAATTTCATATTTGTGATGAATGAACTTCTAAATTGCTAGAATTGCTAGGAGGTTAGGTTGTGATCGATTTATTACGGATAGCTAGGGATTTCCATCGATTTGGGGTTTGCAAGAGATTGGATTCTAATCGATGGGAAGCCCTAGAAATTCGATTTAGGTTTATAATCGAGATTCTCTAGAATTGGTTTGCAAGAGATTGGACCAAAGCTAGAATTTTTATTATAAATCTATACCCATATTCGTTTGCAAGAGATTGGGCGAATACGAACTATCACAACCTAGATCATAACTCAAGTTTACACGAGAGTGGGCTCGAGGGGCGATTGAAAGATGATGTTGATCCTAATGCTAGCGGCTTAGGTTAGGGTTTGCAAGAGATTGGGCCATATCCTAGGGTTGCTATAGACCGGCAATAGCGCGAGAGCGTGAGCTTGGTTCTATATTCAGTTACGACTAGTTCACCTCAACGCAAGTCTAGTAATATTGAGATTCACTATTCACAATGATGCATGATGATCCGTAGTGGGGATTCCCTAGCTCTAGACATTTCTATTATATTATATTTGAATCGATATTTGACCCAACTTCTTTATCACCGACACCGACATCCACCACCATTTCCATTACATCATACCATAGCCATCTCCACCAATAAAACCTTCGTAGTCAAACCAACCTAGGATAGATTGGAGCCAACACCACCTCCTCGTGTTCGATACCCGCTCCCCACTTGACCATGCGCTTGCGGTAAAACTACAATCGCTCTCCGGGTGTATATCCAGGGCCGATCAAATTTTTGGCGCCGTTGCCGGGAAGGTGTTTCCCGTTGGGTGCCAATTTGTCACAATTAGGTTTATTAGACTACGAAAAAAAAAATTTAACAAAAAGAATTTTTCACCCTGCCACCATTACTATCATTTCTATATTCTTTTGTGCCACTGATATCTTTTCTCCAGGTATTTATCTTTGTTGATCAGGTGCTATGGATTATACTACGTGGACCACAGATTTTGATCAGAGTGCTCAGTTGGGAGATTACTATTTTGATCAGAGTGCTCAGATGGGAGAATACTATTATGATCAGAGTGCTCAGACGGGAGGATACTATTTTGATCAGAGTGCTCAGATGGGAGAATACTTTTTTGAGGAGATGCACTGGCCCGAGCTTGATGAGAGACAAAGGATCTTTTTTGATGAGATGCATGCACACCAGGTTGAAATGCAAGCCGGGCTTGAAAAGTGTAACCTTCTATTGGAATGGGTGAAGAGGCAAATTGAAATGAATGCGCTCATGTTTAAGGTTGCGACGATTCCCAAAGATATCAGTTCTGTTCCTTCATCTTATGGGCAAGAAGCATCTCCAATCATATTACCAGAGCCTGAATGTGCCGTCGTCGATCCCACATCCTACAATACAGCTGTTGCATATGAAGAGTGGATGGACGAAGGTACAGTGGAGGAAGCAGAAATTGAGCCACCAGCGCAGCCAGAGGAGGATGGATTTCAGAGATTATTGGAGGGTCTCTTGGAGTCAGTGAGGTTCACCGGTTCAGAGAGCATTACAGCAGGTGATGCATTTGAGCTACGATTTGCAGATTTTGTTATGAACCGTGTTTCAGCTGCAGGAACAATTGAGGAGGACATCCATGTCAGTCTTGAGGGGGATAGACTATATTTTCGGATTGCTTGCGGGTATTCCCCTCCACATGATACATCCCCACAAGCTGACACACTTGAGCAGCCAACATCACCATTCCAGAGAGAGCCCACATTGATAGTTGATGAGAAGGCAAAGGAGCACACTTTCGAGCCAGAGCATATTGACGAGGAGGCCTCACATGCAGAGCCCGAGCATGCTTTTGAGGAGGCCTTACATACAGAGCCAGAGCTTATCATCGAGGAGGTCGTACATCGGGATGAGGACATAGCCATTCATGAGGATCCCGAGCACTATTCTCCTCCATTAGAGCTCCCGCAGCCACCTCATCCTTCCACTGACGTCGAGGACTATCCCACAGAGCTTACTGCTCACACTCAGGGAGATATTTTTACCCATTCCATTTTTGGATCATGTATTCCATTTGATGTTTACTTTGATTCAGATATTTTTGACACGTCATACCTTTTGCAGTGCACGTACGATTAGCCTATCGAAGAGGTCCACACCTACGATCCAGATTTACTTGAGCAGCTGAGAGAGGACACCACTGAGATAGCTATCAAAGAACAAGAGGATATTGAATTATTTCCAGGGAAGTATCGTCCACCACTATTTATTTCATATATTTCTATAGACGATCCTCTTTGGAATACTTTTATTATGAGGATGAAATTTTTGCAGCGAACTGATGCATCCTATTCTCTGCAGGGTACAGGCGGAGTCCTTGTGAGAATGCTGGAGGATGCATTGCTGGAGTTCGTTGGAGTCCGTGGACACACGCGCCTGGCAGAGCCACGGAAAGAGCAGTTGGAGCAGTTGCATGCACCGGCAAAGATACTGGATCCGCCTTTTGCTATAGGTGATATCAATCCAGTAGTGTAGAAAATTTTATGCTTTCAATAAACACGAATCCTCTCGACAGCGAGAAGACCGTATAGATTTGCTTGAATAAATATCACCTCATATGACGGCAACAAAATTTTTTTACATCCCAAACCATTATATATATTATTTGCCCTCTTCATATTTTGATGTGTCACATCCTTTTGCTCACCACATTCGAGCATTTCTTTCAAGTGAAACCTTACTTTCTTATTCGTTTGACTTGATCACGCTTTGCAAAGCCATGACATTTTTGGTCAAGGCATTTGAATAGGATTGTTTGGTATAAGCTTGGGGGAAGGCACTCTCATGCATCATTGTATGTGCATGTAGTTGCATTAGGATTTCATGTCATCCATTTCATCATTTTTCATTCACCCCCCTATTATTATCGTTGTTCCTCATATTCTTCCACTATGATCACATTGAGGACAATGTGAAGTTTAAGCTTGGGGGAGTGCATTTCCATGCCATTTAGATGCATTAGTTGCATTTTTACTTTATTTTAGGGTTTTTTTAAAAAAAATTCAAAAATTTTGCATCATCTTTTTGATTTTTTTCATCTTATTTTCCTTTTATGTGTGTTCATGCATCATATTGTGTGCTTGATTTTCTTTTCTTTCCTCTCTTTTATTTTATATCTTCATTTTCTTTTCCTCCTTTTGCTAGATTTGTTCCTTATGATGATATCTCTTATTGCTTTAGCAACCATCACGATGCTTATTATTCCTAACCATGCTACTTAGAGTATTCCATAGTCTTGCTATTCACATGTGCTTGCAAATCTATTTCTTTTGATGATTCCTCTACATGAATGCATAATATTAATTGAAACTGCATGTATGGATTAGTGCTTAGTATGCTTTTGTTGGAAATGCACCAAGATTCGTGCATCATTAGTATATCTGAAGCATCAGTTTTATTGTCTTATTCACCTTCTGTTGCATGCTTGATATGATTGTGCGCTTTACCGCTTGACTTCACTCTTTATTGAGATGATTGAGAATATCCATGCTTACATATGAGTTTTAGTTGAAGTATTATTTTATTGAATCGTTCGTGCACATCTTATAGTGAACCGAGTGTTACATTATTTCTTTCTCCACATATATCTTTTTATTCTCTACATGTCACTTGAGTTCACCTCCTAAAGCTACTTATATCGCATCTATTTCCCGAAAATCCCCACAATAGAAAAGTTAGCTCCAAAAAGTCCAAAAAGCCAAAAAGGAGCCAAAAATCAAAAATACAAATCAAATTGCTCCTACAAAAATCCAAGAAGAAGAATGAGAAACAAAGTCCAAAAGAAAAAAATATTTCTCTATCTCATTATTGGAGCCACAAAATACTTGGGAAAACCAAGGCAAAAATCTCATTTTCCACTATCATATTCCTTTAGATGTGATGCCTCAAGCTAAGCTTGGGGGGGTGAACTCGTTTAACCATATGAGTGAGCACGACATTAGAGTGGAGAGGTGCACGAATGAGGAAGTTTGATAATGCTAAAACTTAGCAAAATACTTTAGTTATGGAGATTTCTTATGAATCGATATAAATATGTGAATGCCATGATTTATTCCATTCTCCATTGCATGTTTGGTGTGATTCTTATATGCTTCATTTATAACTTTTGATTGAAAAGTGCATTGCCAACATTTGTATATTAAATCCTATGAAATGCGTGACGTGGATATGAATTGATTGTATGAATTTAGAGAATCCCTTTTGTTGTTCTTAAAAGCTTACAAGTACCATGTTTATGTAAGATATGAAATCCTTAGAGCATGTGATTTGTATTTTCCAAGTTATCGTGATGTGTAGCTTATGGCTTGAGATCCGAGAGAAGAATCTAGCGACCCCTTCCACCTCGTGTTCTTTATTTTCCATTTCATTTTCTTTGTTTTCATCTCCCGAGTTCGTCTCTCTACTTATCTTCCTCGAGGACGAGTAAGAGGCAAGCTTGGGGGATTTTGATCGGTCCATATTTTACACCTTTTTTCTGCATGTTTTCACGCCATTTCGATTGCTCATATTGCGATTTTCACGAGTATTCGACGATATTACGTTACTTTTCACTATTTCTTGTTTTTGTCGGATTTCAGGAAATATGGAGCGATCGGGAACAAAAATGAGCTTAAAGGACTTGCACATGTACCGGAGCCTCGCTCATGGCTCTATCGAGGAGCTAACGGTGATGGAAGATGGGTGGAAGAAGAAGGAACCTCGTAGGAGCGACGAGGAAGCGAAAAGATGAAGAATGTGCCTTTGCATCATATCACTCGGCCGAGTGAACCACTCACTCGGCTGAGCCAGAAGACCACTCGGCCGACCGGACCGGACACGCATCAACTGAAGAAAATGGGCGTGCACTCGGCCGAGCGACGATAGCCCACTCGGCCGAGCATGGAAACCCCCTCGCCCGAGTGGCATGAGAACAGACGCTTCGAAAACGGCTGACTTACTGTTATTTTACAGGCTTTTCAGAGTTTCCATTCGGCCGAGCAAGAATTGCCACTCGGCCGAGTGAGTAAATCTACTCGGCCGAGTCACCTCCGAAGACAGACCCTCCAAGGCCCCCGACTTACTGGAATTTTACAGGGTCTGTCACTCGGCCGAGTAGAGAAGCCCACTCGACTGAGTAGAGAAGTCCACTCGGCCAAGTGATGCCGAGGACACGCAACGCCCAGATTTTCAGATAGCCTCATACTCTTTTGAAATATTCTATCATTCCAGCAATCAAAGTATCTTTCTCCTATTTTTTATGGATAGTAGACTTCATGACGGTTCCAACGCCGCTAAGAACGCGCCAATCGGAGGTCGGATGAAATCTGGAGAATTTCTGCAAGTTGACGCTGTAATGCTGGAATTTCCACTCGGCCGAGTCACATATTCCACTAAGCCGAGTCGGCGGCGGGCCCAGATTTTAAGTTGCGGTTTAGGTTGTTTTTGGGCACGAATTTGAGGGTTTTTCTAGGGTTATTTGCTAGGTTTTTGGGGAGAGTATATAAGGGGTTTGTAGCCACCATTAGAGGGGAGTTCCCAAAGGTCCCACATTGTTTTCTTAGAGTTATTTTAAGAGGTTAGGCCATGCCCTATGCCCCCTCTTGGATCAAAAAGCTTGTATTTGGATTGAAGATCTTCATCAAGCTAAGTATTTTGTTCTTATTGCTTGAATCTTTGTTTTGATATCTTTATATATGCAAGCAATGTTTTTTATCGATTTCTCTATCGTTATTGCTATGCTTGAGTAGATTTGATGTTCTACGGCATGGGGATGAACCCTATGGATCAAATTTCATATTTGTGATGAATGAACTTCTAAATTGCTAGAATTGCTAGGAGGTTAGGTTGTGATCGATTTATTACGGATAGCTAGGGATTTCCATCGATTTGGGGTTTGCAAGAGATTGGATTCTAATCGATGGGAAGCCCTAGAAATTCGATTTAGGTTTATAATCGAGATTCTCTAGAATTGGTTTGCAAGAGATTGGACCAAAGCTAGGATTTTTATTATAAATCTATACCCATATTCGTTTGCAAGAGATTGGGCGAATACGAACTATCACAACCTAGATCATAACTCGAGTTTGCACGAGAGTGGGCTCGAGGGTCGATTGAAAGATGATGTTGATCCTAATGCTAGCGGCTTGGGCTAGGGTTTGCAAGAGATTGGGCCCTATCCTAGGGTTGCTATAGACCGGCAATAGCGCGAGAGCGTGAGCTTGGTTCTATATTCAGTTACGACTAGTTCACCTCAACGCAAGTCTAGTAATATTGAGATTCACTATTCACAATGATGCATGACGATCCGTAGTGGGGATTCCCTAGCTCTAGACATTTATATTATATTATATTTGAATCGATATTTGACCCAACTTCTTTATCACCGACACCGACATCCACCACCATTTCCATTACATCATACCATAGCCATCTCCACCAATAAAACCTTCGTAGTCAAACCAACCTAGGATAGATTGGAGCCAACACCACCTCCTCGTGTTCGATACCCGCTCCCCACTTGACCGTGCGCTTGCGGTAAAACTACAAACGCTCTCTGGGTGTATATCCGGGGCCGATCATGGGGTTAGGGTTGAGCGGCCACTAGGCGTATGAAAGGTACTCTCCTCAAGAGCACCACCCGCACGCGGTGGGTTAGCGTCAATCACGGTAGGCCCCCGTGAGAGGAACGACCTTCTCATCACGACCTACAGGCGTGAACCCTAGATTAGAATGCTAACACTTGACATGAAAACTTGAACGCTAACTTGGTCATCTGAAATTGAAATGCTAATGAACTCAGAGGAGTCTTAACTTTAATCTTGTAACCATCTAGAACTGCATGAAATGCTAATGAACTCAGAGGAGTCTTAACTTTAATCTTGTAACCATCTAGAACTGCATGCTTAGATTGTTTTGTTTCCATTTCTATAAATTGTTGCAGTCACTTCTCTTAAATTATTGATGCTTCTAAAATTCATATATCTGTCATATACTTTTCCTTGGGATGCTAACCTCTTCTTGCAGACCCCTAGCTGACATACATTCATGTTTGTGGATGTATGTCAGGTTCAGAGCTTGAGTACCAGGAGGACCAGTACGAGACGCCAGAGTTGGAGAGTCAGGAGTTCGCACTTGACGCAGTGCCTCTCCCAGCAGAGGACTAGTGGACCCCCGACACTTTACTACTTTCCTAGTTTCCTTTTCAGTCGTCGTAGTTACTTTCGTGTACGTTCTTTTCTTGTTGCTACTTTTAGCCCATCTGTGGCTTGTTAAACTCTGTGTACGAACATTATCTCTGGATGTGGCTTTATCTTTTCTGGATGTGTTTCTGATTGTTCTGAATGGTAGTTGCAAGGACCTCATCTGTGTTTTTATCACAGACGCTCATTGAACTCGAGCTTCACCGCTCTAGTTCAAGCGGACCGCGTAACGCTCTTGTTTCCGGTGTCTTTTGGAAAGCGGGGCGTTACAATAACTCCCAACATCTCATCCTGCCATTCCCACGCGCTAGGATTCGATGTCTACGCTAAGGGCGTGAGCTATGCTAGGGAGTCAACCGCCAAGTTTATTCCCCCTTTACCCAACGATCAAAGGCGGTCTTTTTCCCACCGATGACAGTAAAACATCCCGCATAACCAATAGATTCCTAATCCACATCGAAATCTAGTCCTATGGACGCAATAGGGAGAACCCACGAAGGGGTTTCCACCAAAATCCCAGATTTGGGAACTACTCACACATTATAGCTAAAAAGCAATCTAAATGAAAATCGACCGTAGAAATCATAATCAGGCGATTGAAATGAAGTAGTAGCGATGCTATTAATACTATATCAAAGTTTCATAAAGATCAGAACATTACAAATAACAATAAAATTCCAGCCGTCACAATAGAGAAAAAGACAGAAAAATACACAGCTCTCGTTTCTGAAAACCTAGGGCAATGATCACTCCATATTTTACATTTTTTTCCCGCATGTTTGCATGCTATTTAGATCGCTCAAATCATGTTTTTCACAATATATCGACGATATTGTGATGATTTTCATGATTTGTTGTTTTTGTCGTATTTCAGGAGATTTGGAGCGATTTGGAGTGATTCCGAGATACACCTACTCCAGAGTGTCACCGACGACCTCCCCGAGGGGTATTTTGCCAATGGAGAGGAGCGGAAGAAGAAAGAACGTCGTAGGAGCGACAAGGAGGCAAAAAAAAGCTTAATGGGCATTTTTGGTGTCTCACTCGGCCGAGTGAAGGAGTCACTCGGCCGACCGACGAGACCCCGCTCGGCCGGCCAGAACGGATGCACTTCATGTGTGCACTCGACCGAGCATCGGAAGCCACATCGGCCGAGTGACGAGACCCCGTCCGCCCGAGTGGCACTCAGACGACGCCCATCCAAAAGAGCCAACTTACTGTTTTTCGTCTGCCTGAGCTTCAGAAGACCCACTCGGCCGAGTGGAAATTACCGACCGCCCGAGTGAATGGAAGCCATCGGCCGAGTGACGACAACTCACTCGACCGAGCGACCCACGAAGTGAAGACCCCCGAAGACCCAGACTTACTGGAATTTCTCAGGGTTTCTTACTCGGCCGAGCGACTTTTGTCACTCGGCCGAGTGAGCCGCGCTGCCTGTAGCGTAAATTGCGATTTTCAGGCTGCGCAGGGGCATTTTTGTCACAGTTTTTTGGACGATTTTGGGGGGTATTTAACCCCAGTTTTTGACCTAGGTTAGAGAGCTTTTTCCTTTACTTTTTGCAGCTTTTGAGATTAAACTTTTAGCTTTTGATTCTTTTGATTGGAGAGGAGAGAAAAGTTTATTTTTGTTGGATTCTTGGAGAACTCTATTGGTTTGTCTCCATCTCCATTAAAAATCTCATTTTTATTGCTTATTTGAATATTGTGATGAATCCTATTGTTATTTCCATTGATTATTTTTGCATTTGTGATATGAATTGTGAGTAGTCCATACGCCTTGGGGCGTGGGGATGAACCCTACGAGCCCAATTTCTGATTTGTGATGATTTGGTAGAAATATTGCTAGAATTGCTATTAGGGTTAGTTTGGGATCGATTTACTGCGGATAGCTAGGTGTTCATATCAATTGGGATTTGCAAAAGATTGGATCCCAATTCGATAGGAAACCCTAGAAATCCGAATTGGGTTGAAATTGAGTTTCTGTAGTATCGGTTTGCAAGAGATTGGACCGATACTAGGGTTCTCGGTTGCAATTCAATGCCGATACCCGTTTGCAAGAGATTGGACGGGTAGGAACTATCCCAACCTAGGTCGCGGCCCGAGTTTGCACGAGAGTGGGCTCGGGGCGCGATTGAACGATGATGTTGATCCTAATTCTAGCTTGCCTAGGCTAGGGTTTGCAAGAGATTGGACCCAAACCTAGGTTAGCTATAGACCGGCAACAGCGTGAGAGCGTGAGCTAGGTTTTACATTCAGTTGCAACTAGTTCATCCGAAATTCTACCCTAGCAATTGTGATACCAATAAATCACATTGACGAGATACGGTGAGTAGCGGGGATTCCCCATTCCCTAGGCGTCTTTAATTGATTCTATATATCCATACTTTGTCAGACGATTGTGACAGGATCGCCAAAAGGAAAATTCCATCTTTTCTGTTCCTATAGCCAGGTTGTTTGGAGAAGACACCGTCATTCGTCCTCCCTGTGTTCGATAACCCGCTCACTGCTACATCGTGCGCTTGCGGTAAAACTACACGGTCGCTCTTTTTGGGTGTACGCCCGGAGTCGATCAAGTTTTTGGTGCCGTTGCCGGGGAGGCGATAGTGTTTGATCTTATCACCCTAGCTATTTCCTCTTTTTGTTTTATTTCTTTATTTTTTTTATTTAACCCTTCCACTGTGCTAATCATTTCTTTGAACCTCTGTTTTCCCATTGCATGTACACGAGATCAACGGCGGACCCTGAAGCTATATTATTTGATCCCGAGATCGAACGTACTTTGCGGAGAATTAGAGCGGAGAGGAGACAAGATCCGGAAGGGAGGTTTATGACCAACCCGGAAACTGCGGAACAATTGGCGGCAAGGATGGCGAGGATCATTTCCATTCGTGATAGGCTTCGGCCTAAGACCTCTTCTACGACCTCATCCATTGCCGTGCCGGAGTTGGCGGCCGACAAGAATTTTGAGCTGAAGACCGGACTAGTGGTTCTGATACAGCAGGATCCATTTCATAGGAACGCCCATGAAAATCCTCACTACCATATCCAGCTATTTTTGTCGAAGTGCGCCACATTTCAGATGCTGGGCGTCACCCTAGATGCCATCAGACTGCACCTCTTCCCATTCACATTAAAGGACAAAGCTCTTTATTGGTTGAGGACGCAAGCTGACGGAGTCTTTACCTCATGGGACGAGTTGGCGAGTGCGTTCATTGACAAGTTCTATCCACCCTCCAAGACGGTAAAGATTAGGAGTGCTCTTATGTCCTTCAAGCAAGGACCTTAAGAGACACTCTATGAGGCTTGGGAGTGTTTCAAAGATCTGCAGCATCAATGCCCCCACCATAGCATCGAAGATTGGGAGCTAGTCCATAGCTTCTACAATGGTCTCCAACCGGGGACCAAGCAGATTATTGATGCGGCGGCAAATGGTGCCATCCTATCGAAGACTCCCGACGAAGCTACGGCCCTAATTGAGGAGATGGCCTCGAACAATCAACAATGGGGCGACGAGCGAGGACACTCTTCGTCCTCCTTGAAGCCATCTAGCATTTATGAGGCAAAGGCCGTAGCGGAGCTGACAAACAAGTTTGATTCTCTCCACAAGGTAGTGGAGAGACTGGAGAAGTATATCACGGAGCCCCAAGGAACCCCTTCCACATCTGCACCAACGAATCAAATGTGTGATTGGCAAGACCAATATCAAGCTACGTATTTGGGAGGAGCACAAGGAGATGGATCCTTGGAGCAAGTACAATACGTCGTGGGGAACCAAGGATATTGGACCAATCCGGCCACTCGAAACCATCCCGGTTTCTCCTATGCAAACAATGATGGAGCGTTGAACCCACCGCAACAACTACCTCAACAAGCTCGACTGCCACCACAACAACAACATTATCCACCGAGGGGGCCTCCGCAACATAATTTCCCACCAAAGCAACAAGTTGGACCCTATAGGCCACCCGGATACAATCAAGGGTGGAGAAATCCAAACCCCCCACAAGCTCATCAACGATCCGAATTTGAAGCTAAGGTGGAGGAGTTTATGGTCGAGCAAAGGAAAATCAATGCTTCCTTGAAGGCGGGCCAAGACTCTCTTACAACCGTTGTAGCCCAAATCTCGGAGCAATTGGCGTTGCTCAATCGAAATACTCAACAATTGCCGGCTCAACCCGAGCAAAACCCACGGGGCGCCACCGGCCACATCAATGACGTGGTCGCAGTTACAACTAGAGGTGGGAAGGATACCACTCCCGTCATGATTCCAACCGAGGAGCCCGTGGTGGAGAGAGTAGAGCCAAGTGAACCTATCATTGAAGTTGAGCCGAAGAAAGAGCCGCAAGAAAAAGAAAAGTCTAGAGCGGAGCAATTGCTTGAAGAGAGGCGTTTTATGCCACCGGTCCCATTCCCTCAGAGGCTTGCTAGAGCGAAGATGGAGAAGTGACTAGCGAAGTTTCTCGAATATTTGAGAGGGGTAAGCCTCAAAATTCCCTTTCTTGATGCTATCGTTGAGATCCCGACATACACAAAATTTTTAAAGGATTTGATTTCGGGGAGAAAGAGGAAGGAGAAAATAATGCTAGCTGAGGAGGGGACTTGGTTCACCAATAGAGAGAAGGAGCCCGCTAAGTTCAAAGACCGGGGGAGTTTTCGAATTCCTTGCACCTTAGGCGGCGTCCCCCTTCAAAAGGCATTAGTGGACTTAGGGGCTAGTGTTAGCCTCATGCCTATCTCTATGTTCCAAAGGCTAAACACCGGCACTGAATTGAAGCCTACCGACATGCGGATACAACTAGCCGATGGTCGGATCACAAGGCCGGTGGGGATTGCAGAGGATATCCCGTTACAAGTCCCGGGGGGCATATGTTTGCCGTGCGACTTCGTGATCATGGATGTCAAGGAGGAGGGAGATACATCATTAATACTTGGACGCCCGTTCCTCGCCACCGCCGGTGTCATCGTCGACGTACGAGAAGGAACCCTAACATTGAATGTCGGCAACATCGAGGTGGAGCTTCATATTCCCAAGGCAATGAAACACATGCCTTACCATGAGGAGCTGGACTATATGGACCTCCTTGACGAGGTTATTGAGGAAGCGACCCCCCATTTCTTCGGCGCTCTATTCAATGAAGATTTTGAGGAAGGCCCGGATTTGGGCCAAGAAGAGAAGATAAATGATTCCCCCGACTTCTCCGCTGAAATTGATGAAGGCGATGCTGATGTCGTAAGGATTCGAGAGCTTTGCAAGCTCTCAAAATTGAAGTCTCCGAAGAAAGCTCCAGCGATACGGAAATTGGTGTCACCGGTGAAGCCGAGGACTGGAGCAAGCGCTAGCTTGGGGGAGCCACCCCCCAACACTACCTGAGGCAAAGGAGCACCGAGGAAGGACGCCCCGCCGCAACTTCCGAATCCAAGCGTTCTTCCCGGAAAATTTGACGGGTGCATCTCATATGCACCCATTATCCCGCATTAATTGAAAATCAAAGGGGGTCGAGCTCACGACCTTAAACGAGCACTTGTCGGGAGGCAACCCGACGGTTATCGCTTACATTTTCTTTATTTTTGTTTTAGAATTTATTAGTGTTTTGTGTCGTTCGCCCAAAATTTTAGTGATAACGGGTCCTATTTTTCTTTGAAAGGAGAGGAGAACGAGGTACCTATCATTAGGAGGATGAACAAGGCGACGAGGAGCACTCCAGGAAGGCGTTCGATGCTTAGGAGGAAGATGAAATCGACTGGAGGAAGAAAAACAGAGTTTAGAGCCCAAACGAAGCCAAACAGCAGAAAACAAGGATCACTCGGCCGAGTATACTAGTCACTCGGCCGAGTACATAAGTTCGTCCGCCCGAGCGGCTCTCGAACGAGGGAAGTCTGTTGTACCCAACTCTCTGTTTCTTTTCTTGATTTCAGTATAATTACTACTCGGCCGAGTGTATATATTCACTCGGCCGAGTAAAACTGATACGCTCCTAGGGCGAGTCTTGCCGAGTAGCTTGTGCCACTCGGTCGAATGGACTTACTCCACTCGGCCGAGGATAGCAAGGACACTCGGCCGAGTCGTAAGCGGGGAGGAATTTTTCAAAGTAATTCTGTTGAGTTCACTCGGCCGATCGACTTAGTCACTCGGCCGAGTCGAAACTTTTTCTATACAAGGGGGCGTGGGGGACGCGTTTTTCGAAACGAATTAAAACACACAGCGCCCAACCCTTCGACTCCCCCAGCGCCCGATTCCCCCCCCCCCCCCCTCGCTCGCCCGATCTCCGACCACGCGCCGGTGCTCGGCCACCCACCTCCGACCGAACGCCGCCGCCCCTTGCCCAAGTCGCCGCCGGCGGTCACCTCACCGGCCGAGCTCCGGTAACCCGATTTTTCGCCTATTTCTCCTATTTTGCATATTTTTCGATGATCCATGTATCTAACGAACCCCAGACCCAAATTAAATTCAATTTCTATCTATTCTACCCCTAACCCCCCATACGTTTTGAATATTACACGCTAATCTCTTCGTTTTATGCGCAGGTAAATTTGGGGAGCTTAGGGGAGCCCAGGGGAGCTTCCGGGGATCGTTTTGGGCTACGTGGAGGCGTCGTCTCCGCACGCTTCCATAGCTTTGCTCTTACGGCGTGTCGCGGTATACTCTTTCCTTTATTTTATGCACATTGCATTTTTCACGTCTTTGGTGAGCACCCGGGCGCCATATGCCGCCCCGGACACGGCCGAGGTCGAGGAGAGCTTCCGCCAAGCGGAAGCGGTCGGATGATGCCGGCCCCTCCCACGAGGTGGAGGACTCTCCTCCGCCTACTCCACCACACCCGTTCACCCAGCACAGCCTGCAGGCCCCGCACACCCCGCACAGCTTGCAGAGCCCGCACAACCCATTCACCCCGCACATCCACTCCCTGCCGTCCCACAGCCACCACCACCGGCTCCGCTTGTCGGGCCGCTGGGAATTACATTCAGGGACGACGCACACCGCGTCGTCTTCGAGCGCATTTCCCAGCGCTCGATCGTACCCTCCAGGTTCGCACACCTTGCAGACCTAGGACGCCTGGGGGTACTCGAGGGGATGCTCACGTTGTATGACAACGTGGGCTGGCGAGATTTCTTCCAGGTGTCGACAGACACGTTTCTCCGTCCGACACTTGAGGTCCTTAGTTCTATCGCCCGGACCGACGAGGGATGCTCGTTTAGGTTCATGGACCGGGAGTGCCAGGTCACTCTCGGTATGATGAGATCATTCTTTTCGTGGCCCGATGTCCCCGGGGCCGACCGTGGTTATGCCCCTATTCACATTCCCCCACCTTCGTTCGATTCCGGCGCCTTCTGGGCCCGGATCACGGGTCTACCTGCCGCCTTTGACCCTAGTAGGGCCAAGGCCTCGGCCATCATCCATCCCTGCCTCCGCATAGCTCAGCGCCTTATGGCGACTACCTTTTTGGCGAGGTACGAGCCTGGGACGATGTCCACGCCAGAGCTTTAAATGCTCTATGCGATGACGCGTCCCAGAGTTCTAGCTAGGGACAGTGACGAGTTGGTCCCCGCCGTCGTGATTGATATCGCGAGCTGGTTTTTGGACCGCATCATTGTATCGGTGGGCGCTCGCTCACCGATATGCTGCGGCGGTCTGATCATGCTGCTCACCTTGATGACCGGCGAGGACCTACCGGCCGATTTGCGTCGTTCTCCGGGGCCCACTTCACTGTCCATAGACATCATGGCCCGGATGAAGATGCTTTGTCCGCACGGTGAGCGACACTGGGTCTGGTTGCATGGTCCCTACGGTGCTGATTACATGATTCTTCCGAGCCCAGCTCGCACACAGATAGCACCAGGACAGGTGGACTGGCTTCCGGCGATGGATCTCCTGATCCCCGCCGCCTACGTTCTCGAGGCTGAGGAGGCCGAGCAGGCCCATGCTGCACACGCTGCACCCGCTGACCCCGCTCCACCTACTGACCCCGTGGCCCCTCAGCCTGTCCCTGCACTTTCTGTTGCTCCTGACACTTCTGTCCCCACTTCTGCCAGTGTCAGGAGCACACTTGCTGAGCCCACCACCACCATAGCCGCCACCACCGACACCACCACCCCTGCCACTACCACCACTTCCACCCCTACTGGCCCTCTGTCCGTTGAGCCCCTTAGTTCTGCACTTCCCGAGCGCCCACCGACCTTCGTTGAGAGTGGAGAGCCCTCTTTTACTGCGGTCGTGGAGACCATGGCTAGCATGATCTCCACTGGGATTTCGCCTTTCAGACCACACACTTCCTCCCCAGCGGTAGTCACTTCTGTCCCCACCGCAGCCGTACTTTTTGAGAGTGTGGTGACGTCTGTCTTCACTCCTGTGTCACCGACCTCTCTGGCCGCCTCGTCGCCACTTCTATACTCCACTTCCGCTGCTGTTGCTTCCACTTCACGCCAGCCTGCGTCCCAGCCTCGCCCTGAGGCTAGGCCCACACTAGTGAGCACAGCACCCTACCTCCACATGCCTGCTGAGCCCATCACCAAAGCCACCCGAGTACGCCAGCCTCGTCCTGCACAGCACAGACAAGTGCGTCCCTCTGCACCACCTCCCCCCGACACTGTACTTCTGAGCATTCGTGCTCTCGAGGGGGCGGTGAGTGCCCTCAGATGCGACCTTAGGACCATGTCTGCCACCGTCACCACCATGGCCAGCCGTTTCGACCTTCTCCCAGGCATTCACTATTGCCTCACGCAGATTCTCGACCGGCTCCCTCGCGTACCGACCGTACCCACACCCACCCAGCAAGTACCCACCCCCACCCCTACCCACACCCAAACCCACTCAGCAGTCTGTTCCCCAGCCACCACCACCACCTCCTCCTCCTCCGCCTCAAGACGGAGACGGCGCAGCCCTACCCTTTTAGGCACCCTTGATGCCATCGTTCTTTTTTGCCGTCATGATGCCCGTCTCTGCTGGGTCCTGATGATTTTTTCCCCACCCCACCTCCCCTCACTGTTTTTGGGTACACATTTAGTTCCTATCTTTATATATCTTTTTTGGGAGAGAGGGAGAGTTTTTGGTGTCACACCTTTATATCTATTTCACTCCTCTATCTGCATGCATCATGTCCGCATCATATTTTTCATTTCGTTATTTTCTATTTTATTTTATTTTCTTTTTCATCATGCATGCATCCTCACATTCCCCTCACATTACGCGTCTCTCGGTGTGCCACACTTCGCACATTGAGGACACTGTGCACTTTAGCTTGGGGGAGTGAGTTCTCACGTTCTTTTCGATTTACCACCTTTATTTTTGGTTTTTTCACGCCATTTTCCGCATTTGCACTCACTTTCATCACCTTTTTCTTTTTCTTTACCATGCATCACGTTTTTCTTATTTTCTTTGTGTGTTGCATTGTAATTAGTTTCATTTTTCCTCTATCTTTATTTCTTTTTCATCTCATGCTAGAGATGACTTTTCTGTGATAATGATTACGTGGCGTTAGCTTTCTCTATATATGCATGCTATATTTGTCATGTCTTAGATTTTATTTCTGATATCGTATGCTGTGATTTGCCTCGCATTTAGAGATAGTAACCCACACTTTTTCAGCATGAAAATGGATGAAATTTTATTATTAGCTGAGTCTGAATATTCATATGTATGCTATCGCAGAAAACACACCAAGATTCACGCATTGAATGCTTATATCTGGAGTACCGTTTTCTTTTCCTATATCACTTCTATATGCATGATTTGTACATTTCACTTCAGGATGATTGAATGATGTTAGCTATGATAAATCTGGATTAGTCTAGCTTTTTTGTGATCGAAACTGAGTAGATTAGATTACCCTGCTGAAGTTGTCGTGCACGTCTTATAGAGTGAACTGAGAGACATATTTATTTCTTTCTCCACATATCTTGAACATCAATTATCTATTTTAAAATCAGTGGTGAATCTCCCCTTAGCGATTCTAATATATGGCATTTCCCCCGCTATTAATTCCTAGCTCCAAATTTCCCAAAGAAAGAAAAAGAAAAATTCTTGTATATCCTTACTTCTCTTTGATTGGGATCGTTGTGTATATATGAATTCAAAAAAAAAAGAGAAAAGAAAAGAGAAAAGAACCTCAATAAAAGATCCCATCTCATGTTCTCTCTTTCTTTCCCTCTTTTTTGTTCTTATTTTTATTACTTTTGGAGCTTCATAAAAATGGGGATGCAAATATTGTTTTTTATGCCACCACGCTTATAGATAAGCTTGGGGGAGAGAATCCAATGATGTGTGAGAGAGTGACTACTTGACGTTGCACGACAACCTAGGCTAAGTAATATTCTATACTCGGTGAGATTATTTTTAGCTTTACGAAGTCCAGAAATCTATGCCTAGCACTCATTTCATGAAATCCATGCTTTTCTATTCTCTCTATTCTATTACGTGATATTCTTATACTCCTCATAGAAAGCATCCAATTGAAAAGTGTGTGATCTGCGATATTGTATACCGCTTTAAATGATTCAGACGATGTTAATTCTAAAATTATTCCTTTTTCATGATATAACAATGTTCATGGGTTTTCTATTTCTATTTGCACCATTATACTATGATATCGAAATAAAATTCTTTGACATGTGTGTTACATTCGGTGCATGCTATATGAGTAAGCAAAACCCACGTCCTTAGAAAATGATCTAGCAGCTTCCCTCTTCGCTTTCTTCTTTCTTCTTCGTTTTTTCGTTTTCCATTTTTCCGCCGTTTTCATTTTATGGATCCACCGGGCTCGCCTTTTACTTATCTTCCTCGAGGACGAGTAAGAGGTAAGCTTGGGGGATTTTGATCACTCCATATTTTACACTTTTTTTCCGCATGTTTGCATGCCATTTAGATCGCTCAAATCATGTTTTTCACGATATATCGACGATATTGCGATGCTTTTCATGATTTGTTGTTTTTGTCGTATTTAAGGAGATTTGGAGCGATTTGGAGTGATTCCGAGATACACCTACTCCAGAGTGTCACCGACGACCTCCCCGATGGGTATTTTGCCAATGGAGAGGAGCGGAAGAAGAAAGAACGTCGTAGGAGCGACGAGGAGGCAAAAACAAGCTGAATGGGCATTTTTGGTGTCTCACTCGGCCGAGTGAAGGAGTCACTCGGCCGACCGACGAGACCCCGCTCGGCCGGCCAGAACAGATACACTTCATGTGTGCACTCGGCCGAGCATCGGAAGCCACATCGGCCGAGTGACGAGACCCCGTCCGCCCGAGTGGCAGTCAGACGACGCCCATCCAAAAGAGCCAACTTACTGTTTTTCGTCTGCCTGAGCTTCAGAAGACCCACTCGACCGAGTGGAAATTACCGATCGCCCGAGTGAATAGAAGCCATCGGTCGAGTGACGACAACTCACTCGGCTGAGCGACCCCCGAAGTGAAGACCCCCGAAGACCCAGACTTACTGGAATTTCTCAGGGTTTCTTACTCGGCCGAGTGACTTTTGTCACTCGGCCGAGTGAGCCGCGCTGCCTGTAGCGTAAATTGCGATTTTCAGGCTGCGCAGGGCATTTTTGTTACAGTTTTTTGGACGATTTTGGGGGGTATTTAACCCCAGTTTTTGACCTAGGTTAGAGAGCTTTTTCCTTTACTTTTTGCAGCTTTTGAGATTAAACTTTTAGCTTTTGATTCTTTTGATTGGAGAGGAGAGAAAAGTTTATTTTTGTTGGATTCTTGGAGAACTCTATTGGTTTGTCTCCCTCTCCATTAAAAATCTCATTTTTATTGCTTATTTGAATATTGTGATGAATCCTATTGTTATTTCCATTGATTATTTTTGCATTTGTGATATGAATTGTGAGTAGTCCATACGCCTTGGGGCGTGGGGATGAACCCTACGAGCCCAATTTCTGATTTGTGATGATTTGGTAGAAATATTGCTAGAATTGCTATTAGGGTTAGTTTGGGATCGATTTACTGCGGATAGCTAGGTGTTCATATCAATTGGGATTTGCAAAAGATTGGATCCCAATTCGATAGGAAACCCTAGAAATCCGAATTGGGTTGAAATTGAGTTTCTGTAGTATCGGTTTGCAAGAGATTGGACCGATACTAGGGTTCTCGGTTGCAATTCAATGCCGATACCCGTTTGCAAGAGATTGGACGGGTAGGAACTATCCCAACCTAGGTCGCGGCCCGAGTTTGCACGAGAGTGGGCTCGGGGCGCGATTGAACGATGATGTTGATCCTAATGCTAGCTTGCCTAGGCTAGGGTTTGCAAGAGATTGGACCCAAACCTAGGTTAGCTATAGACCGGCAACAGCGTGAGAGCGTGAGCTAGGTTTTACATTCAGTTGCAACTAGTTCATCCGAAATTCTACCCTAGCAATTGTGATACCAATAAATCACATTGACGAGATACGGTGAGTAGCGGGGATTCCCCATTCCCTAGGCGTCTTTAATTGATTCTATATATCCATACTTTGTCTGACGATTGTGACAGGATCGCCAAAAGGAAAATTCCATCTTTTCTGTTCCTATAGCCAGGTTGTTTGGAGAAGACACCGTCATTCGTCCTCCCAGTATTCGATAACCCGCTCGCTGCTACATCGTGCGCTTGCGGTAAAACTACACGGTCGCTCTTTTTGGGTGTACGCCCGGAGTCGATCAGGCAACTATATATATAAAATGACGTCACCCGATCTGTTGAAGTATCAACCGATCGGGTGACCTGCTACGTTCTTCGGCTGCGGTCTTCAGAAACTTCACCCGCTCACGTGACACGGTCGGTTGGCACAAGCGGCTCGTCGTTTGGATCTTGCGGTCATCAGGTGAACCGATCGGTTAAACAATCAACCGATCGGTTGGAAATACGCCTAAAAGAACAGAAACTTGCATCGATTTAGCATGGTCAGCGGACGTCGGGTGAGTTCTCCGGGTCGTCTCTTGGAGGAATCGTCTACAGATGAACCGATCAGGTGAATATCACCCGATCGGTTGGAATTCAGCTCCAAATTCCCGAGAAGTCTGTTGGGATGATCTGGTCGTCGAACCGGTCGGTTGATCCTCACTTTGCTTCAGCTGCTGTCTAGGTCGGACACGCGTGCATCACCCGATCGGTTGGCTGTGTCCAATCAATTGGGTGGGGGCTGAAAAGTGGCAATCTTGGTCGTTTGACCCCCTGGATCGTGAGTGACTCCTCCCGTTGCTCCGGGGACTCATGATATCTTCGTTATATGTCCCCTACACTGGCAAACTCCTGCAAACACACAAAAACATGGAAAAGTGAAAGAAAACTAGAAAACACGAGAAAACGGATACGGGACGGCGGAGAATAAACAAAAAACACAAAGAAGACGTGCGTGAATATATAAAATATAAACACACGTCACTAAGCATGGCTTACAATATGTATAAGTGCCTTAAACATACTAGGCCAATAAAAACCACATTGTAGAATATTTGCTACGGTCTTTTGGGCAGAAAAATGACAACCACACACACCATCATGGCAAAAATGCAAAACACTATCAAACTCATAGTCGGGTATGCATCTCCTCATTATTTGGTCATTACAATACTTGTAACGGTAAGGGTCATCGAAAAAGAAAGATTTTACCTCAAAGATGAACCTTTTGTAATCTTGGCGAGACCAAGTTAGGTAGTCTTACCTATGACCAAATAGTTTACGGTGTTGGCATACCATGGTAGCTTGTCGGATATCGCAGAAAGATGTTCGTCAGGGAACGAATCCTTCAATGGGATGGTTGCTAGCTCCATGCTCGTCGTTAATCGTGAAAGGTGATCGGCAACATGATTTTCCACTCCCTTCGTGTCCTTAACGGCGATGTTGAATTCCTGCAAGAGCAAAATCCAACGGATTAGTCTAGGCTTGGCGTCTTTCTTAGACATGAGATATTTAAGAGCCGCATGGTCGGTAAAGATTGTAATTGGGAATCCCATTATGTAGCTCCTAAATTTCTCCAACGTGAAGACAATGGCTAAAAGCTCCTTCTCCGTGGTGGTGTAGTTTCGTTGAGCTTCATCCAAGCTCTTGCTTGCATATTAAATCACCACGGGGACATTGTCTTTGCATTGTCCAAGCACGGCACCAACCACATAATCACTAGCATCGCACATAATCTCGAAGGGTGACGTCCAATCTGGCACCTGAAGAATATGTGAACATGTAAGCAAATTTTTCAACTTCTCAAAAGCAAGTTGACAATCATTATTCCAAGCAAAATCCACATAATTTTTCAAAAGCATGCAAAGATGTTGAGATATTGAGCTAAAATCTTTTATGAACCTCCTATAAAAACCGGCATGTCCAAGAAATGATCGAATATATTTACAAAACGAGGAGTGTGCAGTTTTTCTATTACCTCGATCTTGGCTTTGTCAACTTTCATACCTTCCTTGGATACAATATGACCGAGGACTAAGCCTTCGGTGGTCATAAAATGGCATTTCTCCCAATTCAAGAGAAGGTTTTTCTTGATGCACCGATCTAACACCAAAGATAAGTTAGATTAACAGTTATTAAATGAGCTACCTTACACAGAGAAATCATCCATGAATACCTCCACAATCTTTTCAACCATATCATGGAAAATGCTAAGCATACAATGTTGAAAGGTAGCGGGGGAATTACATAAGCCAAATGGCATCCTCCGGAATGCAAAAGTGCAAAAGGGACAAGTGAAAGTTGTCTTCTCTTATGTTTCGGGTGCTATTCCGATTTGATAATATCCGGAGTAGCCATAAGGAAGCAATAATACTCGTGTCCGGCCACTCTATCTAGGATTTGATCTAGAAATGGGAGAGGGAAGTGGTCTTTACGGTTCTTAGAATTAAGCTTCCTATAGTCAACGCATATGCACCATCCCGTGGTGGCTCGTATGGAGACTAACTCATTGTTCTCATTTTAACTACCGTTAGCCTCGATTTCTTAGGTACAACTTGAATGGGGCTAACCCATTTACTATCGGCAATGGGGTATATAATACCTACATCAAGAAGCTTAAGGATTTCACCTTGCACCACTTCCTTTAGCTTAGGATTTAACCTACGTTGCATCTCTTTAGTGGGTTTGGTGTCATCCTCTAAGGAGATGTGGTGATTACAAATTAGGCATCAATACCTTTAATATCGACAATTGTCCAACCAATTGCACCCTTATGAGTTTTAAGCACTTCTAACAATTGTATTTCTTGCTCATTAGAGAGTTTAGATGATATTGCCATGGGGAATGTGCCAGATTCCCCAAGAAATGCATACTTCAAATATGGCAGCAACGTCTTCAAGTCCAATGATGGGTGCTCCAGTTTCAATGGCCTTTGGTATTGCGTGTCCAACGGTAGCGGCTCAAAAGATGGCATCCACTTAGTCACCATGCCAACTTCTTGCAAAAAACAATGGGTGTCAATATTTTCACAAAAATGTTCAACAAAATTAAGCACTTCAACAAAATCTGCATCAAAATGCTCTTCAACTTGAGTCTCAATCATGCAAGCATCCTCAAACTCACCATCCCCCGATGGCAACTTACAAGCATTGAAAATGTTTAAGTCAAGGGGCATGTTGCCAAAAGAGATCTTAAGGTGACCATACCTATAATTGATTATAGCATTGCTTGTATCTAGGATGGTCTACCTAAGATGATGGGGGTTGGTGTCTCGGTTTGAGGTCCAAGAATATCCAACACGACAAAGTCCACCAGGTAGTAAAATTTGTCCACCTGGACAAGCACGTCCTCTATGCTACCCTTGGGGACCTTGATGGATCTATCGGCCAATTGGAGAATAATGGATGTTGATTTCAATTCTCCGAGTCCTAATTGCACATACAAGTTATATGGCAAAATGTTAACACTCGAACCTAAATCAAGGAGGCCTTGCCCTATAATTTTGGTTCCTATGATGCATGTGATTATAGGTGAGCCGGGATCCTTGTATTTAGTAGGAGTGTTATTATTACACAATAGCACTAACTTGTTGCGTTAGGAAGGCTTTTATCTTAACACTAACATTCCTATTGACAGTGCACAAATCTTTTAAAAATTTAGCATATGCAGGAATTTGATTTATTGCATCAAGAAGAGGAATATTAATTTGACATTTTTGAAATATTTCGTGGATTTCGGATTGAAACTTATCTTTTCATGGAGGTTGAAGCCTTTGAGGGAATGGCGCGGGAGGAATGTACGTCGCTGGCTCTTCAATGACGATCTCTTTGGAATGGTTGCCTTTGTCCGATCTTTCCTTTTGCACCTCTTCATTTGGGGTGGCTTCATTCTCTATAACTATCTCCGCCTCAACTCTCGGTGGCTCCGGCTTCTCAATTTCTCGACCACTCCTCAAAGTTGTCACCACTTGACAAGATTTGACGTTGGATCCTTCTGCTGACAAATTCATGTTGGGGTTGGGGAGTGGTTGTGCCAGGAGCTTGACTTTCTCTAGAGTTGTCGTAAGCTTTGCCATGTTCTCGTTGAGTTGCTGAAATTGTTGTTGGTGTTGTGCCTGGGTTTATTGTAGTTGTTGCCATTGTTGAAAATTTGCTTGATTTTGCGTCGTTTGCATTTGGATGAATTGTTGCCACGTGTCGCTCAAAGATTGCACTTGGGGTTCATTTGTTACATCCCTCCTCCTTTGGCTACCTTGTTCATTGTTGTTGTTGTTGAAGGGTGGTGGACGATACGATGGTTGAGCTTGTTGTTGTCTTTGGGGGCCCTAATTCAAATTCGGACTACTTCTCCAACTCGGGCCTTGATTGATGGAATTGTTGTATCCTTGCCCTTGGTTGGAATTCGCCACCTAATTTACTTGTGTGGGGGTCTTGAAGTACTTCCTTTGCTAGCAGTAGGTTGGGGCATTGGTTAATGCCATGGTCTACGCTATTGCAAAGGTTGTGTAGCCCTTCATTACCAACCGTCACCGCCTTCACTCCTTTCAACTGCAACCCTTCAAGTCTCCTACAAATGAGGGCCTCCATTCTTGCTTCTAGGGCTTCCTCTTGGGTTAATGTAAGGAGACCTCCACGGGCCAAAGGTTGAGGTAATTCTCTTCTCTCAGATTCGGGAGTCGCCTCCCAACTTTGTGCATTCTCCCCTATGGATTCTAAATAATCGATTGCCTCCTCTGGTGTCTTATCCAAGAATTCCTTGTTGCACATCATTTCCACCAACCGTTTCTTGGATGGGATGAGTCCGTCGTAAAAGAAATCGATGAAACGGTATTCATCAAATCCATTGTGTGGACATGCTAGTAGCAGCTCCTTGAACCTTTCCCAAGTGATATCAAAGCTTTCACTTGGTTTTTGAGAAAAGTTTGCCATTTGTCAGTTTAATCATTGAGTCATGTGCAAGGGAAAAACCTTTTTCAGAAATTCAGCTTGCATTGCCAACTAGGAGTTAATAGAATGAGGAGGTATAGCATTAAACCAATTTTTAGCTTTATCCTTTAAAGAAAAAGGAAACAGTTTAAGATAAATGGTTTCATTGCGAGCCTTCCCATCAAAACATGTGAGGTAGACATTTTCGAAATCCTTTATATGTAAATAAGAGTTCTCCTTCTCTACACCATGAAAAGTGGGGAGAATTTGAAATATCACAGGTCTTGGGCTAAAGGAATTCACATCGACTGGAAGCACAATGCATGAGCCGGTAGCAGACCTACTCGGTCTCAACACATATCTCAAACTTCGATCACCCTCATGTTGAGAGTGATCGTCCTCACTATGATTTGTGTTGTCATTACCGTTGGTGTTGGTATCGTTATCGGCCATGTCTATGTTTCTTACTAGTCTAAGTGTTCGAGGTGTCCTTAACCACATAAACTAGACAATTGAGCTGAAGCCAAAACTTTCCAAGATTAGCCTAATTTTTATAGTTTTGATGATTATATAAATTGAAATACAAATTAGGATATCCAAAATGAATATAAATAATAGAATGGAAAGATCTCACCAAATTTTCGCAGCAAAAACTGGAGTGTGAAATGAAGATACGCCGTCTCCGGCAATGGCACCAATTTGCTTGACTGGACCTGAAAGGTGATACTCGCTAGTGTATTATGTCAGCAAATAATATACCCGGTGAGTACGGGATCGTATCCACATGGACAGAACTAATCTGTAAATTCACACAAATAGTCAGAGCATGTAAAGAATGGTTGAGGGTTCTAACAAACCTTTGAGGGTGAATGATTGTTTGAATAAATGATTTATCTAAATACCCTAGAGTTAGGGAAATATCGTAATATTTGGATGTAGTGCGGGACTTGAATATATCGGTAGGATTACTCAGTTGCTCTGCTAAATGTTACTTACATGATACCTCGATCACTCATCCATGTCAAGGTATAAGGATCGGGAAATAAATCAATTAAGCACATATAGGGTGCACCAAAGGGAATTACTAATTGGGTTCTTCTCCTAATTAAAGCTCATGAATCACTCTCACACCCATTTCAAGGTATGTGAGAGTAGTGCATGTAGGTTGTGTTGCGCACTACACAACCATCGTTCTGCGGCCCCTTTCGAGTAATGCACGATTCGATAAACGGTCTACAACTCAATTAACAATTTGGATAATTGGGTGAATTAAATTTCTAAACTATGGAATATGGATTAAAGGGTCTTGCATTCATTTCAAGATATGCAATACCCATTGGATATATAGGTGCAACAATTACGAAGCACCATCGTTCTTCGGCTACTCTATGGATAGTATCAAATCTAATTAATCATAAGCTTATTTCACCCAACAACATGGATTAACAAAAGGTGCTGGAAATTAACATTAGCAAGGCAATCAAAACATCCTGCATCAATCCACAACACCCAAACAATGAATTTAGCCTAACATATCAAGAATAGAATAAGCATTCATAGAATAGACATAGTTCAATACAATAAATGAAAGAAAATGTAGAATAGTAAAAGAGTTGGAGATTTGTCACCAAATGCTAGCTTCCTCAATCATCAATCAATCTTAGTTACAGCAAAAACGAGATCAGAAAACTCAAAACTCTCCAAAAACCTAATCTCCTTCTTAAGGAAGAAGATGACCTAAAAATAGTAAAAGAGTAAGCTCTCCATTATTACATCTGAATAGTAGTGTTTTATTTTTCTATTCACTCGTCTGTTGTTCAGGCAGTTGCCTGTTTGGTTGCCCAGGCGCATGTGATTCCTTCTACAGGCGACTGTTATGCACTCCTCTCCTTGAGTTGATTTAGTCCCCTTTGGGACCACTGAAAAATCTAGAAAAATCCCTAAAAATATAGTAGACATTTATAATGCTTTAGGAAGTGAAATTGTGCCAAAATAAAATCATATGTACACAAATGATGAATTAACGTAAATGTAGTTAAGAGAGCATGATTCCATGGATTATGTGCACAAGAGGAGATGATTATGATGTTAGGATATGCAATATTCAGTCATAATCAGGGAGCTCGGGACTCATTGTAGTTGTGCAAAGGAACATATTAATCTAGTATTTGCTTGGGGGCTGGACGTAGGTCGTTGGGGCGACCGAACCAGGGTAAATCTGCGTGTACTCTCTGATTGCATACTTTTTACTCTGCATGTGATTATAACTGCGTGTGATTTCTCGTGGGTTGCACGAGAATTTTTATTTGCCTATTCACCCCCCTTTAGGCTTAGATCTAGATACAACAAGTGGTATCAGAGCAGGTTAGAGGATCTAGGCTAGATTGACCATGAATAACTCTATTGATTGTGCTTTTTCTGAAGGCCAGTCCATATCACGACCCCCAAAATTTAATGGAGTAGATTATGCTTATTGGAAATCTAGGATGAAAATCTACTTAGTTTTTGTTGATTATATAAAGTGTTGAAAATTGTTGAAAATGGATATAAACCACATGTGATTAAAATTGAAGACACTGAAATAATTAAGCCTGAATAAAAGTGGGATGATGCTGATTGGAGACTTTATTCTTTAAATGGAAAAGCTATAAATGCTCTTATATGCTCTTTAGATAAGTTTGAATTTAATCGTATCTCACATTATACAACTACGCAGGAAATATGGCGCACGCTGGAGGTGACGCATGAGGTAACGTCACAGGTGAAGGAGTCTAGACTTGCCTTGATGTGCATAGAGTACGAGAGCTTCCGCATGCTTCTATCAGAATCCATATCAGAGATGTTTGCGAGGTTCACAGACATCGTTTACAAGTCTAGCTCCCTTGGTAAGCCATACTCTAGCCGTGAGCATGTGAGGAAAATCTTAAGGGCTCTGCCAAGCTCGTTCAGGCCTAAAGTCACTGCCATTCAAGAAGCGAAATATCTATCACCGATGAGAGTAGAGGACTTGATAGGCAACTTAATGTCTCACGAGCGTGAGCTGCAAAATATAGAGGCTAGAGAGAAACCAGATGGGAAGGAGAAGGAACCGAAACCACTAGTTTTCAAGCTAGCGAAGATGGCGACGATGAGGAGGAGGAGATAGCACTGATGGTAAGAAACTTCAGAAAATCCGTCAGAACTCCTCAATGAAGAGAAGAATTGTATAAAAGGTTCATTCTCTCTAACAATTTTAATTCTGATAGAAATCCCATTGAACAGAATACTACTAATAGAGTTGAATGCTTTAAATGCAGGAAAAACGGGCACTACGTGAAGCATTGCAAACAAGAAACAGCCAATGTCACAGAGAAGAAAGGAAAAGCTGTGGTGCGAACATGGGATATGGACAGTGAAGATGAGAATGAGGAGATTGAAAACCAGTCCTTCCTTTGCTTAATAGCAAATCACGACGAGGTAAAATCTTGCACCAAATCTGAACTTTTAAATATTTGTAAAGGAATGCAAGATGAGATTAATGAACTAGAACTTACTTTAGATGACTATAAGAATGGTTGTTTTGTATTGCAAAAATAAAATTGTTACATGTTGAAAGAAACTGAAAATCTGAAAGAAGAACTTGTTGCATGCAAATCAACCATCACCATGTTGAAAGAAGAAAAGTCTAGCTCACCCGAAAAAGTTGATTGTCTTTCTTGTCCCTCTTTGTTAAAAGAGATTAGCATGCATAAAGAAAAAATTATTAAGATTGAAACTGCAAATAAATTGCTTATTGTAAAAATGTGCATGCTAAATAATGAACTTAAAGAAATAATGATTGTGTTTGAAAAGAAGGAAGAGGAAAACAAGAAAGCCTTCATTAATAAATTCACTTTGCTTGTGAACAAAAATACTTTATTGAAATGGAGCTTAATGTATATCTTTTCCTTTGTAACATTCAAGTGAAATTTATGAATGACATTCATATCCTTGTAGAAATCATTGTATTATTTTTATAGCTACTTGTGCATGTTAGTACCTTTAAATAGTCATGACATGCTTAATGAATTAAGTAACATGTTTTCTACACCTACACTTTCACTTCCACTAGTATTGAATATTGTTGCACAATTGGAGATTCTTTTATGAAATATTGGAAAGTGAATGTAGGATGAATAATAACTGAAAATCTAAGGGATATGATGTGTATTTGTCGTGGATAAAAATTGAGCTCAAAAGAGTTGGATATGAAAAAAAATAATACATGAATAGTGCTCCGTTTGTAAAATAGATACAATTCATGGCAAGTATACTACCCACGAGTATCCAACATATGCTTTATGGGTAATCTTTATCGTTGGTGTTATACTCGTCAAGCATTGCCACCCCCACATCTAAGAGTCCTTATAAGCTATGTTTTTGGGGTGATACCTTGAACTCATTTTTTAATGAGATGGGGAAAATCAATCCTAGAAGATTTAATGTTTAATGGAAAAGTGGATTGGTTTTGGTTGAGTTTCTTAAGAGTTTCTCTCTTTGTGCCTCAATTATTTAATCATCACACTTACACGATGGTGTAGAAGTCTACGTTACACTTTTCATTGAATTTGAAGTGCTTATTCTAAGAAAAATGACATGCAAAGTGCTAGTTGAAATTTATAATACTCTATTTTTTGCATGTGATATGAATTAGACTTCGTTTGTACACTTTTGATGATAACAAAAGGGGAAGAAAATATTGAAAGATTTGACTGACTTGGTGTGTGCATTAGTGCTTATATATTGCATATATGAATATTGGTTTAAGGGGAGCATTAATGAATAATGTAAATGTGCTTATTGAATATATGAATATTTGTGTAAGGGGGAGCATGAATAAAGGAGAAGCATGCAAATTTTGTACATATCATGGGGTAGGGAAGGGTGTTAGTGGGGAGTGACGGCACCTGTGCCCTCTCCTCTCCCTAACATTCTGCACCTCCCTATATAAACCTAGTGTATCTATGTACGTTTTGATTATTCAATAAAGACAGCAACTAACTTCCCAAAAAGAAAGGGGGGAGCATGCATACATGTTTGAATGCTTGAACATCATTGTTGCATGCTTGTATGTTTGCATATCAATGCCATACTTGTTGCATATTGCATACATCCTTCATCTTCACACTTCCCACACACATGTCACGATGAAATCATATGAATCGTTATTGCTCAAATCTTATATTAGTTTGTCATCATCAAAAGAAGGAGATTATTGGATACAACGTGTAGTTGGATACAACAATCGATGACTTTGTGTTTGATGATAACAAACGTGTATGAACGATTTAATGTGTGTGCTAAGGGTTTTGCAGGAATGGCACTCTCGTGAATACTCAAAGAGAGACTAGCCAAAAGTGATGGAGAGTGTGCCATGCATGAGCCAAGTGGACCGAGTCAAAGATGGAGAATATGGATACATAAATTGGACTAAGTCAAAGATAAGAAGATAAGGAGAAAATCAATTCAAATCCATATTTGAATTGACTCAAATCAATTGGTGAAACATTCAAATCCTAGTGCCATGCAAATTGAAGACTTGGTCAAAGATGGAGAGATATGGAGAATCTCATGCAAATCAAAGGTGATTAAATGAGATCCAATTAAAATCCTATAGCTACTCAAATTCAATTCCATAGCCATCCATACTCAAACTCCATATCCAAAGAGATTCACTCAAATCCTAATCAATTTAGGATTCCTTCCCAGCTCCATCAAATATGTGATTCTAATTGATTCTATCATATCACATCCTCTCCTATATAAACCCATACTCAAAAAGAGAGATTTTGAGAGAGAGGCAACCAAATAAATTCGGCCACAACCCTAGAGGATAGCTTCTTGGCCGCAACTTTGCAAGGAAGAGTCACCATTGCGCAACATTGAATACATCCGCTTCCTCCTTTTATCAAGTATCTTCAAAGCCATCTCTAAGCTCATATCTCCATTGTAAACCTCTCCATGGCCGAAATATACTTTCCATAGCTCCATCACCCTTGCCGAAATCATAACTCCAAAAGCCCTCCATTAGACATTGTGCAAGTTTGCAAGGGGTGAGTTCTCACAAGCTTCATCTTCCCATCATCAAAGCAAAAGCCAAAAACCCTTCCTTGGCTGCAACCTCCAATCACCCAAACTCTCCATTACCAAACTCCATCAAGGGTGTTCTTCATCTCTCCTTGCGCAACTCCATAGATCCTACACGTTGCGCAAGTTGTAGAAACCAAGGCCAAACTTCTTCCTCCTCAAACCTAAACTTCAAACCATCTCAAAGAGCTCCTTGCACAACATTGACATACTTCATTGACATATAATATCCTCATTGCCGCAACATCCCCTTGCCAAAGAGACAGAGCCGCATGTTACAAAAGTCAATCACCTTCATCACATTGCGCAACACTTCAAGGAGGTGCTTCATCACATTGTGCAACACATCAAAGTGGAGTCCAACACATTGTGCAATTCTTCAAGGGACATCCATACCTAGGCCACAAATTTGGAGAGCCCAAGACACCTAGGCCGCAAGTTCCAGAGGTGAGGACGTGGCGTTGGCGACGACATCCTGTCAGATATGATCTGACCTGAGCTAATTGATAGAGACGACTGTCGCTACACAAACTTAGACTCTCTAAACTCTTTATTATTATTTTATGTAGTTGTATAGATCTCTGTAGGGAAAAATTTACCATTGATACATGTTTTGGGGTCTTGTCTAGTGGGGGCTAGACAATAGTGTCTTGACGAGTTGTAGCTAGTCAAGATAGAGCGTTTACTAGGTGATAGTGTTTTGCACCGGTGGAGTGTGGTACGACTAGGTGAGGAGTGGGAGCTCGGGACTCATTGTAGTTGTGCAAAGGAACATATTAATCTAGTATTTGCTTGGGGGCTGGACATCGGTCGTTGGGGCGACCGACCAGGGATAAATCTGTGCATACTCTGTGATTGCATACTTTTTACTCTACATGTGATTATAACTGTGTGTGATTTCTCGTGGGTTGCACAAGAATTTTTATTAGCATATTCACCCCCCCCCCCTCTAGGCTTAGATCCAGATGCAACAATAGGTTCCATGGGCAAAACACTTTTCATTTTATTTTGAGACCAGGACCAATCGTCCGATGTAGGGTGTAACGACCTGTATTTCCAGATACACTAGAGTGGAGTTCAATTAATACAAGCCTTTCATTAATATACTTTGATGTATGGAAATCATTAATATACTTGTTAGTTAACTTATTAATAGTGTTATTAAGGTTTTAAGTTTTAAAATTCAAAAAGTTTAGAATTCAAATATTTTCAAAATTCAATTTCAAATTTATTTAAAAACTTTATTTTAAAACCTAATTAATTATATAACAATTTTAGAAATAGCTTCCCTCATTAAAACCCATTATTCCCTTAGTTATTATTATCTTTCAAACCTGCTTTAATACCGAACTATTAATTCCCTAATGATATGGTTCAAAGCAAATCCTTTTAAATTTCAAAAAACTTTCCTTTTATCCCTTGTGTTTCAGAGTGTTTTCTCACTACAAAAGCGTTGACCGTGGACTACCCGGTCAACGTGGTCAAGGGGCCGACTTGGGTCCCTCGGGTGCATCGAGTCAGCGCAGACACGGCACGAATCGGAGTTGCGGATGACGTGGAGCGCGTCGGCTGGGCCGAATCAGGATCCTCGGCCGCAAGGGGGGCGAGGGGAAGCCTCGGCCCGGTGTGAGACGCTCGGCCTCCGACAATCGGACGACGAGGGGTAGCCTCGGCGCCTCGTGAGCGGAGGGGAAGCCTCGGCTCGGACGGACGTGCTCGGCCTCGGTCGGTCGGACGACGAGGGGTAGCCTCAGTCGTCCTGCTTGATGCGTGGCCGGCGTGGGGCGGAGGGGAAGCCTCGGCCCGTGGATCTGACGTTCTCCTGCGCAGACGAGAACACTCGTCAGGGGGGCCGGACCTTGGTTCCGGCCAAATCCCCTCCGATGCCTAAGTCAGACGATGATCTGAAAGAGGAGACTCGGCGGAGACGGTTCGACTCGTGAGGAGATCGGAACGACGTCTACCGGTGCGAGCGGGGGATGAAGGAGAAGAAATGGGGGAACTAGGTCGTTGATGAAGTACCTTAGGTTTTAGTTACCTGAGATGCCGTCCTCTGTCCAGTCATCCTTCTAGCCCTTTTATAGACCTCCCGTCATGACTGCCCACGACTCACGTCCCTTGTCCGCCCCCAATCGTGCCCCCTCAATCCGCCCCCCTTCGCCGCTTCCTGCGCCATCCCAGCATCTCCCCATAACGGCCGTTAAGTGGTAACGGGCCAGGGGGAACGGTTATCGCTGGGGTGGGTGAGTGATTTGCGCGTTATCGGGGCCGGGTCGGATCGATACTTGGCGGTCCTCTATTGGGCCTTGTCGGGCGGGCCAGATCGCGCAGATGGGCTTCTGATCGGCAGTCGGGTTCTTGGGCTCGTGTCTTTCGGGCTTCGGCCAAATAGGCGTAACAATTGCCCCCATTGGTCGGGTCGATCGGCCTTGGCCGGTTCGGCTCGGCCGATGTGATTTCCGCCGACTTTGACGGGCTCGTCAGTCGATGCCGACTCATTTATTGGTCGTCATCATGAGTTGGTCTGATCGATACTTTTAAGGCTCGGGTTCCGAAGCGCCGTCGGTCCTCTGATGCTGCCACGTGTTGCTGCGGGTTTATCCCCACCGCTCGCTAGGCCGTCTTAGGTAGAGAAGCTGGGTGGGTTGTGAGCCGCCATTCCGTCATTTTCTTCTTTGCGTTGATCTCGATCCTGCCCGAGCTCTGCCTCATGTCGTCTTCCTCTGCCACTGGTTCAGGTCGGCCGGAGCGTGACGCCACTCCTGGCCTGGTGGGTAGTCCTCCTTCGGTGATTTGTCGGCACGGGGTGAACTTTCGGGGGTGCCCCAGAGGTCTTGTCGTGGCCCTCGTCGGTCTGTGCCACCGCCATCGGGAGCCTGCGCTCCGCCTACCTGCTTCCGCCTTACTCGGCTCGTGCTCCCGGGTCCGACGAGCGGATCTGCCTTCCTGGTCCCAACGAGGTTGGAATATACGAGAAGTGTTTCCGCTTTGGGCTTCGTTTCCCGCTCCACCCCTTTATCGTTGAGTTCCTTCTGGCCCACAACGTGGGCTTGTGCCAATTCTGCCCCAACGCTGTCGGGCTCCTTATCGGGTTCGTCGTCGTCTGCATGCTGAGGGGAGTGGCGCCCTCTCTCCGTCTCTTCGCCCAGTTCTACCGCCTGAGTCACCACTAATCGGGGGCGTGGATCTACATCAGCGCCCACCCGAAGATGACCCTGGTGTTGGGGTTGCCGAGCTCCCTGAAACGTTGGAAGGGGGAATATGTGTTTGTCACGTTCCCGTCGAGTGTACCTTTCCCGGTTCGGTGGGGAGCGGCCGGCGCGGTCATCCTCGATCTGGGTGAGCCGACTGCCGCCGAGCTGCAAACGGCGAAGGACCTGTTGGCGATTCCCGCGAGGGAGCGGACGATCGACGTCCTCTTTAGTGACCAAAACTTGCGCAAGACAGTGTGGCCCTTGGGTAAGCTCTCCGAGCATTCGCCATTCTAGGTTGCTCGGGCTCTTCTCGGTCTCTTACTCCTTCTTCGGGTACAGGTGGGTTCCCTCTCGGTCCTTCTCCCGCCAGCACTTACGTGCAGGCCCCAGATCCGGATCCGCGTAGGAGGGATCATGTGCTGGAGGTCCGAAAGAAGCAGCGGGCCGTGACCTCGACTGGAGGCTCCAAAAGGAAGAAGGGGCCATCTCCCTCTATCCCCTTGTTGGGGTCTTCCAAGAGGGCCCGCGAGGGGGTCGAGGGAGTTGTCGTCCCGCCGCCTGTCGATCAGCTCCGACCTGCCCCCGTTGAGGTTGCCTGGCCGTGGGTCGGCCCTTCGCCTCTCCCGGACGGTTCTCTCCCTGATGCCTACGATCGGTATCTAGGCGCGTTCCGCTCCAACCCCGGCGAGTTTCCTTCGTCAGGGGAAGGCCTTCTTCGTCCACACTTCCCGGTGGGGGAGAAGGAATCTGTGTTTTTGAGCCGCGGAGCCGCCGCGTGAGTGGCCGAGAACAGTTGCCTCCCTCCCGATCAGGCTGCGCTGGATGGAGTTAGAGGTGACTGCTTGGCCACCTTCGTGATTCAGGCTGGCAAACAGGTAGAGTGTCTCTGCTTGTCCTCCCTCCAGCTGCTTTCGCCGTCTCACCTTTGTCGCCTTGGTGCAGTTGTCCTCGGTGGGTCTCTCGATGAGGCGCCAGTTTGCGGTGCTTCCCAGGGCCAAATCCGACGCCAGGCGAGATCTCGAGGCTCACGGTGATGAGGAAGAGGCAGGTCAGTTAGAGGATGTGCGGGTTAGGTCCTTGGAGACCCGCGTAACTGAGCTGTCTTCTGCCTTGGAAGAGGCGGACCGGGAGAGGGACTTAGCTCTGACTGCAAAGTCAGAGGCCGAGGCGCGGGTCGCCGAGCTTTTGGGAGATGCCGACACGTCTGGGGGAGCCGATAAGATCCCCGTCTCCGTTGCTGCCCCCGAGGCCCCGGAGCTCTCCGATCGTCTGGAGGTGGCGGAGGAGCAGGTGAGGGCTCTCCTTGCTCAGCTCGGCGAGAGATCCCGGGAGATCGAGGAGGAGAGGGCGGAGCACCAACGCCAGATCGAGACCTTAGAGGCTCGGGTGCGTGGGCTTGAGGAGGTGGATCCATCTCGGATCGCCCAAGACGTCGTGGCTGAGTATGCCACCTCCTTCGTAGAGTCCGCCTTGGCGGAGGCGTTCGAGAAGGGCTTCGTCCGGTGTCAATCTGAGATCCAGAAGAAGTTCCCGCTCTCGGGAGTCAACTTCGAGGATCTTCAGATGCACTCTGACGGCAAACGGAGTGTGGGGGATGGCCCAAGCGGACTGCCAGCCTGTGGCTCCACGGGTGCCCCTGGAGATGAATGAGGGAGGGGAATGCCCCTCGGCCTCTTCGTGTGTCTCTCTGTACATATTTTTGCTTATCTGGAAAGGAACGAACTTAAATAAATTTATTTCACAGAAAACAATACATTTATTGAAAGTACTTGCGTAAATGTTCTACATTCCAGGCGTGAGTGAGAATCCTCCCCTCCATATTGGCTAGACGGTAGGTTGCAGGTCCGAGGACCTCGACGACTTTGTAGGGTCCCTCCCATTTAGCCGTGAGCTTCCCTTTGCGAGCGGTATCCGGGTTGAAGCCTGCTTTCCGGAGGACCAGGTCCCCAAGGTGGAAGCCTCTGCCCCTGACCCGAGTATTGTAGTATCGGGCCACCTTCTGCTTCTGGCGGATGATGGTGGCCAGTGCTTGCTCCCGCCGCTCGCCGAGGAGCTCCAGACTGAGCTCCAGACCTTGCGAGTTCCTGTCTTCGTCAAAGCATTTGAGGCGGAGAGATTCTTCACCCAACTCGACCGGTACCACCGCCTCGGCCCCATAGGCAAGCATGAACGGTGTCTCGCCGGTGGCCTCCTTGTGGGTCGTCCGGTATGACCAGAGTATCCCAGGGAGCTCTTCCGGCCAGCTTCCTTCGGCGTCCTTCACTTTCTTTCGGAGGGGCTCTATAATGCATTTGTTGGCTGCTTCCGCCATTCTGTTGGTCTGGGGGTGCGCTACAGAGGCGAAGAGAAGCTTGATCCCCCATTCCGCGCAAAAGTCTTTGAACCCCGCAGAGTCGAATTGTTTCCCGTTGTCTGTGACGATGGACCGTGGCACTCCGAATCTGGAGATGATGGAAGTCAATACGAAGCTTTTCGCTTTCTTCCACGTGATGGTGGCCAATGGTTCCACCTCGATCCACTTGGCAAAGTAGTCCACCGCCACAATCAGATACTTCCGCTGCCCCCGGCCCGGCTTAAACGGTCCGAGGATGTCGAGTCCCCATTTCGCAAATGGGATGGGGCTCACGATAGGGATGAGCTCCGATGGGGGAGTTGAGGTGTGGTGGACATACCTCTGGCATTCCTGGCACTTTTGGACGTAGTTTGTTGCGTGTTGGACCAGGGTTGGCCAGTAGTATCCCTGCCTCAAGATTTTCTGTGCAACCATCTTGCCCCCGTGGTGATTTCCGCAGACCCCTTCGTGAACCTCCCGTAGGACGTAGTCAGCTTCTTGCGGTCCGATGCATTTCAGGTAAGGGAGGACGTCAGCCTTCGTCCAGCGCCTCCGGTAGAGCGTCCCCTCATGGATCACGTATCGGAGCACCTTCCTCTCCAGGGTCCGACGCTCGTCCCAGTCCGTCGGCACCTCCCCATGAGTGAGGTACCGCATGATCGGGTCCATCCAGGTGGGATCTTGGTCGATCGCCATCACCTCCCGCTCTTCCGTGCTGGGGGACTGCAGGTTCTCCATGTAGATGGTGCGGCCCAGCTCCTTAGGCGAGGACGAGGCTAGTTTCGACAATGCGTCCGCCCATGCGTTCTCCGACTGCGGGAGATGCAAGACTTCCACGTTTTTGAACCTGGAGAACGCCGCTTTGGCGACGGTGTGATACCTCTGCATCGCCTCCTCCCGCGCCTCGTAACTTCCCAAAAGTTGGTTGACAATGAGCTTCGAGTCACTGAGGATGCGCACAGACTCGGCCCCGAACTCCCGGGCCAGCCTCAGGCCGTTGATCACCGCTTCGTACTCCGCCACGTTGTTGGTAGCCGGGAACTCAAACCGCAACGCGTATTCCACGATGTTCCCTTCCGGAGACCGGATCGCGATCCCAGCCCTGCCTCCTGACTGTGTGGCCGATCCGTCCACATGGACTATCCACGCTCCTGGGACTCCTGACTGGAGGTGGTCAGCCGAAAGAAAAGACAAGGGTTGGGCGATTACCGTTGCTGGGCCTTCTTCCTCCGGGGACGTTCTCCTTCCGTCGTACATTCAGCGATGAAGTCAGCCAAGGCCTGCCCTTTGATGGCCGTGCGCGGTTTGAATCGGAGGTCGAACTCGCTCAATTCCACCCCCCAGTTTAGCATCCTTCCCATTCGATCGAATCTCTTGATATTCTGCTCCAGTTGGGAGTCGGTCAAGACCAGTATGGTGTGGGCTTGGAAATAGGGCCTGAGCCTTCGCGCTGAGAGGACGAGGGCGTACGCCAGTTTCTCCATGGGCGAGTACCGCACCTCCGCCCCCTTCAAGATCCGGCTCGTGTAGTATACCGGCCACTGCACCCCACCGTCTTCCCGGATCAGCACCGAGCTCACTGCTTCCTCCGCGCACGCCAGGTAAAGGCTTAACGACTCCCCTTCCCGTGGCTTGGACAGGAGAGGCGGGCTGCAGAGATATTCCTTGAGATCCGCAAACGCCCTGGAGCAATCTTCGTCCCATAGTATCGTCTTCCTGTTGTCCGATGGTTCCACGATCGCTTTCCTCGGAACTTTGAAGAAGGGGAGCGATCTTTCCGCCGATTTGGAAAGGAATCGCCCCAAGGCTGCGATGCGCCCATTCAGCCTCTGCAGTTCTTTGATCGTCGTCGGCTCACGCATGTTGATCAGTGCCTCGATCTTGTCAGGATTAGCTTCAATGCCACGGTTAGTTATCATAAATCCCAAGAATTTGCCAGATCTTACCCCCAACGTGCACTTCGTGGGGTTGAGTTGAATGTTGTGTCGCCGCAACCGCTCGAAGGTTTCACGAAGGTCGGCGATGTGGTCCTCCGGCTTTCTCGACTTGACAAGCATGTCATCGACGTAGACCTCCAGGTTCCTTCCAATCTGGGAGTAGAAAACCTTGTTGACCATTCTCTGGTAGGTGGCCCCTGCGTTCTTCAAGCCAAAGGGCATCTTCTTGTAGCAGTATGTTCCCCGGTCCGTCGTGAAGGCTGTCATCTCTTCGTCACGGGGATCCATCTGGACTTGATTGTACCCTGAGTAGGCGTCCATGAAGCTAAGCATCTCGTACCCCGAGGTGTTGTCCACCAGGTGGTCAATGCGCGGTAGGGGGTAGCTGTCCTTGGGACAGGCTTTGTTGAGGTCACTGAAGTCCACACACATTCGCCACTTCCCGTTGGGTTTCTTGACCATCACCACGTTTGATAGCCACTCCGGGTACCAGACCTCTCGTATGAAGCCGGCGTCGAGGAGACGCTCCACTTCCTCGGAGGCCGCCTTCATCTTCTCGCCGCCCAGGTTCCGCTTCTTCTGCCTGACCGGCTTGAAGTTGGGGTCAGCGTTGATCTGGTGGACGATCACCTGGGGATCTACGCCGGGCATGTCCTCTGGTGACCAAGCAAAGACGTCTAGGTTCGCCTCCAGGCACTCGACCAGTTGGCTCCTCAGGTCGTGGCTTAGCCCTCTCCCGATCGAGACGAACCGGCCCTCGACGTCCGTGACCGGGATCTGCTCTTGCTCCTCCGCAGGGGTGGGTCTCGGCCCGCCCCTTAAGTCGAGTGCGGCCATCCGGTCGACTAGACGATCTTCGGGACCTTCCTCAGCCAGTTGATAGCAGGTATTCGGTCTCCCCGCGTCGCCTTCGATTTGCCCCATCCCCCTGGGTGTTCGGAACTTGATAGTCTGATGGAGGGTCGAGACAACCGCGCCGATGGCGTTGAGAAGGGGTCGGCCGATGATCCCGTTGTATTCCGACCCGATCCCCAATACGATGAATTCTACCGCCAGGGTCACCGAGTCTGGTGGGCCTCCGAGTGTTACCGGTAGATTGATCGTGCCGATGATGGGGGTGGAATGACCCGTGAATCCCACCACGGGACCCGAGCGAGGTCGCAAGTCATCCTTCCGCCGCCCCATCTTCTCCAGGGTTGACATGAAGAGGACGTTGCAGGAGCCGCCGGTGTCTACGAGCAGTCGCCGTACCATGGTTGTGTCGATGATCACCGACACCACCAAAGCTACGTCCGAGCTGCGCGCCGTTACAGACGTGCTCGGCCTCCCGACCGGTAGGGCCGGAGAGGGTCTCTCGGTCCTCTCCTCACGATCCTCCTCGCGTTGGGCCCGGGCCCACTCTTGCCAACGATGGCGGGCCCTGTCGCTTCGCGTCTGAGCCTTGCTCTCCTTTCGACGAGACGGGTGAAGCCGTGTCATTGCAGGTGTGGTTTGTTTCTTCGTGGGACAGTTCGTTCCCACAGACGGCGCCAGATGTTTCAGAGTGTTTTCTCACTACAAAAGCGTTGACCGTGGATTACCCGGTCAACGTGGTCAAGGGGCCGACTTGGGTCCCTCGGGTGCATCGAGTCAGCGCAGACACGGCGCGAATCGGAGTTGCGGATGACGTGGAGCGCGTCGGCTGGGCCGAATCAGGATCCTCGGCCGCAAGGGGGGCGAGGGGAAGCCTCGGCCCGGTGTGAGACGCTCGGCCTCGGACAATCGGACGACGAGGGGTAGCCTCGGCGCCTCGTGAGCGGAGGGGAAGCCTCGGCTCGGACGGACGTGCTCGGCCTCGGTCGGTCGGACGACGAGGGGTAGCCTCGGTCGTCCTGCTTGATGCGTGGCCGACGTGGGGTGGAGGGGAAGCCTCGGCCCGTGGATCTGATGTCCTCCTGCGTAGACGAGAACACTCGTCAGGGGGGCCGGACCTTGGTTCCGGCCAAATCCCCTCCGATGCCTAAGTCAGACGATGATTTGAAAGAGGAGACTCGGCGGAGACGGTTCGACTCGTGAGGAGATCGGAACGACGTCTACCGGCGCGAGCGGGGGAGGAAGGAGAAGAAATGGGGGAACTAGGTCGTTGATGGAGTACCTTAGGTTTTAGTTACCTGAGATGTCGTCCTCTGTCCAGTCATCCTTCTAGCCCTTTTATAGACCTCCCGTCGTGACTGCCCACGACTCATGTCCCTCGTCCGCCCCCAATCGTGCCCCCTCAATCCGCCCCCCCTTCGCCGCTTCCTGCGCCATCCCAGCATCTCCGCATAACGGCCGTTAAGTGGTAACGGGCCAGGGGGGAACGGTTATCGCTGGGGTGGGCGAGTGATTTGCGCGTTATCGGGGCCGGGTCGGATCGATACTCGGGGGGTCCTTTATTGGGCCTTATCGGACGGGCCAGATCGCGCAGATGGGCTTCTGATCGGCAGTCGGGTTCTTGGGCTCGTGTCTTTCGGGCTTCGGCCAAATAGGCGTAACACCTTGCTTTTAATTTCCCGAATTATTATTATGTTTCAACCTTTCCAAATTACTTAGCTTTAATTCTCTAATAATTATTATTAAAAACAAATCTTTTTAAAATTCAAAAACTTTCCTATTATCTCTTGCTAATAAATATTCCTTAATCAATCCTATTTAAAACAAATCCTTTTATTTTTATTTAAAACTATTTCCATTTATTAAACCCTTCTAAATTTTTCACTAACCCTAAGCCATAGAACTCACGCAACACACGCACACGCAAGCCCTAGAAGCCTAGCCTATTCTCTCACGCAACTATCAAACCCATGCCCTTCGTGTAAAACCCTAGGCTTTCATTTTCTTTTTAAAACCTACTCTACTCTACACAAAGCCCTATCCCTAGCCTCCATAAACCAAGACAACCCAGGAGCAGCTCACGCAACCCTCATTCTAATAATAAATACCCTAAGGCTAGCACTAAACCCTACAGCCCCTACCCTTAAAGGAAACCTACGCAGCTCTCTCCCATCTACTAAAAGCCCTGACTCAATCTAAAAACCCTACCCCCTCGACAGCAGGCCATTACCGGCGACCACAAGACCCCAGCCCGCAAATACCCTACCGTCGACGCAACACCTTCCCTCCGGCCACCCCCACTCTCGCAACACATATGCGCCTGCCCTCCCCTCCACCTGCAGACCACCGCCTCCCTGCCTGCAACCTCCCCGCAGTCGCACCCCACTCTCCCGCGACCCCTGCCCCCGTATTTGCCCACCCTCCGCCCCATTTCGTCAACCAGAGTCGCTCTGGCCCCTCTTCCTTTTCCGATTGGCTTCCACCATCTCCGGTGGCCATCTCACAGTCGCCGCGCGCAGCCCCAGCCTCCCGCCTTCCATCCGACCTCCAGTGACCAGCCTCCGCCCTCGGAACCTCCCCGCACCGACGCCGGCAACCTCTCTCCCCACCTGCAACAATCAACACGTGAGTTGTCTAAACAGAAAAGTACTATTTTATGTAAGAGCAGTGCTCCTTAATGTAATAAAGATAAGAAGAAATTTTAAAGCGGACTGTTGTTTCTTTTATCACCCTGTTAGCACGTGATCAATTTTTGCTAATATTCAGTTTATATATGATTATTTGGCTAGTATATGTTGGGTTTAACCCAATGTTATAAGTAAGTTTATATAAAAACTATGTGTTTTTTTGTAGTTACACTGTTCATTATATCATATATATTAGTCACAGTTTATATGTTAGGGTTATATAATATATTAGTTTGTTTGATAGTTAGTTTAAAAAAATATGATTTTGTTGTTAGCTAGTAGTATGCAGTTTCTAATAGGTAGTGATACGTCTATTTTGCGGAGGCCCAATAGCATGGGCCCAAAGGCGCAGCATACTACGCGAAATCATGGGGGGTTCCAAGCCCACCAAACGAAGCCCGAAAGACACGAGCCCAGAAACCCGATTACCGATCGGAAGCCCATCTGCGAGATCGGGCCCGCCCGACAAAGCCTCCTAGAGGGTCCCTGAACGTCAAACCGACCCGACCCCGAAAACGCTCGAGTCACTCGCCCACTCCAGCGATAACCGTTCCCCCAGGCCCGCTGCCACTTAATGGCCGTTATGGGGAGGTGCTAGCATGGCGTGGGGAGCGGCGATGGGGAGGCGGATTGAGGGGGCACGATTGGAGGCGGACGAGGGACGTGAGTCATGGGCGGTCGCGACGAGAGGCCTATAAAAGGGCTAGGAGGACGACTGGACAAAGGACGGCATCTCAGGTAACAAAACCTAAGGTACTCCATCAACGACCTGGTTCCCCCACTCCATCTCCTTCCCCCCGCTCGCGCCGGAGGACGTCGTTCTGATCTCCTCTCGAGTCGAACCGTCCCCGCCGAGCCTCCTCTTTCAGATCGTCATCTGACTTAGGCATCGGAGGGGATTTGGACGGAACCAAGGTCCGCCCCCCCCCCCCCCCCCCCCCCCCCCCCCCGACGAGTGTTCTCGTCTGTTCAGGAAGACGTAAGACCCAAGTGCCGAGGCTTCCCCTTGGCTCCTCGCCGGCCGCGCATCAATCGAGACGACCGAGGCTACCCCTCGTCATCCGACGACCGAGGCCGAGCGCGCCCATCCAAGCCGAGGCTTCCCCTCCGCTCCGCGTCGGACGCACGCCAAGCCAAGGCGACCGAGGCTACTCCTCGTCGCCCGACCATCCGAGGCCGAGCACTTCACACCGGGCCGAGGCTTCCCCTCAGCCCCCTCTGAGGCCGAGGATCCAGACCCGGCCCAGCTGACGTGCTCTTCGTCGACTGCATCTCTGATTCGCGTCGTGTCTACACGTGCTCGATGCACTCAAGGGACCCAAATCGGCCCCTTGACCACGTTGACCGGGCAGTCCACGGTCAACGCTTCTGTAGTGAGAAAACACTCTGAAACATCTGGCGCCGTCTGTGGGAACGAACTATCCCACGAAAAAACAAACCGCACTTGCATTGGCACGCGCCTCCAACGGGAAGAGACGCATGCCCCCCATCCCGGAGGAGGGAAATGGCGCACCCAACAGCAACCTTGAGGGCGCACCCAATGGCAATCACCCCGCCCCCTCAGCCGAAGAGGCTGGCGAATCCGAGCTGGCCACGCAGGAGCAGCTCCGCGCCCTGGCCCAAGAGACCAACGCGAACATCCAGACGCTGGTCACAACGGTACAGCAGCTCATCGGCGCCGCGCCAGCCAACGGAGACCTGTTGGGCGACAGCCATCGTTGGGAGGGGGGCCCCCCGCTCCTACGGTCCGCTGTGGTCTCGATGCACGAAAACCGAAGACCGAACACGGAGCGTCGGTTCACACTACCCGGCTTCCACCAGGCGAGATCGCGCGCCTCCTCCCCTTATCGCGAAAGGAGCCAGAGGGGAACCGAATGCACGGGGGACGAATCGGTGACCGTGTCGTCTCGTCGGCCACGATCACTCCACCACAGAAGAAGTGATCGGCACCACTCGAGGGACCGATCACGACGAAGCGGAAGCTCCCGTCGGAGGAGCCGGGAACGCCGGATCAACCCCACCCCCAGTGTGGCGAGGGCCGTGGAGCCAGCCCAGCCAGCGCCTGTGCCACCACCACAACCGAACGAGCCCGAGGTAGGCGGGTGTCGGACCCCCGGAGGCATCCACGGAGACCGGTGCCCCCTGTCGCAGAGAATAACCGACGCGCGGGTCCCCTCTCGATTCAAGATCCCAACGCTAGGGAAGTACGACTGGATAGGAGATCCAGGGAACCATGTGATGGACTACGAGGGGGACATGTCCTTCCAGGGAGCCGATGTTACCCTGCTCTGCAGGGGCTTTTATTCGACCCTCAGGGGAGCGACGAGAACTTGGTACCGCAGCCTACCCAGCCGCTCCATCGACAGCTTCGAGGAACTCACCCAGCTGTTCTGCAAACAGTTCATGGCAGGGCGACAGGTAATGCCTGATGTTGAACATTTGTTTAACATAGTGTAGGGCCCGACCGAGCCGCTCCGACAATTTATGTGTCGCTTCAACGCTGAGCAGCTGAACGTAAACAGCCCTCCCGACCTCGTTGTCCAAACGGCCCTAAAGAAAGGGCTGCGTCATAGGGGCTTGAAGAAATCTCTGCATAATGATCCCCCGAAAGACCTCCCTGGGATCATGGCGAGGGCCGAGCGCTTCATGCTGACCGAGGAGACTTTGGCCATCGAGGCAGGAAAGGCCAGACGAGGGACGAAGCGCGGCGATAGCGAGCGCCGCAGCCCCGAAGGGTACCGGACAAAGAAGAGGGCGAGAAACAAGCAGCAGAGGGAGGATACGAGGGACGCCACCCCAGACGTCGTCCTCACTCAAGTGCAGAAGGAAGAGCGCGCTGATCGCCCCCCGCCGAAGACAAAAAGAGGGGGGGAAAATGGGGAAAAGTATTGCAAATACCACAGGGACAACGGCCACGACACTGAAGACTGCTGGCACCTAAAGAAGGACATTGAGAAGCTGATGAGCCAAGGGCACGCGAGGAACTTAGCCGATGAACCGGCCCACGGAGAAGGAACATCCATGCAGCCGGACAAAGGGAAGAAGGTCAACACCGTCCAAGGACCCCTCCGCATCATAGAGTTAGCAGGCGAGGCCCCCCCAGTCGCCGCCTAGTCGGGAGGGGATTATCTAGGTTCACATCCCTCCGTCTAGCTTTATTTCTTTTTTCCTCCAAATGTACTAGTCCAATAGGACCTTTAAGAGTACAAATGCACTCCATTTTCCTTTTCTTCATCTCCGACGGAATCAACATTTCGTTAAAGCTGCATAAGAGTGAAGACCGCCACCTCACCGGACGGGGGGTCAATTAAAACTGGTTCTAAGCCGAGGAGCTTCTCCTTCGCTGACCTACTCCATCGCCCGTAAGTCTGGGGGCAATTTCCCCAGCCAGCGCGGACGCCGACCGGTCCTAAGCCGAGGAACTTCACCCTCGCTGATCGACTCCATCGCTCGTAAGTCTGGGGGCAATCCCCCCAGCCAGCGCAGACGCCGACCGGTCCTAAGCCGAGGAGCTTCACCCTCGCTGACCGACTCCATCGCTCGTAAGTCTGGGGCAATTTCCCCAGCCAGCGCAGACGCCGACCGGTCCTAAGCCGAGGAGTTTCACCCTCGCTGACCGACTCCGTCGCTCGTAAGTCTTGGGGCAATCCCCCCAGCCAGCGCAGACGCCAACCGGTCCTAAGCCGATGAACTTCACCCTCGCTGACCGACTCCATCGCTCGTAAGTCTGGGGGCAATTCCCCCAGCCAGCGTAGACGCCGACCGGCCCTGAGCTTCACCCTCGCTGACCGACTCCATTGCTCATAGGACTGGGGGCAGCCCCCCCAGCCAATAAGGACGTCAACCGACTTGTCCACTCGAGGGGCAAGGGGCGATCTCCTGGAGGAAGGAGGCAAGCGACCACCATCAGCAGAGGAGCCGAGGTCGCAGCAACAAAGCAAAATGCACGGAAAATTCAAGTAGGTCAATTTCATTTCCAACAGTTAACCAAGGTACAAAAGTGTGTCTTTTTTACAGGAAATCGAAGTGGAGAAACCTCCTTACAAATAATCCACTCTCGGCGAACAGCGAAATTCGTCACCCACGAAAACTAGGGTAACGCCAGCGGAACAAAACTTGTCGACCAAGAGCACAAAATTGCTGGCTTAAACGAACACCCTTGCAATCAGCAATTGTTTGCCCTGAATCAGAGAGCCGGTAAAGATGCCAATGGAGATTGCGAGGTCAGGGATCCATTTCAAGTAGGCCGGGCCAAAGCGAAGCGGATGCTAAAAAATTTGAGGGTAAGAACAAGGATGACAGGCCGGGAAGGACGACCTAGGGGACCCGCGCTCGGGAGGACGCATCCTCGGGCGCCTCGCCCTGCTCGGAGCGAGGGGGATCGACAGGCGGAGGGGCTTGCCGGACGCGCTCCGCACAATCCCGGAAGGAAGACTGGACGACTTCGACGATCCGGGGGCCGATAAGGTCTTCATACTTACCGAAGGCCTCCATGAGGACCTCGAAGATCCTCTCCCCCAGAATCCCGACGACGCCCCTCTCCACCTCATCCGCGAACCGCGCCACCTGACGTCGATCCGACAGTTCCCTCTGAAACTCCTCCCTCTCCAGGCGGAACGACTCCGCCGCTTCCCCGGCCGACCGCCGAGCGTCCTCCAACTCTCCCTGAAGGTCGGCCACTCGTCCCTCTAGCTCGGCCACCCGGAGCTTGAGTTGCCGAGACTCCATCTGGGCCGCCACCGCAGCTACCTCCGCCGCCCCAGCCCGCTCGTGGTCCTTCGCAGAGGATTCCTCCAGCTCCCTCAAACGGACAGCTCGACGCTGCGACTCGACAGCGAGTGTTGAACCCTGAACGACAAGACATGAGCCAAGAAGAGAGCGAAGGAAAGAAAGGGACAGCGGGATAGCCAGACCTGCTAAAGGATCCAGACCAAGGTGTCTGACACCTTGTCGGCGGGGGCCCTCTCAAGGAGACTACGGTCCCGGGGGAGGACGGAGCCCTCGGCCAACCGCTGAGCCAAGGCTCGGTCGACAAACACCGAATCCCCGGGGGTGACCTCGAGGGAGGCCGAGCTGCTTGCTAACAGGGCACCGATTCCCGATAATGGAGGCGGAGACATGGCGACGGGGGTGGCTGTCAGGGCCACTGGCAGATCCTCGACGGCCACCACCGGGGGCACGGAGCACACCGGACTGGAGGGATCCACGCCTTCCTTCCTCCTCTTCCCTCCGTGAGGCTCGGCAGGTGCCGAAGGGGAGCGCCTCCGCCTCGTGCCACCTCCACCCTCAGGGACAAGAGGGGGCACGCCAAGCGCAAGAGGAGCTGCACCGGACCCGTCGTTACCCCCCGCCACTTGGGCCGGTGGGACGGGTCCGGCCCTTGCAATCCCCCCGGGGAGGAGACAACCAGAAGAAGAGGCGGGAGGCGCGGCCACCACCTTGCCCACGGTGGGCTTGGCTCGACGCACCTCCTCCTCAACGGTCCGCCGAGGTGCCCTTCCCGAGATGCTACCTCGGCTCCGAGCGGCTCCACGCCGAATCAGCTCATCAACGTTACGGGTGAACTCGTGACCAGCCATTCCTGCAAGCGAAACCGAAATCAGGGTAAGCCACGGGTCAATCCAGGACTGAAAAAGCGACCTACCCGGAGACCACAAGACGGCCTTCAGGAGTAGGTCGTCCAGCAAAGGACAGATAGACTTCGCCTCCAAAGGGAGGGCCGACAGCAGCGCGACGGCCGCCTGATCAGCCTCGGAGAGGGTTAGCGTTGCGCAAGGCCGACCTGACCTACCCCAACCTGTCAAAATCTGAGCATCCTCAAGGAAGACCATGAAGACATAATCCGAGCTCCAATCCCCCGCCCAGTGGGGTAGCCCGATCAGGCATTCCCTCCCCGCGCGGGCTCGGAGGTGCAGCCATGACCCTAGACCGACCACCTGGATCTGATAAAAATAGAAGAGGAGGGGAAGAGATGGCTCCAGACCGCGAGTGCAGCAGAGCATCACAAAAGCCTGTTAGAACCGCAACCGAACAGGGGGTAAACTGGCAAAGGGGCACCATGAGGTACTCCATGACTTGGATAAAGAAGGGATTGAGCGGGAAACGAAGACCCAGACGGAACATCTCGACGTAAACGCCGACTTCGTTGCTCCTCGGAAGACAGATCCGCTCGTCGATGAAAGGGACTCGAACATCATACGGGTGACAGAGGTACCTTCCTCGAATCTCCGCAGCCGCCAGAAAAGAAGTCCTTGACGGCGTTCTGAGGACAACCGGAGGTACATTAAGCCGCACGGCAGCCGACGCCACATCACCGCCAGCATAGTCTGGGAAGAGCTTCCCATTCCCTTTATCTCGGAGGGAACGGCTCCCCGAGGAGGAACCGAATCCCACAGATCGGGGCCCGCCACGCCTGGACTCAGGAGGATCCCTCACCCCTTGGCTAGAGCCACCTATCCTAAGAGCAGCCATAATATGAAGATGGGAAAGGAGTTACCTTTTTGTTTATTTGGAGAAGGCAAGGAAACGAAGGCGGCGGAAGACTCCGAGTTGGTGGAAAGCCTGGAACAGAGAGAAGAGCGAGGAAGAAGTTGGGATCAAAGCAGCCGGGGCACTTATATACAAGACCCAGGGGCGAATTCGAAACGCCTGACAGCAACGCGTGACAAGCCTCAAAGAGCCGGCGGCGTTTCGAAATCGGCGCCAAGGGAAGTCCTATCGATCCGCCTCATCATAACCTTCATTTATGACCGCGCCTCGACTGACGCACCAATCGGAACCCCAGGAGTCACATCGGTCGAACCGAGCCGGCCAAGGCCGATCGGCCCCACCGATGGGGGCAATTGATACGTCTATTTTGCGGAGGCCCAACAACATGGGCCCAAAGGCGCAGCATACTACGCGAAATCATGGGGGGTCCAAGCCCACCAAACGAAGCCCGAAAGACACGAGCCCAGAAACCCGACTACCGATCGGAAGCCCATCTGCGAGATCGGGCCCGCCCGACAAAGCCCCCTAGAGGGCCCCCGAACGTCAAACCGACCCGACCCCGAAAACACGCGAGTCACTCGCCCACTCCAGCGATAACCGTTCCCCCAGGCCCGCTGCCACTTAATGGCCGTTATGGGGAGGTGCTAGCATGGCGTGGGGAGCGGCGATGGGGAGGCGGATTGAGGGGGCACGATTGGAGGCGGACGAGGGACGTGAGTCATGGGCGGTCGCGACGAGAGGCCTATAAAAGGGCTAGGAGGACGACTGGACAAAGGACTGCATCTCAGGAAGCAAAACCTAAGGTACTCCATCAACGACCTGGTTCCCCCACTCCATCTCCTTCCCCCCGCTCGCGCCGGAGGACGTCGTTCCGATCTCCTCTCGAGTCGAACCGTCCCCGCCGAGCCTCCTCTTTCAGATCGTCATCTGAATTAGGCATCAGAGGGGATTTGGCCGGAACCAAGGTCTGGCCCCCCTGACGAGTGTTCTCGTCTATTCAGAAAGACGTAAGACCCAAGTGCCGAGGCTTCCCCTCGGCTCCTCGCCGGCCGCGCATCAATCGAGACGACCGAGGCTACCCCTCGTCATCCGACGACCGAGGCCGAGCGCACCCATCCGAGCCGAGGCTTCCCCTCCGCTCCGTGTCGGACGCATGCCAAGCCAAGGCGACCGAGGCTACCCCTCGTCGCCCGACCGTCCGAGGCCGAGCACTTCACACCGGGCTGAGGCTTCCCCTCAGCCCCCTCTGAGGCCGAGGATCCAGACCCGGCCCAGCTGATGTGCTCTTCGTCGACTGCATCTCCGATTCGCATCGTGTCTACACGTGCTCAACGCACCCGAGGGACCCAAATCGGCCCCTTGACCACGTTGACCGGGCAGTCCACGGTCAACGCTTCTGTAATGAGAAAACACTCTGAAACAGGTAGTAATGTTAGGGCTAGTTGATATAAGCTGTGTCTTGTTATCTTGTTAGTATTATTATAATAGTTAGTGTTAGTTTTAATATAAAATTTTGTTTAATATCATGACTAGTAAAGCTTATATACATTAGCTGTTACCCTCTATTAATTATTATATAGGTTAGTTTATTAATACCTCTGTGTATATCCATTACTATAACCGAATATGTTAGTGTCCCAGTGTAACGGTCACTTTCCGACCGTACATATTTTAGCGCGTATCTGTGTTTCGAATGCGTGTTGTGTATTTGATTTTTATTATTGTTTTCCGTAGTTCGGACGCGAGATCGAACCTCGTATACACAATTCTCTCGGAGGCGCGATCGCCCTGGTATTTTCCTTGTAATTTTTGGATGTCGTGGGTCCAACCTGCTATAACATTATTATCCATCAATAAAACTTTTTATTAAAAAAACAATTCATTTCAAATTTCAAAACCCAGCTTACGTTTTAAAAAGAAACCGAATCATATCATTAAAAAAAATCAAGGTTGTTAGATAAAATCAAATCTTTTAAACTAATAACTATTAATTATCATATAATCTAATAACTAAGTTAATGCTGTTAGTTTCAAATGAACCAACTACTTTATAAAAAAAATTCAAAAACAAATCTAAATCCTATAAGATCCCAACGGCCTGCTCCATGCTCCCCATGTTCCCCATATCCCCTCCCACGTCTCTCTCTCTCTCTCTCTCTCTCTCTCTCTCTCTCTCTCTCTCTCTCCTCTGTACAAAAACCCAAGAGGCCGAATACTGTCTTTCTCCCATCAAAAAACGCAAGAAATTCCCAAGCGCCTGCTCCCCTCCGTTCAAACCCCACAGACGCAACCTCTCCCCTCTTTCCCACGGACAAGCTCCAGCGCCCAGGCCACCCACACTGCAGTGAGGCCAGTGCCTCTTCCCCACATCTCCGACAGCATCGCTGTCGTGCGACAAGACCACGACATCCCACGACTACAACCTCCGACCCATCGACGCTACCCGCCGTATCACCGTCGCTCGTCGCCTTTCAATCTGCAACTAAATCACGTAAGTATTATAATCCTACAAGTTAATTACTTAGTTATAGGAACTGTTGCATGTATTATCATGATGTAAGACGTTAGTAATGTATACATACTGTTAGTGTTAACATGTTATATTGGATGACCAGAAGAATAGTTATTAAGTAAGTTAGATTATTAAATAAATTATTTCTTAAGTCATTACTAAGTGAATATATATATGAAACCTGATGAATAAGCCGAGTGATATAAGAAATTACTTGATAAACATGAGTAGGAATCTGTGAGCACAATATTATGTTGTTATAATTTTAAGGGTTGATCCCGATTATTTAAAGAACACTAGTTTTATGTTATGATGACACATTATTTGAGGATGCTAATTTATTACATAGATAGGAACATTTAGTTATTCACTCCTTTAGAAAGCCCAGTTCATAAGATTCATTATCAGTAAGTTAACATATGTAATGAGCTGGTTTCTTTGTTATTTCCTACTAGTTCTGATACGGAGGGCAATGACTCTAGCACTTGGACTTGCGCACAACAAAGATCCAAATCACAGACCATGAGACATAAACAGCCAACAAATTATGCACGAAAACTATTATCTTGCTAAAAGTAAATATTACTGCGATGTATATCCTGTTTTCTGTGCATGGGACCATTAAGATCATGGCTCTTATATATATATCTAAAGATTAAAAGGAGGGGCATTAGTTAATGAGATATTCCTAAATGAACAGACTTCATTATGAGAACGGTAACATATATAAATAGTACCACATTTAGTTTTAGGTTATAAAACATGAAAGTTAATCTGTTAGTAAACTATGTTCAAGGTGAGTAAACAGTCACAATAATGCATTAGCAGTAGAATGTTAGTGCATAAACAGTAACGTTAGTTAATAATATGATTCGAACACCCTAGGGTAGAGTACCTAATAAAAAGTGGATCCTTAGACAATGTATTAATTGTTTAACATTCTAATTCTGTCGAAGCAAATCTAATCCGGACATTTGTTTAATCAAACAGAGAACTAGTCGCTCCATAGCGTAACGCTCGACGAGACGAACCCACGACAACCGACATCAACGGAAACAGGCAAGTGATACCTGCCAGTGTTATTTAGGCCACGTTTAGGCCAATTTTGTGTACTAGCGTAAAAGAGACTAGGCGATGAAATTATAGTCGCCTAGACGCATTATTAGATCTAGCTTGACAATGAAGCTTGATCCGACACCTTTACCATGCTTTCATTCATGCTGCCATGTCACGTTTACTTTCGATTAACTGTACGCATTCTTATCTGCATTTTTGCCATTGCATTCATGCATCTAAATGTCATCATGATTGTGTAGCACACGCTACAATAAAATTGTAACTAATGAGGCTAGGCACCTGCTTTGCAGACACATCCCTATGACAATAACACTTCTTGGCTCGTGATCCAGAAGAAGGGGGCCAGTCCATATACACGTGGAGGGGTAGGGTTAAACGATCGCTTGAGCGTAGAAGTGAGCCCGTACATCCACTTCAGCCAAAAGACGAAAACTCTGTGCACAAAGTGATAAATCGGTGAATCGTGAAATAGTGTTTTCGTAGTTTCGCTACGAAGTGCATGTTTGCTTCATCATGTCATTTAATTGTTGCACTTTTATATGCCATGTCATATCATTATGTAGAACTGCTAGTCGCTTTACTTTAATTTAAATCCTTGCACAAAAAGTCCTCTGCTTCCTTTTGGGAGACTTTTGCTGACATATGCCCTCTTCTCTTTGGGTGTCACATGTCAGGTTCTGAGTCAGAGGTAGCTACAGAGGGCGAGTAGTTTACAGACGTTGAGTTTGAGGTACCAGTGGAGACCGAGTTCGAGGACACTGGTGACCAGTCCTAGACTTACTTGGGGTTTCCTTTTAGTTGTTGTTGCTTTCAGTAGTTGCGGTTAGTTTTTGATTTGTATCACCCATCACTCTACTTTATGTTTCGTCCATGATTTAGGCCTTTTGTTCAGTCTTGGTACTTTGTGACTATTGTGTGATATTTGGAATATTTGTTGGATGTCTGGTGGATGTTTCTTGTCTGCCCTTATTTATCATTATTGTTGTTTCTTCGCAATGCAAGGACCTGCCATTTTTATAGTACATGGACGCTTATCAGACTTGCAGCTTCACAACTCCAAGTCTGAGCGGACCTTCTCACGTCTCGCCTTCCATACTTGGGAAGCGGGGCGTGACAGGTTTTGTTGGCGGCCCATGCAGGTCCTTTTCTTGCATCCGCAAAATATTGGAACAATAATAATGATAAACAACATCCAATTAAATATTCGGAACATACGTGTCATGATTAAGTCTAATCTAAACGGTTTCTTGTCTTAGATGGCGGGAAGACGCAACGCCCGTACTGGTAGTAGACCTAGAGCTGGTGGTGGAGTAGGACGTGTTGCGGATGCTGATAGAGAACCCACCACGGTTGAGATGATGAGGATGATGCATCAGATGATGCAGGTTCAGCAGGGGATGCTACAGAATGCCCCTCGCTTCGAACAGGGAGCGAAGCAGTTTCGGGAGCTGGGCCCGACTTATTTCACTGGGTCGGAAGGACCATTAGCTGTGGACGAGTAGATGAAGAATACAGTGGTAATCTGCTTCTCTCGAAGGTTAACCCGACTGGATGGGTTGACTTGGTGAAGAAGCAACTGAAAGATAATGCTCGTAGCTGGTGGGAGTCAGAGGAGCAGATGCTAGAGAAACCGATTTGATGGGACACTTTCAAAGCAAGATTTGATGAGGAGTATTTCCCTCGAGCTGCGAGGAGGGAGCTGATGTAGCAGTTTAACAGTCTGAAGCAGGGAAACCTGACGGTGGATCAGTACCACCAAGAGTTCACGAGACTGAGTCGCTTTGAGCCAAAGATGGTGGTGACTGTGGAGGATTGAGCTCAGAGATTCTTACAGGGTTTATCTATGGAGCTGCAGAGTCTGATGTACTCTTCGGACTTGGATTCTTACCAGAAGTTGCTGATAGGTGCCAAGAGGCAGGAGCTGATTGCCAATCATAGGAGAGGACAGTATTCAGGTGCTGGAAAGAGGCCTATGGAGCAGGCCAGAGCTGTGATTGGGCCAGTGATGCGGCCTAATCAGTTCGTGCAGTTTAATTGGCCAGGTGGGCCTAGTCTGAAGATGTGCAATCATTGCGACAAGATAGGTCACGTGAAGGACCAGTGCAGGAGGCTTCTGGGTCAGTGCTTGATTTGTGGCGATGCTTCGCATACCTTGAAGGATTGCCCGAGTGCTAAGCAGCCGTGGAAGGCACCATTCAAAGTTCAGCATCAGAGAGCTCTAGTAGCCACTGGACGTGGAGCGCCTCTCATTCCCCAGAAGCAGGCATTTCAGCAGGCCGTTCTGCCTAGGAGGCAAGCTTTCACAATGACCGCAGTAGAGGCGGAGGCTGAGGATGGTGTTATTGCAGGTAATCCTCAGACTAGTCTTTACTTTTCTTTAGTTGATCTTGCATGTTAGATTAGAACTTGTTTGCTAGAATAGGTTTTGATTGTTAGTTTGTTTGTTAGGAGTTATCCTGGTTTGTGCATTTCCCGCTCGAGTTCTCTTCGACTCTGGTGCATCCATGTGCATCTTATCTCAGAGATTCGTGGACAAGAACTCTTTGTCGACTTCCCCTCTTTCCAAGAGTTGGGATATCGCTACAGGGAATGGTGTGATCTCAGTGTCTCTTGGATGTCAATCTTGTCCATTGGTAGTTTGTGGACTCGAGCTCTACGCCGATTTTATCGTCCATGACATTACCAACTATGACGCTGTTCTTGGGATGGATTGGCTTAGTTGCTTCTACGATACGATTGACTGTCAACAGAAGAAGGTGGTGTTCGAGATTCCCGGTTATCCGACTTTCGAGTTCAGTAGCGGGAGCAGTTCGCTTGGGCCTGTCAGATTTCGGGCCAAGCCAGTGGTGGAGCTAGTAGATATGCAGATGGAGGTGACTAGACCAGCTGTGGTGAGGGATTTCGATGACGTTTTCCCCGAGGAGATTTCAGGACTGGCGCCCGATCGAGCTCTTGAATTTTCGATTGATCTTATTCCGAGAGCGCAGCCCATATCGAAAGCACCATATCGTATGGCTCCGGCAAAGTTGGAGGAGCTACGTAAACAGTTGGATGAGCTTCTGTAGAAGGGTTACATCAATCCGAGTGTGTCTTCGTGGGGAGCACCCGTTCTATTGGTGAAGAAGAAGGATGGTTCACGTCGGATGTGCGTGGATTACAGAGAGTTGAATGTTGTCACCATCAAGAACAAGTATCCATTGCTACAGATCGACGAAATTTTTGATCAGCTTGGAGGATTGAGGGTATTCTCTAAATTGGATCTCATGAGCGGATATCACCAGTTGAGGGTGAAGAAGGAAGCTGTGCAGAAGACAGCGTTTAGAACGAAGTATGGACATTACGAGTTCGTGGTTATGCCTTTCAGTGTGACCAACGCACCCGCGGTTTTCATGAATCTGATGAACCTGATATTTTATGACTTCTTAGATAAGTTTGTCGTTATCTTTATTGACGAAATCTTGATCTATTCGAAGTCGGAAGAGGAGCACGTTGAGCACTTGAGGACTGTTCTGGAGATCTTGAGGAAGCATCAGTTGTATGCGAAGTATTCCAAGTACGAGTTCTGGCTGGATAGAGTTGCCTTTCTTGGGCACGTGGTTTCAGGAGATGGCATATCCGTGGATCCGGAGAAGAACAAGGCTATCAGAGAGTGGCCAGTTCCACAGTCAGTGTCTGAGATCAGGAGTTTTCTTGGGCTTGCAGGATATTATCGGTGCTTCATTAAGGACTTCTCTCATATTGCAGAGCCGATGACCAGACTGACGAGGAAGGATATACGATTCGTTTGGTCCAATGTTTGTGAGGAGGCCTTTTCTATTCTGAAGGAGAGGTTGATGACTGCACCTGTTCTAGCAGTGCCTGATCGGAGTGGAGGTTTCGAGATCTTTTGCGATGCTTCTGACAAGGGTCTCGGTTGTGTTTTGCATCAGCATGGGCATGTGGTCGCGTATGCTTCTCGGCAGCTTAAGGCTCTTGAGAAGAATTACCCGACGCACGATTTGGAGTTGGCTACAGTCGTATTTGCGCTCAAAATTTGGAGGCATTTCTTACTGAGTGAGAAGGTGAAGATCTTCACCGACCACAAAAGCTTGAAATATATCTTTACACAGAAGGAGCTCAACATGCGACAACATCGATGGTTGGAGCTCATTGCAGATTATGAGATTGACTTGCAGTACCATCCTGGAAAAGTGAATGTGGTTCCTGATGCGCTGAGCAGACTACCAGCGGTAATGATGTTGACTTCATAGTGGAGGTTGCAGCAGGATTTCTGCGAGTTTGGATTGAGATTGTTCTTCCTGGAGAGGCTTCATCGTTGATGTGTATGCAGATACAGTCGACAATCGTGGATCGGATCAAGGCAGGTCAGGCTGGAGATCCGAAGCTGAAGAGGATCCGTGAGTAGGTAGAAGCCGGTCTACGGACTGACTTTCTGTTTCATGAGGATGGTTCGCTGAGGTATAGAGCCAGAGTTTGTGTGCCAGCTGGAGATATCAGAGAGGAGCTGCTTGTTGAGGCACATAGTTCGCCGTATTCTGTGCATCCTAGTGGCACCAAGATGTATGAGGACCTTTGCTTGAACTACTGGTGACATGGCATGAAGCGGAGTGTGGCACGGAGTGTTGCCAAGTGTTTGGTCTGTCAGCAGGTTAATGTGGAGCATCTGCGTACGGCAGGGTTTCTACAGCCGCTTCCAATTCCGGAGTGGAAATGGCAACACATCACTATGGACTTCGTGACTGGACTACCTCGGAGTCTGAAGTAGAATGACACGATTTGGGTGATCGTAGATCGATTGAGCAAATCTGCGCACTATATTCCTTTCTGAGTAGGACAGTCCACTGAGACACTAGCGAAGAGATACATGGAGGTAAATTCTTTACTCTTCGTTTTACTTCTTTTCCCTAGCTTAGATGGTGATGTACCGTGAATCGTGCAGGAGATCGTGCGACTTCACGGAGTCCCCGTAAGTATCGTGTCGGACAGAGACACGAGATTCACATCTCAGTTTTGGCAGAGTCTGCAAAAGATTTTGGGTACGAGTCTGAATTTCAGTACTGCGTACCACCCGCAGATGGATGGCCAGTCCGAGAGGACAATTCAGATTTTAGAGGACATGCTGAGCGCATGTATGTTGGACTTCAAGGGATCTTGGGAAGATCATCTTCATTATGTGGAGTTTGCTTATAATAACAGCTACCAGGCAAGCATTGGAATGGCGCCATTTGCCGCGCCTTATGGGAAGAAATGTCGATCGCCACTGAGCTGGGATGACATTGGAGACAGGGAGCTGTTAGGGCCATAGATGATTGTTGAGGCTGTGGATGTTGTTCGAGATATCAGGGAGAAGCTGAGGATCGCTCAGGACCGTTTCAAGCATTGGGCAGATGCTAAACGTCCTCCTTTGGAGTTTCAGCCTGGAGACCATGTTTTTCTCAAGATCTCTCTGAATCGAGGAGTTATTCGATTTGGAAAGAGAGGCAAGCTGAGTCCGAGGTATATTGGGCCTTTTGACGTCCTGGAGAGAGTTGGAGCTGTGGCGTACCACTTGGCGTTGCCACTATCACTAGAGGGAGTTCACGACATGTTTCACGTATCTCAGTTACATCGATACGTCAGTGATCCATCTCATGCTGTGGATTTCTCGCAGATCACGGGTTGTCCGGATCTGACTTATGACCAGCAGCCAGTTGAGATTCTGGATCGACGACAGAAGTAGCTGAGGAATAAGACCGTTGACTTGGTTAGAGTGCAGTGGCGTCATGGTTCCCCTCAGGAGTCCACCTGGGAGCGCGAGGATGATATGAGAGAGCGCTTCCCGCATTTATTTTCCTGAGCCGTAGTTGATGTAGATTCCGAGGACGAAATCTTTTCTTAAGGTGGGTAGGATGTAACTGTCACTTTCTGACCGTACACATTTTAGCGCGTATCCGTGTTTCGAGTGCGTTTTGTGTATTTGATTTTTATTATTGCTTTCTGTAATTCGGACGCGAGATCGAACCTCGTATTCACAATTCTCTCTGAGGCACGATCGCCCCGGTATTTTCCTTGTAATTTTTGGATGTCGTGGGTCCAACCTGCTATAACATTATTATCCATTAATAAAACTTTTTATTAAAAAAACAATTCATTTCAAATTTCAAAACCCAGTTTACGTTTTAAAAAGAAACCGAATCATATCATTAAAAAAATCAAGGTTGTTAGATAAACTCAAATCTTTTAAACTAATAACTATTAATTATCATATAATCTAATAACTAAGTTAATGCTGTTAGTTTCAAATGAACCAAATACTTTTAAAAAAATTCAAAAACAAATCTAAATCCTATAAAATCCCAAAGGCCTGCCCCATGCTCCCCCATGTTCCCCATATCCCCTCCCACGTCTCTCTCTCTCTCTCTCTCTCTCTCTCTCTCTCTCTCTCTCTCTCTCTCTCTCTCTATTCTCTGTACAAAAACCCAAGAGGCCGAATACTGTCTTTCTCCCATAAAAACGCAAGAAATTCCCAAGCGCCTGCTCCCCTCCGTTCAACCCCCACAGTCGCAACCTCTCCCCTCTTTCCCACGGACAAGTGCCAGCGCCCAAGCCACCCACACTGCAGCGAGGCCAGCGCCTCTTCCCCACATCTCCGATAGCTTCGCCGTCGTGCGACAAGACCACGACATCCCACGACTACAACCTCCAACCCGTCGACGCTTCCCGTCGTATCGTCATCGCTCGTCGCCTTTCAATCTGTAACTAAATCACGTAAGTATTATAATCCTGCTAGTTAATTACTTAGTTATAGGAACTGTTGTTGCATGTATTATCATGATGTAAGACGTTAGTAATGTATACATACTGTTAGTGTTAACATGTTATATTGGATTACCAGAAGAATAGTTATTAAGTAAGTTAGATTATTAAATAAATTATTTCTTAAGTCATTACTCAGTGAATATACATATGAAACCTGATGAATAAGACGAGTGATATAAGAAATTACCTGAGAACATGAGTAGGAATCTGTGAGCACAATATTATGTTGTTATAATTTTAAGGGCTGATCCCGATTATTTAACAAACACTAGTTTTATGTTATGATTACACATTATTTGAGGATGCTAATTTATTATATAGATAGGAACATTTAGTTATTCACTCCTTTAGAAAGCCCAGTTCATAAGATTCATTATCAGTAAGTTAACATATGGAATGAGCTGGTTTCTTTGTTAATTCCTAATAGTTCTGATACGGAGGGCAATGACTCTAGCACTTGGACTTGCGCACAACAATGACCAAAATCACAGACCATGAGACATTAACAGCCAACAAATTATGCACGAAAACTATTATCTTGCTAAAAGTAAATATTAGTGCGCTGTATATCTTGTTTTCTGTGCATGGGACCATTAAGATCATGGCTCTTATATATATATATATCTATCTAAAGATTTAAAGGAGGGGCATTAGTTAATGAGATATTCCTAAATGAACAGACTTCATTATGAGAACGGTAACATATATAAATAGTACCGCATTTATTTTTAAGTTATAAAACATGAAAGTTAATCTGTTAGTAAACTATGTGCAAGGTGAGTAAACAGTCACAATAATGCATTAGCAGTAGAATGTTAGTGCATAAACAGTAACGTTAGTTAATAATATGATTCGAACACCCTAGGGTAGAGTACCTAATAAAATTGTATCCTTAGATAATGTAAGAATCGTTTAACATTCTAATTCTGTCGAAGCAAATCTAATCCAGACATTTGTTTAATCAAACAGAGAACCAGTCACTCCATAGCGTAACGCTCGACGAGACGAACCCACGACAACCGACATCACCGGAAATAGGCAAGTGATACTTGCCAATGTTATTTAGGCCACATTTAGGCCAATTTTGTGTACTAGCGTAAAAGAGACTAGGCGATGAAATGATAGTCGCTTAGACGTCTTATTAGATCTAGCTTGACAACGAAGCTAGATCCGACACTTTACCATGCTTTCATTCATGCTGCCATTTCACGTTTACTTTCGATTAACTGTACGCATTCTTATCTGCATTTTTTCCATGTCATTCATGCATCGAAATGTCATCATGATTGTGTAGCACATGCTACAATAAAATTGTAACTAATGAGTCTAGGCACCTGCTTTGCGGGCACAACCCTATGCCAAAACACTTATTGGCTCGTGATCCAGAAGATGGGTGCCAGTCCATATACACATGGAGGGGTAGGGTTAAATGGTCGCTTGAGCGTAGAAGTGAGCCTGTACAACCATTTCAGCCAAAAGACGAAAACTCTGTGCACAAAGTGATAAATCAGTGAATCGTGAAATAGTGTTTTCGTAGTTTCGCTACGACGTGCATGTTTGCTTCATCATGTCATTTAATTGTTGCACTTTTATATGCCATGTCATATCATTATGTAGAACTGCTAGTCGCTTTACTTTAATTTAAATCCTTGCACAAAAGTCCTCCGCTTCCGTTTGGGAGACTTTTGCTGACATGTGCCCTCTTCTCTTTGGGTGTCACATGTCAGGTTCTGAGTCAGAGGTAGCTACAGAGGGCGAGCAGTTTACAAACGTTGAGTTTGAGGTACCCGTGGAGACCGAGTTCGAGGACACTGGTGACCAGTCCTAGACTTACTTGGAGTTTCCTTTTAGTTGTTGTTGCTTTCATTAGTTGCGGTTAGTTTTCGATGTGTAGCACCCATCACTCTGCTTTATGTTTCAGCCATGCTTTAGGCCTTTTGTTCAGACTTGGTACTTTGTGACTATTCTGTGATATTTGGAATATTTGTTGGATGTCTGGTGGATGTTTCTTGTCTGCCCTTATTTATCATTATTGTTGTTTCGTCGCAATGCAAGGACCTGCCATTTTTATTGTACATGGATGCTTATCAGACTTGCAGCTTCACAGCTCCAAGTCTGTGCGGACCTTCTCACGTCTCGCCTTCCATACTTGGGAAGCGGGGCGTGACACCCAGTGTTCTTTTTTTAGTAACTATTCACATCAATCTAGGTTTTACAACAAAGCCAATAAGTTAGTTTTCTAATAATTCATATAAGAAATTAGAAGAATAGGTAAAAGAAACAGTACCCTTTTAAATACTTGGAATAAAATGTTAGTTGATCTAATAAGTTATTTTCATCAAAACTGATATCAAAATCCGATGACGCAGAAAACGTCCGCGCCTACCGTACGGACCCGTCGACACCAAAAACACCGGAAACAGGCAAGCGTGCAGTTTATTTCATGCATTTAAATGTTGCTCTTTTATACTTAAACTGTGATATAAATTATACAAAATTGCCATGAGGCACTGTGATAATAAAACCCTTAACGAAATGCTAAACTTGAACTCGCGTGCATGTGTGTGGACACCTTTAAGAAAAATGCACGTACTTGTTACAACATGAACTGTACAGACGAGGGAACGAATAACTTGAATAAACATGATATACGGTTTGGCTAACTAACAGATAATACATGCCGTTGGCTCATAGACTTACATGACGTTGGCTCATAGTTGGCTACTTTCGTCGGGTCACATGTGACTAGTCTGGCTCGTGTTCCAGTAGGGTTACATGTGACTAGTCTGGCTCGTATTCCAGTACATGACGATTTAGCATTATGGCTTGTGGTCCAGAAAGTACACGTGGGTAGGGTTGGTTCCCGGGCACTAGCCGGTAGTAAACGGTTCGCCTTTGTGGGCACTTGAAGGTGGATTAACTTACTATACGTCTAACAACTGCAGCCTTAGTCACGGACTTGCACACACAGTTAAACAACTTGAAAAGAATGTTAACTTACAGAACTGCTGTTACAGTACAGAACTGCCAAGCTTCATTTTCATAATAGAACTGTATGTTAGTGTAAATCGTTATAACTGCTTAAAACTGCCATATATTATCTTTGTATATCTTGCCAAGGGTTCTCTTCTAACCATTACTTGCCAGGACCCTTGCTGACATACATTCTATGTTGTTTGAATGTATGTCAGGTCATGAGTCAGGATACCAGGAGATCGAGCTGCTGGATCAGAGTGATCCATTGGACCAGGAGTACGTCGACCCAGAGGTTCTCCCCACAGAGGACCAATCGTAGAGATTCACCTGATGTTTCTGCTTTATAGTTTTACTTTCTGCTTATCTGTTGGGTGTGTACCCACTTTTGTAGCCTCTTTTGTTGGTTATGCTTGGGCCTTACTTTATTTGTGTACTTTCATTTTTTGGAAGTTGGATATCATTATGAGTATTTCTGTTGTTATCTTTGCATGCGAGAATCTGTGTTTGGTTGTTATTCACATATGCTTATTGGGTTTAAGCTTCATCGCTTCAGCCCATACGGACCCGCTCACGTCCTCGTTCCCAAGTATAATGGGAAGCTGGGCGTGACAGGTTTTTGTGGTGGCCCATGTAGGTCTGTGCATTATGCAAAACTCAGAACAATATGAATATTAACATTAGTTAATACGTCTGGATTTTACTGGTACACAAAATTTACTCGAGTTTTCTTGTTTCAGCATGGCAGGACGACACAACACCTGGAACGAGAATGGAGTCAGTGGTAGTTGTACTCCTGACATCAATGAACTCCGCAGAGTTATGAGAGGAATGCTGGAGATCCAGCAGGAGCTGATCTAGCGGCGCCAGCAACCTGCTTCGACACCACCACCACCACCACTCCAAGCTAAACCTAGAGTGAAGCAGTTCCATGAGTTGCAACCCAGTAGCTTCTCTAGAAAAGAAGGGCCTTTAGGAGCCGATGAATGGATTAAAGGGACTAAAGATAAGTTGAGTGCTGCATGCATCCCTCGGCTGGATGGGTTGAAGTAATGAAACTCCAGCTGACCGATAATGCTAGGAGCTGGTGGCAACTGGAGGAGAGACGTCTGGTCAGGTCGATCTCTTATGGCATGTTTCAGGAAAGATTCGACGCCAAATACTTTCCCAAAGCAGCCAAAAGAGAGCTTCAGCAGCGTTTCGCTAACCTGGTCCAAGGAGATAGGACCGTGGACGAGTATGAGGCTGAGTTTGCCATGCTTAGCTATTTTGCACCTCACATGGTTGAAGACAATGAAGACTGTGCGTTTCAGTTTCGTAAAGGCCTGAATCCCAAGGTCCAAGCCTCGATGACCTTGGCGAGACTGATGACCCTTCGGGACATTTTAGATTTTGCACGAGAGTATGAGATTGTGGCAAGACTCCCCGTGGGACCTTCAGCTGGGGGAGGCAAGCGTCCCACGTAGCTGCCTAGGATGGTGCCCATAGGAAATTTCCGACCTCCGCAGACCACATAGTTCAAGAGGCCATTTGTTCCTGTCGATCGATCGCAGCTGACTTGCTACTTTGTGGCAATACTGGACACCATAAGAAGGATTGCAGGAGGATGCTGAACCAGTGCCTGATCTGCGGTTCACCTGCACATGCTGCGAGAGACTGCCCCCACGGCAAGGACCGTCGAGCACCTACCGGAGTACCTGGACCTATCAAGCGAGCAGTGCATGCACCTATTCAGTGAGGAGCACTCGGACCTACTCAACATGGACCATCTCTGATTCCACAGAACCGGGCCTATCAGCAGGCCAATCAACCAAAGCGCCAGGCATTCACGATGACCGCTATAGAAGCTGAGGCTAAGGATGAAGTGAGCACATGTAACATTTATATCTAGCATTTATTATTCCTCTTATATTCATGCTTGTTAGTTAGTTTCCTTGCTAAGTTTTTTATTATTATCTTAGGTGTTATCTTAGTGGCCTCCCACCCGTCTCTGACTTTATTTGATTCAGGAGCCTCTCTGTGTATTATATCCCAGAAATTTATAGTTAAGGACTTGATTTCTACCTAGCCACTTCCCAAGAGATGGAATATCACAACCGGAAGTGGTGTAGTGAGTGTTACCTTGGGATGCAAATCCTCTCCTTTAGTGGTTTGCGGACATGAGCTCTATGCGAACTTCATGGTCTTGGACACGCCTAATTTTGATGCTATTCTCGTTATGGACTGGTTAGAGACTTTCTATGCTACTATCGACTGTCACAAGAAGAAAGTAGTATTTGAGATTTCCGACCATCCGGTGTTCGAATTCATCAGTGGTAGTCGTTCGCTCGGGCCTATCAGATTTCGGGCTCAGCCGAACAAAGCGATCCTCGCATCTATGCAAGTCGAACCGAAGAAGCCTGCAGTGGTTCGAGACTTCGAAGATGTATTTTCGGAGGACATTTCTAGATTGCTACCTGATCGAGCTTTGGAGTTCAGTATCGACCTGATGCAGCCAATCTCAAAGGCACCTTACCGTATGGCTCCAGCAGAACTTGAAGAGCTACGGAAGCAGTTGGACGATCTGTTGCGGAAAGGATTCATTCATCCAACGTGTCTCCCTGGGGTGCCCCTGTTCTGCTGGTTAAGAAGAAGGATGGATCGAGAAGAATGTGCGTGGATTATCGGGAGCTAAACAACGTCATTGTGAAGAATAAGTACCAGTTACCTCGCATAGATGATATCTTCGATTAACTCGGTGGATCACGAGTTTTCTCGAAGCTGGACCTCAGGAGTGGATGCCATCAGGTGAAGGTCACGAATGAGGATATCTACAAGATGGCCTTTCAGACCAAGTATGGACACTACGAGTTTGTTGTCATGCCATTTGGTGTGATCAACGCTCCTGCAGTATTCATGAACCTCATGAATCTGATATTCTACGAATTTCTGGATAAATTCGTAGTGATATTTATTGATGACATATTGGTCTACTCAAAGAGTGAAGAGGAGCATGTCGAGCACCTGAGGATTTTGCTGGAGACACTTCGACGTCACAAGTTGTATGCCAAGCACATCAAGTGAAAATTCTGGCTGGACTGATCGCATCCTTGGCCATGTGGTATCAGGCGATGGTATCTCGGTCGACCCAGAGAAAGTTGCTTCAGTCAGAGATTGGCCTACCCCTCGGTCAGCATCAGACATCCAGAGTTTCCTAGAATTGGCAGGCTACTACCGTCGATTCATTCAGGATTTCATGAGGATAGCAGAGCCCATGACTCGACTAACTAGGAAGGACGTCAAGTTTGTTTGGTCAGACTCTTGTGAGTAGGCATTTGGGACTTCAAAAGCAAGGCTGACATATGCACCAGTTCTGGCTATACCCGATAGGACTGGAGGATTCGAGATCTTTTGTGATGCCTCGGGCAAAAGTCTTGGATGTGTTCTACATCAACATGGTCATGTAGTCGCTTACGCTTCTCGACAGTTGAATATCCACGAGAAGAATTATTCGACTCACGACTTGGAGTTAGCTGCTGTCATCTTCGCTTTAAAGATTTGGAGACATCTACTGAGTGAGAAAGTGAAGATTTTCACTGATCACAAAAGTTTGAAATATAGTTTTACTCAGAAGGAATTAAATATGAGACAGTACAAATGGTTAGAGCTGATGGCTGATTACGACATCGACCTCCAGTATCACCCAGGGAAGGTTCATGTCGTACATGATGCCTTGAGTAGACTCCCAGCAGTTATGACTCTTACAGTTCAGTGGAGGCTACATGAGGATCTGCATAAGATGAGCATAGAGGTTTTGTTACCTGGAGTCACATCATCGTTGATGAATATGCAGATTCAGTCGACGATAGTAGATCGGATCAAAGCTGAACAGTCTGGAGATGCTAAACTGCAGACGATCCGAGAGCAAGTTGAAGCTAGACTTCGGACGGATTTCATTATTCATGAGGATGGTTCCTTGAGATACGGTAGTAGGATCTACGTACCTTCAGGTGATATCAGAGATGAGCTGATGACTGAAGCTCATAGCTCTCCCTATTCCAGTCATCCTGGCGGTACCAAGATGTACAAGGATATCTGTCTGGAAAAATTTTGGTGGCACGGTCTGAAGAGGAGCGTAGCTCGGAGCGTCGCCAAATGTCTCGTGTGTCAGTAAATGAAGGCTGAACACCATCATATTGCTGGATTACTTCAACCCATGTCGATTTCGGAGTGGAAGTGGCAGCACATCACCATGGACTTCATGACTGGACTACCTCGGAGCACCAAGCAAAATGACGCGATTTGGGTTATCGTCGATCGATTAACCAAGTCTGCACATTTCATCCCTTTCCGAGTAGGACAATATACGGAGATACTAGCGAAGAAATACATGGAGGTAATTATCTTTCTTTTACCTTTATAATTTCTTTTTAGTGCCTATCTTAATGTGAATGATAATCGTACAGGAGATTGTACGATTGCATGGAGTCCCCGTGAGCATCGTCTCCGACCGAGACACGAGATTCACGTCCCAGTTCTGGAAGAGTCTGTAGAAGAATCTGGGTACCAGTCTGAGTTTCAGCACTGCATATCACCTGTAGACTGATGGACAGTCGGAGCGCACTATCCAGATATTGGAGGACAAGTTGCGAGCTTGCAAGTTGGATCTTAAGGGTTCATGGGAAGATCACCTACACCTAGTGGAGTTCGTCTACAACAGCAGATATCAAGCCAGCATTGGCATGTTACCTTTTGCTGCACTTTATTGAAGGAAATGTCGATCTCCGTTGAGTTGTGATGACATTGGTGATAGAGAGTTGTTGGGACCAGAGATGGTAGTTGAGGCTGTGGATGTAGTGCGTACCATCAGGGATAAGCGTCGTGTTGCACAGGATCGGTATAAACATTGGGCTGATGCTAAACGCCGTCCTTTGGAATTCAAGGCTGGAGATCATGTATTTTTGAAGATATCCCCGAACAGAGGAGTGATTTGTTTTGGGAAGCGCGACAAGCTCAGTCCGAGATTCATTGGACCTTTTGATGTGCTAGAGTAAGTTGGAAAGGTAGTTTATCGTCTAGTACTGGCGACTTCATTGGAGGGAGTATATGATGTTTTTCATGTATCTCAGCTGCGTCGTTACATCAGTGACCCGTCACACGCTGTCGATTACTCAGAGATTACGATTCGACCGGATCTGACTTATGTGCAACAGCCGGTGCAGATCTTAGGCCGATGTCAGAAGACGCTCAGGAATAAGATCGTCGAGCTTGTGCGAGTGATGTGGCATCATGATTCATCTGGAGAGTCCACCTGGGAACGGGAAGACGAAATGCGAGAGCATTACCCTTATTTGTTCCATGCCCCTTAGTTGATTGAATTCCGAGGACGGAATTCTTTTAAGGTAGATAGAATGTAAGGACATGTATTTCTAGATACACTAGAGTGGAGTTCTATTAATATAAGTCTTTCATTAATATACTTTGATGTATGGATATCATTAATATACTTGTTAGTTAACTTATTAATAGTGTTATTAATGTTTTAAGATTTAATATTCAAAAATTTTAGAATTCAAAAATTTTCAAAATTCAATTTCAAATTTATTTAAAAAATTTCTTTTAAAACCTAATTAAATATATAACTATTTTAGAAATATCTTCCCTCATTAAATCCCATTATTCCCTTAGTTATTATTATCTTTCAAACCTGCCTAAATAACCTAACTATTAATTCCCTAATGAATATTTTTCAAAAGCAAATCCTTCTAAATTTCAAAAAACTTTCCTTTTATCCCTTGCTTTTAATTTCCTGAATTATTATTATGTTTCAACCTTTCCAAATTACTTAGCTTTAATTCCCTAATAATTATTATTAAAAACAAATCTTTTTAAAATTCAAAAACATTCCTATTATCTCTTGCTAATAAATATTCCTTAATCAATCATATTTAAAACAAATCCTTTTATTTTTATATAAAACTATTTCCATTTATTAAACCCTTCTAAATTTTTCTCTAACCCTAAGCCATAGGACTCACAAAACACATGCACACGCAAGCCCTAGAAGCATACCCTATTCTCTCACGCAACTATCAAACCCATGCCCTTCGTGTAAACCCCCAAGCTTTCATTTTCTTTTTAAAACCCTGCTCTACTCTACACAAAGCCCTAGCCCTAGCCACTATAAACCAAGACAACCCAGGAGCAGCTCGCGCTAATAATAAATACCCTAAGGCTAGCACTAAACCCCACAGCCCCTACCCTTAAAGGACACCTAGTCAGCTCTCTCCCATCTCCTAAAAGCCCAAACTCATTCTAAAAACCCTACCCCCTCGACAGCAGGCCATTGCAGGCGACCACAAGCCCCCAGCCCGCAAACACCCTGCCACCGACGCAACACCTTCCCTCCGGCCACCCCCACTCCCGCAACACCTTCGCCTGCCCTCCCCTCCAACTGCAGACCACAGTCTCCCAGCCTGCAACCTCCCCGCAGTCGCACCCCACTCTCCCGCGACCCCAGCCCCCGTATTTGCCCTATGTGTGGCAATTCGGGCCGGCCCGGTCTTATCGGGCCGTGCCGACCCAGTCTGGTTTTCATAAAAGACCGGGCCAGTCCGGTCCTTTAAGAATTCGGGCCATTCCGGTGCGGCCCGGGCACGGTCCGATAAAAATTCGGGCCGCCCGGCCCGATCCGATAGGGTTTAAAGAATTATGTATGTGAGAGATTGGCATCACTCTTCAAAGTTCATGTTTGGTCTAGTTATTTTATGGAGTAAGTACACTCCAATTAGATGTTACTAAGAATTATATCTACGGAGGATCTTTCACATTCAAATTAAAGTAATTAACAATATGGAGTACTATACAGTATACAATGATGAGTGCCTCTCGTCGAGTCGGGGATTATATAGAAATAGAATACGAATTGAAACAGAATATGAATTAGAACTAATTAATACGAATTGAAGTAATGAAGTGTGGCGTTCAAGCAAACTCAAAAGGATTTCGTGCCGTGCCATGCCGCCCAATGGGCCGAATAGCTCGGCCCGGGCCCGGCAAGAAAATGAATCGGGCCGGCCCGGCCCAGTCCGATAAGGATTTTGGGCCAAAATTTCCAACCCAGGCACGGTCGTATTGTGCCGTGCCCGTGCCGTGCTATCGTGTCGGGCCGAAAATTGCCTCCCCTAATTTGCCCACCGTCCCCCCACTCCATCAACAGCAGTCGCTCTGGCCCCTCTTCCTTTTCTAACTGGCTTCCACCATCTCCGGTGGCCATCTCCCAGTCGCCGCACACAGCCCCGGCCTCCCTCCTTCCATCCGACCTCCGGCGACCAGCCTCCGCCCTCGGAACCTCCCTGCACCGACGCCGGCAACCTCTCTCCCCACCTGCAACAATCAACACGTGAGTTGTTTAAAAAGAACAGTTCTCTTTTATATAAGAGCAGTGCTCCTTAATATAATAAAGATTAGAAGAAACTTTAATGAGGACTGTTGTTTCTTTTATCACCATGTTTGTAATGACCCCAATTTCCTTGTACACGTATTTATACGTATTTTGGCGTAAATGCATACGTTTAATTGTTGTGTGTATGCTCGTATTTTTCTTTTAATTGTTTGGTGCAGTAATTAATTTTAAATGATTTTAAACTCATTATTTGAATTTAGTAAATAGGAGTATTTGGATGAATACTTGTATTTACGGTGTATAGGGTATTTCTTCATGTATTTTTATTTTTCTAAAAATACAAAATCTAAAAAAAATTTAACCATGACAACACACTAGTGAGGTGTCATCTTATGACTTAAAGAGATAACACATGGCTTTGATCTTGACTTGATGAAGGGTGGAGATGATTTTAGGGAACACAATTTTCAAGGCAAGAAAAATAAAAACCAAAATGAAAAAGAAAATCATTTCATTCACTCTCACTCATCTCTCTCCCCTAGCATCAAGCCGAACGCAATCTCCCCCCTTTCTCACATTGTTCCTTTTTCATCCACCAAAAAACACCATTCCATGAACTCCCCATTCCATTACTAAAGCCCCCAAAAATTTTCCCCTTCATTCCAACACCAATTCTTCTCAAAAAGCCCATCAAAAATCCAAATTTTGAAGGCTAGATAGGATATTGAAGAAGGAGATTAGGAGGCCCAAGAATTCATCAAGGAAATAAGAACGGCAAGAGAAATTTGGAAGACTTTGTAAGGTAGGAACTCCTACCATTTTAGTAGTATTTAGTTTTAGAAATTGGATTTTAGATTAAGGTAGCAAGTCATGTAGATTTTTGTGTTGAAACCATGTTTTGTATTTCATGATAGGATCTATACTATACAAATTTCAATTTGTTCTTTAGTGATTACTACAAATTGGTAGCATGTTTTTCCTTATGCATCAAGATTAATATGTTTTGTTCTCTTTATGGTTTAATGCTCAAAATTAATAATATTGTGCCATGTTGAAAAATTGATAGTATGAGTTATAAGTAACTTGTTAAATAGCACTAGATTGTAGGTTGTTTATGTTTTGGAAGTTAGTATTAATGCTAGTTTGATTAAGTGGTAGGTTGCATGTAATATAGTCTTAAATTGTGTAAAGTATGTTAATAGTAATTAATCTTTTTCTAGAATTAGAAGTATATTAGCATCTTGAAAATGTTGTAAACTTATTATTATGTTAGTATAGTTATGTTAATTAATGACACCCAACTATGTTGAAACTAGTTTAGTTAAAAATTTAAGTTGCTCGAATTTTTCTTAACACAAGACAGTGACTCAGAAAAATCGTAGAAAATAGTAGAAAAACTAGAAAAATACAATCTAGGATACTACGAAAATCTGCAGAAAATTATCTACAACTTTGAAGGAGGGACCGGAAGCTAAATTTGATTGTAGATTGGTCTGCATTAGCATTCTTTCTGTTGTGACAGTTTAGACAGATTCATGTGTTAATTTTGCTTGGAAATTGTTATGTTGTATTTTGTTTTAAGTTGAATTTGATCGGGTTAATTGTACCCTCAAAATTATGCTCATGAGATATGTCTTTATGAGGATGTTTCATATGTTATGATTCATGAAGAAAAATGATGATGATGAGAAATTGTGTAAGTACGAAATGAAAGCGGTAGTAGAGACCGCTAGTTGATTCGTTGTCAAATAAAGAAATGTTTTAAGAAAAGAAAAACTGAGAGTGAGCAGAGAGTTTGACATCGGAGGACTCGGTCCATTCTTGAAATGGGTGAGACTCTAGATGTGGGTTTGGGGGAACACGGGTAAATTTTAGGTGTTAAGGAGCGGACAATAGTAATATTTCTCACTAGCCATGTCACTCCCGTAAGGGGGAGTTGACTAAAGTTGGAGAGGCCGGTGGTGTGCTCGTGTCACACCATGTCTGGTAATTGATGGTTTTCTCCGTTTTCCACAGAAAACCGAGATGAGTCTCACTGCAACCTTGCCAGTCGGGTATGGAGTTACGAGAGGCCCCTCCAGCGCCCGTGTCGCTGGTGGCGGTACCACTTTTTCACCCACACTGGGTGAAGTTCGTCTCCTTAACATCCTACGGTATACACAGGTTCCAAATCAGAACAATGATTAATTTTAATTAATTTAATCAGTGATTTCACTTCAGTTCTGCTTTCTGTTGTTTACTTTAAGTACTTACGTTCTGTCTTTAATTTCTGCTTATTCCTGAGATTGATGTGACACATGTTGTTAGTTGACTAGTTAGGGAGACCAGTTCTAAAACTGGGTTCTATTAGAGTGTTAGGAGTTTCTACTGTGTCACGCTTGACGTGTCCCAACTTGTGGTTTTCAGGTGCGGGACCCGAGCAATCTGTGAGGATTCCAGAATCAGAGACCGGTGCCAGTACTGCTGAGGTAGAGCCTACGGGTGACTTTGTATAGTTGAACTTCCCGTGGTTAGACTAGTGGGTGAGTTGTACCAGGTGTGGGCCCCTTTTGTACTTTTTGGTTTGGGGGTTTCTTCTTTTTGTTGTACCCCACTTTTGTACCCCTTGTACAGCTGATGTATGTATATGGACTTGTATGATGTAATGTAATGTGACTTCCGTGATGTTGTATTTCTTTTCAGTACTGTGTTTTATTTTTTGTTGGAGCACTTTTCTTTTTCTCTGTGTACTATTCCATTGTGTTGCATTGGCATGCTCTTTATTTAATATAACCACAAAAATTTGCCTTGTTGTATTTAGATAAGAGAGCTCGAAGCCTGAGTCTAAATACTACAGCAGCCTGGTCAGCTACGCCTCCCGTACTTGGGAGTGCGTGGCGTGACAGGTTTTTGTGGTGGCCCATGCAGGTCATCTCACACTGTGATACACGTAAGAATAGTACAAGTAAAGCTCCAACATTATAATTTGCAATTATATGCTGACCATTGTTTTCTTGTTCGTTCTTGTAGAATTGACATAGGGAGTGGATCGTTTGAGAATAGGACCCCTGCTTCTGATGCTGCATCATCTGAGGCTTCCCTGATAGGGAAGATTCTGATAGGGATTCTGGAGCATATGCAGCAGATGGAGGATAGGATGGCTTGTGGTGCGCCACCAAAGCCTGTGGGTATCAGGCAGTTCAGAGCTTTGCATCCGAAGTTCTTTTCAGGCAAGGAGAGTCTGCTGGAGGTAGACGAGTGGATTAGGCATTCTGAGGATGATCTAGAGGCTATAGGATATCCGATAGATAGATGGGTGGATGCCATGAAGAGGCAGCTAACACATCAGGCACAAGATTGGTGGGATACTCAGGAGTTAAATTTGACCAAGCCGATCTCGTGGGAGAAGTTTAGAGAGCTGTTTGAGGCTCAGTTCCTTCCAGAGACGAAGAAGGATGAGCTTCGTTTGAGGTTTGAGCACCTGACTAAGGGACGATGGAGCGTAGATACTTATGTTGCAGAGTTTTCACTATTGAGCAAGTTCGCTCCGGAGTTGGTGCAGTCAGAGGCCACTAGAGCTAGATGATTCAGGATGGGTTGGACCCTGAGTTCAGAGCAGTGATGTCGACCCAGGTGTTGCTTACATATAGTGCCGTGCTGGAGGTGGCCAGGATGCATGAGACGCACTTGAAGAGTGTAGGTAGAGGTCCATCAGTAGCAGGGAGGCACCCTACGGGTCAGCAGAGGAGTTTCCCGAGGCCTACTCAGACCACACAGTTCCGGAGGCCTGGAGCTCCACCATCGCCACAGCGGCGGTTGCCTTGTAGATTTTGTGAGAAATCTGGGCATGAGCAGAAGGATTGCAGGTTTATGGATGGGCGATGTTTTACCTGTGGTCAGTCTGGACACATCAGTAGGTAGTGTCCTCAGCACGGGCAGACTTCAGGTTCAGGGGCACCAGTGGCAGTCCGACCGATGTAGCAGAGGACCCTTCCACCGGCTCCACAGAGGCTTCCACTGCTAGCACCACTACCACCAGGTATAGTGACTCCTAAAGGACCACCTAGACCTCCCCAGCAGTATCAGACCCCCAGGAGAGCGGCACCGAGGCGTCAGGCTTTTACCATGTCGGCTGTGGAGGCAGAGGACACCGGTCGAGTGATCATTGGTACATATTTATTTTTAGTAATGGATGTTTTCTTATTTCTATTATAGTATGTTATGTTTGTTGTTGTGATTAGGATGATTAGATTTTTATGTTAGTTTATGTTTATCCTCTTCGGTGTTATTAGAGTTGCTTCCTTCCCTGCCTTGTCACTTTTTGATTTAGGAGCATCCCATTGTTTCCTGTCTCAGCAGTTTGTGACTAGGAATTCCATAGTAGTAGACTCCTTTGCTTCTAGTTGGAATATCCATACATGAAGTGGAGTGATCTTGTTGGATATGGACGACATGAATACACCCATGAGGGGATGTATGAGGGTATACGGACCTCAGATGTCGCGTGCACGAAAGCGTGCACGAAGGGAACCTTTTCTCGTGTGAAAAGGACCACTCGATAAGTGGAAAAAGCCACTCGATAAGTGGAAAAAGCCACTTTATAAGTGCAAAATGGCACTTGATAAGTGGATAAAGAAGAAGATAAATGAATGTGCTACTATAGGCTAATAAGCTTATAATTGGTTATTTCCTACAATAACCACCCCTAAAGCCTATAAATAGGACCCAAGGGTAAGGCATTCATTCACACTTTCCATGCCATAAGTTTGCATAAGGCATCTTATGTTCTTCTTCTCCCTTCCATTAAAATCCTCTTCTAGTTAGTGATTTAGGAGGTGAAACTCTGCTTCGATCCTCCGTGACGAAATATCGACCGTTGTGGCGAATCCGAGGGCGAAGTTCCGAGATTACCGTGCCGCGTACGCAAGCGTAAGTCTCAACTTCATTTATCGATCCTAACGTTGTTTTGACAGGATCCTACATTGGTATCAGAGCCATACGGATTCGCTCCGGTCAGACCGTCGCCCCGTCGAAACTATGAACGAGTCGTTGTCTTTTTCACGAATGGGTATCCTACCATTATGGATATGGTAGGAATGCTTTGTGACAGAGAGAACGCAGCGGTTGTTCTTTTCACGTTAGGGTCTCCTACCATTATGGATATAACAGGAACTCTCCGTGACGGGAAGAACCGACCGTTCATATCGTCAAACTCGCTCTCTTCATGGATGCTGAGTTTCCATTCATATGGAATGGGCGCTCTCTTCATGTGGAGCGCGTAGTTTACGAATTTTTGAAGTGGGTTATTTTTTTTGGCACACTGCCATAGGAGGATAACTACTTCCTCAACGAACGGGTGCTTCACCGGAGAAGAAGATGGTGGTTATTCCCATCGGGGAAGATGAATTTTGGTGCATGAAATCTATAGCCAAATGGGCAATGGAGGTAATGCATTCCCCCTCCCCATGTTGAGGGGGTTGGCTACGGCCAATGACAACGAACACCACCACGGCCACCCCCTCCGGTGGGGGTGTGCGGCCAACCCCGTGAATGGGGGAGGCCGGCCATGGCCCTTCACGGGGTTGGCCGGCCATGGCCAAAGGGCCATGGCCGGCCATGGACAAAATGGCCATGGCCGGCCTCTGGCCGAGGCCAGGCCAGGCCAGGGGGCCAGGCCGGCCTCTGGCCGAGGCCAGGCCAGGCCAGGGGGCCAGGCCGGCCTCTGGCCGAGGCCAGGCCAGGCCAGGGGGCCAGGCCGGCCTCTGGCCGAGGCCAGGCCAGGCCAGGGGGCCAGGCCGGCCTCTGGCCGAGGCCAGGCCAGGCCAGGGGGCCAGGCCGGCCTCTGGCCGAGGCCAGGCCAGGCCAGCGTGGCCTGGCCGGCCTCTGGCGGAGGCCAGGCCGGCCTCTGGCCGAGGCCAGGCCAGGCCAGGGGGCCTGCACGGCCTCTGGCCGAGGCCAGGCCTGCCTCTGGCCGAGGCCAGGCCTGCCTCTGGCCGAGGCCAGGCCAGTGGCCTGGCCGGCCCTGGCAGTGGCCAGGGCTGCCACTGGCCGGGGGGGGGGGGGGGGGGGGGGGGGGGGGGGGGGGGGGGGGGGGGGGGGGGGGGGGGGGGGGGGGGGGGGGGGGGGGGGGGGGGGGGGGGGGGGGGGGGGGGGGGGGGGGGGGGGGGGGGGGGGGGGGGGGGGGGGGGGGGGGGGGGTGGGGGGGGGGGGGGGGGGTGGGGGGGGGGGGGGGGGGGGGTGGGGGGGGGGGGGGGGGGGGGGGGGGGGGGGGGGGGGGGGGGGGGGGGGGGGGGGGGGGGGGGCCCTAGGCCAGCCTCGGCCAGGGCAGAGGCCCTGGCCGGGGGTGAAGGGTGCCAGAACTCTTGGTCGGCATTGGTCGACCAATTCGGGTTTTTTGGTCGACCAATTCAGCCGGAGGCCTTGTCAGTAATTTCGGCCCCGGCCATCTGCAAGGCTAGCCCATACGGGGCCGACGGCAGTCATTAGCGGCAAAATTCTCCTATAAGGGGGGAAGCGCCTGGATCCATACGGGAGCCGGCGACAATTGCTTGTAGAAAAATCTCCACAAAGGGGGGGATCCGACCTTGGCACGGCAACAGCAACGACTTAAACCTGGCAATGGCCAGGGATTGCCGAATATTTCACTAGTATCATAAGGGTACTATGTTGAAATATATTTTTTGAAAAATATGTTTTCATACGTTTTGAAAAATTACGTTTTCAAAAACGCTTTTCTGCTGCGAAGTACTATAAGAGTTCTATCGTTTGATTAGTGAGGGGAAATATTGAAGGATTGTTCTAGATGGTGATTGGAATCGTAGAAACCTTTTCGATTCTATAACAACATCTTCAATATTTTTCGAAATTAACTTATCAAATTATAAATATCATTCCAAGTGGGAGTTGAAATTAGAACTATCCAAATGGGATATTCTATTATCACTTCAAATGGGAATTATATTTTAAGAAATTTTCAATGCAATGTTTTTGATCAAACCTTTGGTTTTGTGTCTTTTGCAGCATTTTAAAAGTAAAATGTCTTCTGCTTCAAAGAATATCGTCGCTGAGTTAAACAGAGGTGAAAAACTCAACGACGATAATTACAAACTTTGGTCCATCAAGATACAATACGTTTTAGAGGAGCAAGAAGTGCTCGAAACTCTAAAGAACGTAATGACTGAACCCGAGTTGGGCACTACGGCCCAATACAGACGAGACAAGGAAGCTTTTGATGCTTGGTCTCGGAAGAATAAGAAAGCTCGCATTACGTTATTGAGCAGTATGGCCGATGACATAATGTGCATCTTCCGAGAGCATGACCTAGCCATGGACATATGGTCCAAGCTAGAGGAGAAGTTTGATGGCACATCGGTGTCAAAACTTTGCGCCTTACCTATAAGATTTGATTCATACAAGAAACGTCCAGATCATTCCATGGGGAAACATATGCGACACATGGCAAATCAAATCTCATAGTTAAAGGACGCATGTCATGTGCTCACTGATGAGCAACAAATCCAAGCAGTCATACGTTCCCTACCAAATGGGTGGGACCAAATGAAGATGCATCTCACTCACAATGAGAGCATCAAGACCTTCAGCGATGTTTCCAAGCAACTCGAATTAGAGGAAGAGCGGCTTGCGGCTGCCAAGCCTAGTGCAGAAGTGCACATGGTCGCTAGTTCCTCACACGGGGGAAAGAAAGGGAAAGATCGTTCAAAGTCTACTAATGAACGTAATAAGCAACCTGAGTCTACCAAGAAACCCAAACATAAGAGTGGGCACAAGAAATGGCACAAGAAGAAAGACTTGAAGAGGATCAAGTGCTTCAAGTGCAACAAGTTTGGTCACTATGCTCGTTCGTGTACGAGTGGAAGTGACGAGGTAACTTGTAATACTAGTTACATATGTGTTTCTAGTTCAATATTTCTTGTGGAATCTAATCCATTTTGGATAATTGATTCAGGTATCACCGACCACATAGCAAGGGACAGACGGTCCTTCGTGGAGTATCACCGGATACCCCAAGGAACGAAGTGGATATATGTAGGAAACAACACACGTGTTGAAGTGAAAGGCGTTGGGACTTGCAAGCTAGTCTTGGACAACGGCCGCACTCTCCTACTTCATGATGTCCTCTTCGCTCCAGATATTCGAAGGAATATTATATCTGTGGTCGTGTTGATGGGTCTTGGTTATAGCTGGTTCTTTCAAAATTGTAAAGTGGACTTGTTTTGTAATAATTCCTTTATTGGTGCTGGGTTTGTATTTAAAGGATTTATTGTAATGAGTACAATGTATGATTCCTCGTGTAATGAAAATTTCCTTATTACAAATTCTAATACTTATGAGTCTGATGTGATTTGTTGGCACGCAAGGCTTGGTCATATTGGACCAACGCGTATGGATAGACTTGCCAAACGTGGCCTTCTATCCAATGTTTCAAAGGTTGAAATGTCGACCTGCGAACATTGCCTAGTGGGGAAATCTTGTCGCAAGCCGTTTGGAACCGGCACAAAGGCCGAGGTTCCATTACAGCTTATCCATTCGGACATATGTGGTCCGATGAATGTCAAGACAAGACGCGGGAAGTCCTATTTCATCACTTTTATTGATGATTTCACCCGATTCGGACATATCTATTTGATATCCCACAAAAGTGAAGCATTGGCTTGCTTTAAAAACTATATGAGTTTAATGGAGAATCAATTAGATCGCAAGATTAAGGTCTTGCGAACCGATAGGGGCGGTGAATATCAATCAACAAGTTTTAAGGAACTTTGTGATGAAAAAGGCATAATACATCAGGTAACTATGCCTTATACTCCTCAACAAAACGGTGTTGCAGAAAGGAGAAATATGACTTTAATGGAAATGGTCCGTTCAATGATGGCGCAAGCTGACTTGCCAATCACTTTTTGGGGTGATGCATTATTGACGGCCGCTTTCATTTTAAACCGCGTACCCTCGAAATCAGTTAGCTCCACTCCTTATGAGTTGTGGAACCAAAGGTCTCCTGACTTAAACATTTTGAAACCTTGGGGTTGTGCATCATACGCACATATTTCCTCCCATAAGTATGGCAAACTTGGGCCAAAGGGAAGGAAATGTATCTTTATATGATACGCAGAAAACTCCAAAGGTTATGTTTTTGTTAGTCAGGAAGACAATGGTGGGCTAATTGAGTTTGAGTCGAGGGATGTCACTTTCTTGGAAAGCAAGTTTCCAAGACAGGGCGAGATAAGTCAGGACTTATCTCTATTTGAGATTTATGATCAAGAAGGATTACCTCATTCGAGTGGGAGAATTCTTGGTGAAAATGAAAATACGTTTCAACCTTCACTAATGGATTATACGAATGACGATTATCCTATTCCATACGGGAATAATGATCCAAGTGGGAGCAATTCTAACGAAATTCCAAGTGGGAGTGATATTAGAATTGATCTAAATTCGAGTCAACAAGGACTTGAAGAATCTCAAATACGACGTAGTAGTCGTACAAGGTTGGCTCCTCTAAGATTTGAGGATGAATTTCCGCAAACCTTTATGACTTTACTACAAGAAGATGACGAGCCTGCTATTTTCAAACAGGCCGTATCTTGCCCTGCTAAAGACAAATGGATGGAAGCGATGCAAGAGGAGTTAGAATCCATGAAAGTTAACCAAGTCTGGGACTTAGTTGACTTAACCAGAGGACGTAGAGCTATTGGGAACAAATGGGTTCTCAAGATCAAGCATAAGGCTGATGGCTCTATTGACAGATATAAAGCTCGCCTTATCGCGAAAGGTTTTACGCAACAAGAAGGGATAGACTACGAAGAGACCTTCTCACCTGTTGTTCGTTTTACCTCGATTCGCCTGATTCTGGCAATGGTAGCTTGCTTAGACCTCGAATTACATCAAATGGATGTAAAGACTGTCTTTCTCAATGGAGAATTGGACGAGGAGATCTATATGGAACAACCAACAGGGTTTGTAAAAGAAGGAAACGAACATAAGGTTTGTAAACTTCTTAAATCCATATATGGTCTTAAACAATCCTCGAGGCAATGGTATATACAATTTCAAGAAGTTGTCTTATCAAATGGTTTTACCATGCTTGATGAAGATAACTACGTATATATCAAGAGGATTAAAAGCAAGTATGTTATCATGTCTCTATATATAGATGACATTTTATTAGCCGGAAATGACAAGGGCTTTGTGATGGATATCAAGGCTTGGCTTTCATCAGTTTTTGAGATGAAAGACATGGGAGAAGCCACATATGTCCTTGGAGTTAAGATTTCAAGGAATCGTTCGAAGAAACTTCTTTCTCTTCCACATGAGACTTATATAAAGAAGGTTCTATAACGATTTAATATGCAGGAATGCAAGTCCATTGATACTCCTATAAGCAAAAGCGATAATTTATGTCTGAAATCATGTCCTAAGAACCAAAAGGAGAGAGAGATTATGGAAAAAGTTCCATATTCCAGTGCAGTTGGTAGTCTTATGTACGCTAAGATGCGTACAAGACCGAACATCTGTTTTGCCGTTGGAATGGTAAGTCGTTACCAATCCAACCCAGGGCAAGAACACTGGAAAGCGGTTAAGAGGATAATGCAGTATCTTAAAGGAGCTGCAGACTTGCAAAAGACTATGATAAGACCAAGAAGGTAGACATAAGGTACATATCTACGCATGAGATGATAGCGGATCCGCTTACGGAGGCGATCCACAGAGATGTGTTTTACAAACACTTATCATCTCAAGGATTGCGTAAGAGCTGAGTTGTACCAAATATAAATTCCCATGTCTGTAAATGATCAAATTTGATAAAAGAATAAGTTCTTTTTCAAACATTGCATATGAATTTCTTGAGAAATGTTTGTGTACATTTTTGAAATCTCAGCTATACTTTCTAGTATGTCGGACAGATTGAGGTTGGCTCTCTCACATGAGCAACCGCCTTATTCTATCAGACGGATAGAATAGAGATGAGACCTGTTTAAAGTTAAAATCATCAGACGGATGATTTAGAGTCATGACTTAAACAAAATGGTCGCATGAAAGATCTGCATCATATGGATGCTTACAGAAGATCTAAGAGGATTTTTGAAATCCTATCTGTCTAAATGCGGGATGTGAATCCAAAGGATTATTTGAGTAGAAAAAGGGACTCAAATTCAGACATTGTGGTGTTTGATCATCATCCTTACAACATTATTGAGACATACACTCCCTGGGAAAGGAGCGATGTTGTAATACGTATTTATACTACGTATGCATTTTTTGACCATTGGGTTAGAATAGTAAATAAGTTTACTATTATGTGAGACCCAAAGACCACATGGGTCATAATTCATTACCCTTATGGACTCTAATTGGTTCCTTTAGATTTGACCGGGTGATTGCTATCTTAGCATGTTACTTATGGACTATGGTTAATTCGGTCTGGCGGGGCATGTTAGAAAAGCAAGTCAAGTCAAGATCGAAAGGATCGCAAGAAGAGGAAGATTAATTTCGCATTCACATTTGGACTTTAAAGATTCAAAGCTGGCCAGCCAATTGCAATCCAGATGGGATTCAATTGTTGAATATAAAGTATAAGAAATGTGAAGAAATAATATAGGGTAAAGCATGCGTTGATCTACTCAACTTTGCACCTCGAGGAGTGTTGTGTATCTCTAACAAGTGCACAACAGCGGACTCTATGTGCATGACGGTCACACGGCCTATTTCTCGGTATGATAAACAGAAGAGTTACAGGAAAATAAGTTTCCTTACCATCCCCTCAAGTGTGAGTGGGAGATGTTGGATATGGACGACATGAATACACCCATGAGGGGATGTATGAGGGTATACGGACCTCAGATGTCGCGTGCACGAAAGCGTGCACGAAGGGAACCTTTTCTCGTGTGAAAAGGACCACTCGATAAGTGGAAAAAGCCACTCGATAAGTGGAAAAAGCCACTTTATAAGTGCAAAATGGCACTTGATAAGTGGATAAAGAAGAAGATAAATGAATGTGCTAATATAGGCTAATAAGCTTATAATTGGTTATTTCCTACAATAACCACCCCTAAAGCCTATAAATAGGACCCAAGGGTAAGGCATTCATTCACACTTTCCATGCCATAAGTTTGCATAAGACATCTTATGTTCTTCTTCTCCCTTCCATTAAAATCCTCTTCTAGTTAGAGATTTAGGCGGTGAAACTCTGCTTCGATCCTCCGTGACGAAGTATCGACCGTTGTGGCGAATCCGAGGGCGAAGTTCCGAGATTACCGTGCCGCGTACGCAAGCGTAAGTCTCAACTTCATTTATCGATCCTAACGTTGTTTTGACAGGATCCTACAGATCTGTAGTTCTTCAGGATACCGTCAGTATCCTGTAGAGATTTGTGGACGTAGGCTGTATGCAGATTTCTTAGTGATGGAGATGCCTCATTTTGAAGAAGTGTTTGGGATGGATTGGCTAGGGATGTTATTTGCCACTATAGATTATAGAATCAGGAAGATAGTGCTTCAGATTCCTGATCATCCTGAATTTGAATTCCTTAGTGGCAGTAGTTCCCTTGAACCGTTGAAGTTTTAGGCCAGTCCAGTAGAAGTGATGATGGAGATGGATGTTGAGCCTGTATTGCCGAGGGTAGTCCGGGATTTTCCTGATGTCTTTCCAGACAATATCTATGGACTTCCTCCGGATAGATCTTTGGAGTTCACCATCGATCTGATTCCAGGCACTCAACCGATTGCGAAGGCTCCATACCGTATGGCTCCTCTAGAGTTAGCCGAGCTTCGTAGTCAGTTGAAGGATTTGTCAGAGCATGGTCTTATTCAACCAAGTGTTTCACCATGGGGTGCACCAGTGTTTTTGGTGAATAAGAAGGATGGATCTCGAAGGATGTGCTCGACTACCGGGAGTTGAATAAGGTTACTGTGAAGAACAAGTATCCTCTTCCTAGGATTGATGAAATCTTCGATCAGTTGGGTGGATCGTGAGTATATTCGAAGCTAGATTCGAGAAGCGGGTATCATCAGGTGAAGGTCAGAGGATCAGATATTTCGAAGACTGCATTTAGAACCCGGTATGGTCATTATGAGTTCTTAGTGATGCCTGTTGGTGTTACTAATGCACCAGCCACATTCATGAGGTTGATGAACCAAGTCCTCTAAGTTTGTGGTCATCTTCATAGATGATATCTTGGTGTACTCAAGATCAGAGGAAGATCATGCTAAGCATCTGAGGATAGTCCTGGAAACTCTGAGGCAGCAAAGGTTATATGCTAAGTATAGCAAGTGTCAGTTTTGGCTGACCAAGGTTGCTTTTCTGGGACATGTTGTGTCTGGAGATGGGATAACTGTAGATCCAGAGAAGATTGCTGTAGTAGAGAAGTAGCCAGTTCCTAAGACAGTCACAGAGATCAGAAGTTTCTTGGAATTGGCTGGGTACTATAGGAAGTTCATCAAGGATTTCTCAAAGATCGCTGCACCGATGACTCATCTAACCAAGAAGAATGTTGCTTACAATTGGTCAGAGGAATGTCAGCGAGCATTTGATGAACTAAAGCATAGATTATGTAACGCCCCGCTTCCCAAGAGACACCGGAAGTGAGAACGTTACGCGGTCCGCATGAACTGGAGCGGTGAAGCTCGAGTTCAATGAGCGTCTGTGATAAAAACACATGGCAGGTCCTTGCATGCATTTCAGAACAACAAGAATACATTCAAAAGATAAGAAGCCACATCCAGAGATATAAAGTCCATACACGAAATTAAACGACAAAGCCACAGCTGGGCTAAAGTAGGAACGTACACTAAACAACAACAACTGAAAGTAAACTAAAGAAAGACGACGACAGTGAAGGTCCCTAGTCCTCTGCAAAGAGAGACTCGGCGTCTATGGTGAACTCTGGCTCTCTAAGTTAGGCGTCTCGAAAGGATCCTCCTAGCACTCAAACTCGGGATCTGACATACATCCAAAAACATGAATATATGTCAGCAAGGGTCTAGAAGAAGAGGTTAGAAACCCAAGGCAAGATATACAAATGATATGAATTTTAAAAGACATTAAATAATTAAATGAGATAACTGCAATAAGTTTAAACACGCCAATTATAATGAAATGAAACAAGACATTCATATCATGTAGTTCTAAGCAGTTTCAAGAAGTAAAGTAAAGTTTTCTTTGAGTTCATTAGCATGTCAATTTACTGAGACCACGATAGTATTGCAAGTTTCATGTCAATGTTTCACATCTATCATAGGGTTCTCGCCTTTAAGTCGTGATGAGTGGATCGTTCTTCTCACGGGGGTTTACCGTGATTGACACTACCCCACCGCATGCAGGGGTTGCTCTTGAAGAGAGGACCCCTTCATATGCCTAGTGGCCGCTCAACCCTAACCCCACCCCAATTTTTTGCTGGAACACGAGCCAGCCTAATCGACTTACACGACATCACGATAGTCACGAATCCGCCTTCGAGGCGCACGATTTCACGATGTTACAACTTGTTGAACATTTCAAGACATGCAGCAATTTAACGTTATCAATATTACTTTGTTTATACAACAATTTCAATAAGCAGGAGTGAGTTGAACAACATTTACAACAATTTTAAAATAACATTGACCATGAGTTTTTATTGAACATGCTACAGAAACCGGTTTTCTTCGTCGGTGTTTACAATTAAAGCATATTGAATTATATGTCGTTGGGTCACATTTTTAGTCCAGAATATCATAGTATCGTTTTCGTGTGTCATTTCACGTATGGTTTTCAAGTTATACAGCATAGAGTAAAAGTGACGTAATAGCCCACAGACTTCAAAAATTCACATCTAATTGCACACTTGCCTGAATTCAGCGTTCTTGGTGTCGTCGGGTTCGTCTCGACGGGTACTACACTACGGTGATAGTGGTTCACTGGTTTGATAAAACACATATTCATATTAGACTATTTTTTATCATAACAACGTTATAAAAAGTTCATACGACGTCTAATCGATCCGTTTTGTTAGGTCTTCTATATTACTGTGTGGGCTATAGGTGATAAGCAGAGGTACTAACCGTTACGCCGCGAATGGAGGCAGCGATGATGACACGACTCCAAAACAGTGACGCTGAGCGTCGGGAATCTGCCGTCGACACGTGAGGAGGTGGCAGCGGCTGTTTTAGGCACTGCAGGTGGTTGCGAGGGTTGCAGCGAGTCCCCGGTGCTGCGATAACAGATCTGCACGGCTGGGCAACGTGCGCAGCCTGGCGTCGGATCTGCAGGTCCGTGGAGACAAGAAGAAGGCTGTAGGGAGGCTGTTCTGGTGTGGTTGGGCGCGTGGAGGGAGGAGGTGGCCGCTGCATGTGTGATTCGTGCTAGGAGATGAAGGCGCAGCTGGTGGTTAGGGGTGGCAGTCCAAGGCGAGGGGAGATGGTCGGAAAAACTGGGCGAGCGGGAGAGGAGAGCTTGCAAGTTGGAAGAGGGAGGCATTGTGTGACGTCCGCATGCGTGGAGGGGAGCAGAAGCAGCACACGGAGGAGGCCGAGGCGTTCTGGGTGAGAGGGAGGCCGCGCATTGCGCGTGGTGGCGAGAGGAGCTGGGTGTAGTTGGGTTGTGGAGATGCGCACGAGGATGGGAGGTCGATGGGCTTGCGCGTGGGGGTGAGAGAGGATGAGGAAGATGCTGGGTTGACGTGCATGCGTGAGGGAGGTCGAAAGCTGCGGGTTGCTGATGATGCGTGGAGAGGAGAAGATAGAGAGGGTAGGGGGCGGCTGTAGGGCAGAGGGGGGTAGCCCTAGGTTTTATTTTTATAAGGAAATGTAGGGTTAGGGCAAAGGACAACACGTGAAGGTCTAAGGCTTAGGGTTTTAGGTTTCCTAGTATATTAACTCGGTGTGTGTTGGTTTGAAAGAAAGACACGGTATGTGTGGAGCTAACGCTTAGGTCTATTTTTTCTTATTCTTTTTTTCCTATTAGATTTGTTGTGTGCGTGAGTGTGCTGGTGGGTTCGGCCTAGTGATAGGATTCAAAATGTGGGGTGTTGGGTTAAGCTATATTAGGAAGGTTAAATAAAATAAATTGATTGTGTTATAAAGGCTTATTAGGGCTTATCAAAACACATAATGATAGTTTTAAATGGGTTCTAACATGGAAAGCTTTTCAAACATTTAAAAACGTTTAAATTTTGAATTTGAATTTTGAATTGGAAATTTAAAACTAATTTTAAGAAGAGGCATTTTAAAATGATTACTAGACGGATTTAACTAAGTAGTTTAAAATAATGATAATACTAATTAATATGAAAAATATATTTAGAAGTTGATATGAGTACGGGGGACAACAACGTCTAACAACGGATACAGGAAAAATAATACACGAGAGAAATACAGATAAAAGTAACAATAAAATTCGGTCGTTACAGATTGATCACTGCTCCTGTCCTTACGATACCAGACCGATCAGGTGGATATGAGATTTTCTGTGATGCGTCAGGCAGAGGATTGGTGTAACGACTGGTTTTCATGTATCTGGATCTATTATAATATAATATATGTTTTGGTGGATTTTCTCCTTTTGTGTGGTTTTCGTCTCCGTAGCTTTCATTTTCGATCGTTTCGTCGTGTTTTCTCGTTTCTTCCTTAGGATCGTCGATTTCGAAGTATGTCATTCGTGACGGGCTTCATAACAGTCGTATCTTACTATTAGATCAAGCCTAGGGGTCTTAGGAATCGATCCCGGAGCTCCGCGCTCCGTATCGGAACTTTTGGTGCACGTTAGCCGGTGTAAGAAGGGGCACCGACCGACTAGATGACGATCCAGTCGGTCGGCAATCCTTCTTGGACCGACTAGTTGGCTTTCTAAATTATTCAGGAGTTACTGTTTATCGTTAGTCGGTCTAAGAACGTTGGTTGACCGACTAGGTTGCAAACTAGTCGGTCGGCAATGCTTCTTTAACCGACTAACACATCATCTAATTTTTGGTATCAATACTGTTCACTCTTAGTCGGTCTAAGTTCATCTCTTGACCGACTAGTTGTCAAACTAGTCGGTCAGTAATTTTTCATCGACCGACTAAATCCAAATCCTATTTTCGTTCAGAAGTTACTGTTTACACTTAGTCGGTCTGCGTTGGTCGACCGACCGACTAGTTGCCAAACTAGTCGGTAAGTGGTTGCTCTTTGACCGACTAATCTGTGTTAAAACCCTAATTTCTGGGCAGTCGCCAGCCCAACCTATTTATACCCCTCCCAAACATTTTCTTCTTCCTCCACTCGACCCAAAACCCTAGTTTCTCCCCCATTGAGCCCCCTTCTTCCCCAAACACTTATTCCTTCATTCCAAGCCCAAGATCCATCATCCAAACCCTCCATCAACTCATTCTACCTCTCATCTTCCCCAAAATCTCATCAAATCCCCAAAATCCCCCAAAAACCCTAGTTTCCCCAAACTTCTCCATTGGTTTCTAGATCTGGTTCCTAGGTTCTCAGGAGTGTTTCTTCCGCCTCCTCTCGGTAAGAAATCGATCTCTTGATGTTTTCATAACCTATTTGTATTTTTTTATGAAACCCTAATGAATGAATGTTGTTTTGATGATTGTTTCCCCATAACAGCGATTTCCCCGTAGATTAGCATCCGCGAGACGAACCTTCGTGATCGTCGTCCCCGGTGCTAGGCAAGTGAAACTTGCCACTTAGGGTTAGGCCATGTTTTAGGCCATTTTGCTCGTTGTAGGCGTAAAAGAGACTAGGCGACGAAATAATACTCGCCTAGGCGCAAATTTAGGAACTAGCTTGACAACGAAGCTAGATCTGACATATATCATGTTGCACAATTACCATGTCATGTTTAAATTCCATTAACGGTACGCAAATTAATTGTCATGTCATTGCATTCTTTAAGTGATCCCGTGATTGCGTAGCATCGCTACAATACTTGTGTTTCCTGGCTCGTGACCAGAAGCGAGCATAATGAGTTGCTAACCCCAACGCTCGATATTGAATTGTGAACTAGGAAAACAAGCTCCCGTGCGGGGCAACCCTGGCTCACTCGCTGGGCTCATGTACAGGGACCCTGGCTTGTTTACGTGTGGGATGGGGTAAGGGTTAAGCTGCCATTCAACTGGGAGTCTGCCTGATCAGCAACTGTAGTTGTAAGGCGTAAACTCTGGGGTGGGGTAGTGTTTAGTGCCGATCAGCGTGAATGTTGTACCATTCAGCTGAAGGGCGTAAACATCTACAAACAACGTGAAACGTGAATAGTGAATTGATTGAGATTGTTAGTAGCTTGGCTACTCTTGTCTTGTACCGATAATTGTTCTCTTGTACTTATTGTTCACCATGTCGTACTTGTGCACTCATGTTATAACTGCCATGTCATGCATACTATAACTGCTAGGTTGCTAGTTGCCTTACTTCCAGTTTCCTTGCCCAAGTCTTTTAGATTTGCTGACATGTGCCCCTTTACTCTTTTGGGTGACACATGTTAGATCCCGAGCCTGAGTACCTTGTTGAGGACGAGGTGTTTGCTGACGCCGAGCCCGAGCTTGTGTTTGACGGGGAGTACGTGGACACTGGGGACCAGTCCTAGTGTCTTCGTTGTGTTTTCCTTTGTTTAGACTGCTGTTTTGTTGTCGGTGCGTAGCACCTATACTTGTGACGTTGTTGCTTTTGTTGGCCTTGTTCTGGGCCTTAGACTCTTTCTTTTAGCCTGGTGGCTTTTCTGGATGTTGAACTTATTTTTCATGTTGGACAATTTGTGAGATATGAGATTTTATTTCAGTCTCTCCTTGTGTTGTTATTGTTGTTCCGTTGTGGTTACATGGACCTGCTTATGTTTTATTGACGCTTATCGGGTTTGGGGCTTCACAGCTCCACTCTCGTGCGGGCGGACCTTTTCACGTCTCGTCTCCATTTTAGGGAAGCGGGGCGTGACAGGTTTTGTTGGTGGCCCATGCAGGTCCTTCTGTAACTGCGATTTTTGGAATGACGATAATAATATTAGAATGTCCAATAAACTAAGTTCGACGTCCGAGTCATAAGCTATGAGTCTAATCTGCTTCGTTTTCTGTGTCACTAGATGGCAGGAAGACGATTCACCCGTGGTGGGGGTAGTGGTGCGCTCCCTCATGATGAGGAGCCTGAGCGGGAACCCACCAACGGTGAGATGATGCGGATGATGTTGCAGATGATGCAAGTGCAGCAGGGCGTGCTCCTGCAAGTCCAGAATGCTCCACTTGCTCGAGCTGCCCGGGTTCTTCCGGATGCCCCTCGCTCTGAGCCGGGAGCGAAGCAATTTCGGGAGCTGGGTCCCGCATATTTTGATGGGTCTGAGGGTCCTCTAGCTACCGATGAGTGGATTCGGAACATCGAGGACAATCTGAAGATGGCCAAGATCACCCCGGCTGGATGGGTTGATTTGGAGAAGAGGCCACTCAAGGATAATGCTCAGAATTGGTGGGATGCGGAAGAGAAGATGCTGGTGGAGCCGATAGCTTGGGCTACCTTTAAGTCCAGGTTTGATGAGGAGTTCTTTCCAAAGGCTGCGAAGAAGGAGATGTTGCAGCGCTTCATTGATCTGAAGCAAGGGAGCTTGACGGTGGACCTGTACCACCAAGAGTTCACTAGGCTGAGTCGGTTCGCACCGAAGATGGTGCAGGATGCTGATGAGAGGGCTCAGAGGTTCCTGCATGGACTTGCTTTGGAGCTCCAGAGTTTTGTGTCTTCCTCCTATCTGGACTCTTATCAGAAGGTTTTGGTCGCTGCCAGGAGGCAGGAGCTGAACCTGAGTCAGAGGAGGGGGTCTATTGTTGGTGCTGGGAAGAGGCCTATGGAGCAGGCCAAAGCGGTGGTTAGGCCTGGTTTCAAGCCTAATCAGCCAGCTCAGTTTAAGAGGCCAGGAGGGCCTATTCTGAAGACTTGCCATTTCTGCGGCAAGCCTGGCCACATCAAGGAGCAGTGTCGGAAGTTTTTGGGCCAGTGTCTGGTTTGTGGTGATGCTTCCCATGTCGCGAGGGATTGTCGGCATGCGGGTCAGCTGCGGAGGGCGCCTGTTGCAGCACAGCCGTTGCAGCAGCGAGCGTCTGTTCCTGCTGGTCGTGGAGCAGCTCTTGTTCCGCAGAGACAGGCTTTTCAGCAGGCTGTTCCGCCAAGGAGGCAGGCCTTTCTGATGACCGCTGTGGAGAGCGAGGCTGTGGATGACGTTATCACAGGTAATCCTCAATCTAGCTATTACTTTCCTAGATGGTTTGATTGTTAGATTGTGTTGTTTGCTTGAACATGGTTGTTTGTTAGACTAGGGTTTGATTGTTAATTGCTTGTTAGGTGTGGTTTTGGTGTGCACATTTCCTGCACGAGTCCTCTTTGACTCTGGTGCATCGATGTGCATTATTTCTCGGAGCTTCGTGGAGAGGCATTCCTTGTCGACGTCCCCTCTTCCAAAGAGTTGGAATATCGTTACAGGGAATGGCGTGGTCTCGGTGCATCGTGGTTGCAATTCTTGCTCGTTGGTGGTCTGTGGACATGAGCTTTTCGCTGATTTCATTGTCCACGACATCATCAACTATGATGCAGTTCTTGGGATGGACTGGCTTGCGAGCTTCTATGCTACGATTGACTGCAGGAGAAAGAAGGTGGTGTTCGAGATTCCCGGACATCCTGTATTCGAGTTCAGTCGTGGTAGCAGTTCGCTTGGTCCTGTCAGATTTCGGGCCAGGTCGGTGGAGGTTGTGGCTATGCTGATGGAGCTGGAGTGGCCAGCTGTAGTGCGTGATTTTGGCGACGTCTTCCCCGAGGAGATGTCTGGTTTGCCACCTGATCGAGCTTTAGAATTTTCTATCGATCTTATTCCAGGTGCGCAGCCGATTTCGAAGGCGCCGTATCGTATGGCACCTGCAGAATTAGAAGAGTTGCGGAAGCAGTTGGATGAGCTCATGCAGAAGGGTTATATCAATCCCAGTGTGTCTCCGTGGGGAGCACCGGTGCTGCTGGTGAAGAAGAAGGATGGTTCGCGTCGCATGTGCGTGGACTATCGGGAGTTGAATGCGGTGACCATTAAGAATAAATACCCGTTGCCTCGCATCGATGATATTTTTGATCAGCTTGGAGGTTCGAGGGTGTTTTCTAAATTGGATTTGAGGAGTGGTTACCATCAGTTGAAGGTGAAGAACGGAGATGTTCCGAAGACAACGTTCAGGACGAAGTATGGACACTATGAGTTTGTGGTTATGCCTTTCGGCGTAACTAACGCGCCCGCAGTTTTCATGAATCTAATGAACCTGATTTTCTACGACTTTCTGGATAAGTTTGTCGTTATCTTTATTGACGACATTCTGATCTATTCGAAGTCGGAGGAAGAGCATGCCTCGCACTTGAGGACGGTATTGGAGATCTTGAGGAAGCATCGTCTGTATGCTAAGTTTTCGAAGTGCGAGTTTTGGCTGGATAGAGTTGCTTTTCTCGGGCATGTGGTGACTGGGGATGGTATTTCAGTGGATCCCGAGAAGATTAGGGCCATCAGAGAGTGGCATGTTCCGTCGTCTGCGTCTGAGATTCGGAGTTTCCTTGGACTTGCTGGTTACTATCGGTGATTCATTAAGGACTTTTCCCGTATTGCTGAGCCGATGACCAGGTTGACATGGAAGGATGTACCTTTTGTTTGGTCGGGTGATTGTGAGAGTGCTTTTGGTATTCTGAAGGAGCGGTTGACGACTGCCCATATTCTTGTTGTGCCTGATCGCAGCAGTGGATTTGAGATCTTTTGTGATGCTTCTGGCAAGGGTCTCGGTTGTGTGTTGCATCAGCACGGACATGTTGTGGCGTATGCGTCTCGTCAGCTTAAGGTTCATGAGAAGAATTACCCGACGCATGATTTGGAGTTGGCTGCCGTTGTGTTTGCTCTTAAGATTTGGAGGCACTTCCTGCTGAGTGAGAAAGTGAAGATTTTCACCGATCACAAAAGCTTGAAGTATATTTTTACTCAGAAGGAGCTCAACATGCGACAGCGTCGATGGTTGGAGCTCATGGCAGATTATGAGATTGATTTGCAGTTTCACCCTGGCAAGGTGAATGTGGTTCCTGATGCACTGAGTAGGCTTCCAACGGTGATGATTTTGACCTCGCAGTGGAGATTACGGCAGGATTTTTGCGAGTCTGGTGTTGAGATTGTTCTTCCTGGGGCGGCTTCATCGTTGATGTACATGCAGGTACAGTCGACGATCGTGGATCTGATTAAGGCGGGCCAGGCTGAGGATCCGAAGCTGGTGAAGATTCGGGAGCAGGTGGAAGCTGGTCTGCGGACTGACTTTTTGATTCATGAGGATGGCTCGCTGAGGTTTGGAGCCAGGTTGTGTGTGCCAGCTGGGGACATTAGAGAGGAATTGATGGTGGAGGCACACAGTTCGCCGTATTCTGTGCATCCTGGTGGCACCAAGATGTACCAGGATCTTCGTCTGAATTATTGGTGGCATGGTATGAAGAGGAGCGTGGCTCGGAGTGTAGCCAAGTGCTTGGTTTGCCAGCAAGTGAAGGCGGAGCATCAGCGTACGGCCGGGTTGCTACAACCGCTTCCGATTTCGGAGTGGAAATGGCAACACATCACTATGGATTTCGTGACTGGACTACCTCGTAGTCCGAAGCAGAATGACGCGATTTGGGTGATCGTAGATCGATTGACCAAATCTGCGCACTTTATTCCGTTCCGAGTGGGACAGTCCACTGAGGCGCTAGCAATGAGATATATGGAGGTAAAATTCTTTTACTCTCCGTTTTTATTTCCTTTTTTCCTAGTTTGGATAGTGATGTAACGTGAATCATGCAGGAGGTTGTGCGACTTCATGGAGTCCCCGTGAGTATCGTGTCAGACAGAGACACGAGGTTCACATCTCAGTTCTGGCAGAGTTTGCAGAAGAGTTTGGGTACGCGTCTGAGTTTCAGCACGGCGTACCATCCGTAGACGGATGGCCAGTCCGAGAGGACGATTCAGATTTTGGAAGACATGCTGAGGGCGTGCATGTTGGATTTCAAGGGTTCGTGGGAGGACCATCTACATCTGGCAGAGTTTTCTTACAACAACAGCTTCCAGGCGAGTATTGGCATGGCGCCTTTCGCCGCTCTTTATGGGAGGAAATGTCGATCGCCATTGAGTTGGGATGACGTTGGTGATCGGGAGTTGTTGGGACCTGAGATGATTGTGGAGGCCGTGGATATCGTCAGGAATATTCGGGAGAGGTTGAGAATTGCTCAGGACCGTTTTAAGAATTGGGCGGATGCTAAACGTCGTCCTTTGGAGTTTCAGCCGGGCGACCATGTGTTCTTGAAGATTTCCCCGAATCGTGGTGTGATTCGTTTTGGGAAGCGAGGGAAGTTGAGCCCGCGATACATTGGACCGTTTGACATTTTGGAGAGGGTTGGCGAGGTAGCTTATCGCTTAGCCTTGCCGCCATATTTGGAAGGAGTTCACAATGTTTTCCATGTGTCGCAGCTTCGTCGATACATTAGCGATCCATCTCATGCTGTGGATTTTTCGGAGTTTACCGTTCGCCCCGATTTGACGTATGACCAGCATCCAGTGCAGATTCTGGACAGGCGTCAGAAATCGCTTCGGAACAAGATTGTCAATCTTGTGAGGGTGATGTGGCGACACGGCTCACCTGGAGAGTCTACTTGGGAGAATGAGGATGAGATGCGAGAGCGTTTCCCACTTTTGTTTCCGGACACGTGAGTATTTGGAAATCCCGAGGACGGAATTTTTCTTAAGTTGGGGAGGATGTAACGACTGGTTTTCATGTATCTGGATCTATTATAATATAATATATGTTTTGGTGGATTTTCTCCTTTTTTGTGGTTTTCGTCTCCGTAGCTTTCATTTTCGATCGTTTCGTCGTGTTTTCTCGTTTCTTCCTTAGGATCGTCGATTTCGAAGTATGTCATTCGTGAAGGGCTTCATAACAGTCGTATCTTACTATTAGATCAAGCATAGGGGTCTTAGGAATCGATCCCGGAGCTCCGCGCTCCGTATCGGAACTTTTGGTGCACGTTAGCCGGTGTAAGAAGGGGCACCGACCGACTAGATGATGATCCAGTCGGTCGGCAATCCTTCTTGGACCGACTAGTTGGCTTTCTAAATTATTCAGGAGTTACTGTTTATCGTTAGTCGGTCTAAGAACGTTGGTTGACCGACTAGGTTGCAAACTAGTCGGTCGGCAATGCTTCTTTAACCGACTAACACATCATCTAATTTTTGGTATCAATACTGTTCACTCTTAGTCGGTCTAAGTTCATCTCTTGACCGACTAGTTGTCAAACTAGTCGGTCAGTAATTGTTCATCGACCGACTAAATCCAAATCCTATTTTCGTTCAGAAGTTACTATTTACACTTAGTCGGTCTGCATTGGTCGACCGACCGACTAGTTGCCAAACTAGTCGGTCAGTGGTTGCTCTTTGACCAACTAATCTGTGTTAAAACCCTAATTTCTGGGCAGCCGCCAGCCCAACCTATTTATACCCCTCCCAAACGTTTTCTTCTTCCTCCACTCGACCCAAAACCCTAGTTTCTCCCCCATTGAGCCCCCTTCTTCCCCAAACCCTTATTCCTTCATTCCAAGCATAAGATCCATCATCCAAACCCTCCATCAACTCATTCTACCTCTCATCTTCCCCAAAATCTCATCAAATCCCCAAAATCCCCCAAAAACCCTAGTTTCCCCAAACTTCTCCCTTGGTTTCCAGATCTGGTTCCTAGGTTCTCCGGAGTGTTTCTTTCGCCTCCTCTCGGTAAGAAATCGATCTCTTGATGTTTTCATAACCTATTTGTATTTTTTTATGAAACCCTAATGAATGAATGTTGTTTTGATGATTGTTTCCCCATAACAGCGATTTTCCCGTAGATTAGCATCCGCGAGACGAACCTTCGTGATCGTCGTCCCCGGTGCTAGGCAAGTGAAACTTGCCACTTAGGGTTAGGCCATGTTTTAGGCCATTTTGCTCGTTGTAGGCGTAAAAGAGGCTAGGCGACGAAATGATACTCGCCTAGGCGCAAATTTAGGAACTAGCTTGACAACGAAGCTAGATCCGACATATATCATGTTGCACAATTACCATGTCATGTTTAAATTCCATTAACGGTACGCAAATTAATTGTCATGTCATTGCATTCTTTAAGTGATCCCGTGATTGCGTAGCATCGCTACAATACTTGTGTTTCCTGGCTCGTGACCAGAAGCGAGCATAATGAGTTGCTAACCCCAACGCTCGATATTGAATTGTGAACTAGGAAAACAAGCTCCCGTGCGGGGCAACCCTGGCTCACTCGCTGGGCTCATGTACAGGGACCCTGGCTTGTTTACGTGGGGGATGGGGTAAGGGTTAAGCTGCCATTCAACTGGGAGTCTGCCTGATCAGCAACTGTAGTTGTAAGGCGTAAACTCTGGGGTGGGGTAGTGTTTAGTGCCGATCAGCGTGAATGTTGTACCATTCAGCTGAAGGGCGTAAACATCTACAAACAACGTGAAACGTGAATAGTGAATTGATTGAGATTGTTAGTAGCTTGGCTACTCTTGTCTTGTACCGATAATTGTTCTCTTGTACTTATTGTTCACCATGTCGTACTTGTGCACTCATGTTATAACTGCCATGTCATGCATACTATAACTGCTAGGTTGCTAGTTGCCTTACTTCCAGTTTCCTTGCCCAAGTCTTTTAGACTTGCTGACATGTGCCCCTTTACTCTTTTGGGTGACACATGTTAGATCCCGAGCCTGAGTACCTTGTTGAGGACGAGGTGTTTGCTGACGCCGAGCCCGAGCTTGTGTTTGACGGGGAGTACGTGGACACTGGGGACCAGTCCTAGTGTCTTCGTTGTGTTTTCCTTTGTTTAGACTGCTGTTTTGTTGTCGGTGCGTAGCACCTATACTTGTGACGTTGTTGCTTTTGTTGGCCTTGTTCTGGGCCTTGGACTCTTTCTTTTAGCCTGGTGGCTTTTCTGGATGTTGAACTTATTTTTCATGTTGGACAATTTGTGAGATATGAGATTTTATTTCAGTCTCTCCTTGTGTTGTTATTGTTGTTCCGTTGTGGTTACATGGACCTGCTTATGTTTTATTGACGCTTATCGGGTTTGGGGCTTCACAGCTCCACTCTCGTGCGGACCTTTTCACGTCTCGCCTCCATTTTAGGGAAGCGGGGCGTGACAATTGGGATATGTTCTCCATCAGCATGGTAGGGTAGTAGCTTATGCTTCTAGATTGCTGAAGATCCATGAGAGAAACTACCCTACGCATGACTTGGAGCTAGCAGCAGTGGTGTTTGCATTGAAGTTATGGAGGTATTTTCTTCTGGGTGAACGTGTAAAGATATACACAGATCATAAGAGTTTGAAGTATGTGTTCACTCAGAAAGAGCTAAATATGCGGCAGCACAGATGGCTCGAGTTGATGGCTGATTATGATATGGATCTTCAGTATCACCCTGGGAAAGTCAAGGTAATGCCGGATGCTTTTAGTCGCATGCCGGCAGTGATGATGTTGACGGCACAGAGAGAACTTTTGGGTGATATTCGGCATATGGAGATTGAAGTTGTCTTACCTGGTTCATCAGTGGTGATGATGAACTTTCTGGTTCAATCTGATTTGGTTGAAAGGATCAAGGTAACTTAGTCTGGAGATGCGAAGCTGAAGAAGATTCGAGAGCAGACAGATGCCGGACTTCGTAATGATTTCTGTATTCATGAAGATGGGTCTCTGCATTTTGGGAGCAGAATTTGTGTGCCATCAGGTGACATTCAGGATGAACTGTTGAGAGAAGCTCATATCTCACCTTATTCTATCCATCCTGGAGGCACCAAAATGTATCGTGATCTGCGACAGTATTTTGGTGGCATGGCATGAAGCGTGGTGTGGCTAGGAGTGTAGCTTCATGTTTGTTATGTCAGCAAGTCAAGGCTGAGCATCAGAGAACAGTATGTCTTCTACAGCCTCTTCTGATTCCTGAGTGGAAGTGGCAGCATGTGACGATGGATTTCATAACTGTCTTACCTCGCATTCCTCGAGGATATGATGCTATTTGGGTAATCGTTGACTGATTGACCGAATCTGCTCACTTCATACCTTTTCGAGTGGGCCAGTCGACAGACCATCTTGCTAAGAGATATATGGAGGTGAGATTTCTTGTTATATATATCTCTCTCTGTTTTGTTGTTAGTCTAGATTCTGATTAAGTCATGTATACAAGAAATCGTGAGGCTTCACAGAGTGCATGTATGCATAGTCTCCGATCGTGACACTAGGTTTACATCTCACTTTTGGAGAAGTCTGCAGGCTAGCTTGGGAAATCAACTGAGTTTCAGCACTACATACCATCCACAGACAGACGGTCAGTCGGAGAGGACAATTCAGATTTTGGAAGATATGCTGAGGGTGTGCATGCTGGATTTCAAGGGCACTGGGGACGAACATCTACATCTGGTAGAGTTCGCTTACAATAATATTGTTCAAGCCAGCATAGGCATGGCGCCATTTACAGCTTTGTATGGGAGGAAGTGCCGATCTCCTCTTAGTTAGGATGATGTTGGAGATCGTGAATTGTTGGGCCCAGATATGATCGCTGAAACAGTGAATGTCGTGAGAGTCGTCAGATATAATCTTCGCATAGCCCAAGATTGTTACAAGCACTGGGCAGATGGAAGAGGCGACACTTGGAGTTTCAGCCAGGCGATTTAGTATTTTTGAAGATCTCGCCAACTCGAGGGCTGATTCGTTTTGGAAGACGAGGGAAGTTAAGCCCAAGATATATTGGACCTTTTGAAGTTTTGGCTCGTGTTGGAGAAGTGGCTTATAGGATTGCCTTGCCAGCATCTCTTGAGGGAGTGCATAATGTGTTTCACATATCGTAACTCAGGAGGTGTGTTGGAAATCCTGATCATGTCGTCGACTTCTTTGAGATTGAAGTGCGACCAGACTTGACTTATGATCAGCAGTCTGTGGCCATTCTAGACCGAAGGCAGATGCTGAGGAAGAAGTCCATCAATCTGGTGAGGATTATGTGGCACTGAGAGTAACCAGGAGAGTCTACCTGGGAACTCGAGGATGAGATGAGAGAGAAGTACACTCACTTGTTTGTCTAATATAATTTTGTTATGTATGTAATATGATGTATAGAAAGTTTTTATCCCTTAATTTGAAATACCGGGGACAAAATTTATTTTAAGGGGGTAGGATGTAATGACCCCAATTTCCATGTACGCGTATTTATAAGTATTTTGGCGTAAATGCAAACTTATAATTGTTGGGTGTATGCTCGTATTTTTCTTTTAATTATTTGGTGTAGTAATTAATTTTAAAAGATTTTAAACTCATCATTTGAATTTAGTAAATCAGAGTATTTGGATGAATACTTGTATTTAGGGTGTATAGGGTATTTCTTCATGTATTTTTATTTTTCTAAAAATACAAAATATAAAAAAAATAACCATGACAACACACCAGTGAGGTGTCATCTTATGAGTTAAAGAGACAACACATGGCTTTGATCTTGACTTGATGAAGGGTGGAGATGATTTTAGGAAAAACAATTTTCAAGGCAAGAAAAACAAAAACCAAAAGGAAAAAGAAAATCATTTCATTCACTCTCACTCACCTCTCTCCCCTAGCATCAGGCCGAACCCAATCTCCCCCCTTCTCCCCCTGTTTCTTCATTCCTCCACCAAAAAACACCATTCCATGAACTCTCCCTTCCATTGCTAAAGCCCCAAAAATTTTCCCCTTTATTCCAACACCAATTCTTCTCAAAAATCTCCTCAAAATCCAAATTTTGAAGGCTAGATAGGAGATAGAAGAAGGAGATTAGGAGGCCCAAGAATTCATCAAGGAAATAAGAAGGGCAAGAGAAATTTGGAGGACTTTGTAAGGTAGGAACTCATACCATTTTAGGAGTATTTAGTTTTAGAAATTGGATTTTAGATTAAGGTAGCAAGTCATGTAGATTTTTGTGTTGAAACCATGTTTTGTATTTCATGATATGATCTAGACTTTAGAAATTTCACTTTGTTCTTTAGTGATTACTACAAATTGATCGCATGTTTTTCCTTATGCATCAAGATTAATATGTTTTGTTCTCATTATGGTTTAATGCTCAAAATTAATAATATTGTGCCATGTTGAAAAAATGATAGTATGAGTTATAAGTAATCTTGTTAAAGTGCACTAGATTGTAGGTTGTTTATGTTTTGTAAGTTAGTATTCATGCTAGCTTCATTAAGTGGTAGGTTGCATGTAATATAGTCTTAAATTGTGTAAAGTATGTTAATAGTAATTAATCTTTTTGTAGAATTAGAAGTATAATAGCATCTTGAAAATGTTGTAATCTTATTATTATATTAATATAGTTATGTTAATTAATGACACCCAACTATATTGAAACTAGTTTAGTTAAAAATTTAAGTTCCTCGAATTTTTCTTACCACAAGACATCGACTTAGAAAAATCGTAGAAAATAGTAGGAAAATCAGAAAAATACAATCTAGGATACTACGAAAATTTGTAGAAAATTATCTATAACTTTGAAGGGGACCTGAAGCTAAATCTGACTGTAGATTGGTCTGCAGTAGCATTCTTTCTGTTGTGACAGTTTAGCCAGATTCATGTGTTAATTTTGCTTGGAAATTGTTATGTTGTATTTTGTTTTAAGTTGAATTTGATCGGGTTAATTGTACCCTCAAAATTATGCTCATGAGATATGTCTTTATGCGGAAGTTTCATATGTTATGATTCATGTAGAAAAATGATGATGATGAGAAATTTTGTAAGTACGAAATGAAAGCGATAGTAGAGTCCGCTAGTTGATTCGTTGTCAAATAAAGAAATGTTTTAACAAAAGAAAAACTGAGAGTGAGCAGAGAGTTTGACATAGGAGGACTCGGTCCATTCTTGAAATGGGTGAGACTCTATATGTGGGTTTGGGGGAACATGGGTAAATTTTAGGTGTTAAGGAGCAGACAATAGTAATATTTCTCACTCGCCATGTCACCCCCGTAAGGGGGAGTTGACTAGAATTAGAGAGGCCGGTGGTGTGCTTGTGTCACAACATGTCTGGTAATTGATGGTTTTCTCCGTTTTCCACAGAAAAACCGAGATGAGTCTCACTCCAATCTTGCCAGTCTGGTACGGAGTTACGAGAGGCCCCTCCAGCGCCCGTGTCACTGGTGGCGATACCACTTTTTCACCCGCCCTGGGTGAAGTCCGGTTCCTTAACATCCTACGGTATTCCCAGGTTCCAAATCAGAACAATGATTAATTTTAATTAATTTAATCAGTGATTTCACTTCAGTTCTGCTTTCTGTTGTTTACTGTCAGTACTTACGTTCTGTCTTTAATTTCTGCATATTCCTGATATTGATGTGACACCTGTTTTTAGTTGACTAGTTAGGGAGATCAGTTCTAAAACTGGGTTCTATTAGAGTGTTAGGAGTTTCTACTGGGTCACGCGTTGACGTGTCTCAACTTGTGGTTTGCAGGTGCGGGACCCGAGCAGTCTGTGAGGGTTCCGGAAAAAAGACCGGTGCCAGTACTGCTGAGGTAAAGCCTGTGGGCGACTTGGTACAGTTGGACTTTCCGGGGTTAGACTAGTGGGTGAGTTGTACCGGGTGTGGACCCCTTTTGTACTTTTTGGGTTGGCGGTTTCTTCTTTTGTTGTACCCAACTTTTGTACCCCTTGTTCAACTGATGTATGTATATGGACTTGTATGATGTAATGTAATGTGACTTCCGTCATGTTGTATTTCTTTTCAGTACTGTGTTTTATTTTCTGTTGAAGCATTTTACTTTTTCTCTGTGTACTATTTCAGTGTGTTGCATTAGCATGCTCTTTATTTAATATAACCACAAAAAATGCCTAATAGTATTTCGATAAGAGGACTCAAAGCCTGAGTCTGAATACTACTGCGGCCTATTCAGCTACGCCTCCCGTACTTGGGAGTGCGGGGCGTGACAATGTTAGTACATGATCAATTTTTGCTAATACTCAGTTTATATATGATTATTTGGCGAGTATATGTTGGGTTTAACACAATGTTATAAGTAAGTTTATATTAAAACTGTGTGATTTTTTGTAGTTACACTCTGCATTATATCATATAAATTAGTCACAGTTTATATGTTAGGGTTATATTATATATTAGTTTGTTTAAAAAATATGATTCTGTTGTTAGCTAGTAGTATGCAGTTTCTAATAGGTATAATGTTAGGGCTAGTTGATATAAGCTGTGTCTTGTTATCTTGTTAATATTAGTATAATAGTTAGTGTTAGTTTTAATATAAAACTGTGTTTAATATCATGACTAGTAAATCTTATATACATTAGCTGTTACCCTCTACTAATTATTATATATGTTAGTTTATTAATACCTCTGTGTATGTCCATTACTATAACAGAATATGTTAGTGTCACAGTGTTCTTTTTCAGTAACTATTCACATCAATCTAGGTTTTACAACATAGACAATAAGTTAGTTTTCTAATAATTCATATAAGAAATTAGAAGAATATGTAAAAGAAACAGTACCCTTTTAATTACTTGGAATAAAATGTTAGTAGATCTAATAAGTTATTTTCATCAAAACTGATATCGAAATCTGATGACGCAGAAAACGTCCACGCATACCGTACGGACCCGTCGACACCAAAAACACCGGAAACAGGCAAGCGTGCAGTTTATTTCATGCATTTATATGTTGCTCTTTTAGACTTAGACTGTGATATAAAGTACACACAATTGCCATGATGCACTTTGATAATAAAACCCTTAACGAAATACTAAACTTGAACTCGCGTGCGTGTGTGGACACCTTTAAGAAAAATGCACGTACTTGTTACAACATGAACTGTACAGACGATGGAACGAACAACTTGAATAAACATGATAGCTGGTTTGGCTAACTCACAGATAATACATGTCGTTGGCTCATAGAATTACATGTTGTTGGCTCATAGTTGGCTACTCTCGTCGGTCACATGTGACTAGTCTGGCTCGTGTTCCAGTAGGGTCACATGTGACTAGTCTGGCTAGTGTTCCAGTATATGATGGTTTAGCATTCTAGCTCGTGCTCCAGAAAGTACACGTGGGTGGGGTTGGGTTCCCGGGCACTAGCCGGTAGTAAACGGTTCTCCTTCAGGGGCACTTGAAGGTGGATTCACTTACTAACCGTCTAACGACGGGAGCCTTAGTCACGGACTTGCACACACAATTAAACAACTTGAAAAGAATGTTAACTTACAGAACTGCTGTTACATTATTGAACTGCCAAGTTTCATTTTCATAGTAGAACTACATGCTAGTGTAAATCATTATAACTGCTTAAAACTGCCATATATTATCTTTGTATATCTTGCCAAGGGTTCTCTTAACCATTACTTGCCAGGACCCTTGTTGACATACATTCTATGTTGTTTAAATGTATGTCTGGTCACGAGACTGGATACCAGGAGGACGAGCTACTGGAGCAGAGTGATCCATTGGACCAGGAGTACGTTGACCCAGAGGTTCTCCCCACAGAGGACCAGTCGTAGAGATTCACCTGATGTTGCTGCTTTATAGTTTTACTTTCTGCTTATCTGTTGGGTGTGTACCCACTTTTGTAGCCTATTTTGTTGGCCATGCTTGGGCCTTACTTTATTTGTGTACTTTCATTTTCTGGATGTTGGCTATCATTATGATTATTTCTGTTGTTCTGTTTGCATGCGAGAATCTGTGTTTGATTATTATTCACAAACGCTTATTGGGCTTAAGCTTCACCGCTTCAGCCCATGTGGACCCGCTCACGTCCTCGCTCCCAAGTATAATGGGAAGCAGGGCGTGACATAGGGTCCCCAGTCGTCTAGATTGTTTGCTTTTTAGCTTGTCTGACATAGCCTTCTGTTAGCCATCTGAAGTTCATTTACCAGACATCTGAACGATTGATTAGCTGTCAGAGTAGTGAACTCTAGCCATCTGATTTCAGTGAGATTTATTTTACCATGAACTGTCTCTCTCCTTGCTCATTTTATTCAGCCATCTGAAGTAGGAGCGTCAGACAACTGAACAGTGTTCCAACCATTTGAGTGGTGAACTACAGACGTCTGGATGCTTGGAGTTGGTCGTCTTGTCTATTCTTGACCAACCGTATGTCAGTCATCTGATGTTGAGTTCCCAGATGTCTGAGTAGTTGATCAGCCGTCTAAAAACTCTCTTTCAGTTGCCTGATTGCCTGAGAAATCTGCCCGTTTGTAGCTGTTAGACTGTGTTTCTCTTGGTCTATTTTCTTGGGTTTTGTGCAGATTTGAGAAGCTATTTAAGCTCAATTGTTAGGGATATTTGAGCATAAATACAATCAGATAAAATTTTTTTAGTGAGCCAATCAAGTGGAAGCTTCATTCTTTCATTCTCTCACTTCCCCTCTTTTGAGCTTCCATGCTGTTGCATTAAACTCCAAATTTCAAGGGAACTCTGAACTCTCCAAGTGCCAAAGCTTGATTCCTGCACTTGGACATCCACTCTCCATTGCCTTACACTATACTAGTAAGCTCATTTATTCAAGGCAATATGTAAGAGTGTATTTCTTATTTCATTTCACTTATAAAACCTACTTCCCAGCTTGTGGGAGTATATCTCTTGGAAAAGAAATTAGTAACTCTTGAATTATGGTTTGCTATCTTGGAATAGATAGTGAGCAATCTTGGAAAATATTGTTTGGCTCTTTGAATAGAGAGTGTTGTATCCCGGAAGAGATTTGTATTTTCTTTGCCTGGAAAAAGGCTTTTATAGTGGAAATCCACTAGATGTCTGGATGACCCTCTCCAGCCATTTGGAAAATCAATTCTAATTTCTTATTTTCTTTCCCTCTATACAATCGACTGAAGAAAACTTATTAGGGATCTGAATAGTGTTCCAGACGTCTGGGAAGTGTTCATCAGCCGCCTGACCAACACTTTGAATTTCTCTTATTATTCTCTGCTTCAGCTATCTAACTGAACTTGTTTAGACATTTGACTGAGTGTTTTGCGTTGACTTTTGACCCATCTTTGATCTGATAACTAAGATTAAAACATCGATTCATTTTTAATCTCATTTCTTTCGATCTAGGGAGACTCCAGACGTCTACGACTCTTCACTTCTCTCAGAATTTTTGTCTTCTCTCTCGCAGCTGACCTTATCTGATCGACTTTTCGACCTATTATTGGTCGTCCAACCCGATTCTATTCTTATTTCTAATTGATTGACTTCTGCTCTATGTATAATCGTTTGATCTTCTGGCATTTTTAGATTTTAAGGTTTAGGTTTTTGATTACGTCTGTATGTTAGATTTCTTTGAATCTTTGGGTTTATTTTGATTCAGGCATAATGCCTCCTCACAAGTGAACTACTCGAAAACCTTCACATATGAGGAGGTTTAGACCCACTATAGCGTGTCCTCCTCCTTTTTTGCCTCCACATCAGAATCAACCCGCACAAACCCCTCTTACACAATCTTCTGCACAACCCACACTGAATCGTCTACCACCACACCCCTCGGCTCGACACTCGATACTATGTGTTGAAGTCCAGATTGTCAGTTTTGTTATGCTCGTCTTGCTAGCACTCTTTTTATCCCTTAGCATTTTATTAGATATAGTGACTTCTCTGGTCTCTCAAATATTTTTTGAGAAGACTGAACTTCTTAAGTTGTGGTGAGATTCTCGTGCTACCCTTTCAAATCCCAATCTCATAAAACTATTTTATGCTAACCGACTTTGAGACGAGCACTCCAAGACTCATAGTCTTAATGTTTTTCAAGGAAAGCATATTATTCTTGATTCCAAAACCCCTGGAACTATTCTTAACATCACCTCCTTCAGTTAACTTCTTGTCGATATGGATTTGACTGACACATCCATCTTGGGAAAGATCTTCACTGAGCGGCCATTGCATATTACCGCGGGTATTGGATCCAAGCACTTAACACCCCTAGCCAAGATTTGCAACTTGATTATTAAATCCAACATATTACCGAAATCTGGCTCGATAGACTATCCATCCTTAGTATTTTCGATGTCTATATGCTCTCTTTAGAGACATACAGATTAATTGGGCTTAGGTCAATTAGACCGAATGAATGAGACCCATTTACTTTCTTATGCTTCTTTCCTCATACATGTGTTTTGCCACTTTGGCCTTACTTTGAGAGTAAGTGAGATGAGTGCTTAAACACCAAGTCTGATTCTACTTTTCAGGTAGTTGCCCAGAAAAGCATTGCTGCTTCATCTTCTGGTCCATCTTCTATAGCACCCACTACCACTACACCTCTTCCTACATATGCTCCATTTGCTCTTCAGATTGATCTATCGCCTCAATCTCCACCTCCTATCTTTCCACCCTCACTTGAGTGACCTCCTGTTCATGATGATTCTATTTATATAATGAGGGCTTAAATATCCAATCTATAAGATGGGATTGATCATGTACTCTCGTCATAATGACTTCAGCTTTGATATGAAAAGTTTTTTATTCTCGCATCTCCAGTCATGGTAAAAGTCATGCACATGTTTTGGATCATTTGATGCAGTGTTAGTAGAGCACGAGGCTGATCACAAGACCCTTCAGTAGATGGTTGAGGATTCTTCTTATACCAGAGATCGAGCTGATGATATCAGGACTTGCTTGGTCATGCTTGAGCTTAGTCATAAGGCCTTCAGAAGTGAGTTTTCTTTGATGCATCTAGATCATTACATGGTCATGACGATGATGATTTCTATACCTCCTATTGTCCAAACTTAGGCTGAGTAGATGTATCTGATTTCTCTTATTGTTCAAAAGATTAAGAGGAAGCTGGAGATGATCATGCATACTCCTATAGGAATTGATCCTTCTGTTGCACCTGGATCGAGTGTTCCTCATTTTCCTCTGCAACCTTGATTGGATCTTCTTGGAGACCCTGAAGCTTAGATGTACTTTTTGGGTTTTGACAGTTTGTGAGGATGATTTTGATATGTATTTTGTTTTTTCTTGATGCAGTGATGTTTTATGTTATGTTTGGGATGTTGAGACTTAGACTCATTTTATATATGCTGTCTTTCTTTTGAGCGATGTTGTGATGTGTTTCATATTTTTAATATCATCGTCTCTTTTACCTATGTTAGACGTTTTTTCTACCTTTATTTTCCATCTTTTTTCCCATATTTTTCTTGATTTACTTACCGCCATCGCCTCTATTTTCCACGCCTTTTACTTTATTTTATCACATTCATGGTTTGGGTGCTTTTTCATGTTGTGCATGTGATTGAGCCAGAAACAATGCATTCTTGGCGACATTGATGCCAATGGAGATAGTGCGGAGAGAGGCAAAGACTTCGCCACACCTGGAGGCTGATTTGGGAGAAAAGAGGAGTTGGCACGGCCATGCGTGCACTTGCACGGCCGCTCCAGTGCACCTGCTTCCTAGCGTTCGTCTACAAAAGGCTTGCACGGCTGTGTTGCATGGTCATGCAAATTAGACAGAAGACCCTGAAGATGCACGAGCAGGTCTCGGGCAGTTAGGAGAATTGGGAGCAGCGGATTGTCCATCACGACCATGCTGATTAGTGGCATGACCATGCTTGAGATGATTTCACATCTTCTACCTAGGTTTTATGCTCTTGCATGGCCGTGCTGACCAGCGGCACTACCATGCACAATGTTTTCTATTTAAAGAAAGTAGGTAATGAACTAAAGACAAGATTTTTGATTTCCAGAACTTTGGACTAGCGTTTTTGGGCGATTTTCTTGGGGTTTTCTTGCTATTTTTCTGTTGTCTTCATTGTAAGATCCCTTGCTCTCTAATTTAGTTTATTTAATCTCGTTGCTCTAATATTGATTTAGTGATTGCTTGGATTGCTTGCTATTTATTTTGCTCATTGTTATTACTTATTTTCCTACGAACTCCATTCCATTAATTTCACTAGGTTTAGCCATGAATAGCGAGTAGTTCATTTAGCTAGGGTAATGTAGATCCCTATTGCAAGGGTTGATCGCAATGGGATGCCCCAAATATCGGCCCAAGTGTGGGTTGTAGTCTCGTTGTAGGTTGGATAATGAACCTCATTCAATCTACTCCGTTGGGATGCTATACAATCCACATCATCAATTAACCCTTGGGATTTGGATTCGACGCCTCCAACGGAGGATTGACTATTTAGTGCCCGGCACTGACGAACAATCAGGCACACTCACTAGAACTACTGATATCATAGCTCGTAACTAACCATTGAAATTATGATATGGATCCAACCTATCATCCGAGTCCCCTCTCTCATGGTTAGACGTCGAGGAGAAGATGATTGAGGCTTAGCCCTCATCGGTGACTGTAATCCTTGTGTCGAGAAGCTATATACATTGCCTAGATCCCTGCATTAACGGTGATATGCTAGCCCTAGCTCCTCCTCTTATTGATTTTTCCCTAGCTATCTCCCCTCATACACTCACCTTACTCACTCTCACGGTTACACGAATTATGACATCAATCTTAGGTTTCAAACATTTGCCTCCTTGTGTTTGACACCCATAGGCTACATGACCTGTGTGCTTGCGGCATTTTAAATGCATACAACAAGCTTTTGGCATCATACCAGGGGAGCAATTGACTTGACTTTGCATTGATTTCATGTTTAGTAGACCGTGTTTTCTTTTATTTAGTTTTATTCTTTTTGACACTAACAGTACTACTGACAATTGTTTTAGTCCTTGTTCTTCTCTTATGCCCACGAGGTGCCTCAGTTCGGGAAACCTAGTACCTCTCGACCCCGAAATTGAAGCTACATTGAGAATATTAAATGGGGAGAGGTGCAGAAGGGAATTACATGAAAGAATGGATAACGAACCTGAACCTCCAAAGTCTCTCATAGACTTCGTCATGCCCTCGAGCAGCCCTATTTCCATCATTCGGCGCCTTGCTATCACGTCAACATATTTTGAGCTGAAGCCAGGCTTCATTCAGTTTATTTAGCAGGACCAGTTTAGCGGTCATAACTCTGAAAGCCCAAATGAACATCTGACAAATATACCATCAAGCTGAACAATGTTTTTGAGGATGCCATAAGATTGCGGTTATTCACTTACTCTTTAAGGGACAAAGCCAAGGAATGGTTGAAGGGCAATGAAGCAGATGTTTTTACCACTTGGGAATCCATAGCAAGGGATTTCTTGAACATGTTCTTCCCGCCCAAAAAAACCGTGAAGTATTGAAATGAAATCACATCATTCGGTCAGCTGGACGAGGAGAACCTATATGAAGCATGGGAGCGGTACAAGGAGCTCCAAAGTAGATGCCCCCACCATGGGATACCTGAGTGGTTACTAATTTGGACCTTCTATAATGGTTTGAAGAATTATACAAAAATCTCGATTGATGATGTGGCAGGAGGATCCATCATGACGAAGACCCCGTTAGTGGCAAAGACGTTGTTGGAAGAAATGGCTTCCAACAACTACTATTGGGGCAACGAGAGGGATTCCTCCAAGAAGGGCAGAAATCTTGAGGTCGATGTGATTACGCTCTTTGATATCAAGTTTGACAGCTTAGCCCAACAAATCTATCAGATTAAGGCTGAATCAAAAGGAACTTCCACTTCGTCGGTCATGGTGGCCAATTGTGAGATATGCGGAGTTTAGGGGCACCAATCACTTGAATGCTAGTTTGGAGCAGCACAAACCCAGGGCGTGTCATTGGAACAAGTGAATGCCTTGTACAATCAAATGCCTCAAGGAAACCCTTATTCCCAGACGTATAATCCGTGGTGGCAAAACCACCCGAATTTCTCATATCAGGGAGTGAACTTCCAAGCTCCACCATATTAGCGGATTGGGTTCCAGCAGCAAAGGGCAATGGGGAATGCGACAACACAACTGTCGAAGTCTCACTTAGAGGCTACTATTAAGGGCTTCATGGCCCAGCAGGAGTATAGGAATGATAACTTCCAGACTGCCATCATGCAGGGGATTACTAGAATTGATGCTCTTACCGCCTCCAACAAGATGTTAGAGACCCAGTTGGCCCATTTGGCACATCAGGTGGGTGCCACTGTAAATAATCAAGGATCACTCCCCACCCAGCCCGAGCAAAACCCAAGAACGATGAATATTGTCATGCTGAGGAGTGGTAAGAAGCTAGCTGGACCGCAGAGTGAGCAACACATCCCTGAGAAGGATAATGATTCTGGAGAGCTAAAGGATAAGGAAGATGTCGTGGAGCCGACACATGTCTATGTTCCACCGGTCCTATAACCATCAAGGTTGGCTAAAGTGAAGTTAGAGGAGAGATATGGTAAATTTATCAATGCTCTAAAGAAGTTAAGCCTAAACATCCCATTCATGTATGCCCTGCCAGAGATCCCATCTTTCGACCAGTTCCTCAAAGTTTTGCTGAAAAAGTGGAAGGCATCCACAGTGGCGCTATATGAAGAATGCATCGTAATTTTGCAAAACAAGCCGACGTCGAAATTGGATGACCATTGAGTTTCTCGATCCCTTGTTTGATTAAAGATATACATATCTGTCGTGCTTTATGTGATTTGGGTGCTAGTGTGAGTCTTATGCCCTTGGTCATATGCAGGAAACTAGAGATGGGAGATCCTCGAGCCGACCATGATAACGTTACAGCTTGCTGATCGATCTATTAAGTACCCCGTGGGGATGCTGCATGATGTTCCAGTTGAGGTAGAAGGGATCATAATACCAAGTGACTTCCTTGTCCTCGATATGGATGAGGACTCTAGGACACCTAGCATCTTAGGAAGGTCGTTCCTAGTGACAGCTGATGCAGTCATAGACGTCAAGAATGGAAAGCTGTCATTTAGTGTAGGGGACGGAAACTCGACTACGAGATCCAAGAAAACGTGAAGGCACTCTTGCCCAAGGAGTGCCTACACATCGATACGCTTGCAACACCGAGGACGGAGCACGAGGAGAAAAATCTCAAGGGAGAACTCTCTACTTTCTATTCTGAAACACCCTCTAGCTTTAATCTGTGTTTGCCCACTCTCCCCTTTCCTAACCCTTTTCTCATATTCAGGGGTTGTTCAAGGTGAGAAAGGGAAAAAGATCGGTAACCGCCGAGAAGCTTGCATCAATTAAGAAGCTGCAAACGATGGATGCCGGAGAGAGGACCTCGAAGATAAAGAAGCATGCCCCTACTGATGAGCCACCTCAAAGGGCTAAAGAGATTTATGTGTTGTTGTTTTGATGGCCCGGGCATGTCACCAAATCCGCCGCACCGAACGCTTGATTTCGCCAGTCGTCGAGCGAACAACGTTAAACAATGAGCGTAGTGGGAGGCAACCCACTTTTCTAACCCTTATCTAGCATTATTTTTACTTTGTTTAGTTGAATAAGAGCCGTATAATGTTTTAGGTAAGTGTGCGCTTATCGTTTCGTGTTGATTTTCAGTGCAGGAACTGTGCACGGCTGAGCTGGAATCACGCACAGCTGAGTTGGAATCACGCACGGCTGTGAAAATTCAAGGACAAGGAGTTCCCAAGAAGAATCAACACGGTCGAGTGCATAGACGTGCCAATTTGATAGAACGCCTAGAAGTTGCACGGCGGTCTGCACGCCCGTGTGGCTGCCCATGTAGATCTGGAAGAGTTACACATCAGGCAGCACAGCCGTGCACACTTTTGCACGGCTGTGCAAGCTCTAGGCAACGTTTTGAGATTACAATTTGATAAAGCGGAACGGCCATGCAATCATCGTGCATGGCCGTGCACCCCCAGAAATCCCTAATATTAACCCATCTTCCACCTTCTTCCTCATTGGCACCCTCTTCAAATTCAAAACTCCATTTCCCAAAACTCCCCTAACCCATCTCCTAAAACTCCTTCACATACCTCCCTCAACCATCCTACACCCTCAAAGCCCCACAAAACCACCAATTCCTCCATCATCTCCTTCCTCATCACAGAACCCTAACCCCAAATCATCCACCATTCCTCTTCAATTTGGGTGAAGATCTTTATTTTGGAAAGCTTAGGGGAGCTCTGTCATAAAGAAGTAGTCGAACGTTCAATGATCCAATGAGCTTTCGCCAGATCTTGTTAACCTCTTTCCATTCTCTCACCTTTAAAAGGGGTTCTTTCAAATTTTTGTTGATTTCTTCTTGTATTTTTGTAATTAGTGTGTGTGTCTTCCATTCTCATCACTTCCACACACTCATCATGTCCAAAAGGCCTAGCAAGAAGGTTCCAGCTAAGCGAAAAACCCACTCCTGAAGGGGTGTGAAGTGATCTCGGTCGGAACCTGAGCCTATCCCACCGCCCACTCTCTTCCTCTACGGTATAGTTCTCAAGGACGAGCCGCATATGTCGGCCATGACTAGGGTCCTCCCGCGAAGTATGTCCCCAACAAGGTTCACAAACCTTGATGTGCTCCTAACTTTAGGAGTACTTAAGGGAGTTGAAACATTGTTTGCAAAGATTGGTTGGACCGATTTCCTTCACACTGATGCTGAAACCTATGAGCACCTTACTCTTGAGTTATTTAGCTCCGTGTACCACACGGATAACGTGATCTCATTCCACCTTTGGAATGTAGACCGAGAGCTTACCTATGACCAAATAGATGACCTCTTTGGTTGGCCCTCAGATGGGGATGTTGGTCCCGATGAGAGCACGTTCCCCCATAGTTTCCAGGCGGGAACTTTCTGGAGGCAGATCACAGGATCGAGAGCTTATGGCTTGAGGATGGCCAAGTCATCCACGATTGTCCACCCATGCCTCGGGATAGCACACCAGATCATAGCTTGCACCATATTTGCTAGGACCGATTGCGGCACGGTTAACCACACGGAGCTCCTATTTTTTGTGGCTCGTGACCCATCCCCAGCTCTATGATGATTAAACTGGTCTATACACACCCTGTTATCCACTCCGGAGCTTGGAATGGATGGTGAACAAACTTATGAAGGTCGCCACTGCCCCTTCAGGAGACATTTGTGTTGGCGGCCTCATTACCCTCATTGCACTTCACCCTTCCTTCCAGATTGAGCTTACCGATGACCTCGCACATGCGAAGGGGCCTACATCAATTGATCGGAGCGCTTTCGTCAAGATGTCCATGATATGGACAAGGGGAGAAGTGGATATTTCTGGCTCTAAGGGCAAAACCACACCGAATATGCTATTCTGCCCAACCCCATATGCTCCCGTGTGGACGCGGCCACGGATTAGCTCTTTCCAGCGGATATTGGCCGCGAACGTCGTCCCCGTGATGTAGAACTTGAGACCCATGTGTAGCACTCACAAGTGCCCATGACCGCTCCTCCTGCTTCGAGGAGGGTGGCACCTCAAGAGCTCATGATCACCATTGCCCAGTCCCCCCAGACTTCAATGCACGTTTTGGCCGGGTGGAGCGAGTCGTTGAGGGCTTGCTCCAATTTCACATTAGCCAGCTAACTAGAGCTGAAAGGTGATACTCGCAAGTGTACGATGTCGGTAAATAATATACTCGGTGAGTACGGGATCGTATCCACAGAGACGGAACTAATCTGCAAATTCACACAAATAGTCAGAGCATGTAAGGAATAGTTGAGGGTTCTAACCACCCTTTGAGGGTGCATGATTGTTTGAATATGTGATTTATCTAAAAACTCTAGAGTTAGGGTTATGTCCTAAGGTTTGGATGCACGGGAGAGAAAGAGTATGGGTGTTGAGTATATCAATAGGATTACTCGATTGCTCTGCTAAATGTTAATTCCATGATAACTCGATCACTCACCAATTTCAAGGTATTTGGATTGAGAATAAATCAATTAAGCACATATGGGGTACACCAAAGGTAATTGCTAATTGGGTCCTTCTCCTAATTAAAGCTCATGAATCACTCTCACACCCATTTCAAGGTATGTGAGAGTAGTGCATGTAGTTTGTGTTACGCATCACACAACCACCGTTCTGCGGCCCCTTTCGGGTAATGCACGATTTGATAAACAGGTTACAACCCAATTAACAATTTAGATTATTGGGTGAATTAAGCTTCTAAATTACGAAATATGGATTGAAGGGTCTTGCATTCATTTCAAGATATGAAATACCCATTTGATACATAGGTGCAACAATTACGAAGCACCACCGTTCTGCGGCTCCTCTATGGATAGTATCAAATCCAATTAATCATAAGCTTATTTCTCCCAACAACATGGATTAACAAAGGGGTGCTGGAAATTAACATTAGTAAGGCAATCAAAACATCCTACATCATTCCAAAGCACACACACAATGAATTTAGCCTAACATATCAAGAATAGAATAAGCATTCATAGAAATAGGCATAGTTCAATACAAGAAATGAAAGCAAATGTATAAGCGTAAAAGAGTTGGAAATTTGTCACCAAATGCTAGCTTCCTCAATCATCAATCAATCTCAGCAACAACAAAAACAAGATCAGAAAACTTAAAATTCTCCAAACCCTAATTCCCATCTTAAGGAAGAAGATGACCTAAAATAGTAAAAGATTAAGCTCTCCCTTATTACATCTGAATAGTAATGTTTTATACCCCTTAGGTGTTGCATCTCATCCATCCAAAATATCATCCAATGATCGACATCCACTAGAGAGAAATCAGGTTAAGAAAAGCCTGTTTCTCGCAACCCATAATTTGGGTGAAAACCCTCGATCAGTCGACTTCTGAACAAACGCCAGTCGACTGATGACAAGCGACTGTCGTTGGTCGGACAATCGCCTGGTTGGTGGGCAGCGTAGCTTCCAACTGAAGACATGCAACTGTCTTGAATATTACAGTTGCCTGTGTGCTCCACAATCGACTGTCTTTTGTGCTTCAGGAGCCTGCTGCAGAAATGTCAAATTAACAGTAAATCGGCTCTTTTTGCTCTCTCAGGCATCTAGAAAATCAGGCGACTGATGCAAAAATGACAGGCGACTCTACAATATTACAGTCACTTGTCAATCCTCATGCTGTTGACTGTCGTTGGGCTTCAGTTTCTCCAGCTTCAACTTGTCAAAGACATGAGACTGTTGTTGTTCGGGCAGTCCCTTGTGTGGTTGCCCAAGCGCCTGTCATTCCTTCTATAGGCACATGTTATGCACTCCTCTGCTTGTGTTGATTGAGTCCCCTGCGGGACACCTGAAAAATCCAGAAAAATCCCTAAAAATATAGTAGACATTTAAAATGCTTTGGGAAGTGAAATTGTGCCAAAATAAAATCATATGCTTACAAATGATGAATCAACGTAATTGTGGTTAAGAGAGCACGATTCCATGGATTATGTTCACACGAGGAGATGATTATGATGTTAAGATATGCAATATTTATTCATAACCACACCGCCAACTAGCGTTTTTGCTAGTCCATAGCAAAATAAGTCACCAATCCCAAAAGACAATGTTGACTCCATTCATGGATTATTGGCGACACTAAAGGGTGTTGAAATCACACACACACACACACACACACACACACAAGTCATAACTCGTGCATGTGGGCACGGTTCATTTAAGATTTCCCCTGCGAAATCTTTGTTCCCCAAAAAATTATTTTCCCAACCAAAATTTAAAAGAATAATAAATTATCATAAAAATATTTAGCGGCACGGGCGCCTTCGGCGTGGAACAACAAATTTGGTGCAGGCGCCTTCGACATGAAACAACAAATTCGCCGCCGGCGCCTTTTGCACGGGCGCCTTCGGCGCTGAACAACAAAGTAGCTTGGTAAGATTGCAAACACTAAAGTTTGGGCAAAGAATAATGAAGATACATATGTGCTTTTGTGAAATGAACATTCCCTTCAAATCTTTCACTTGAGACATCACTCAAGAAATTATTTCAATTAATAGATAGTTAAAAAAATTCACCATCATGGTTATTTTCCAACCAAACAAACATGCTTCAGTGAGATGATCTCACCAGACTTAACATTTTACTAATGTTAATCATCAGCATTCTTTCTGTTTCGAAGTATTTCTTTGACATAAGAAACAATCTGAATAAATTCTCTCTCTTACGCACGTGCGTGCACATATTCACAAAAGAGAGGAGGATGCAAGCACGTAGATTGAAAGAGTAGTTGTGGGACAACATCGTTATATAATAACCAAATTTCAAATGCTTACTGCTTTCTCTGATGCTTACACATGTTTTAGTTGTGGGCAAATGACATGGACTATGACAAAAAGCGAAAAACTCACAACAGTTTGCCTACCAAAAAAGAAGAAACAAAAATCTAACAGAACTCTTCTTAAATATGTTTTCCCAATTCCACTTTATTCACAAACCATATCATGTTGTATAGTATTGAATCCCATATCCGGTAACCAGAAATAAATCCCAATGGAATTCAAGGTGAGAAGACAGTAGTATGAATTGTACCCACAAATCTCAGTAAGATTGTCCAGTCACTCTTGATACACGTGAGAAATAGATGACGGTCAATCTGAATCGTACATCAACACCATGTACATATTTTACATTGCTTAAGATGCTTTTTAACGCATCGCCTATAGCTACAACTAACTCTTTAGTTCTTATATCTCTAATCAAATACATGCTTGAGTTAGACTTCCTCCTCAACTAATAAATCCAATGTATTTTCTAGTAAGCTTGTCAACAATGATCTTATTTGCTCTCTCTGTAGAGTGAACATCATCCCAAAATATGTAACTGGATACGTTTTTGCAAGTAGTTGAAAATATATTGCAGAACACTGCAGCCTCCAAATAGACTGTGACGCACCAGCCCTTTGTTGTTTCCACAAAATCTGCAAAATTTAGAAACCAATGAATATAATCACCCGATGAATTTCACGAATGACAAACTAATTAGTTAATACAAACAATAAAAAACTTTTTATTCTGATATGTTTCCCGTATTAACACTTTTATAGCATTGGCATATCATTGGCCATTCAGTATTAAAATGCCAACATACAATAAAAAACTTTTGATACTCATATATTTCCATTTGAAACAATACAATGTTTGCTATGGCAATTTGAAACCTTCCCTTTGAAACAACAAATAACATATCAGTTAACTTACAACAACACAAAGTCAATTCATTTTTTTACTGGGAAATATCCAGAACAACAAAAATCCTATATGAGTTTGTACATTTTGCATTTCCCATTCAGAACGTAGTGTAGCAAATTAGATTTTACCAAGAATAAACTGTTTGCTAACTTCAATTTTACAGTTTGTTTGTACCCAGATTGTATTCATGAATTTTCTATTTTGTGTGTGCAATTATCAGTTACCCTCAACTGATTTGACATATTCAGGATATAAACTTCAATTTGACTACGTACAATTTGTGTGTACAATTATCAGTTACCCTCAAATGATTTGCCAATTTTCTATTTTCTATTTGAATGGAGGGAACTTATATCTACATTGCAATGTTTCAATTGAATTTCCCAATTTGGTTTCCTATTGTTCATTGAACTCACTGTTTGAATTGGCAATGGTAAAGTTAACAAATTGCAGTTTCCTATTGTATTGGGTTCTGAATTGGCAATGTAAATTCTCCGCCATTCGTTGATGTTACCCTCCTTGTCTATTCTAACATATTATAAACCTCCTTCATATGACTCCCTTGTCCTTACCAATCGTTGCATAATCCCAGGTGGAGATTCTCCTCCAATCCTAGGAGACACTCAGACACAACAAATAATAGCAAAACACACAACTTGCATCATACTTGATGCTTACGCTTTGAAAATTGATCAGATACATGAATGTGATGCATTGGAAATTTATTCATCGTACGGAATGCACATAGTAAGTTTCCCAGATATGGTCTATGAAAATATTCACAACCCTTAGGAAGGTCAAATATCAAGAGATACGGCAAGCAAAATGATGTAAAAAATTTCTAGCCTCTTCACAACTAGTAACATGCGTAAGGGCCATACTCGGTTATGATCTTAGCATATGTAAAAATTTTCCAGCCTTTCTAAGATCAAGAGATATGGCAAACAAAACCAGGATCTTTAATTTTTCCAGTTCAAGAAGATCAATGATTATAATCGTTTAATTAATGGAAGCACTTCTCTATTAATGACGATTTAAGTTATCACCTTTAAATCTAAAAAAGAAAAAACACACAAACTTGAATAAATTTTTGGATCGAGCTCCTCACCAATCTGAAGGTAAAGGCCATATCGGCCTTGTAATCATGCACGATCACCTCCAAGTACCCACTTGATCCATGGCCATTGGAGCCGAAGCAACGCAATGAAATGAAAGTACTCGCTTGAAGATGAAATTAAACTTGCAGTAAGTTTATAAGTTTCAAAACACAATGAACTGAAATGAAAATGGTAGGATTGCACACATGAATATATAAGTTTCAAACAAAAATAAACTTGCAGTACATGGATGGGCTGAAGCATCTTATTTGAGCAATAAACACAACCCAATAAACTTGCAATACATTAAACAAATTGTGGGAAAAACAAAAGATTTTTTTGTCTAGAAATTCTGAAGGAATCCTGGAGTGGAGTCTGGAGGCTGAATGTCTAGAAATCCTGGAAAAACAATAAACTTGCAGAATTTTTTGAGGAATGCTTTGATCAATAATCTTAATGTTCTTTTGAGCATTTGTACAAATGTTAGGTGAGCAGAAATCCTGGAATCCTTACCTTCCTTTGTGACTGACTCACCAAATTACTTTCTGCAAAAACAACAACAACATGAATTTTGAAGCTATGCATCACTTGCAAAGGAAAAACACAGACAAAAAAACCAAATTTCCCACGATCGGGAACAACAAAATAAATTAGAAACCATAGTTTTTTGGGGGAGGGAGAAGATGGCCGAACCAAATCCCACCGCCCCAAACGCACCTTGAGGGAAGTGAAAACCACATCTTCTTCCTGATTCTTGAAGCTTTGCATTAACCTCAAAAGCTCTGCATTAACCTCAATTCTCGCCTCGAAGCTCTGATGAATCCCTGGCTATCTTTACAACTCTATGTTGTCATCGTCGACTAATGTTTTTCGTGTTCTTATATATAACCATATCAACCTTCACAATGTGATGATCTGAGGTCCCCTTCGATGAGATGACTCCATATGATCCTGGCACAAACCTATATGGGGAGTTGGGCAATGCTAGTATATAATCGATACCAATTTCCAAGAGGCTACTGAGTTTATTTTGCAACAAAAAGTCAGGATAAAATCACATTCAGGCACAATAAAAAAAGTTATCCTGAATTTATGCCAGGATAAAAAAAGCCATATCCTGAATAGCATGTCAGGATGTGGCTTTTTATCAACCATGTCAGCATATAAAAAGCCATATGCTAATGCCAGGATATAAATTCAGGATAACTTTTTTATTAGCAAAATCCTGGCACAAAAAAGCCATATCCTGAATTTTATTAGAAAAATCAGGATATAAAAAGGGCAAGCTACGGCATATGAAAGCCATATCCTGAGTTTATTGATTGAATAAGGGCAAGCTATGGCATGCGTGACGCAAAGTACGCTATGGCATATGAAAAAATAGCAAAACAACAGATATATACACTCACCTCTGTGATTAAAGCAAGCTATGGCATGAGTGATGCAAAGTTCAGCTTCAGTCTGCAAGATTGAATCTTTGTATCATAAGATTGTTCTAGCATCTAAATCCAAGAACTGCAAGTAATAATTAAATTTTACAAACATAGATTAAAAATCTTTAAGAAATGAAATAATATTTTACAGACAAATTTTAAAATTAAACAGGTCAGAATTTCATTAAACAAATAAACTTAAAATGAATTGCAACTTTATAAACTAAGTTTATTTTTTCAGCAAGCTTTCTGTTCTTTCATAGCTTTAAATCATTAATCAGAAACTTAGCAATAAACTTCCCGTTATTTTAACAGGCACCACTTCTATTAAACAATAAACTTAGCACAGATGCACCCAATTGCAATGAAATTTTAACAGGCAATTAACGGGCAAGCTTCCACTGCTGTTTGGAATTATCTTGGAATAGCAATTTCCATGCCACATCCAATTAACAGAAACAGAAATCTATGTCTAAGATTTGAAATCCATACCTTTATCGCGGCCATCTGAGGAAAAGGGAGAGGATGCGGTTAAGATCAGTCACCTGAAATCTCCCTCGAATGAACCATTTGAGCTTCTCGTCGTCGCAGATGAACTTGAGGATGAGGATGCGGTTGAAATGATCTTGCTGCTGAGGCAGTGGCGAGAAGCAAGGCAAGAACTTGCTGTAGCCTTGCTATCTACTGTAGCCTTACGATCATTTGCGAAATCGTGCTCTTTTGCGAAATCTTTTGGTTGAAATGATCTTGCTGCTCTCTTCCTATTTTGGGGAAGAGAAAGAGCCGATTTTGGGGAAGCTATCAACATCAATGACGATGATGATGGGCTCAGATCAGATCGTTTTTAATCGGATCTGATTGGTGTTTGCTTCAAAGATTTTGTTTCCCAAGTCTTGCCGACGATTTGAAAACCAAGTTCAGTTCATTCCAGAGATTGGGAATATTATTGAAGAAGAAGAAGAAGGCAAGGTTGATTTTGTCTCTGGAAATATCTCGAGAGAAAATGGCGTACAACCCAAATCACTACATATTATCTCCCCATGATTGATAGCAAGATGGGCCTAAGATTTAATGACAGTAAGGGGCGCCCATGAGCAAATTGACAGAAAGTGGGCCCCACGATTTAATGAGAAAGCAAATTGTGAGCCATTCCCATAGTGCACAGTGACCAGTAGGCAAAATCTCACAGCAAGAAAATTATGAGCAAATTGATTGCAATTACTCAGTAAATTAAATTGTGAGCAAATCCCAACAAATTTCTCATCACACCGTACTTCCCATGGCAAGCAGTTGACAGCACAGTGACAATTCGATTTAATTTGCAAATCCCAAGCGTCAGAGGGCACCCAAGCACTGCATTTAATGAGAAAATCCCACCAGATTTTATGCGTTCAGAGTTCTCTTTCCCGACAAATTTTTAATAACATTCATCTCAACCATTGAATCCTAAGGTTAAATCTCAACCGTCTTTCTATCAACCCATTTGTCCTAGTCAGCTTGTCCTAGTCAGCACTAGGATTCAAAAATCCCTATCAAATGTATAATAGATAGATAGATAGATAGATAGATAGATAGATATATATATATATATATATATATATATATATATATATATATATATATATATATATATATATATATATATATATATATATGTTGACTAGGGTCCATTCGGATGGATCAAACATGCGGATCCATCCAAGTGGAATTTAAAGTTAGACAATGTAAATAGAAAATCCGACCGTTGGATGTCATCTAACATGTCTAAACTACATCCAAACAAAATTTCAACTACTTTAGACATGTTTTGCGCATGCATCAAGTGGTTTCAAAATTAGCCGATTTTATAACTATTCAAAAACATCGATTTTGTAACCACTTGATGCATGGGCAAAACATGTCCAAATTAGTTAAAATTTTGTTGGAGCTAGTTTAAACATGTTAGATGACATCCAACGGTCGGATTTTCTATTTACATTGTCTAACTTTAAATTCCACTTGGATGGATCCGCATGTTTGATCCATCCGAATGGACCCTAGTCAACCTATATATATATATATATAAGGGTGTTGAAATCATCGGTGTTTGTCATATTGTCAACAACGGATTTCATCTGCTACTCCTAAGACAATACCTAATCATGTCGATCGGAATGAAAAAGCCATTAGCAAGCCATCTACTCCTTTGAGGGTGGCAAAGCCGTGGCGTGAAGCATGGAGTTCGCTCATTTCGGTTAGGCGTTCTGTAGAGCAAAATATCAAATGCGGATACTTTCCTCCTCGAGAGATTCCATCTGGTAAGGCTATCCCTTGGATCCCTAAAGAAGCAATATCTGCTAATGTTGCAAAATGGAATCGTACTCTGGCTGGTTATGTTGTAGGGGACAAACCATTTTACTCACATATTCGAGCATGTGTTCATCGGTTGTGGCGCCCTACAGGAAAGCTTCAGGTTCACTTCAGGGATAATGGTTTTTTCTTTTCGAATTTGAGTTAGAAGAAGATTGCAGCAGGGTTCTCCAAGGAGGGCATTGGATGTTTGATAAAAGGGTGATTGTACTGCGACGCTGGACTCTAGAACTTACAATGGATAGAGATCTTCTGTCCTCAATTCCAGAATGGGTGAGATTTCCTAACCTACCGTTGAAATTTTGGTCTACAGAATGCATTAGTATTATTGCTAGCTATGTAGGTGAGCCATTATTTGTAGATAAGGCTACGGCTTCTGGAGAACAATACTCCTATGCTAGATGTTTCATGGAAGTTGAGGCGAAGACAAAATTACCTAGCACCATTGAGGTTACGGTGGAGGAGGAGGTAAATTCGATCATTAGAGTGAAGTATGAAAACTTGCCTCCAAGTTGTTTGACATGTGAGTGCTTTGGGCATTCCTCTGCTCAGTGGCCCTTCAAGAAAGTTTGGGTGGAGAAAACTAAGTCATCTTCAAATGTGGATGGTAATGTGTTGGTTCCCGAAGATAATGCTACATGTGGAGATCCTTCAGCTACAGGTGGAGGTCCCTCAGCTACAAAGAACCATATAGATGTTGAGTATACTACAACAGATGTTTCTGATGTTGTTCCTTGTATTTTGGAGTCTGGTGGTCCATCTTCTTTGCGCCCTACGGAAAATGTCCGTATAGATGATCCTAATAATTTTGGTAACTAAGATGAGGCTGATGAAGACTATGAGGCTGAGTGGATGGAGGAGTTTGACGGGAAAGCTACAATGGAGAATCAAGAGTGGGAGGAGGAAATGCGCCACTTTGCACCATCATTGAAGTCGATTAAAATGAAATATATAGATCTCCCTCGACGAAAAAGTCTTAGAGTATCACAGAATTCTAAATTTTAGAACTTCATACTCGAGTTGAGATGGTGGATAATTTATGATTGTTTTCATTAGAGTTTTTTATGTTTGGATCATCTGTAATCCAAAATTGTAATTGATGAGTTATATGAATAAAGTTGCTAACCCTTCAAAAAAAAAGTTCTCAAGTCTATACACTCTTCCATATGACTATAATCTCATTCCTCTTATGCACTCCACCATCCACACCTAAGCTTAATATATCCCTTAATATGTCGCAATCTCCTGATGTAAGATCCTTAGGAACTCTCGAGCTTGTGTGATATAACATTTACTCCCTCAAAAGATCATGGAAATGAGTTGTGGTTCAAATTTCATGCATTTACTCAAATTTCATCGCAATTTTTTCCTTATTCAAAGTACCATGGCAAAAGTTTATGCCTTATTCAAATGTGCACCAGTGCACTTATTATTGTAGCATTTGATAGCATTCATTTGAGTAACTCCAAAGTCCAAGTCACTATCTTAGGATCCATGATTAAAAACCTAGCCGAATTTTTAAAATTCCTAAGGCTTAATCAATTGATCGTTGATACCAAGGTTTCTACATCACTATAGGGTTTCAAATGGATGGTAATTGTCATGAGCTTCAAGCTTAAGGCCCAAGTGTAAGCATGTAGAGAGAGAATTAATTGCCATTAGTACATAAAGATACAACATACCCTAATATACCAAAATCCACTTCAAGAATACATTTTTACCAAAGTTGGGAAAGATCACCACATTTAATCAATGGGTCTAACAAAAAGCTATAAGTTGCAAAAATGTTGGTGATAGATGGAAAATTTTTATTTCATTCAATTTATTCACAAAAGGATGAAATTAATAAAAAGATGCTCAAGAAGTTTCTATATCCTAGTCTACACGCCCAACTAAAAATAAACATGGTCCTCAATGTTTGAAGGGTGAGTTGAAATATATACATAAAAATGGATAAACTAGGATAAGAAAGCTTGAGCAAGAGTTATTAATTACTACATACTACTAAATAGGAAAGTTTTGGAACGAACACACCTAGTTGGTTCCACCCGACGACGGTTCCTAAGCTCCCTGGTGTCCTCGTCTCTAATCCACGGCTCTTGATAATGCTTTAAGCGTTGACCGTTCACCTTGAATTCATTGCCGTTTTGCGGGTTGGCAATGGTTACTACTGACGTGTGTTTATATTTTATATATTCACGCACATCTTCTTTGTGTTTTTCTGTTGTATTCCGTCGTCCAGTATCCATTTTCTTGTGATTTCTAGGTTTCTTTCACTTCTTTGTGTTTTTGTGTGTTTGCAGGAGATTGCCAGTGTAGGGGACATATAACGAAGATATCATGAGTCACCGGAGCAACGGGAGGAGTCACGCGCGATCCAGGGGGTCAAACGATGAAGATTGCCATTTTTCAGCCCTTAACCGATTGGTTGGACATAGCCAACCGATCGGGGGATGCACGCGTATCCGACCCGGACGAAGGCTGAAGTGAAGTGCGGCTCAACCGACCGGTCCGTCGACCCGTTCAATCCAACTGAGCTCTCGGCCATTTGGAGCTGAATTCCAACTAATCAGGTGGCAGCTCACCCGATCGGTTCATCTGTAACCGAATCTTCCAAGCGAAGACCCGGAGAGCTCAACCGACGGTTCGCTGACCGTGCCAAATCGTCAGTGTTCTCTGTCTTTTTTGGGGATAATTCCAACCGATCGGTTGAATACTCTACCGATCGGGTCACCTGATTCCGCATCGCCCCAAATGTCGAACCGACGGCTCCACCCGCTCTCCTCAGCGTCTGGTTAAAGTTCCCGAAGCCGACGGCCGAAGCATCAAGCAGCTCACCCGATCCGTTGATGCTTCAACCGATCGGGTGACGTCGATTTGTATATATAGTTGCCCTAGGTTTCAGAAAACGAGAGTGGTTATTTTTCTGTCTTTTTTCTTGTACGGTGACGGTTGGAATTTTACTGTTTTTGTATGTCTTCTGATCTTTGTGAAACTTTAATATTGTCTTAATAGTATTGCTACTACCTCGTTTCAATTGCATGATCATGATTTTTACAGTTGATTTTTATTTAGATTGCTTTTTAGCTATGATTTATGAGTAGTTCCCTAATCTGGGATTTTGGTGGAAACCCCTTCGTGGGTTCTCCCTAATGCGTCCATAGGACTAGGAAATCGATAGAGATTAGGAATTTAGACGGTTACGCGGGGTGTTTCATTGTCATCGGTGGGAAAAAGACCGCCTTTGACCGTCGGGCCAAGGGGGAATAAACTTGGCGGTTGACTCCCTAGCCACAGCTCACGCCCTTAGCATAGACATCGAATCTTAGCACGTGGAAACGACATGATGAGATGTTGGGAGTTATCGTTGCGAGCTTAGTGCTCCCGGAGTCAGTCGGTGTTAATGGACATGGGAATGCCCACTGACCGAACCCGGGTAGTCCGGCGTATCATCCTGGGCATCGACCGGAATATCGGGCCCATGAGACGCTGGTATCACTCTTAGAGGCAACGTCTCACCACTAAACCCTAAATCCGATCGTATTCCTATCCGTCAGTCGTAATAGTGAGAACACATGATAGGGTGGAAACCGAAGTCCTAGGTTTCCTTTTATATCGTTTAATACTCCGTATCTACATTTTGTGATAAACCATCGATTGTTCGGGCTTGCTCACCCATAGGGTGAACCGGTTCCTCTTTGACACAAGCATAACCATGCCTCCCTGTGTTCGAACCCCAAGCCACACTACAACACCGTGCGCTTGCGATATAAATATTTAAATCTGGTATCCCCAATCATATAGCACCTTTATGCGACCAAACTAGGGGACGTCAAGCTTTATGGCGTCGTTGCTGGGGAGGCAACGTGCTTGTTATTTTAGGACTTATTGAACCCTTGAGTCTAGCTCATATCCCTATCTCACGATAAATTTCGCATTCTACACTTTTTGATTTTACTTGTATATATTGTAAATATTAGTTATACAGAATTGGTAGACTGAGTCGCCATATTGCCATCGCTACTACTCACCTCCCATTCATACAACCCGTGCTTTTGACGTGCTTTCTATCCGTGCAGTTCTCTCTCTCTCTCTCTCTCTCTCTCTCTCTCTCTCTCTCTCTCTCTCTCTCTCTCTCTCTCTCTCTCTCTCTCTCCTTTCCTTACAGGTTTTCTGCTCCCCGCCAAGGATGTTGTATGCCGTTTCGGGCTATATCTGGGATCATTCGCACCACGTCCGCTGTTTGGCACAGATTTTGACAGAATCCCTAAGTGCTTCGAACATCATATCCCTTCTGTCAGCTGCTGTGGAAAATCAGAGGAGGTATCATGATATGCAGCAGCATCCAGCCACGACAACTCTCCCTCCTCCGGATGAAGTGACGTATATTGACGTGCCCATTTCCGAATTCAGTGGGGAAGAATTGTTCAACTGTGGGGAGTTTTGTCAGAAGAACTATCAGGTAGAGTTTGTCGAGTACGTTGAACATGAATCGATCTATTCCTTACAGGCTTTTATAGAGGATACTGGATCTTGGGACAATGAGGAATTTGAAAGCAGTGGTGGGGAACCATCGACTGTTGAGACCTATTTTCGCGTTGAAGCCTTCTTCCCGGATGATTATTATGAACTTAAGAAAGACCATGTGCCTTCCTCCGTTATCCCCTCATTACCTTGCGAGGCTTTGCCATGCGAAACCACGGCTGGGAGTGAAGTTCCGGATGCTAGCTTTTAGGAGATCCACGAAGAAGTCCTTTCACTAGAGGATGCTCAGCTTGAGAAATATATGTCGGGACCCCAAGAGGTTGAGATGAAAGAGTTGTCCCCGGGACTGAAGTTTGAATATTTGGGGGAGGATTCGACGCTGCCAGTCATCGTGAACTCCTCGCTGCCTGAAGACCAGATGACCAAACTACTTGGTGTTTTAAAAAGGTTTAAGAGTGTTTTCGGGTATGCAATCGATGACTTGAAGGGAGTGAGCTTGGGGCTTTGCTCACATAGGATACAGCTTGAAGATGAGCAAGCCTCATCAATTGAGCCACAACGAAGACTGAATCCCATCATGATGGAGGTGGTAAAGAAGGAGATTGTTAGACTCCTCCATGCCGGGATCATATACCCTATCTCTGATAGTCGCTGGGTTAGCCCGGTGCACGTTGTACCCAAAAAGGATGAATGACGGTAATTTGTAACGAGAAAAATGAGCTCATACCCACGAGGACCGTCACAGGGTACCGGATGTGCATCGACTACCAGAAACTGAACAAGGCCACAAGGAAGGATCACTATCCTCTTCCTTTCATTGATCAGATGCTCGAGAGGCTGGCAAAGCATAACTACTTCTGCTTCATGGTGGGTACTCCGGTTTTCTTCAAATCCTCATCCATAATGACGACCAGGAGAATACAACTTTTACTTGTCCATTTGGGACATATGCCTACAGGAGAATGCCGTTTGGGCTTTGCAATGCCCCGGCTACATTTCAGAGATTGATGTCTGCAATCTTCTCTGACTACTCCCAAGATATAATGGATGTTTTCATGGAAGAGTTTTCCGTCTATAGAACAGAGTTTGACTCATGTCTCTGCAATCTGACTAAAGTCCTGGAGAGGTGTCAAGATAAGGGGCTAGTTCTGAACTGGGAAAAATGCCATTTCATGGTCCAAGAAGGAGTTGTACTGGGACACGTCATTTCTTTAAGGGGGATCGAGGTAGACAAGGCAAACGTAGAGGTGATCAAAAAAATTCCGCCTCCACTTAATCTTCAGGGGGTCCGTGGGGTTTTAGGGCGCGCGGGATTCTACCGTCGCTTCATAAAGGACTTCTCCAAGATTTCCAGGCCCTTAACTCAACTCCTTGTGAAGGATGCGCCTTTCGTCTTCGACGACGAGTGTATGGAAGCCTTCAATCTTCTGAAACAATCCCTAATTTCCGCATCAGTGATTCAGCCACCGGACTGGAATCTACCTTTCGAGCTAATGTGCGATGCTAGCGATTATGCTGTTGGAGCCGTCTTGGGGCAAAGGAAGGATAAAAATCTGCATGTTATATACTATACGAGCAAGACACTCGACGTTGCCCAAAGGAATTATACGACCACGGAGAAAGAATTGCTAGCTTTCATCTATGCCATGGACAAGTTTCGGCAGTATCTTGTTGGTGCCAAGGTAATTGTGCATACGGATCACGCGGCTCTCAAATACCTTTTGAGCAAGAAGGAGGCTAAGCCACAGATCATAAGGTGGATCTCCTCCTCCAGGAATTCGACTTGGAGATCAAAGACAAGAAGGGGGCGTAGAATGTCGTTGCCGACCACTTGTCCAGGATGCCTACTCTCGATTTGGATGCTACTCCAGTTGACGACTCGCTCCCTGACGAGCATCTCTTCTCCATCTCTTCTGCTTGGACTCTATGGTACACCGACATCGCCAATTATCTGACATGTGCCATCGTCACCCACAACGTGAGCTATCAGCAGAAGAAGAAATTCTTTCACGAGGTCCGGAAATTTTATTGGGACGACCCCTATTTGTACAAGACCTGTAATGATGGGGTGATACGAAGGTGCATTCCTAAAACTGAGGCGACCTCCGTAATTTCCCATTGCCATGATCAACATTGTGGAGGACATGCGAGTGCTTATAAGACGACGGCGAAAATCCTCCAGAGTGGATTCTATTGGCCGACCCTCTTTAAAGACACCTACGCTTATGTCCAGGCTTGCGACAAGTACCAAAGGACGGGAAACATCTCCAAGAGGAACGAAATGCCTCAGCACTACATTTTAGAGGTCGAAATCTTCGATGTGTGGGGAGTCGACTTCATGGGACCGTTCCCCTCGTCCTCTGGAAATCAGTATGTCTTGGTAGCCGTGGACTATGTGTCCAAGTGGGTAGAAGCGATAGCCAGTCCTACTAATGATTCCTGGGTTGTTGCCAATTTCTTTAAAAACAACATCTTCCTGCGGTTCGGCGTGCCTCGAGTTTTAATCAGTGACGGAGGGAGCCACTTTATAGAAAAGAAATTCGAAGCTCTCCTAAAGAAGTACGGGGTGCAACACCGAATCGGACGTGCCTATCACCCGCAGACAAGCAGCCAAGTGGAAGTTTCTAACAGAGAGATCAAGAGCATACTGGAGAAGACGGTGGCCAACTCTAGGAAGGATTGGTCATCAAAACTTTCTGACGCCCTCTGGACTTACAGGACGACGTTTAAGACTCCGATCGGCACAACCCCCTACCGGCTTGTCTACGGGAAGGCATGCCATCTACCCGTGGAATTGGAGCACAAGGCGTTTTGGGCAATCAAGAATCTGAATTTTGACGCCAAGGAAGTTGGAGGCCACCGACTGCTACAACTGAACGAGCTTGACGAGATCCGGCTCAATGCTTATGAAAATGCCCGGATCTACAAGGAAAAGTTGAAGTGGTGGCACGATAAGTGCATCTTGAAGAAGGAATTCAAGGAAGGAGACTTAGTTCTCCTATTCAACTCGAGGTTGAAGCTTTTTCCTGGAAAGCTCAAGTCGAGGTGGTCGGGACCCTTCCACGTCACCAAGGTCTTCCCGCACGGAGCTATTGAGATAATGGGAAGAGATGAGCCGTTCAAAGTCAACGGACAGTGCCTAAAACATTATACGGTTGGAGAACCAGTAATCTCTCTGGTCGGAATCTCAACGATCGATGGCTTATCTTCAAACCCTCCGGATCCGAATTGATCACTAAATGGGGAGTCGAGCAAACGACTTTAAACAACATCGCTTCATGGGAGGCAACCCATGTTCTAAAATTTCTTCGTTAATTTTTAAGGATTATTTTTCCAATTTTTAGTGAATAAATTCAGCAACAGGAGCTTTCGTCGAGGGACTTAGGCTATTTTTGATGTTTTGCAGGAAACAAGCCCCCAACCGATCGGTTGAGCCCTCAACCGATCGGGTGGGACGTATCTGACAATGGCCTATATCTTTTCATCAGCGAACCGCTCGGGTGGAACAAGCTGAGACCGGGCGACAGATCGTGTGAGACGAGCAGAGGTCTTGGGAAAATTTTGGATTAATTCAACCGATCGGTTGATCTGAGCTATGACCTGGTGGATGTCTGGGTGAAGTCGGGAGTGCTCTCGGGAAAATTTCGGAAGCGGTCAACGATCGGGTGAATACTCACCCGATCGGTTCACATGTAGCTGTTGAACGACAGAAAATTTTCGAAACTTACCCAACCGATCGGGTGAACCCTCACCCGATCGATTCGCCTTCGCCTCTATACATACTCCCACTCACCCGGCCTCATTCACCCGACCCCCACATTTCTGTTCGTAAGTTCTCCCTCTCTCCATCTTCCAAATTGATCTCCTCCATCAACCCCTCCACCCCTAAATCCACACCCTCACTCATTCCCATACTCCCCCCACCATTAACACCCTTCCCATCGACAACATTCACTCGCCAAACATCCAAACCCTAACCCTAGCCCCCAAATTTTTGAAAAATTCATTTCTTATGGATTAGCAAGCAGCGGCTTCCTAAATCGCTTCCTCATGGGGCGTGGGGTCTTTCGGGTGCTTGATCCTGCAACATTGATGGGTAACCTCTTTCCACTCTTAATATTTATCTCCATATATGCAATGTCTGGATATTGAGTCTACCTATTTCATCGGCCTTATCCTCATCATAATAAACCTCCCCCACTTTATCGTTCCTGCCCACGTCATTACTATGTCCGGAAAGGGAAAAGAGACAGCCTCATCCTCATGCAGACATCCTCTACACGGCCCTTTTCCCCAATCATTCCTGGGCATAAACCCAACTTCTGAAGAGCAATCGGCGCGTCTGCATGCCCTGCTTCATCAACCCATGCGACCTACTCTTTTTGCCGATTCCCTCACTCTCGAATCTCTTGGACTCTTTAGGGGAGTCAGCACACTTTTTCGCTTCATTGGTTGCGACTTCCTTCTGCGTGCCCATGCACACACACACATGAATCTCACACTTGAGTTCCTCGGTTCCCTCGATGCGTCCGATTGTGATTTCACCTTCCGCGCCTTCAATTGCGATTTTTCCATGAGTTTCACCGCGCTTAACAATCTTCTGAATTTCCCTCACCCCGATCGTCATGTTGAATGCTCAACTCATGATCAGTCTGACATCTTTTCTTACTTTCGGGAGGATGGTGTTTGGCGACAGTTCACCCGATATACCACCTTTCCTTCGGTATCTCTTACCTCCTACATCATACATCCATGCTACCGCTTCTCCCATTGCTTCCTTGCCAACACCATTTTTGCCCGCGTGGATGTTTCCATGGTGTCTAGGGATGAGCTCTTCTTTCTTTATGCCATGTCACACGACAGGATTCATGGAAATATCCCTATGCCCATAAACACCGCTCATTGGATCATCCACGAGATCTTATCTGTTAGCCGTGCAACTTCTGGATTTATCTGCTGTGGTGGGATGATCACCCTTATTGTCAGTTGTGTTTTGAGGCTGCCGCCCCACCTCCCTATTTTACCAGGACGTAGCCGTATCGATCGTGACTACTTGATCGATATCGGCATGCTCACTCCTTTTGGTGAGGAGCGTGCAGTCTACCTCTATAGTCCTGCCTGCACTGGTTTTGCCATCCTCCCACCCTCATCTCCTGAGAGACTCTCCATTCGCATTTCACATCTACCTTGGGAGTTCTACCTGGATCCTTGGTATGCCACTCGCGTACATTTTCCGACCTTGGATCCTCCCGATTGGCACCCGTCTATCAGTTCACCCGATGCAATCATTATCCACCATGATCCACCAATAAATTTTGATCCACATGTGATCCAGCCCATCGCCCCTCCTACTCCTGTCGGCACACCCTCTCCTTCGTCCTCAGAAGACTCTTTTCTCCATTATTCCCCTCCATCCTCACCCTCTCCCTACCATTCTACCGCCAGCAGCTCCGATTGACCTCCCCCTAGCATATTTCTGCATCACCATGATCATATCATATTGCTAGCATTGTCATGTCTAGCATGGGGGAAGTCGTTTTTTATGTGTGTTGTCGTGTGATGTTTTTATGGTGTGCTTGTTTATATATGTCGTGTGGTGTGATTTTCTATCTTTTATTTTCTTAGTTTCTTTTTCCTTCTTTTTATTTTTCCTAGTTTGTTTGTGTGTTTTTCTTGTTTTTCATTCTTTTTGTGTCGGTGCGTACCGCCTTATTTTCATTGCCCTCCCGTAGTTACTTCTATTGCATTGAGGGCAATGCAAGTTTCAGCTTGGGGGAGTCGCACTTCGTGCGTCATTTGTGTCTTTTTCTTCGTTTTTGAGTCGTTTTTCATCGTGTTTTTTCTTTTTCTTTCTTTCTTTTTATCTTCCTCTCCTAGAGATGCCCCCATATGATGAATTTCCACAGAATCACACACACACACACACACACACACACACACACACACACCTAGCATGGCTACGATTTTAACTTTCACTAACCCTAGGAAGTTGAGTCCTCTTGCATTTCATGCTTCCTGGGTTCACTTGCTTTTACGTGAGCCATGTGTCGTGACTAGCTTGTAGTGTGCTTCTACTTTAAGATTTTGATTTATATACTTGTCCTGGGATGACCCCTAGATTATCATGCTTCGATTTGAATATGTGGTATTTTCTTCTCCTGTCTGCTTCTATATGCATGAATATATTTATATCGTATACTTCAATTCGCATGTGTCGGGATTCCATAATTAGGACTAGGATAACCCATTTAGCCTATGCTCTGATTAGCGAGAAAAATCTCCTTTGCCCAAGTGTTTAGAATCCAATTTCTTTTTTTATTTTACTTGGTGCAAATCCACTCGTCGTGTACCGTTCTCCCACTTGGGAGAGTACACATGTATATATCCCAAAAGCCCAAAAATCCAAAAAAAGAGAAAAGAAAAACACAAAAAAGAAAAGATAAAAGAAAGAAGAAAAAAATATGTATAGCCAAAAATCCAAAAAAAATATACAAATGCCCAAAACCCAAAAAAATGTGTGAATATTTTCCTACCTACCGAGAATAAAGGGAAGGCGAGAGTTTGCACCGAGTGTTCTACTCCACTTCTTCTCAACCTCCATCGTTTTCGAAAACACTTGGAATAAGAACTTTCTAGTGATTACCTAGGCGATAGTGTGGTGATTTCCTAGTTCCTAGCTGTGGAGTCCCTGACACATGATACACTTCGATTCTTACACTGTTCTCATGCATGCTTGAGCTATTTATTCACCGCTTATTTCAAATCGAATCGATATTTGGTTTTTTCCTTGGATTTGTGTATATGGATCTTATTGCACAATGTAGATAGTAACACAGTCTGCTCGTACGTGACCACACTCACTCGCGCTTCACCGTGTGGGCCCACGACACTTGTTTGGACTCATATTACTTGGTTTAGTGTTGTGATTTGTCACTTGCTTGCTTGGTGTGGCGTGTTGAATTTTGTTGGCCCTGAAGGCGATTTAGGATTTCGATTTCTCTTTCTCTCTCTTTCTCTCTATTTTCTCCCTCCAAGCACCTACTCTCACTCGTCTTCCTCGAGGACGAGGAAGGGTTCGGCTTGGGTGATTTTGACGTGTGTTTATATTTTATATATTCACGCACGTCTTCTTTGTGTTTTTCCGTTGTTTTCCGTTGTCCCGTATCCATTTTCTTGTGATTTCTAGTTTTCTTTCACTTCTTTGTGTTTTTGTGTGTTTACAGGAGATTGCCAGCGTAGGGGACATATAACGAAGATATCATGAGTCCCCAGAGAACCGGGAGGAGTCATGCGCATCCAAGGGGTCAAACGACGAAGATTGCCATTTTTCAGCCCTCAATCGATCGGTTGGACACAGCCAACCGATTGGGTGATGCACGCGGATCCGACCCAGACAAAGGCTGAAGTGAAGTGCGGCTCAACCGACCGGTTCGTCGACCGGTTCAATCCAACAGAGCTCTTGGCCATTTGGAGCTGAATTCCAACCGATCGGGTAACAGCTCACCCGATCGGTTCATCTGTAGCCGAATCTTCCAAGCGACGACCCGGAGAGATCAACCGACGGTTTGCTGATCGTGCGAAATCGTCAGTGTTCTCTGTCTTTTTGGGGATAATTCCAACCGATCGGTTGAATACTCAACCGATTGGGTCACCTGATTCCGCATCGCCCCAAATGTCGAACCGACGGCTCCACCCGCTCTCCTCAGCGTCCGGTTGAAGTTCCCAAAGCCGACGGCCGAAGCATCAAGCAGCTCACCCGATCCGTTGATGCTTCAACCGATCGGGTGATGTCGATTTGTATATATATTTGCCCTAGGTTTCAGAAAACGAGAGTGGTTATTTTTCTGTCTTTTTTCTTGTACGGTGACGGTTGGAATTTTACTGTGTTTTTAAGTCTTCTGATCTTTGTGAAACTTTAATATTGTCTTAATAGCATTGCTACTACCTTGTTTCAATTGCCTGATCATGATTTTTACGGTTGATTTTCATTTAGATTGCTTTTTAGCTATGGTTTGTGAGTAGTTCCCTAATCTGGGATTTTGGTGGAAACCCCTTCGTGGGTTCTCCCTAATGCGTCCATAGGACTAGGAAATCTATAGGGATTAGGAATTTAGATGGTTACGCGGGGTGTTTCATTGTCATCGGTGGGAAAAAGACCGCCTTTGACCATCGGGCCAAGGGGGAATAAACTTGGCGGTTGACTCCCTAGCCACAACTCACGCCCTTAGCGTAGACATCGAATCCTAGCGCGTGGGAACGGCATGATGAGATGTTGGGAGTTATCGTTGCGAGCTTAGTGCTCTCGGAGTCGGTCGGTGTTAATGGACAAGGGAATGCCCACTGACCGAACCCGGGTAGTCCGACGTATCATCATGGGCATTGATCGGAATATCGGGCCCATGGGACGCTGGTATCACTCTTAGAGGCAACGTCTCACCACTAAACCCTAAATCCGATCGTATTCCTATCCGTCGGTTGTAATAGTGAGAACACATGATAGGGTGAAAACCGAAGTTGTCACGCCCCGCTTCCCAAAAACGTGGAGGCGAAGCGTGAGAAGGTCCGCTCAGACTTGAAGCTACAAAGCCGCAAGTCCGATAAGCGTCAATCACTTTAAACTGCAGGTCCTTGCAACGCGAAACGAAACAAAGATAATAATAACGAAAAGAGACAAAAGTACATCTCAGAATATCCATAATAATAAATCTCAACATCGCAGAAAAGCCACCAGGCTACAAATAAAAGAGTCTAAAGGAGGCCCAGCATGGCCAACAAAAGTACAAAGTACGAAAACAAAGAAAAGGTGCAAGCACCGACATCTAACAGCAACCTAAAGCAAAAGCAAGTAAAATCAGTCTCTAAGACTGGTCTCCGGTGTCCACCAAAATCCTCCTGTGCAATCATGGACTCAGACTCAGCGTCAGCAAAACATCACGTACTCAGCACCGGTCTCTGGCTCAGGGTCTAACATGTGACACCCAAAAGAGCAAGGGGCACATGTCAGCAAGTCTGGAAGACTTGTGCAAGTGAAACTGAAAGTACAAGCAAGAGCAACCTAGCAGTTCTAGCATGATGCAATGACATGGCAGTTAAAGTATGAGTGCAGCAGGTAAAGTAAAGTAAAGTAAAGTACGAGCATGGCATGGCATTCACAAGACAAGTACAAGACAAGAAAAGTAAGCACCTCGTGCACAGAGATTACGCCTTTTGGCTAGAGGGCTGATCAGGCCACTCCTAAGCTCAAGTGAACGTTTATCCCTACCCCTCCACGTGTGTCGAGCCAGGGCCTTACCCCCGAACTTGGAATGCTCGCTTCTGGATCACGAGCCAGGAAGTGTTTTTAACAAGTATGGCCTAGGGGTGCACCTAGCCAGGGACACGGAAACACGGATTTGTACAAGTATTTTGTAGCGTGTGCTACGATGCAACAATCAACTTGGATGACATGTAAGATGCAATGCATGGCAGTTAAAAGTACGTACAGTTTAAGGAAAGTAAATGTGACAGTTTAGTATGCATGAACAACAAGTTTAAAGGGTTGGATCTAGCTTCGTTGTCAAGCTAGATCAATTAGGTGACGGATCTAGTTTCGTTGTCAAACTAGATCAAGTAGGCGTCTAGCCAGCTATCATTTCACTGACTAGTCTCTTTTACGCTAAAAGCAAGGAAGTGGCCTAAAAACATGGCCCTACACAAGAGTTGGCAAGTTTCACTTGCCTGCAACTATCACGTCAAGAAAACACCGTCCAACGAGTCCAAAGTCACGATTCCTACGTGCACAAGTCCACCGGCCTAAAGTCCATATTATTAATCTTGATTAGTGAATTTAAAACATTTAAAATACTTTGAAAATACTGATTTTAGTCTTGATTAGCATGCATTGGGTTGGGGGGTCCTAGGGGTGCAAAGCGTTACCTCAACACGACGCGAAAGCTACACCGGCGTCGGGTAGCGACACCGGGGGTTGGAATAATAGAACGCGCTCCAAGTCCTGATTCCAATATATATTCCTTGCTGGAAAATTCAGAGCTTCGACCGGGGCGACGGTTCCAGATTCCAAAGCTAGCACGTGCGACGACGGGCTACGACGTGCGACGACGTCGTACGCGACGGATCCTCGAAGAGCAAGCACCTAGGTGGGGCCCACAGTACTCCTAGGGGCCTTTGGGGGACCCACAATAACTCTGGAGAACTTGGGGGGCCCACGGTGGCAAGCGGTGCGACGGATGCGGGGTTGCGACGTTTGGCCATCGGTCGTACTCAGCCAATGCGGGAGGATGGCTCGGTCAGACACTAGGGGCGGGCTGTGCAGCGCTTGGGGTGTGCAGCAATGCGGGGCAGCGCTTGGCTCTCTCGGTCGGAGCGGGGGAGGCCACCGGTCGGGCGCCTTGGATGCGGGGCGACAGAGCGCGGCAATGTTGCAACGTTGCGACGAATCGTCGCAACGTCCAATTTCAAGTTTGGAAGAGGCTAGGGCTAATTTCTTGCGAAAATAGGTCTTCCTAGGGGTTGCTTATATAGTATAGATGGGTTGACTTGGTCTAGGGCTAAATCTAATAGGATTAGAAGTTCAAAAAGATTTAAAATTTGAAATTCAATTACTCCAACTCATCCTAGGGTTTGACCTGGTCCAAATGAGCTGGAAATTGGCTCGAAAATTCTTTAAAACGTTTAAAACTCAAATAAATTTTATTTGGCCGAAAATACTTTATAAATTAATTATTAAAAATAATATAAAACTTGTAAAAATTCTAAAAGTGGTCAAATAAACTCCAAAAATTATAAAATAAATATCGGGGTGATCGTGATGACGAATGTGAGCTAACTAAGAAGACGGAACTCAATTTTGACGTCGGACGACGAAACTAAAAATAGAAACGTCTCCCGTCAAGAGTGAGAATCGTCACGTCTCATCGAGTAAGTTTAAATTGTGGGAAAACGACCCGAGAAACGCCGTTCCAAAATAGTGCCACTATTTAATACTCTCAGGGACGTTCACAACGGCATATCACACTAAAGTGTTCACAAACAAACAAAGTCTAAAACAAACACGTGCACGGTCAAAAGCACGTGCACGAACAACGTACCACGAGAAGTGGTCGTTACATCCTCCCCACCTTAGAATAAAGTCCGTCCTCGGACTTTCTAATATATCTAGTCGCTCTAATAACTACCCCAGTCAAGCCACATTATAATTTAAACCAAGTATAGTCATTGCAAGTGCTTATATATGCACTAAGTAGTCAAACATTAATACCACCAACACGTATATACATTCACATACGTATACACTTATACCTATTATATTCAGTCAAATTCATACATGTATTTCAATCAGGTATATAAACATACATCCCTTATATAACTACTACTCACAAACAATAATTCAGGTACTCACATAAGAATAGTGTCACACTTAGCAAATACAACCATTGCTCTACATATAGATAGCTACCTATGCACAAACATCAAGAGTATACTTCCCTCTAATATTCATCCAATACCAACATCTCAGCACTTATAGTCACACCATACCATTACTAAATCAAATTCATTGTATCTAATATACATTCACCGCTACTATAATTTCACAATATATAGTCATTCAAATACATGCAAATAGTTCACCATATATTCACATCACGTACGGTCCTATAACTGTATTTACGACACGCCACATATACCATAGTCATCAAAACCTATAACTAAGCACATACTTACCTGTGCATGGTGCACACCCATACACGCTAACATTTCATTTACATACACCAATCATACCATTATATTACTAGTACATCCACACACCTAGTTTTAGCTAGTACACATACGTTCACATAACAAGTCCTTAGTAAATAACTATACCACAAGGCCAGCACCTATAACTATATACTGGCGTAGCGACCCACAGTCATGTGCGTAGCACGACCAGGCACAACCACTCCTATCACTATACATACTACAAACATTCATTCAATATACTTAGAGTATACCCACTCAAGCTTGGGTGAGACTCAATACACATATCAGAATATTCTATATACGTAACACGACATTCATACCTATACCAATACCACTCCCCTATATATACATCTACCAATACAACCGTATACATTTCATAGATCAATCACACTTAATATTTAGTCAGGCAATACTTACGTAGTTCAATCACTCTATATACCATAATAATAATACAGACATCAGCACACGTATAATTATAATATACTCCTTAGTACAAACATTCATCGTATAGTCACACATAAATAATATATATATTCACACCATAGCCTACTACCTATAATTAGTATACTAACACATTCACACATACATAATTAAGATGTGCAATAGTCGTTTATACCTCACGGTATGCACGCATGCAACATCCCGCAAAAGCAAGCAATACCAATCAAAATTATAATCTTACTACCATATGTATATCACCTATATACCCATGCAACAAAACATAAATACTTACGTATAGGCACCATATATATCTACCTACGAGCACATACTCACTCGTAATAATATATGGGTCACTCAATAGGCCTACTTACTTAATTATACGTACACTTATTATTATCACACCTAGCACACACATATCTTTACCAATCATTTTATTTCAACCATTATAAGTATCTCTTACTACATACACAACTTAGATATTCCAACGCTAATTCAAATATACACAAGCATCCCTAGTATAGTATAGCTAACCACACCCAAATCTATAAATACTAACACATAAACAACTTCCTACTATCACGAATAACCCCGAATTCATATATATGTATACCACCCAATAAACACGCATCAATATATTATGTGAATTCTCATTCAAGCCCACGTACACAACTTAGGTACGTGCACCACGAGAACCTCACAAGGGCCCAAGGGTCTACTAACAACTAAGAGTTGACACAGACATTGAAGGACCCTAAGGCCTAAGCAATAAAGAGAGATCGGGAGCGTGACGAGGGAAGGATCGATAAGCACGAGTTCAGATAGGACGAATACAAGGAGACGGCTTGGTTAGGGAAAACATTGACTCGATGGTGGTGTTTAGGTTGAGGGAAAAGGGAGATGTAGTGATGCTTATATAGGAGGGGAAAAAGAAAATGTGGTAGGTAGCACAAGTTAAAATACGGGAAATCTGAAAACTACTGTTCTTCAAAAAAAGTTGAAATCCCAGTCTGACAAGAAATATTTGGAGATCGATAAAACGAGTTGTTCAAAATAAATTTGAGTCGAACATTCATAATAAGAGAGAAAATGGTCTATTGGTTTTAAAAGTCATCATAACAGGAAGTAAAATCATTTACACGAATATTAAGGACGTGGTTTAGAAAATTTATACGTCAGTAATTCAATATAGTTTTGTCAAAAAGTTTTGGAAAGTCGAAGAATGAAATCAAGTAACGGAAAAATTTAAACTCAGGTTAAATGCTTTCAAAACTTTTAGGCTATGGAAAAATCAATATTGAAACTTCTTTTAGAGAAATCAGGATTTGCCAAAAACGAGGAACTGATTTACACAAGGTTCTTAATATACTAGCACAACAAGTCTGGCACGGATATAAAAATAATTGAAATTCAATTTGGTTTGGAAATTTTTCTAAAAGCGTGTATGGTGAGCGGAAAGAAAATAATAATAACTTAGCATAAGAATTATCAAGATCGAATAGCAAATCTTTAAAATCAAATCAGGGATGGTCTAAAGCAGGAAGAGGCTATGAAAATAGTAATTTTGCAAAAATCTGAAGTAGCGAAAATGACGAGCAAAGCCAACTTGCTGAAAACTGAAATTCCATGTGTCTTGAAAGTATATTTAAAGTAAACACGACGTAGCATTCGTATGACACAAATACGAAGGAAATTATAAATCAAATTGGGCAAAGCGAAAGTACGGTTCAGAATAAAATATATGAAGGGACGACGCATTTAACTAAGTACGAAAAACATAGGCTGGAAAAATACTATAAACTAGTATTCAAAAATTCCGACAAGCGTTTTAAAATTTTAAATCAACGAATGAGTAGGAAATATAAGATATATATATTAAAAATTTGGACAAATTTAAACTTAGTGAAAGAGAAGATCGAAAAATACTTTCAGAAAATTCAAGACTTGTAATGGAGAGGTTCGAAAATTGACGACGATCGTCATGAGGCGATCTCGTGAATCGAGGCAAGGAAAATAGTCGGATGATCAAAACATACATACGCCTAGGTTATGAATCAGGGGAATCTACGGGAAAACTCCTACGGTCGACCAACTAAAGATTAAGAACTAAGCGCTAAGACTTTCTAAGGAGCTAGACGGTAATGAAATGCGTTCAGCTTGGTCCGAAATCGATGAACCCAAGCGAACGACTAAAGGAAAATCTAGAAGTCTAATATGGTCAGAGTTAGGCAAGGACCACTAAGGTAACTCCTACGACGATTAAATCAATTGCTAGAAGGGAGTCTAACTACAATCAGGGGCCTCTAACTATCAAGCACAGACGTCTAACTAAGTCTTCTTATCACCTAGTGTCCTAAAAACGACTAGACTCAGGGCTTCTGACTCGGATGTTGCAATTTATTTAATGGACATTCTGTTATTATCGTTGTTCCGTTAATTTGCAATTGCAAGACTGGACCTGCATGGGCCACCAACAAAACCTGTCACGCCCCGCTTCCCAAAAACGTGGAGGCGAAGCGTGAGAAGGTCCGCTCAGACTTGAAGCTACAAAGCCGCAAGTCCGATAAGCGTCAATCACTTTAAACTGCAGGTCCTTGCAACGCGAAACGAAACAAAGATAATAATAACGAAAAGAGACAAAAGTACATCTCAGAATATCCATAATAATAAATCTCAACATCGCAGAAAAGCCACCAGGCTACAAATAAAAGAGTCTAAAGGAGGCCCAGCATGGCCAACAAAAGTACAAAGTACGAAAACAAAGAAAAGGTGCAAGCACCGACATCTAACAGCAACCTAAAGCAAAAGCAAGTAAAATCAGTCTCTAAGACTGGTCTCCGGTGTCCACCAAAATCCTCATGTGCAATCATGGACTCAGACTCAGCGTCAGCAAAACATCACGTACTCAGCACCGGTCTCTGGCTCAGGGTCTAACATGTGACACCCAAAAGAGCAAGGGGCACATGTCAGCAAGTCTGGAAGACTTGTGCAAGTGAAACTGAAAGTACAAGCAAGAGCAACCTAGCAGTTCTAGCATGATGCAATGACATGGCAGTTAAAGTATGAGTGCAGCAGGTAAAGTAAAGTAAAGTAAAGTACGAGCATGGCATGGCATTCACAAGACAAGTACAAGACAAGAAAAGTAAGCACCTCGTGCACAGAGATTACGCCTTTTGGCTAGAGGGCTGATCAGGCCACTCCTAAGCTCAAGTGAACGTTTATCCCTACCCCTCCACGTGTGTCGAGCCAGGGCCTTACCCCCGAACTTGGAATGCTCGCTTCTGGATCACGAGCCAGGAAGTGTTTTTAACAAGTATGGCCTAGGGGTGCACCTAGCCAGGGACACGGAAACACGGATTTGTACAAGTATTTTGTAGCGTGTGCTACGATGCAACAATCAACTTGGATGACATGTAAGATGCAATGCATGGCAGTTAAAAGTACGTACAGTTTAAGGAAAGTAAACGTGACAGTTTAGTATGCATGAACAACAAGTTTAAAGGGTTGGATCTAGCTTCGTTGTCAAGCTAGATCAATTAGGTGACGGATCTAGTTTCGTTGTCAAACTAGATCAAGTAGGCGTCTAGCCAGCTATCATTTCACTGACTAGTCTCTTTTACGCTAAAAGCAAGGAAGTGGCCTAAAAACATGGCCCTACACAAGAGTTGGCAAGTTTCACTTGCCTGCAACTATCACGTCAAGAAAACACCGTCCAACGAGTCCAAAGTCACGATTCCTACGTGCACAAGTCCACCGGCCTAAAGTCCATATTATTAATCTTGATTAGTGAATTTAAAACATTTAAAATACTTTGAAAATATTGATTTTAGTCTTGATTAGCATGCATTGGGTTGGGGGGTCCTAGGGGTGCAAAGCGTTACCTCAACACGACGCGAAAGCTACACCGGCGTCGGGTAGCGACACCGGGGGTTGGAATAATAGAACGCGCTCCAAGTCCTGATTCCAATATATATTCCTTGCTGGAAAATTCAGAGCTTCGACCGGGGCGACGGTTCCAGATTCCAAAGCTAGCACGTGCGACGACGGGCTACGACGTGCGACGACGTCGTACGCGACGGATCCTCGAAGAGCAAGCACCTAGGTGGGGCCCACAGTACTCCTAGGGGCCTTTGGGGGACCCACAATAACTCTGGAGAACTTGGGGGGCCCACGGTGGCAAGCGGTGCGACGGATGCGGGGTTGCGACGTTTGGCCATCGGTCGTACTCAGCCAATGCGGGAGGATGGCTCGGTCAGACACTAGGGGCGGGCTGTGTAGCGCTTGGGGTGTGCAGCAATGCGGGGCAGTGCTTGGCTCTCTCGGTCGGAGCGGGGGAGGCCACCGGTCGGGCGCCTTGGATGCGGGGCGACAGAGCGCTGCAACGTTGCAACGTTGCGACGAATCGTCGCAACGTCCAATTTCAAGTTTGGAAGAGGCTAGGGCTAATTTCTTGCGAAAATAGGTCTTCCTAGGGGTTGCTTATATAGTATAGATGGGTTGACTTGGTCTAGGGCTAAATCTAATAGGATTAGAAGTTCAAAAAGATTTAAAATTTGAAATTCAATTACTCCAACTCATCCTAGGGTTTGACCTGGTCCAAATGAGCTGGAAATTGGCTCGAAAATTCTTTAAAAAGTTTAAAACTCAAATAAATTTTATTTGGCCGAAAATACTTTATAAATTAATTATTAAAAATAATATAAAACTTGTAAAAATTCTAAAAGTGGTCAAATAAACTCCAAAAATTATAAAATAAATATCGGGGTGATCGTGATGACGAATGTGAGCTAACTAAGAAGACGGAACTCAATTTTGACGTCGGACGACGAAACTAAAAATAGAAACGTCTCCCGTCAAGAGTGAGAATCGTCACGTCTCATCGAGTAAGTTTAAATTGTGGAAAAACGACCCGAGAAACGCCGTTCCAAAATAGTGCCACTATTTAATACTCTCAGGGACGTTCACAACGGCATATCACACTAAAGTGTTCACAAACAAACAAAGTCTAAAACAAACACGTGCACGGTCAAAAGCACGTGCACGAACAACGTACCACGAGAAGTGGTCGTTACAGAAGTCCTAGGTTTCCTTTTATATCGTTTAATCCTCCGTATCTACATTCTGGAACAAACCATCGATCGTTCGGGCTTGCTCACCCATTGGGTGAACCGGTTCCTCTTTGACACAAGCACAACCATGCCTCCCTTTGTTCGACCCCCCAAGCCACACTACAACACCGTGCGCTTGCGGTATAAATATTTAAATCTGGTATCCCCAATCATATAGCACCTTTATGCGACCAAACTAGGGGACGTCAACCGCGCCATGTGGAATCACCTCCCGAACAATGAAAGGTCCAATCCACTTCGAACGAAGCTTTCCGGGGAAGAGATGAAGTCTTAAGTTGTAAAGTAGCACTTTCTCCCCCGGGGTGAATTCTCTCCTCAAAATGATTCGATCATGGTCGCACTTAAGCTTCTCCATCATAAGCTTGGAATTGTTGTATGCCTCCCTCCTTATCTCTTCGAGCTCCACTAACTGCAATTTACGAGAAGAGTGGTCAATTCCACAATTAAACTTTTTAATTGCCCAAAAAGATTTGTGTTCAAGTTCAATGGGCAAGTGGCAGAATTATCCAAAAACTAAGCGATATGGGGACATCCCTAAAACCATTTTGTAGGCGGTACGATATGCCCACAATGCCTCGAGAAGACGCATGCTCCAATCTTTCCTTAATGGATTCACCGTCTTTTGGAGTATGTTCTTGATCTCCCGATTTGCCCACTCCACTTATCCATTAGTTTGGTGGTGGTATGGTGTAAAAACCTTGTGTTTCACCCCAAACTTCTTCATTAAGCTTGCAAAGAGGCAGTTGCAGAAATGTGACCCTCTGTCGCTTATCATAGTCTTTGGCATCCCAAATCGTGTGAAAATGTTTCTTTCATGAATTTAAGCACGATAGCCGCATCATTGGTCCTACAAGGAATAAACTCCACCCATTTAGATACATAATCTATAGCAAGCAAAATATACGTGTACCCAAAAGATGGGAGAAATGGCCCATTAAATCAATGCCCCTACAATCGAAAATTTCTAATTCAAGAATATGGTTTAACGACATCATATTTCTTTTAGTAATCCCCCCCAACTTTTGGCAAGCTAAGAATGACTTACAATATGTATAAGTAAACATGCTAGGCTAATAAAAACCACATTGTAGAATTTTTGCTACGGTCTTTTGGGCGGAAAAATGACCACCACACACACCCTCATGGCAGAAGTGAAAAACACTATCAAACTCATGGTCGGGTACGCATCTCCTTACTATTTGGTCATTAAAATACTTGTAAAGGTAAGGATCATCGAAAAAGAAATATTTTACCTCAAAGATGAACCTTTTTTAATCTTGGTGAGAACAACTGTAGGGAGTCTTACCGGTGACCAAGTAGTTTACGATGTCGATATACCATGGTAGTGTGTGGGAGATTGCAAAAAGATGTTCGTCGGGGAACGAATCCTTCAATCAGATGGTTGCCGGCTCCAAGCTCATCGTTAACCGTGAAAGGTGATCGGCAACATGATTTTTCGATCCCGTCTTGTCCTTAACAGCGACGTTGAATTCCTGCAAGAGCAAAATCCAATGAATTAGTCTAAGCTTGGCGTCTTTCTTGGAAAGGAGATATTTAAAAGCAGCATGGTCGGTAAAGATTGTAATTGGGAATCCCAATATGTAGCTCCTAAATTTCTTCATTGCGAAAACAACGGCTAAAAGCTCCTTCTCCGTGGTGGTGTAGTTTCGTTGAGCTTCATCCAAGCTCTTGCTCGCATAATAAATCACCACGGGGACTTTGTCCATGCGTTGTCCAAGCACGGCACCAACTGCATAGTCACTAGCATTACACATAATCTCGAAGGGTGATGTCCAATCTGGCACCTGAAGAATAGGTGAACATGTAAGCAAATTTTTCAACTTCTTAAAAGCAAGTTGACAATCATTATTCCAAGCAAAATCTACATCATTTTTCAAAAGCATGCAAAGAGGTTGAGATATTGAGCTAAAATCTTTTATGAATCTCCTGTAAAAACCGGCATGCCCAAGAAATGGTTGAATATCTCTTACGCAACGAGGAGTGGGTAGCTTTTCTATTACATCGATCTTGGCTTTGTCAACTTGCATACCTTCTTTGGATACAATATGACCAAGGACTAAGCCTTCGGTGGTAATGAAATGGCATTTCTCCCAATTCAAGAGAAGGTTTTTCTTGATGCACCCATCTAACACCAAAACCAAGTTAGATAAACAGTTATTAAATGAGCTACCATACACAAAGAAATCTTCATGAATACCTCCATAATCTTTTCAACCATATCATGGAAAATGCTAAGCATACAACGTTGAAAGGTTGCAGGGGCATTACATAAGCCAAATGGCATCCTTTGGAATGCAAAAGTGCCAAAGGGACAAGTGAAGGTGGTCTTCTCTTGTTCTTCGAGCGCTATTTCTATTTGATAATATCCGGAGTAGCCATCAAGGAAGCAATAATACTCGTGTCCGGCCACACTCTCTAGTATTTGATCTAGAAATGGGAGAGGGAAGTGGTCTTTATGGGCCGTAGAATTAAGCTTCCTATAGTCAATGCACATGCGCCATCCCGTGGTGGCTCGCATGGGGACTAACTTATTGTTCTCATTTTTAACTACTGTTAGCCCCGATTTCTTAGGTACAACTTGAATGGGGTAATTCATCTACTATCGATAATGTGGTATATAATACCTACATCAAGACGCTTAAGGATTTCACCCGTCACCACTTCCTTTAGGTTAGGATTTAACCTACGTTGCATCTCTTTAGTGGGTTTGGTGTCATCCTCTAAGTATATGTGGTGCTTACAAATTAGTGGGTTAATACCTTTAATATCGGCAGTTGTCCAACCAATTTCCCACTTATGCATTTTAAGCACTTCTAACAATTGCATTGATTGCTTAGTAGAGACTTTAGATTATATTACCACGAGGAATGTGCCAGATTCCCCAAGAAATGCATACTTCAAATATGGCAGCAACGGCTTCAAGTCCAATGATGTGTGCCCCAGCTTCGATGGCCTTTGGTATGGTATGTCCAACGGTAGCGGCTCAAAAGCTGGCATCCACTTAGTCACTGTGCCAACTTCCTGCAAAAAACAATCGGTGTCAACATTTCCACAAAAATGTTCAACAAAATTAAGCGCTTCAACAAACTCCGCAACAAAATGCTCTTCAACTAGAGTCTCAATCATGCATGCATCCTCAATCTCACCATCCCCAGATGGCAACTTACAAGCATTAAAAATGTTTAAGTCAAGGGTTATGTTGCCAAAAGAGATCTTAAGTTGACCATCCCTACAATTGATTATAGCATTGCTTGTGGCTAGGAATGATCTACCTAAGATGATGGGGGTTAGTGTCTCATTTTGAGGTCCAAGAATATCCAACACGATAAAGTCCACCAGGTAGTAAGCACGTCATCTATGCTACCCTTGGGGTACCTTGATGGATCTATCAGCCACTTGGAGAATAATTGGTGTAGATTTCAATTCTCCGAGTCCTAATTGCACATACAAGGTATATGGAAAATTGTTAACACTCGAACCTACATCGAGGAGGGATTGCCCTATATTTTTGGTTCCTATGATGCATGTGATTATAGGTGAGCTGGGATCCTTGTATTTAGTATGATTGTTATGTTGCACAATAGCACTAACTTGTTGTGTTAGGAAGGCCTTTTTCTTAACACTAACATCCATCTTAACGGTGCACAAATCTTTTAAAAATTTAGATTATGCGGGAATTTGATTTATTGAATCAAGAAAAGGAATATTAATTGGACATTTTTGAAATAGTTCGCGGATTTTGGATTGAAACTTATCTTTTCGTGGAGGTTGAAGCCTTTGAGGGAATGGTGCGGGAGGAATGTACGACATGGGCTCTTCAATGACGATCTCTTTGGAGTGGTTGCCTTTGTCCGGTCTTCCCTCTTGCACCTCTTCATTTGGGTTGGCTTCATTCTCTATAACTATCTCTGCCTGGACTCTCGGTGGCTCCGGTTTCACAATTTCTTGATCACTCCTCAAGGTTGTCACCGCTTGACAAGATTTGACGTTGGGTCCTCACAATGACGAATTCATGTTGGGGTTGGGGAGTGGTTGTGCCGAGAGCTTGCCCTTCTCTAGAGTTACCGCAAGCTTTGCCATGTTATCGTTGAGTTGCTGAAATTGTTGTTGGTGTTTCGCCCGGGTTTGTTGTAGTTGTTTCCATTGTTGAAAATTGGCTTGATTTTGCGTCGATTGAATTTGGATGAATTGTTGCAACGTGTCGCTCAAAGATTGCACTTGGGGTCATTTGTATCATCCCTCCTCCTTTGGATGCCTTGTTGATTGTTGTTGTTGTTGAAAGGTGGTGGATGATACGATGGTTGAGCTTGTTGTTGTCTTTGGGGGCCCCAATTCAAATTCGGACTACTTCTCTAACTCGGGCCTTGATTGTTGGAATTGTTGTATCCATGCCCTTGGTTGAAATTCGCCACATAATTTACTTGTGTGGGGTATTGAAGTACTTCCTTCTCTAGCGGTAGGTTGGAACATTGGTTAATACCATGGTCTGCGCTACTGCAAAGGTTGCATAGCCCTTCATTACCAACTGTCACGGCCTTCACTCCTTTCAACTGCAACTCTCAAGTCTCTTGCAGATGAGGGCCTCCATTATTGCTTCTAAGGCTTCCTCTTAGGTCAATGTAAGGAGACCTCCACGGGATAAGGGTTGAGGTAAGTCTCTTTTCTCAGATTCGGGAGTCGCCTCCCAACTTCGTGCATTCTCAGCTATGGATTCTAAATAATCACATGCCTCCTTTGGTGTCTTATCTAGGAATTCCCTGTTGCACATCATTTCCACGAACTATTTCATGGGTGGGATGAGTCCGTCGTAAAAGAAACCGATGAGACGGTATTCATCAAATCCATGGTGTGGACATGCTAGTAGCAGCTCCTTGAACATTTTCCAATCGATATCAAAACATTCATTTGGCTTCTGAGAAAAGTGTGCCATTTACCGCTTTAATCATTGGGTCATGTGCAAGGGAAGAAACTTTTTCAGAAATTCAGCGTGCATTGCCAACCAGGAGTTAATAGTATGAGGAGGTATAGCATTAAACCAATTTTTAGCTTTATCCTTTAAGGAAAAAGGAAACAGTTTAAGGTAAATGGTTTCATTGCTAGCCTGCCCATCAGAACATGTGAGGCAGTCATCTTCGAAATCATTTATATGTAAATAAGGGTTCTCCTTCTCTACACTATGAAAAGTGGGGAGAATTTGAAATATCCCGGGTCTTGCGCTAAAGGAATTTGCATCGGCTGGAAGCATAATGCATGAGCCGACAGCAGACCTACTCGGTTTTAACCCATATCTCAAACTTCGATCACCCTCACTTGAGAGTGATCGTCCTCACTATGATTGGTGTTGTCATTACCGTTGGTGTTGCTAGCCTTCCCATCAGAACAATTGAGCTCAAGCCAAAACTTTCCAAGATCAACCTACTGTTTACAGTTTTGATCATTATATAAATTGATAAATAAAATCAGATATCCACAATGAATATAAACAATAGAATGGAAATATCTCACAAAATTTTCACAACAAAAACCAAAGTGTGAAACGAAGATACGCCGTCCCCGGCAACGACGCCAATTTGCTTGACTAGACTTGAAAGATGATACTCGCAAGTGTACGAGGTCGGCAAATAATATACCCGATGAGTACGAGATAGTATCCACTGAGATGGAACTAATCTGCAAATTCACACAAATAGTCAGAGCATGTAAAGAATGGTTGAGGGTTCTAACCACCTTTTGAGAGTGAATGATTGTTTGAATAGGTGATTTATCTAAATACCCTAGAGTTAGGGTAATGTCCTAAGGTTTGGATGCAAGAGAGAGAAAGAGTGTGGGTGTTGATGATATCAGTAGGATTACTCGATTGCTATGCTAAAAGTTAATTCCATGATAACTCGATTACTCACCCATTTCAAGGTACGAGGATCGGGGAATAAATCAATTAAGCACATATGGGGTGCACCAAAGGTAATTGCTAATTGTGTTTTTCTCCTAATTAAAGCTCATAAATCACTCACACACCCATTTCAAAGTATGTGAGAGTAGTGCATGTAGGTTGTGTTGTGCACCACACAACCATCGTTCTGCAGCCCCTTTCGGGTAATGCATGATTCGATAAATGGGTTACAACCCAATTAACAATTTGGATTATTGGGTGAATTAAGCTTCTAAATTACGAAATATGGATTGAAGGGTCTTGCATTCATTTCAAGATATGCAATATCCATTGGATACATAGGTGCAACAATTACGAAGCACCACCGTTCTGCGGCTTCTCCATGGATAGTATCAAATCCAATTAATCATAAGCTTATTTCACCCAACAACATGGATTAACAAAGGGGTGCTGGAAATTAACATTAGCAAGGCAATCAATACCTCCTACATCATTCCAAAGCACACACACAATGAATTTAGCCTAACATATCAAGAATAGAATAATCATTCATAGAAATAGACATAATTCAATACAAGAAATGAAAGCAAATGTATAAGAGTTAAAGAGTTGGAGATTTGTCACCAAATGCTAGCTTCCTCAATCATCAATCAATCTCAGCAACAACAAAAAAGAGATCAGAAAACTTAAAACTCTCCAAAACCTTAATCCCCTCCTTAAGGAAGAAGATGACCTAAAATAGTAAAAGATTAAGCTCTCCCGTATTACATCTGAATAGTAATGTTTTATACCCCCTAGGTGTTGCATCTCATCCATCCAAAATGTCATCCAACGACCCACAGCAAATAGAGAGAAATCGGGTTAAGAAAAACTCGTTTCTCGCAACCCAGAATTTGGGCAAAAACCCCCGATCAGTCGAATTCTGAATAAACTCCAGTCGACTGATGATAGGCGACTATCGTTGGTCGGACAGTCACCTGGTTGGCAGACAGCGTAGCTTCCAACTGAAGACAGGCGACTATCTTGAATATTACAGTCGCCTGTGTGCTCCACAGTCCACCGTCTTTTGTGCTTCAGGCGCATGTTGTAGAAATGTCAAATTAACAGTAAGTCAGCTCTTTTTGCTCCCTCAGGAATCTAGAAAATCAGGAGACTGATGCAAAAATGACAGGCGATTGTACAATATTACAGTCGACTGTCAATCCTCCTGCAGGCGATTGTCGTTGGGCTTCAGTTTCTCCAGATTCAGCTCTTCAAAGACAGGCGACTGCTGTTGTCCAGGCAGTCGCCTGTATGGTTGCCCAGGCGCATGTCATTCCTTCTACAGGCGGCTATTATGCACTCCTTTTCTCGCATTGATTGAGTCCCCTGCGAGACACTTGAAAAATCCAGAAAAATCCCTAAAAGTATTGTAGAAATTTAAAATGCTTTGGGAAGTGAAATTGTACCAAACTAAAATCATATGCTCACAAATGATAAATCAATGTAAATGTGGTTAAGAGAGCATGATTATATGGATTATGTACACACAAGGAGATGATTATGATGTCAAGATATGCAATATTTATTCATAATCATCGGCATAGTGGGTATGACCCTAAATTTCCCCCTCCTCCCCCCGAGGGAGAAGACAAGTGACCCCCCTTTCCCATACCATTACCCACACACACCTCACTTAGATACATTGGGGGTAATGTGTCGTTCTAGCTTGGGGGAGAGGCGTTCCACAAGCCTCACTCCTAGCTTGGGGGAGTCAGTCAGGAGTCCTGGGGGTGATTGTTGTTGTTTTTTGATCTGATTTGTTGTTTGATGATGTTGTTAGTTTGTGGTGCCCGTCTGTGCCACCGTCCCATGTGTTTGATGATGATCCAGTTTGTTGCGTGGTCGAGCGACCGTATCACATTTTTACTTTTCTTTCTTATTTTTCGTTTCTTTTTCCTTTTATTTAGTTTTCCATTTTCTTCAACTCCTTTTTTTGCTTTTTACCCGCATTTTCCATTTTCCTTTGTATAGCTTGACGATATGTTCCCTCTGCGAAAACCATGACCACTCACTGGCTTAGTACACCGTAGGCTAGAGTAAATTTATACCACACACTTTTGACACCTTTCGGTGGTACGAATTTCACACTACCACCCTCACAATTTCATTTTTAACCCACACCCATAAGTGAGATGAAACTACCGCATATTTCGCCTCTAATGAGATATGCTAGTCGTTTTTTCGATCCTTTGATTTCGTGACCCGAGGTTTTTTCGATAGCATGGGGTAGATTGAGTCTCGATAGGGTTTGGCTTTGCACCTGGATCATACTTCCCCCTTTACTATCGTGTCGTCATGCTCTTTAAAAAATTATCTTGAGAATAAATGTGTCTCCCTACTTCGTAGAGTAGCCGGGTCTTTGGGCCTCAGGAATCTCCGAGATTTGCGCCAAAATATAGGGTTTGGGGGAGTGCATAGAAATAAGAGGGTTTTGACGATTCCAAGGATTAGACCCGAGGGGTCCCTTTAACCTAATGCTTTAGACCCGTCTGGGTCGGGAGTCATTGGCCGTAATCTCACTACGTGAATCGCCTAAGTCCCAAGAATTTTTTTTGTATATATAAATAAGTGTACATATATATATATATATGCATGCATGCCAACTACCACATTTTAGAGGGAGTGACCATGACATCGCCAACACAGGAGAGACTTAACTCTACTTCTCGCCTTCATGATTTTTACCTAGGCAAGCTGTCACGCCCCGATCCCCAGAATACCTGGAATTTAAATTTTTTTTCCAATTATCCGGAAGAGTGAGGGCGATGAGAGAGGAAAAAGAGGGAAAGGAAAAATAGAACATGCAGGCCACGGCCCACATGCTGGGATATTACAAGTGAAGATCCACTATAATATCAAAACAACCTCATAATAATATAGAATAACAATAACATTATATATATAACAACTTTCATTTATATACATATTCCAGGTGCATCACTACATATACACTGTCACTCTCCACCTCCCAAGACAACCATGTCATAATACAAGCTACAGCTCACACCAAGTGCTACCCCTAGAACCCAGCTCCAAGTCATCACCAACCAAGCTGCCCCTGCAACCTGAAATATGGGGATGAGCACGTCAATGCATGCCCCAGTAGGAAACAACTTGGATTTGGAATACTATTATAAGGTTATCAACCACAAGGCAATGTATGATAAATGAGACGTGTAAACTAAATAATGTGGCGAAAAGTGAACAGCCAAGTAAGGGATTACACCTGCGGTTTGATGTCGAGATACTGCAAGAAAAAGGTTATCACAAGAATAATACAAGTGTTCAAGCAAACATAATCTAATAAGATAAGTACACGTGCCAGAGGTATACCACAGTGTCAGAAGCAAAGCTGGTAAAAGGAAGAGGAAAGTGCTGCAAGCAGAAGAAGTAACTTGCAAAACTCTTATTTAATAATTGAATTAGTTGGAAACTTAGGTAAACTGGGTAATACCAGGACATGTATTTAAAGGACATGACGCGACATAAATATAAGTGTGCAACATAACCATCAAGTAAGAGAGCTAACATAACTAAACAAATAACACAACAACCACATCGCATATGAAAATGTAAATGACATGAATAACGGAAACACGTACATGCAACAAAGGAAGACCTGCAAAACAAAGGTGAGTACCATAGAAAGTGAAGTATACTTCAACGTCAAAGAGCAGAAACCTGGCATTATAATTTGAGGCATGCCCAGAGGTCCCAGGTTCATATGTGATAGGCCGTGTGGTCCCCATGACATTATCCCCATGGAAAAACATAACCTCTACGTAAATCATCCCAACAAAGGGGCATGCACTCACGTGCCATGCCCATCATATCCATAACCACATACCACCACCACAACCACATTGGGGGATTCCATGTCCACCCTCCTACCTCCCATCACATACAATGCTAGAGCCAGTAAACATACACCACACTATACTAACATGTTTCATGAAAAATAATAAAGGAGACATCTCATTCCCTTTCATTACAGGTGGGTCATGCACCCAAGTGACATGCCCTCTATCATGGTCATATCAGCTCATCATCACATCACATATGGGACCATGCATGACATGCTCCCAACATCACAGGTTTAAAACATATCTCATATCATAACCATAGAAATGGGTATTTCCCACATTTCATGCATTTGCCTTCACATTGGCATTTTCACAAACACATGTTGTGCATCATGTACAACATCACAATCACATTAGCAATTTAATAGAATATCACAGCAATCAAACTTTATTTTATGTAATAACAACAATTGCGGACAACAGGAGTATAATTAGCAACAATAAACAATTCATAACACCACTTAAATGCTTCAGCTTGTTGGAAATTGCAGGCCGTGACAACTCATGGCCATATATCATCAGTTTTCATTTAGAATTTGATAACATTTCCTAAATGAAAGTTGTAGATTTAGTAGTGCTGGATTCACATATAAAATTTCATATACAGATATGACATATATGATTTATGGTGAATTGTTTGGTGAAGCCAATCAAATCTGTTTTTCAAAAAGATTCCGAGGGCTGTAAAGATTGCTAATTTAGGGCATGTTGCAGTCAGAATTTCGAAAAACATGCACTGAGATGAAGTTGTAGAAAAACTTGTTAACTGTACAACGAGACCAAGAATACAAATGTCCATACTGTCTGCAGACACTGAGCTCAATTTGGCTAAAGTGTGTCCATACTGGATGAAATACAGACATGTTGTGAATATGTAATTTTTACTCCTAATTACTGAATTGAACATATATCAAATTTTATATGAATTTGGAGAAGAACTTCAAGATCTACAAGTATATAATTTTTTGAAAATTAATTCAAGCCACAGTTACCAGAGTTCAAATAATAACATACAACAGAATTTCAGATTTCCAAGGGGCAGATTTTACTTGGAATTTCAAGAGTGATTAATGAAATTGAAACACGGCACATAAATTTTGACTGCCCCTAATACATATTAAGTAAAAAATGATATAAAAACACTATAGAATGAAACCCAAAACAGATTTCCAAAACCAAGTTGGATTCCTACCTCAAAAGCTTGGTTTTCCTCTTCTCCTCATCTTTCTTTCTTCTCCAACTTCTTCCCACTTGCAACCAACTTGTGATTCTTCATTTTAGGGGGATTAATTAGGGTTTTCATTTGAAGGAGGAGGAGGAAAGGAGGGGAAGGGTGGCCGGCCTAGAGGGGATAAGGAGAGGAGAATGAAAAATGGGAAGAGAATGGAAATGAAGGGTGCAGAAGAAGAGAGAAAGTTCCTTTGAAATATCTTACACTAGAACCCCCCATAAGATAAGCATGCATCTTGTGAAATGACCAAAATACCCTCCCAAAACTACCCCTCAACTTTCATGTATTTACTAGTTTGCCATTACTTTATGCACGCACCTTTTTACTATACGCACACACCCTCTTTTGTCCAAATGACCATTTTGCCCCTCACTTTTCAAAAAATTTACAGGGATGCCATTAACCCCTAATCCCTTTTCACACTAGAATGATTTTCTCTACATCCAACCATGTACACCCACGCATGCATACATGCATCACACACACAGACACACACACACACACACACACGCACACGTCTAATACATATGTGTTATATGATACACACGACGTCGTTCACACTTCTCCCGCTTTAATGTCTCACATTCTCGTCTCTTGCCCACATATTACGGCACAACCCCCATGCACTATGATATATACATCGACATCCATAATTATTTCATGCCCACATATGTATCGTAAGTAGAAATACCACGTGCATACAGTAGAACACATGTATAGTTCAAAACAGGGCACGCCATCCAACCCACCTTAAAATAAAGTTCGTCCTCGAACTTCCAAAGTCCAAGGGTTATAGTCTAAGGAAGGATACTTCTAGATTCCAAGGGCCATCTCCGTATAATGCCCTACGCTACTATCCCCATATATCTTTATATTTGTCTCACACCAGCCATACCCTAATGTACGCACATCCATTGTTTATATATATCCAACTGCAAAAACATATACCTTAATACATACACCGGTAACACCTACACATCTACTCTACATACGCCCATCACTTATTTATATCTCTACATACACACCATATATGGCCATAGCACATCACCTCTTATTACGTCCAAGTATTTAAAATCGCTAATTAGACCTGCACTATTATTCACAACATGCATGTAAATATACATCACACTTGACATACGAATATGCATACACATCCATATACCAACTATCCACTACTTATATTATCACGTCTATGCATCTAAGCACGTACATACAACATAATATCGGTACCCCACAATAATACATCTCCACCACACGCATGAGTATATAAGATTCATGAATACGCACACAAGATATCTATGACTTCTTACAAGGATAGGATACCCACGCACAAGGGATATTCATGTATCTCATATCGCTCATGGCTAAGATACACGTAGCTACTGCCAAACACACAAGGTTTCAACCAAGTTGCATCCAAGCATACTCACGAACATAGACACATCGCAAACATTCACAAGACATAGACATGTCATCTATATCTATACTAGTCATAACCAGTGCCCGCGGGCACGGTTCATTTAAGATTTTTCCCCACAAAATCGTTATTCCCAAAAAAATTATTTCCACAGCTAAAATTGCGTGGAACAACAAATTAGAATAAAAATATTTAGTGTCACAGACGCGTTCGATGCATAACAACAAATTCGGTGCGGGTGCATTCGACATGGAACAACAAATTAGCGTAAAAAAAATCAGCACGGGCGCTTTAGGCGCGAAACAACAAATTAGCGCAAAAAAATTTAGCGGGCGCGGGCGCGGGCGCGGGCGCCTTCAAAATGATTTGTCAAATGTATAATAGATATGCATAACCAAGGGCACGGTTCATTTAAAATATTTCCCCTTCAAAATCTTGGATCCCCTAATTTTAAATAAACAACAATTATTAAAATGCAGTAATTATTATTTAGTTCCCCAATAAAATTTTAGTTCCCCTAGATAATTTAGTCCTTCCAAAAATTTTAGTTTCCCCAAATTTTTGTTCCTTCCATATTTAACTCGTGTCCTAAAGATAGGGTCATTCAAAGTATACTCCCCTCAAAATCATGGATCGACTAATTTTAAATGAACAACAACAATTAAAACGCAATAATTGTTATTTAGTTCACCAAACAATGTAGTTCAACCAAAGATTTGTTATTTGGATCTTTTAATTTTAAACAAACAATAATAATTAAAGCGCAATAATGGTTATTTAGTTCCGCCTAAAATTTTTAGCTCCCCCAAAATTTAATTCCCTTCAGATTTAGCTTTCTCAAAATTTTCATAAAAATTTTGTTACCCATTTTTTTGCTGCCAATAAGATTTAGTTCCCTCTAGATTTCGTTCCACCTAAAGGTTTAGGGTTTTCCCTCCAAAATTTTCGGAAACTCTCATTCTATCCATTGATTTCTCAAAATTCAATCACAGTCGTCTTTCTAACAACTCTTTTGTCTTAAGAAAAGATGATGAAAATGATGGTGGCCGTTGTTTCTTTTTTAACTTTTAAGTTGTTGTTTTTCATCTTTTTCCCTCTTTGGATGTTGCCAATTCGTTTTTGTGTAGGAATTTGTTTTTTTTATTTGCTTTAGGAGGAAGAAAATATGAATGAGCAGGAAGAAAGATAATGGAAAAATATAAGGATAAAAAGGAAATTTACAAAAAGAAGTCATGTATTAGTCATGTGACCACAAATCTACTTTAAAACATACTGAATATTGGATGGAAATAGATTAAGGGGGGTTTGTCTGATTTTAAATTTAAGATGGTTAACTAAGATTTGATGTAAACTTGATATGAGTTTTTTGTAATTTATCCTAAAAACAATGCCATTAGATTAAACTGAATTAATTTTTTACTTCTTATATTTTTAATAAATATGGTATGTTAGTTCACAACATCATAATTGAAATTTCAATCTCAGTTGGTAGGAATAGGGAGAGGATGCATTATAATAATTAGATTTTTATCATATTAGATGGGATTTCATTATAATCGTTTTTCTTGTTGCCAGTTGATAGGTCATAACTCAAACACTCACATCATACTCAAATTAACATTTGAAGTTTCAGATACATCAATTTTGCAATCCATGTCCAAATGTATTCCATTTACTGTTTTCCATAGGACTGCACAGACTACAAAGTGCTCGAAAAGCCATGCCCAGAGCACGGAGACGACGTGCTCGGGCAGTCCCCGCTGAGGCCTCCAGGCATTATGTTGAATCACGCCAAGCTGCTGCAGTGGCATTTGCTACCATAGGTGGTGGTCGATGAACCGCAGCCTCGAGCCGACCGACAACTTGCTCCCTCCGGCAGCGAAGCTGTCCTCCTCTCCCAAGCTCTTGCTTGTGGACCTAATCTGAACGGAGATCGCGTCCCTCAAACTGCTTTGATATCATCTACAGTGCCAGGGCGGTGTACGTCCGGGCCGATACCATGGTCTGCATCTGATGGTGGTACTGCTTGTACCTTTGTTCAACCTTCAGTTTCAAAGGGAAGAGAGAGACATAGGATTAAAATTAATACTCCGTTTAAGCACTAATCTAATGATCGGTTTGTGATAATATAATAAAAGCAATGTCTTTTTTATGAGATGAAATATTGAGAAGTTGTGTCAAATTGATAAAGGTTACCAGACTTTATGGTAAATGTTAGAAAATAATTTATTGAGTTAATCAACATTACCAGACTTCAATATGTATGTACTAATGCAATATGTTGTATTAACTGTTACACGCAGCAGGACTTATTGAAACTGAAATGGGCTTATTGGGCCCATAGGCTGAGACCATCTAGAAAGGCATGTGGCCCAATTGCTAATTGAATGGGCTACAAGCGTACATAACCTTGTTCATTAATCGAGTGCTCAATGCGGGCCCAACCGATCGTTGGGATAGCGACGGCACCGCGACTCGTTGAGCGCTGAAATCGGAGGTTGAGTCTCCATCGTCTCGTACCCGTCCTCAGCTTTTTCCCCGCCAAACTCGCTCCTCCGTCGCCTTCGCACTGCTAAAAGCACTCGCACATACAATTTCTTAACTTTACCTTTAAATATCTTTAATAATACAACTGCTAAACAATTGATAAACGTATTTACACATTGATTGTGTCATTGCATTTCTTGCTACAAAAAACATAAAAGAAATTTCATTTGTATTGCACCAAAGCCCCAATCGCACTTACAAACAAACAAATAAATGATTAGGAATTATAAAAAAGAAAAAGAGAAGGGAATGTTGTCCATCCAGCCTGCTGGGGGCCCATTCGGTAAGCGGGGTTGGGCTCGGAGTTAAACTCAACCCATGGCAACGGGGAGGGAGAATACAGCCCGGCATCTAAAAAGTTGTCCTAGTCCTCCTCTCATGGTCCTGTCCCTATCACGAAGGCTGTGTTTAGACTTCCCCCCGCTCTCTCTCTCTTATCAGCTAAATGCAAATGCATCAGGCTGTAGATATCTCTTCCCAGATTCTCTTTTCTTCATTTTGCAGCTCCTTCCCGTTTTCATATGCAGCTCATCCGTTTAAGCTCGCTGCGGCTGCGGCCATTGAATCCTGTTACTGCTAATCGACCATGTACTTGCTGATATAAGCTCAGCGAAAGACCCAGCTCTAACCTCTTCAATGTCCTTCTGTTTTAACCACTTCAAACCCAGCGAAACCTCCTCTGGGGTGAAGATGGCGGGATTGCCACCGATGTTGGTGGTGAAGAATCGATGTTGCAGATGTTGGTGGGGATTTTTTTGGAGAAGAGAGCATGAGAGAGAAGAATACGAAGAGAGAAAAGGCTTTATCGGAGATGATTTGAAGGAAGAGCTTGCAGGATTGACATTTGAGGAAGAGCTTGCAGCATGTCTTTTGTGCTTCCTTGTTAAATGGACGGTTGGATTAAATGCCACCTCAACGATCCTGGGGAATTCAACCCTACACGTCATCGATCCGTGTGACACATTGAAACTTGGACGGTGGATTAAATGGTTGCGTTTGTGCTTTTGTTCACTCTGTGTCAAGGGGATGATCTCATTGGTTCGGTTCGGATATGTGGGATTTCGTGAACAATGTGACACTTCGGTTTCGTCGTGTCAAAAATATTTGTTTACAATTTTTTTTCTCTGCACTCTTTACAAAACCTCATCTCAATCGTTCATTTACCAAGATTTAATCCTAGCCGTCTTTCTATCAACCCCTTTGTCCTAGTCAGCTTGTCCTAGTCAGCCCAAGGATTCAAAAAACACTGTCAAATGTATAATAGATATAAACACATACACATATCAAAGTTTATACTCCATATATTCATACATACGGGTGTATACTTAGTCATTCACACCATAGCTATAGCATAAACATGCACACATCATAGTCATTCATAAAGTTATAACAATACATATAATACAATAGGAGGCATACAATATTTCCAACAATAAAGACATGTTGGTCCCACAAACCCGTCCATCCGCTTCCCAACAATATACGCAAAATAACTCCATGCATACATGTATTTACTAGATATCTATATGCATACACACACATAAAAACACATATACCAAGACACACACCCTTCTATTCACATATACACTATTGACGATACCATGTATCAATACCATATTTCCAAGACAATTCGTACATACAACTAACCTTACATAATCAACCCAACCAATCATCTATGTAGATTACTGTACCAACCTTATATCATGTTTAGATCCAACACCCTTATCACATACAACACATATATGCTACGCTTAATATACACATATCCATACACAATATATATCCACAATCATATAAAGATACAATCCTATACACAGGCAATCATATGACTACACCCATATACATCTATTATACAATTGGCGACCTTTTTTGAATTTTGTCCCACGTGTTACCCAAAATATGACAGGATAAAAAAAGGATGAATGTGCTTGGTGACTAGGACATGACCTTTTGAATTTTCCCCCACACAAAAATATGCACGGTTTTCTTCTCATCCCACGTTAACAACCTCATCCCGTAAAACTAAAACATGTTGTGATGCCTCATCCCATGTTTTCTTTCTGCCTGCAAACGCAGAGACACTTCCCACGAACAAAAACATTTATATAGGCTGCCCGTAAATGTGGGAAAACGTTGTAATATAGATTGTTTTACATTCGCAAAAATAGATTGTTCACAAATATTCATTCAAAATTCGATTTGATTCAACAAACTGCTCACTGCCTTTAGCTACGCAAATACAGATTGTTCCGAAAATTCAGTCATAGTTAGATTTCATTTGCCCGGGTGCCATTGTTCACAAATATTCATTCAAATTTAGATTTCATTCACCAAACCACTTACTGCCTTTAGCTACACAAATAGAGATTGTTCCCAAATATTTTTAGCTACGCAAATATATATTCTTCCCAAATATTCAGTCAAATTTAGATTGCATTCGCCCGCGTCGAAGGCGCCGGCTAAATTTTTGTTCTTTTAAATTGTGAAGTGGAATATTATATGTCTGAAAATATTAGAGGCGGAAATAATTTTTGGGGAAACAAATATTTTGAATGAATTGTGCCCTCTAGCACGGGTTATGACTAGTATACCACTATACCAATACACACAAATGGCCTTATAATTTTACACGCCACGTACATACAAATGAGCTTACATGCAAGCATATACACATATATACATGTTCAAATCTACAGATTCATACATACATTCTCATTCAAGTATGTCTCATGTATATCCACACACTACACATATAGAGACGCACATATCATACTTATACAAGTGACATACACAATATAACAATCACGTAGTTACACGTTTCCAACAACTACTACACCATACATCTATGTCGAACTATATGGCTATATAACATGAGGTATTCACATACATAACACATAGTTCGGTCAAATACCCAAACTTATGCAATACACGACGTAATCATCCACATATATACAATAAGATACACCCAAATATACTTATACTAGAAGATATAGTCGTATAACATAGATCTACATTCATACATGCATACACATAAGGCATACACATATAGATTACATTTCAATACATCTATAACCCAATGAAAATCACTTATAGTAATTCACATATACGACTACGCATTCATGCATATATGTACCACATATGCATGCACATTCACCATTAAAATAGTATACAAATACAAAACATCTTAAGGTACCAACTACATATACATCCACATATTCTTTTATACGCTAACTCCTATACGTAACTTCAAGGCACATACGACAAAATCCATGTAGAGCCATCTAAACATAGTAATGTCATTCAAGCACAGAAGTAGAAATACTCATATACAACTATATAGTCAGCCACGTACTAACACAGATATCATGAAGTACAAATATACACATTTCGACACACACACCTATCTTCACGCAATAATACAACCCACAACCATATACCAAATTAAGACAATATACCAGTTCATATAAACACATAGGCAGCATATACACATATTCAAAGTTATTTAAACTTTTAACACAATAGGAATTCATGCCCTAGCCATGCGGCACTAGCAATATATGCACCAATATCCCAACCTATATCTACACCACCTACCCATACAAGTACACATATATTCACACACATACACTTTCCCCTATATATCCACAAGACAATATGGACACTCCACTACTCTATCCATAAAAGGATAGATATACACACCTTGGTACATTCCCCACATGGGGACACAACCATAATGAAATAGATAGGAAAACGTTTACATGCACTCATATCACATACGCGCATATCCTCACTCACACCCTTACAACTCACATGTCCCCCACTAGCTTATATGTGCCCACCAATATACATTCATGAATAAACATGCACATATCACCTATGTCTCAGAGTCACACAAGTATAACACATACCTACTCACATATATGTATCATGTACCGATATAAAGACATAATATACACACACTCAAATATTTACCCACCTAGTATATACACCCATGCATAACCATATACCACTATAATCATCCATGATACATGCAACTCTCATGCCATTCCAATATAAATATACATATTGAATACGAGTATACCTGCAACATATGTAATTCAAATATCTAAGCACAACAAATGCACTTATACACACGGATTCATACAATTATAGATACACACATATACCCATAAATATTCATCTATAGTATAATACACCATAGAAAGTTCATCTCTGGACTTCCTAAAGATAGGGATTTAAGGGTGGATCACTGAAGGCTCTAAGGTCACTACCCACCTTAGGGCTAATCCATCCCAATCATATACTGAAACATTACATGTACTATCCTTACGCACATCGCAGTGCGGTGACCTGAATGGGCCACAAAAAACTGTCACGCCCCGATCCCGAGAATACCCGGAATTTAAAATTTTTTTTCCAAGTTTTCCTGAAGAGTAAGGGTAATGAGAGAGGAAAAGAGGGAAAGGAGAAACAGAACATGCAGGACACTGCGCACATGCTGGGGTAGCACAAGTGAAGCTCCAATATAATATCAAAACAACATCATAAATAACATAGAATAACAACAACATTATATATATATATATATATTTGATATTTTTTTTTGCAAAGTTAGTTTACTATCTTTATTAAGGTGAAATAAAGATTACATAAAATACAATTAACAGGAGAGTGACAGAGAGGGGAGAGGGCACAAGCGCCGTCACCCTCTACTGACCAGCCCGTCAATCAGAACTCTATGTATATACAAAAATGTCAAGAAGAAAATATAGCAGCTCATCCCGCGTCGCAGAAGTCCCACCTCTCAAAAGCATCCTTTGTTTCCTGAGAGTCCGGCTCCAGATTTCCAAGACTGGCTCTGACATCAGCGGCAATCTTCTCAAATAGATTAATCTTCGTCTGTCTTTCATTTTCAAAAATCCTTTTGTTCCTTTCTTTCCAAATATGCCAAATTAATGCCGATAGCACCATTTTAGCTAGTATGCTCAGAGGATCCTTGCCTGAAAAATGAGCGAGGTAGTAATCTCCCACCCCAGACAATTGAGGTTCAATATCCGTAGACACCCCCAACTTTAACAAGCATCTTTTAAGAATATAGCCTGTGTACTCACAATTAAAAAATAGATGTTCAATATCTTCAGAGATACCCATATCACACAGGCCGCAAGCAATATCCAAGTCAATACCCCAGGCCGCCAGGTGGCATTTTGATGGCAGCTTGCCGAGGAAAGCCTTCAACGCTGAAAGAGATTGTTTAGGGATATTGTTAGGAAACCAAATTAGCTTGTGATATTTAAATTTTTCCCTTGGAATCCTGACACCATTCCAAGCGCCTGCAAGGGTGAATTCTGCGCCCAAAGTCCAGACCCAAATATCATTTCCTGGTTTCAAAGTGACTCCATGCAGGTGCATTCGGATTGGATCAATAGCAGCATCTTGAACCCATCTTTCTCCATCCCTGTAATCAGAGACTCTCTTAAGATTCTCACCATCCGGAACCTCAAATGAATCATTCAGAGGGCCGGTAGGTAGCCAATTATCGTACCAAAAAAGAGTGGAAGACTGATCATAAACTTGTCTCCTAATCAAGCGTTTGGGGAATCGTCTGCAAGCAAGCATGAATTTCCAGGTTCCCGATTGAAATGGAGTTCCCTTGGCAGCGAAGAAAAGAGATGATTCTTTGTAATTGAGTCTCATATATCTAGCCCAAAGCCCATCTTCTGATAACATGCGCCAAGTCAATTTTACTCCTGTCGCAAAATTTAAATCTGGGAGCAACCTTAGCCCAACACCACCCTCTTCTTTAGGAGTACATAAATCCTTCCAGGCCCATATATGTGTAGTTCCCCAGATGAATTTCCTACATATAGTGGTAATAGTACGTAGGATGGATTTAGGAAAGCGGTAGACTTGGATCCAGAAAGAGACCATGCCATAAATGACTGTTTTAACTAGCTCAATTTGACCTGAAATTGACAATAATGTAGAACTCCAGCCCATTAATCGCTTCCTGCACTTATCAACCAGTCTGTTGTACATGCTTGGTTTTGGATATTTAGAAGATAACGGCAGGCCCAAATAAGTTGTAATAGCACTCCCCATTCTGATCCCAAGTTGGTTAGCCAGATCGGTAGGATTTCTAGTTCCCTTACTGAACAGAACAGTGCTCTTACCCATATTTATTTCCAGACCAGTAAAGTTCTTAAGATCCTCCAGTAATAAACATAAGCCATCAAAGGAGTGCCTATTAGCCCGACAGAAAAGCAGCAAATCATCAGTAAAGAGAATGTGGGAAATAGCTCCAGTCCGTTTCATGGGATGAATAGTACCCAAAGAAATTGATTTTTCCAGAAGCAAGGAAAAAGCCTCCATACAAATGACAAAGAGATACGGTGAGAGCGGATCTCCTTGTCTAATGCCCCGATTCCCCTCAAAATAGCCAGACGGGGATCCATTAATCATTACTGAGAAGGTAGGTGTGGAAATACATTCCTAAATCCATAATATAAATCTCCTGCCAAAACCCATTCTGTGAAGAATATAATAGATGAATTGTCGGTTGACACTATCAAATGCCTTTCGCAAATCCAACTTTAAACAGGCCCTGGCACCCATTGGATTGCTAAAGTCTTTGATCTGTTCATAGAATAGGAGAGAACTATCTGATAGTAGTCTCCCCTTTAGAAATGCAGACTGATTCGGAGATATCAGTTCATGAATAATATTCATGAGTCTGTTACTAATAATTTTGCTAATGACCTTGTAAACCACATTACAGCAAGCAATGGGTCTGTAGTCACTGAGACTAGAGGCATTTGCATTCTTAGGCACGAGGGTAAGATTTGTGTGATTAATAGGGTGCATAATAGAGATAGATCTAAAAAAAGAGTGGATAGCCTCAGTAAAATCCTTACCTATAACATTCCACCCATGCTGGAAAAAATACCCATTGAAACCATCTGTCCCTGGGGATTTATCCACCCCAATTTGGAATACCGCCTCTTTAATCTCCTCATTAGATACACAACGCTCCAACCAAACAGCAGCATCAGCCGTAACAATTCTCTTGGGGACCAATCTAGGGAAAACATCCCAATATGAGCTTTGGTTGTAAAGTTCTTCATAATATTTTGGAGCCGCAGTTCTAATATTCTCAAAGGAGGAATCACGATTACCATTAGCGTCAAAAAAATGCCCCAGGTTATTGTGACTCTGACGGGCCTTCATAGCCGTGTAAAAAAATTTAGAGTTCTTATCCCCGAGAGATAGCCAATTTTGTCTGCTCTTCTGGCGTAACATCTCTTCTTCAACTCCAATCATAAAGCTCAATTTTTTCGCCAAATCACGCTCAGATAGCTGGAGCCGTGTATTATAAAGTATATCTAGTGAATTTCGAACATCATGGAGAGCTGTAGAACATGCCTCAATATCCGTATTCAAAGCATGATTTTTAGCCTAAGCTCGGAGATTTGGCTTGAAATTCCGAAGCTTGATGAAGAGCCTGTGCATTGGAGAACCAATAACCTGATATTTCCAAGCCGATTCCAGTAACTGTTGATAACCAGTGAGCTTAACCCAAGCATTGAAGAACCGAAACGGTTTAGGTAAGGAAATACTTTTCTGATGGAGCTTCACTAGCATCGGAGCATGGTCACTGGTATTTGAATCCAGGTACTCAACAAACGTATCAGGAAGTAAGCGGAGCCAAGGTGAATTACACATCACCCTATCAAGTCTTGCCGTAATACGCCCAACACCAACTCTTTGATTACACCAGGTCAATGGATTCCCCACGCTTTTAATATCAGATAAGGAGCACTTGCTAACACAGTTATTGAACTCGTTAAGAACATTGAGATCAACACACCTTCCACCTCTCTTCTCATTTGAGAATCTGGTACAATTGAAGTCACCCGCCACAATCCAAGCAACACCTTTATGCAACAAGGAGTCCGCCTCCAAGAGGTCCCACAGCAGTAGTCTCTCACTCCGAAGATTTGAACCATAGACCCCCGTAATCAAGACCGTAAGTCCCCCTGCATTGCTACAGGTAAGGGTTATATGTTGAAATGAAATAGAGAGAATAGAAGCCTGCCATACACCATTCATACCAATAAGAATTCTCCCTTTCGAATGCACCTGAAAATTGTGAAAAAATTTCCAGTCCTTAGGAAAACAAGCACGCCATTTCCCCATGTCACTCTTCAACTTTGTTTCAACAAGAATAACCATAGAGGGTTTCAGAAGCCTGAGTCTATCCCGCAAGTCCCGCCTACGAACATCATTATTTAGCCCTCGGGCATTCCATACAAAGATACTCATAATTAACATTGTTGGTTTTGGCTTCCCCGAAGCCCCTTCTTTGATTCTCAAACTTCTCCTTGAGCTCCCCACAATTGGTTCAATTATAGTAGTCTTCTTAGTTAGATCCCTTCTTTCATTTGCTAACTTGTTAACTTCTAAAGAATCATTAACCCATTCAGGATTTAGAATTGTCATTGGGTCAGGAGTAGACGTTTCATAAGGTACTTGGCAACTGCTCCCAGGTATATCAGCAGTCTGCAAAGGAGTATCAGGGATTGTGTAAGAAGTAGAGGGAATACCTTGGTCCAAGTCTACCGCATCAGGCTGAAGCCGGCGAGTGGGGACTTGGTCGCCTGGACCCACAAGAGTCTTAGCAGGGTTGTTTTCTACCGCTACAGACTGTGAACCATCACTCTCTTGGGTGATATCAGCAGGAACTGAGGGTAGCCCCTTCACCAAATCACACGTATCCTCCCCCATATGTACAGGGGTATTCTTAGTCCCCACATCAGACGAGCTGATCTCCCCTTCTTCGCATATAGGCAATGAAGAATTTGGAGGCAAGGATTCCAGAATGCTCACCACATTCAGGCTAGCCCCATCAAATTTATCAGAGACGGTGGGATCTTTGTTATGCTTGGTGATATTACCTTTATCACCTGAATTTTCTTCTTGGATCGAAGGGAGCTTCACATTGTCGGGGCACTGGGCATCGGAATGACCGAAACAAATACAGTTAGAGCACCTAGGGGGATCGCCTTCAATCTTCACTTGGACCGCAATTTTTGAACCATCTTCCAGAACGACCATAACCTGATTAGGTATTGGCCGTTTAGCATCCACCTCTACAAGGCAGTGGGCATAGGAGATCCTTTCCAATTTAGCAGTTTGTCTATCCAGGCAGAGTGGCACACCAATCACTGAGGCAATTATATTGAAGATCTCTCGCGTCCACATATCCAGAGGCACACCGTGAAGTTGAGCCCAAACTGGAACAGCAGAAAGAATATCTCTCTCATGTCGAATAGTAGAGCTCCATCTTTGTAATACCACCAGTCTTCCATCGAAGAGCCAAGGCCCGCCATGCAAAATCCTTTCGCATTCATTGCCATCCTCAAACTTAAAGTAGAAAAAACCATTTTCTCTTCTAAAGATTTTAAGCCCCTTCTTTAAATACCAAAGCCTATCAACCCAAGCACGTATTTGGCCGTAAAAGGGTATATCTCCAAGCACATATCCCACCAGCGTGTTGGTCCATTGCGCCTGACCTTTGGCCAACAGAGTGTTGGTAACAATTGCAACCTCAGCACCATCTTCATTCACCCCCGGCTTAACATAATCCATTGAGAATTCTGATCCATAGGATCTCCTGTTAGCACACTTATCCGCCCAGGATAATTTTGCAGATTTTGTGTCAATCAATAAATCCACCTTAGGTCGATTCGGCAATTTTGCAAACACCTTACGTGCATCAGTAAGAGATGTCTGTCCATGAGAATGAAAGCCCCCTCTCAGCCCTCCATTCCGGAAGTGATTCAAAGCACCATTAGTTCCAAGCCTTCTTCCCCCCAAGGGTTTCCCGGTCCCACCTAATCCGGCGCGGTTCTTCTTGCCAGTGACAACGGTCCAACCATTAGTTTGAACGCCAACTCCAGAACCCTTACCAAGCCCCTCTCCATTTGCATTCCGCGTGCTGCCAGGGTTCGGGAACCAATCCTTATCAGAGTTTACTCCCAAGCGGTCTTTGCCAATATCCGGCAGCTTGCCCTCCTTGCCGTCAAACAGGTTAGCCCCAGTACGTAGATCCACCAACCTACCTCCGTCCGATGCTGAGCCAATACCGCCTCCTGAAAACGTTCCAGTGACACCGGAAACGTTGGATCCTTGGCCGCCACCGCCAGGATCCAGAATCGCAACTCCGAGATTTATGGACATCGTTTTTATTATATATATTTGATATATATATATATTCTATAAAAGAGAGCATAATTTGAATTTTGTCCCAGTCACCAAGAGTTTGTCCCAGTCACCAATAGAGTTTGTCCCAGTCACCAAGAGAGTGAAATAAAATTTTTTGAAATTTTAAACAAAAAACCAACTTCTGTTTTATCGTGCCTACAAACATTGGAGGGAAACTCAAATTTTGGGGGAACTCAAAACTCTGCCTAAAAATGTTGGGGAAACTGTCCTCAGCCAGCACCTTTTTTCCCTTTTCAAGCGGGGTCGCTGAGGTAGATAAGCAGGGTTACTCTCCCTCTCTCTCTCTCATGTGTCTACTTTCTTTGTAATTGAGCTCGGCAGCAGATTTGAGCCTTCTCCTTCTCAAATCTCTAGCAGCAAGCTTAGTTTCAAGACCTAGATTCTTGAGGACGAAGACGACGAGGAAGAGTAGGAACATGGTGGTCTTCTCTGCTGCGGCCATCGCCAGCCCACAAACGCTTCAGTGGGTATTCGAATTTTTTATTCTTAATACTTTGAATATTTTTGATGAATTTTTGATCCAAATCATGTTTTTCTTTGTTCATGGAATTCTGAGGTGGCTTATTTTCTTGGATTCATGTATGTATACAATTTTGTTGCCCAGATCAATTGGCGAATGATGATGTAGACTTCTTCATATGACCATGCTCCCAAGGGGACTTCATAGGCTTGAATGTGAACAACTGCACGCTCACATTGGCCAGGATCTCCAGCTAGCATTGCATCTGCTTCGTATTCAAAAACATTATGATGAATAATTCAAAATCTTATGTCTTTTTAAATCTTTCCTACAGTTCCATGGAGTGCCCAGAAGGTGTTTGATGAAAATCATGAGAAGAGAATTAGGAGCTGGAATGTGATGATCAACGGCTTATGGTTTTCCATTCAAAATTTTGCAGGTTTGCCACTCAAAATCCAACTTTTTGAGGTAAGCTTGCTGTTTTTGAATGCTTTGCACATCCCTCCAAACATGAAATGGAACACATGATCCAATTTCTACAAACTTCTGTTAGTAAATTAAAGGTATGTTTTGCATATTTTGCTGCCGGGGGTTTCCAGTTATTTTAGCAATACCATTCTTTTATCTTCCCATTAGGATTCTTGATGTGGTTGCTAGAACCAACTGACTCAGTTTTGAGCACTTGATATTTTCCAGTTATTAACTTTTATTGATTATATTGATGTTTTCAGAGAAATATTTTCCAGTTACATTCTCTATTTAATTTCTTTGAAGCATGTTTCATGAAATCTTTGTTATCAATTGTTAGAAAAAAATTTATGAGAAAAAAGCACACGCCGTGTTTGATGAAATGCCTAACAAATTTTAAAGCTAGCACATTTAGCAGATCATTCAGATAGCAAGCAGTAATTGAGTTCTGTTAGGTTTGTCATTTGAGTTATCTTAGGCTATTTCAACTTATTTTGGGGAATGAATGAGTTCAGCTTCAGAACATGCCTGTTCAGCTTGCCATTTTAATGTGCACAACACCTTAACCATAAAAAAATAACCATACATGCACTAAAATTTGATGCAAATGCACACACAGCAGACAAAAATAGAAGAAAAAAGAGATCGTCCTGAACTTTGTTCAGATATGCCCTACATCGAGAATGCTTAATAGTGAATGTTTATTTTTATTGAACTGATCCATTTAAGGATAGCAAACAGTGAACTGGATTTGTCCTTAAATTGGATGTTTATTTTTTCAAATGACAAAGAATTTTGTCAAATGCAAATTGGATTTGTCCTTAATGGATCAGTCTCGAATGACAAAACGCAGGGTTAGTCAATCTGTGTTCAGTCAAATGCAGGACTGATCCATTTGAAAAAAAATCAGCTTATGCAGTCAAATGAATTTTAGCCAGAATAATTTGCATCAGCTTATGCAGTCAAATGAATTTTTTTTGTTTTCAGTTTGCAGTTTGCATTTGGATCAGCTTATGCAGACAAAAACCCAGTTGATGCAAATTATTTGACAGCTAACTGATGCAAATTATTTGTCTGCAAACTGCTGTCAAATGAAAGGGTCTTATGATTTTTTCTAATGAATTCAATGCTTGGCATAGTCCTAGGAGATTTAAAGTTTACTCTAAATTGTTCAGTTGATATACTATATTCAAAACAAATCTTCCCAATGAAGAAACATTCTATTCAGAAATTATCTTATGTAAAGTTTTCCAATGTTTTCCTTAAAACGTTAAAGTTGTTGAGTATTGGACTCCCCGGATTTGGTTTTGGATGATGAGCAAACATAAATAATTCGTGAACTAACAATTTGTGAGGGCAGTATTGGAGATCGTCGCCAAATTCACGAGAACAATCAAAGCGACATCTCAAGACTTCTCAAAGCTCGTATTCATTGCATATAGCTTCGTTGAAGCTTTTGGACCGTTTTGGAAGTCATGAAGATTTGATCGAAGCTCTCGAAGACCGTTCCTTAAGGTTTTATTTATAGTCTTTTAGCTTCGATCTATAGAATGTTAAGCCTTGAGTATATCTTACATTTCTATCTTCATAACGCTCCTATCTTAGCTCTAGGATCGTTGTAGAAGTCCATTCTAACTTCCTCGAAGCATCGCGCTTCGATTCGGACTTCTTGTGCATGTTAGTTGGTTCAAGAAGAAGAACTGACCGACTAGATGGTGATCTAGTCGGTCGGCAAAGCTTCTTGGACCGACTAGTTTGTTTCCTTAATTTCATGCACTTTACTGTTTACAGTTAGTCGGTCTACGTTGACTCACCGACCGACTAGTTTGTGAACTAGTCGGTCAGTGATGCTTCTTTGACCGACTAGTTGAGCTTTACTGTACATGCTAATTTTCTCCTGAGCTACTGTTTATCGTTAGTCGGTCTAAGAACGTTTGGTGACCGACTAGTTGATAATCTAGTCGGTCAACATTTGTTCTTGGACCGACTAAATCAATTTGTATTCAGACTATTTGCTTTTGACTCTTAGTCGGTCTAAGTTCACTGACCGACCGACTAGTTGTGAAACTAGTCGGTCAGATAGTCTTCTTGGACCGACTAGATTTCTAGGTCTGAAATTCAATCTCTTCACTGTTCTTCACTTAGTCGGTCCATGTTGTTTGACTGACCGACTAGTTGATGAACTAGTCGGTCAGTGGTTGTTCTTTGACCGACTAGTTGCTTCAGATTTCTAACCGTTGGGATTTGACCTAACTCGTTTTTATGGGACCCTATAAATACGAAGCTTGGTCATTTCTATAAGAAAAAGAGCTGCTATTAAGAGATTCATTGAGATTGAAAGAGTTATAGATTCTCACTCATTTCCAAGCTCTCTCCCTCACAAGAAATCCATTCTCTCACTTTCTAGATCTAGAATCCATCTTGAGAGAAGTTTGTTCTTGGTGAGCCTTTCAAGCTCTAGCTTGATTCAAGTCTCCAAATCTCTCATAGGCACCCATTGCTGGTCAGTTCTTTGGTGCTAGGTCTTGGTGACTTCATCTTCCTCAAATCCCTCCTTGCACCTATTTGGTAAGAATACTCAAGATATATGATTTTGTGGTAAGATTGTTTATTTCATTATAAACTCATTTATATTGCTTATTGATTCTCTCGGTTGTGAGAGAAGGTTGTGATCCCGGGTTGTGGGATTCACTATTGCCATTGCATGTATGATTTGATCTTGTGAAGGTTTTTCACAAGATATCATAGTGGAAATCTTGGGTTAGGGTTTCTAACCTAAGTATCCGGAGGGGATCCGGGTGGTTGGGACGTAGGATCACCGGGAACAAGTCGGGGAGACTTGGGTGGATCTGAACCCAGTAATATTCTATTGTTAGCATTGTTTATTTTGTTGTTGTCATCATTTTAAGCTTCCGCAAATTGATTTGGTAGTTGTTTGCATGATAATTAGGAATTGTACTCCTTGTTATTTTTAAAGTACTATTCACCCCCCCTTAGTACTTGTGCAGTAGCTTGTAGGGCATTACATTTGGTATCGGAGCCAGATACTTAGCTATGTCTGCCAACGACAACAAGACCGTTCGTCCACCTGCGGATTATGGATCCTTCAGGAACCGTGAAGGAGCATCTTCGGTCATGGAAGGACATTCCTCGACTAGGCCTCCATTCTTCAACAGCATCAATTATGGATATTGGAAATGCCGGATGGAAACGTTCCTCCGGAGCGCCTCCTTGTGGAGAATTACCATGTCGGAGTACAATGTGCCTACCGAAGAAGATTTCGACAAGTGGACTACCGCGGAGGTCGCCGCGGAGATTGCAAATGCCAAAGCAATGAATGCTTTACAATGTGCATTGGAACCCGAAGATTTTAATAAGATATGCACATGTAAGAGTGCATATCAAATTTGGAATTCGCTCCTCATTTTGCATGAAGGAACGAGTCGGGTAAGAGATTCTAAACTCGTGGTAGTCAATAGAGATTACGAATTGTTTCATATGGAACAGGGAGAAAAGATGAAGGAGTATTATGCTCGCTTCGTCGACATAATGAACGAGTTGGAAGCTCTCGGCAAAACCTACACCCAAAAGGAGAAGTGTTCGAAGCTTATCGAAGGACTTCCTTCTTATTGGGAGAAACGTACCTTCGCCATCGAGGAAGGTAATGACATGAATAAGTATACCGTAGTTCAATTGATGGGTACTTTGATGTCATACGAGGTACGCAAAGATAGCAAGGTGAAGTTACAAGAAAAGATGAAATCCTATTTGAACCAAGACGTGCCTAAGAAAAAGGCGATTGCATTCAAGGCGGCTTCATCCACCTCTACCGATGATGAGGACTCGGAAGAAGAAATGGACATGGAATCCATTGCACTCATTGCAAAGAAGTTCAATCGCTTCTTCCGAAAGGGTAACTTCAAACAAAAATCTAAATTTACTTCTACTAACGCCTCTCCACCTTTGTGCTTTAAATGCAATAAGCCAGGACACATCAAAGCGGATTGTCCTCAAAACAAGCAAAAGGAGAAGTGGAAGGCGCCGAAGTTCGACAAGTCCAAGAAGTACAAAAAGGGGTACAAAAAGGGACTTGTCGAAGCAACATTCACCGACTCCGAGGATTCCTCAAGCGGAGAGTCGGACGATGAGAAAGTGGAGCAAGCGCACATGTGCTTCATGGCAAGAGAGGAGCATGATCAAGGATCTTCCTCTTCCGATGATAGCGACAACGAAGGCGATGAGGTAACAATGGATGACCTTAGGAATGCTAATTCTCAATTATGGTCTAAGTATACTAAATTAGTAAATAGATATACTAAAGTAAAAGATGACTTAGCTAGCATTCAAACCTCGCCTAAAACTATCATCACCAACAACGACACTGTTGTTGAAGAGTTGAAGAATGAGATTGTTAATCTCAAGACTCAACTTGAACATGTTAGAATTGAGGATCCGGAAGAACATAAGATAGCGGATTTGACTTCTCAAAACTCGACGTTGAGTGTTGAGAATGAGAATCTTAAATCTCGTGTTTATGTGCTCACATCGCAAGTATCTACTTTGGATACTTCCTTGCGTTCTCTCACCGAGAAATATGAGAACACATTAGGCCAAATTAATAAATTCAATAAGGGTAAGGACCATTTGGATAAAATCCTAAGTGACTTACTTCCGGCCAATCACCACATTGGCTTGGGGTATACGATGGGAAGTTCATCCAAATCGGCCACTAATTTTGTTAGGCCAACTTCCGGTGCTTCGACGAGTGGTAGCAAACACTCTATTGGTAGTTCATCTATCAATGGTGCTTCCACTTCGTCCACACCCTCTTTCGGAAAGAAACCCACTTTGGGTGGACCTCCAAAGAAGGGGCATGCTTATATGTACACAAATACCATGCCACGTAGGAGCACACGTCCTACTCCACCGGCTCACACATATGATGATTTCTATGCTACACGTTCACGGGCACGTGCACACCATGTGAGACACCCTCACGCACGTGTTCCTCCACATGCATATGTTCACCCACATCATCGTATGAATAACTATCCGCATGCACCATTCCATCATGTTCCTTATGCCTATCCACGACATGCATCATGTAGAAACCAACAACGCATGCATGCACCCAATAGGATGAGGGCTCCCAAGATTTTCACTATTTGGAGCCCAAAGGACACAAGCATGGATGAAAAACAAGTTTACATGAATGCTTATTTTTCGGATGTTGTGCATAGTAGAATTTATGTGGGGAAGTCTAAGTCCAATTGGACTTGGCTTCCAAAGGTCTAACCTTTGAGGACCCAATGACCTTGGGTACCATGATATGAAATTTTCTATCTTTAGGTACTCAAGGAAAAGAAAAAGAAAAGGAGCAACAAATTTAAATTTAGCTCCAATGGGAATTGGATACTCGATAGCGGGTGTTCAAAACACATGACGGGTGACGCTCAATTGCTCTCCGGAGTGGTTCCCATTGCAAATGGAAACCGCGTCGTATTTGGAGGCAACGAGAGCGGAACCATCGTCGGTGTTGGTAAAGTGGGTAACCCGTCTAAACCCTTAATTAGTGATGTTTATCTAGTTAATGGTTTAAATCATAATCTTATTTCAATAAGCCAACTTTGTAACAAGGTTACAAAGTTAGATTTGCGAAAGGATTGTGTCATATTTTGAATGATAATAATGATTTATTATTTTCCGGCACACGCCATAAAGATATCTATATTTTGGATCTTCCTAAGTCATATGAACAATGTCTCGTTGCCAACACAAGTGAACAACACTTATGGCATCGACGCTTTGGACATGTGAACTTTGGAACACTTTATAAGCTTTCAAAATTAAATTCCATTAAAGGTTTTCTGAAGCTCGTTTTTGAAAAGAAAAGTTTTTGTGATTCTTGTCAACGTGGCAAGCTTCCTAAATCTTCATTTAAACCTAAGAAAAGCATTTCTACTAAACGGCCACTAGAGCTATTACATCTAGATTTATTTGGGCCAACTAGAGTTGCTTCCTTAGGAAATGCAAGATATGGACTTGTCATCGTCGATGATTATTCTAGATTTACATGGGTATTTTTCTTATGTAATAAAAATGAAGCTTTTTGAAAACTTCATAATATTTGTGAAGAAAGTACAAAATCTCATCGGAACCACCATTGTCACTATTCGTAGTGATCATGAGGGTGAATTTGAGAATGAGTCTTTCTCAAATTTTTGTGATGATCTTGGAATTACTCACACGTTTTCTTTCCCTCGCGCACCTCCTCAAAATGGTGTTGTTGAGAGGAAGAATAGAACGCTTGTGGAGTGTGCTCGCACTATGCTCGAAGATAGTCAACTTGGTTATCAATTTTGGGCGGAAGCGGTACACACCGCTTGTTATGTGTTTAATAGAATACTTTTGAGGCTCGGCACCAAACAAACTTGCTATGAATTGTTGTTTGGTAGATTGCCTCAAGTTAAACATTTTCGTGTTTTCGGCGCAAAATGTTTTATTAAAAACACATATGATAATTTGGACAAGTTTGATCCGAGATCGGATGAGGGGATATTTGTTGGGTATTCCTCTCATAACAAAGCCTACCAGATATACAACAAAAGATCCTATACGATCGAGGAATCACTACATGTCTCTTTTAATGAGAATTTTACTACTTCTAGAATTTCAAATGATGATGATTCTATGGATGTTTTATGTGATTCGTTTGAAAATTCTAAGTCTATTGATTCAATTGATTCTATTGATACTAACCCGACTAATGAAGTTGTTGAGAATGTACCTAGTGATCAATGTATTCCCAAGCGGCTTCATACCGTTCGCGACCATCCCCATGAGCAAGTCATTGGCAATATTCAAGATAGAGTCAAGACGAGATCGCAAGTCCACCACTTTGCCAATTGTGCCTTTGCCTCATCGATAGAGCCAAAGAATATAGTTGAAGCGTGCGAAGATAGTGCTTGGATCCTTGCCATGGAGGAGGAACTCATTCAATTCGAGAGGAATGAGGTATGTGAGCTTGTTCCTTTGCCATCGAAGAACTACACCGTCATTGGGACAAAGTGGATCTTCAAGAACAAAACCGACGAAAACCAAGTCGTCGTCCGGAACAAAGCTCGGTTAGTAGCTCAAGGCTATCGACAAGAGGAAGGTATCGATTTCGAAGAATCCTTCGCTCCGGTAGCTAGATTAGAATCAATTAGACTATTATTGTCTTTTCCATGCCATAAAAATTTTAAATTATTTCAAATGAATGTTAAAAGTGCATTTTTAAACGGAGATGTCATTGAGGAAGTTTACGTTTCTCAACCTCCGGGCTTCATAATTGAAAAATTTCCAAATCATGTTTTTAAACTAAAGAAAGCTCTTTATGGTTTGAGACAAGCTCCTCGAGCTTGGTATGATCGCCTAAAGAATTTTCTTTTGGATTTGAATTTTAAAATGGGCGAAGCCGATTCTACACTTTTTGTTAAGCATGCGAATAATGATATTTTATTAGTTCAAATTTATGTTAATGATATCATTTTCGGTGCTACTAACTTCACTCTTTGCGAAGAGTTTTCTAATGTTATGAAGGAACAATTTGAGATGAGCCACATGGGCGAACTCAAATATTTCTTAGGTCTCCAAATTCGCCAATTGAACGATGCAATCTTCATCCACCAAACAAAATACACGGTGGAGTTGCTAAAGCGATTTGGAATGGAGAATGCCTCCGGGAAAAGACTCCTATGAGCACTACAACGCATCTTGATAAAGATACGGGCGGAAAAGATGTAGACATTCGTCTATATCGAGGTATGATAGGTAGTTTACTTTATCTTACCGCAAGTAGGCCCGATATTATGTTTGCCGTTTGCATTTGTGCTCGTTATCAGTCTCAACCTAAGGATTCTCACTTAGTAGCGGTAAAACGTATTTTTCGCTATCTAAGTTACACTTTAGATTTTGGATTACTTTATCCGAAATCTAGCACATATGAGTTAGTCTCATATAGTGACGCTGATTATGCGGGATGCAAATCCGATAGGAAAAGTACTAGTGGCACTTGCCATTTTCTAGGAAATTCCCTTGTCTCTTGGTTTTCCAAGAAGCAAAATTCGGTATCACTTTCAACCACCGAGGCAGAATACATTGCCGCCGGTGCCGCTTGTGCCCAGGTTCTTTGGATGAGACACACACTGAAGGATTTTGGTATTCATTGTGATACTAGCCCTATCATGGTGGATAACCAAAGTGCTATTTGTCTTTCAAAGAATCCGGTGCAGCATTCCCGTTCTAAACACATAGATGTCCGACACCACTTTTTAGATGATCATGTTGCTAAAAAGAACATCATTTTAGTGTACGTTGAAACCCAAAAGCAAATCGCCGATATTTTCACGAAACCCCTAAAGGATGACTCCTTTGTGCGGTTGCGTCGAGAATTGGGGATTATGGGTGAATCCGAGATATAGGATTCATATTTCATTCAATAATCTTGCATGCTATTATATTTCGCAATATTTTGTTCATGCTAGACTTATTGAATTTTTTCGGGATTTTATGTGATATGTTTGAATTTTTGCTCGAATTCATAATTGAATGTCGTATTTGAGATTTCGATGTTTTATGGGGTAGTTTAGTTGACTTATGAGAGGGTTAAGACGTTTCGTCCAAGTGTTTTATGGAGAGAACTTATTTATCAATTTTTGGACTCTTCTAGTCGGTTTCAGTTCATCAGCCAACAGACTAGATGCACATCTAGTCGGTCAGCTAGTGAACTCACACCGACTAGTTCAAGCTTTGAACTTTCCTTTGTCATTGACTTCTTTTAGTCGGTCACAGTTCACTTACCGACCGACTAGATTGAAAACTAGTCGGTCAGTTCTTGAACTGTGACTGACTAACTCTAGCCCTAAAATCTTCGATTTGCCTCTGTTTCGACTTAGTCGGTTTAAGCTCATTGACCGACCGACTAGATCGTAATCTAGTCGGTCAGTGCTTGAACTATGACCGACTAAGTGCTCAAGGGCAGTCACGTCTTTTTGCGATTTCGACCGACTTATACTCAATTTATCCGACTTCTTTCTCTCTTAGTCGGTTGTTTTTCTCCTCCAGCTCGAAATCCCCAAAACCCTCGCTCGTGTCTCCTCGTCTTCCCGTCGATCTCCGGCCATCCTCCGAACATCCTCCGACGTCGATCCCTCCTCCTAGGTATATCTCCCCCTCCTAGGTCTCGATTCCTATTCTATGGTTTGATCTAGCTTGATTCCTCTTCTAGGGTTTCGAATTTAATCCTAGGGCTTGTTGACTTTGCATCTAGGGTTTGATCATTTCGATTTTTATTTCAGCTCTAGGGTTTGTGTAGCTTCGTTTGCTTGTACTCGTCGTGCCACGATCATGGCAAAGACGAGGATTCCTATCACTTCATCTGGGGCATCCCCCATGACCGTATAGCCTTCTAACCCTAGGAATCCGTCTAAGCCCAAGCGCCGTGCTAAATCAACCCAAACTTCTCCGTCTTCGCCTCCTCTGAAGAAGCAGAGGACGGCGACCGTCAAACTCGGTAAACAGTCTAAGTCTAGAAAGCCCATACTCCACACTCCCACTACTCCTCCTGATTCCGATACTGAGTTTAGACCCGAGGATGAGTCTGGCCATAGGGAACCCACTCCTCCACTTCGTCCTAGGACTCGACAGCCTAAGGGAAAGGGCCCAATGCCAGTTGGTGGTGTTGACATATCGTTGTGTCGCGACGACCCTTTGTGTCTAGCGGCCTACGACCGTATTGAACACTGCTCGATGCTATTGGAGCACTATGTTCAGTTCTCAGATTTCCTTGGCTTAGCTGATCTCCTATCATATAGTGGGCTCCTAGACTACCTTCGCTTCGACCCTAAGGCGAACCCTCGACCCTATCCTCGCCTGGTCAAACTATTCTATGCAAATTGTGTCCGGGGCCACTACGATGAGAGTCACTCCATCGAGACTACTGTCTTGGGGACTCCTATAGTTCTCACGGCAGAAATCTTGGGGGAGTTGCTTGGTTGTTCGTCGTCTGGTCTCCTCCCGTCGGACATTTCTGTTGATGATATCTTCTCCTTGGATCAGTCTGTTCTATCTGATATCTTCCATGTGATCCCTCCTGCCTTCATTGGTGTTCCTTCGAAGTCATTTAAGCCAAATGCATGGGTGCTCAATCTCATTCTGAAGTCGTGCTTGCTTCCCAAGTACGGCTCATCTTCTCTACCATCCCAGCCGTTCCTCAAGTTGATTTACGCTCTATTCTTGGGTTGCGAGATTAATTGGGCTTGCGTTATACTCGATAAGATGGACTCTTTCGAGTGTATTCACAAGACCACTAAATCTGCGCATATCCCTTACCCGTGTCTGTTGACCTTGGTATTCCGTCATTTTCGTGTTCCTCTGCCTCCTGTCGATGAGCGTCCTCTTGGTCCTCCACTGAACGTGACGGCCGTAAAGAAATCTCTTACGGCACTCTGTCACGTGTAGCGGACGACTCCTTCAGCTTCTCAGGGTACTACTTCTGCAACAGCTGCTTCTCGTCCTCCCACCACACTTGATGATGTCGTTCGGTTACTTCGTCGTCACGAGTCTCGTTTGGCTCGTACCGAGGAGGTAGTTTGCCGTATGGCTAGTTTGATGGGTATTCAGCTTCCTCCTCCTGTTTCTAAGGATGAGGAGATGGATGATGAGGATATCGATGAGCTTGTCACCTCCTTTGCTCGTGGCGCTGAGGCCACTGCTGCTGTTGCTGCTGCTACCACATCTGCTCTTGGAGCTGCCACCTCTTCCGGTGCTCCAGAGACTTCTACACCAGTGGATCAGACTTCTGATGCTGCTGCTGCTCCCGCTGACGTCTCTGCTCCAGACTTGCCTGCTGATGTTCCTGTTGATACCTCTGCCGTTGAGCCAGTCGTCGACGTCTCCACTCCTGCCCCGACGATCCCTTCTGTGCACACACCACTCCTTGCAGCAGTGCCTGAGTCCACTCCCTCGACTGGACCCACGGAGACTGTTGATCCTGCCACTTCCTCCCGAGAGTCAGTTTGGAGGCCTCTCCTGTGATCATTGGATGATACATCTTGTTGAGAGTGTTTTGGGTTAGGATGGAGTTTTGGCGGTGTTTTGATGTGTTTTGATATGTTGGATGTCGGTGTACTTGTTGTACTTTCATTCTGTAGGATGTTTGATGATGATGTATCGATGACGTATGTTGTATTTTTTTGATGTTGATATAGATGTTGCACTTGATATGATATAGTCGATGTGATTTTGGATGTACTCATGGTATTCATATATATATATATATATATATATATATATATATATATATATATATATTATAAAAGAGGGTTGTTATCAAGAGAAATTGGATAAGAGATATTGGACAAGAGAAATTGGATAAGAGATATCTATATTATAAAAGAGGGATGTTATCAAGAGAAATTGGATAAGAGATATTGGACATGAGAAATTGGATAAGAGATATCTATATTATAAAAGGGGGTTGTTATCAAGAGAAATTGGATAAAAGATATTGGACAAGAGAAATTGGATAAGAGATATCTATATTATAAAAGAGGGATGTTATCAAGAGAAATTGGATAAGAGATATTGGACATGAGAAATTGGATAAGAGATATCTATATTATAAAAGAGGGTTGTTATCAAGAGAAATTGGATAAGAGATATTTGACAAGATAAATTGGATAAGAGATATCTATATTATAAAAGAGCGATGTTATCAAGAGAAATTGAATAAGAGATATTGAAAAATAGAAATTGGATAAGAGTGATGTTATCAAGAGAAATTGGATAAAAGTTATCTATATTACAAACGAGAGATGTTATCAAGAGAAATTGGATAAGAGATATTGGACAAGAGAAATTGGATAAGAGATATCTATTGTATAAAAGAGGTATGTTATCAAGAGAAATTGGATAAGAAATATTGGACATGAGAAATTGGATAAGAGATATCTATATTATAAAAGGGGGATGATATCAAGAGAAATTGGATTAGAGATATTGGACAAGAGAAATTGGATAAGAGATATCTATATTATAAAAGAGGGATGTTATCAAGAGAAATTGGATAAGAGATATTGGACATGAGAAATTGGATAAGAGATATCTATATTATAAAAGAGGGTTGTTATCAAGAGAAATTGGATACGAGTTATTGGACAAGAGAAATTGGATAAGAGATATCTATATTATAAAAGAGGTATGTTATCAAGAGAAATTGGATAAGAGATATTGGACATGAGAAATTGGATAAGAGATATCTATATTATAAAAGGGGGTTGTTATCAAGAGAAATTGGATAAAAGATATTGGACAAGAGAAATTGGATAAGAGATATCTATATTATAAAAGAGGGATGTTATCAAGAGAAATTGGATAAGAGATATTGGACATGAGAAATTGGATAAGAGATATCTATATTATAAAAGAGGGATGTTATCAAGAGAAATTGGATAAGAGATATTTGACAAGATAAATTGGATAAGAGATATCTATATTATAAAAGAGCGATGTTATCAAGAGAAATTGAATAAGAGATATTGAAAAATAGAAATTGGATAAGAGTGATGTTATCAAGAGAAATTGGATAAGAGTTATGTATATTACAAACGAGAGATGTTATCAAGAGAAATTGGATAAGAGATATTGGACAAGAGAAATTGGATAAGAGATATCTATTGTATAAAAGACGGATGTTATCAAGAGAAATTGATAAGAGAATTTGGACATGAGAAATTGAATAAGAGAATTTGGATATCTATTATATAAAACGGGGAAATTGGATAAGAGAAAATATAAGAGATGAGATTTTGAGGGATAAAAGAGGAGGTGGGGAATTTTGCACATACAACCCCGGTTTTTGTATTTTTGCCCATGGACCCTCCCCACACACCCACCCACACTTTTTATTCTCACCCCTTCCGACCATTTTTTTCCAGTTCTTTGAAGATTTTGAATCTTATCCTACTAGGACAAAGCTTTGTCCTACGTGGCAAGTTTGTCCTAGGTGGTAATGACAATTTTGGGGGGACTTAAATTTTGGGGGAAACGTTAAATTTGGGGGGAAACTTGAAATTTTGTGGGAAAACTTGAAATTTGGGGGAACTTGAAATTTGTGGGGGAGAAAAACTCAGCCATTAAATAAACCGTGCCCTATGGGCACGGGTAATGACTAGTATATATATATACATCGATGTTCTCTTTGTTTTACTTCATTGTGCACATTTAATATTCAGTCAATGTCTATGATATGTGAATTCGTCGCTCGACACTTAAAAACTTGGTTAAATAGATTATATTTCTATGATTGTATAGAATTGTTTTCCATGCACAAATTTAACCAAGAATATTGAGTATTGGAGGGTATGTTCCTTTATTCAATAAATGAATTTATATTTGGTATTTTGATGATTTTAATTTTCGCTTTTCGATAATGGACAATTTGGCACACTTTGATTTGATTTCATCTCTTTTTCCCTTGGTGTCAATTAGGTCCATCGTCAATATCTAAGACTCCCGATGTTGGATTTTCCTTATCCTAGTTGTTGTCGTTGTATGCCCCCCATTTTTGGGATAATGCCAAAGGGGGAGAGATAATGATAATGAATATGGCAAATGAAAATTTAACTCAATTTCCAAGAACCTAATTTTATATGTTAGATTCAGGGGGAGTTAAGATATATATAAGGATTTTCAAAATCCGATATTTCAAAATTCGATTCTCGTTATATATATTACTCGTCTGATTGATGCAATTTATATATATTCAATTTGGAATTAACGTGTCATCAATGCAGGGGGTAAGTATTTTACATTTGAATCATTATTTTTGATTATTATTTATGTTGGTTTGTCATCACCAAAAAGGGGGAGAATGTTGAGTATTGGACTCCCCGGATTTGGTTTTGGATGATGAGCAAACATAAATAATTCGTGAACTAACAATTTGTGAGCGCAGTATTGGAGATCGTCGCCAAATTCACGAGAACAATCAAAGCGACATCTCAAGACTTCTCAAAGCTCGTATTCCTTGCCTATAGCTTCGTTGAAGCTTTTGGACCGTTTTGGAAGTCATGAAGATTTGATCGAAGCTCTCGAAGACCGTTCCTTAAGGTTTTATTTATAGTGTTTTAGCTTCGATCTATAGAATGTTAAGCCTTGAGTATATCTTACATTTCTATCTTCATAACGCTCCTATCTTAGCTCTAGGATCGTTGTAGAAGTCCATTCTAACTTCCTCGAAGCATCGCGCTTCGATTCGGACTTCTTGTGCATGTTAGTTGGTTCAAGAAGAAGAACTGACCGACTGGATGGTGATCTAGTCGGTCGACAAAGCTTCTTGGACCGACTAGTTTGTTTCCTTAATTTCATGCACTTTACTGTTTACAGTTAGTCGGTCTACGTTGACTCACCGACCAACTAGTTTGTGAACTAGTCAGTCAGTGATGCTTCTTTGACCGACTAGTTGAGCTTTACTGTACATGCTAATTTTCTCCTGAGCTACTGTTTATCGTTAGTCGGTCTAAGAACGTTTGGTGACCGACTAGTTGATAATCTAGTCGGTCAACATTTGTTCTTGGACCGACTAAATCAATTTGTATTCAGACTATTTGCTTTTGACTATTAGTCGGTCTAAGTTCACTGACCGACCGACTAGTTGTGAAACTAGTCGGTCAGACAGTCTTCTTGGACCGACTAGATTTCTAGGTCTGAAATTAAATCTCTTCACTGTTCTTCACTTAGTCAGTCCATGTTGTTTGACTGACCGACTAGTTGATGAACTAGTCGGTCAGTGGTTGTTCTTTGACCGACTAGTTGCTTCAGATTTCTAACCGTTGGGATTTGACCTAACTCGTTTTTATGGGACCCTATAAATACGAAGCTTGGTCATTTCTATAAGAAAAAGAGCTGCTATTAAGAGATTCATTGAGATTGAAAGAGTTATAGATTCTCACTCATTTCCAAGCTCTCTCCCTCACAAGAAATCCATTCTCTCACTTTCTAGATCTAGAATCCATCTTGAGAGAAGTTTGTTCTTGGTGAGCCTTTCAAGCTCTAGCTTGATTCAAGTCTCCAAATCTCTCATAGGCACCCATTGCTGGTCAGTTCTTTGGTGCTAGGTCTTGGTGACTTCATCTTCCTCAAATCCCTCCTTGCACCTATTTGGTAAGAATACTCAAGATATATGATTTTGTGGTAAGATTGTTTATTTCATTATAAACTCATTTATATTGCTTATTGATTCTCTCGGTTGTGAGAGAAGGTTGTGATCCCGGGTTGTGGGATTCACTATTGCCATTGCATGTATGATTTGATCTTGTGAAGGTTTTTCACAAGATATCATAGTGGAAATCTTGGGTTAGGGTTTCTAACCTAAGTATCCGGAGGGGATCCGGGTGGTTGGGACGTAGGATCACCGGGAACAAGTCGGGGAGACTTGGGTGGATCCGAACCCAGTAATATTCTATTGTTAGCATTGTTTATTTTGTTGTTGTCATTATTTTAAGCTTCCGCAAATTGATTTGGTAGTTGTTTGCACGATAATTAGGAATTGTACTCCTTGTTATTTTTAAAGTACTATTCACCCCCCCTCTAGTACTTGTGCAGTAGCTTGTAGGGCATTACAAAAGTTTCATAAGGCAAGATGAGTAAGGATTGAAACCAAATTTCTTGAACGGCCAGAACAATGTCTGCAACCATGTCATTTAGTATTAGAAATCTATGAATTTGTTTACTGTTCTAAGCATAATGTTAATTACAATTTACAGTGCTCCCATTGAAGAGGAGACGGCCGAAGGAAGGAGAAAGTTTGTAATTCGACCGTAAATTTGCTACAATACATCATAATTTTTCTTTAATTAAATTTTCACTTAGTTGGGTATATGTGATAAAATGTTTCGAATGAGTGGGTATGCTTATCCTTGGAGGGAGATTCTATACTCAGAAATTTGTTTGCTTGCTAATGTATACTCGACCGTAAGTTTGCTGCAATTCTTTTTTGTGCAGGTATCTTTGCTTTATGCTGTATTGCCAAATGATATTGTACTAAAACAAGAACTTGATAGACTGGCAGCTACATATCTAAATTTCAGGGTATTTGATATATGTCATGAAAATTTTTGATTATAACTAACACAATAGTGGATTCTTTGAATATTTCTTTTGATTGACACTTCTCTGCTTTTGATGGGAAAATTTGCAGGTGTTTTATATTGTTGACAATCCAACTCCGAACTGGAGATAATAAAAGGTAGATCCATAATTTTTGATTTACGTTATCCATTTTTTCATTTTTTCCAATGTGGGATAATTTTTAAACATTCTCACTCAAACTCAAGGTGGATTCACCTTAAAGGTTAGAAGCTATGTTATAGAAGAATAACTAGCTAGATTAGAACAGAGTCCAATCTCTGAACATTTGATACGCTGGTAGAATTAGAATAGGAATTAGAGGGTCACATATTTAGTTAAGTAGGTGAGGACATAACCTTAGAGAGGATATTATAATTCAAAAGCTTAAGCTATTAAGTAAAGACTTAACTTTCAATTTACATTTGTCACTTTTTTTTATTTTTTTCAGTATGGGACTCTTTTTTAACAATATGATATTTATGCAAGTGGAAAGTGGTTTGAATGTCAAATAAAATAATGGTATTTACATAAAATAAAAAAATTTGTTGGACAAAGGGAATTATTGTTTGTAGTTTTGGGGGTATAATATAGGACATAACCACACTAAATTCTTTACAATCTGCTTACATCTCATGGACTATAATATCTGATGATTGTTCCATTATGTGATTTGTATATGAGGTTTGGGTTTGATATAAAATAGTGGTAATGACAAATCTAAGTTGAGCGTCAAAAGTAAGTGTCCCGTGGGGTTCATATTAATTTTTTGCTGAATTATTTCTACTTACATATCCGTACATGTATGTGGTCCACCGGGAATGATGAATCACCTATCTAATGAAAATCATTAACTTCATGCCAATTGGAAAGGGAGCTTACGGGATCATATGGTAATTTGTTTTTTCTAGGTATTTTTTTGGACTTCCCTATTTTGTTTTTGATGTGTTTGAGATTTCGGATGGTTTGATTTAGCTCAGCGTTGAATTTCGAGATTGCAGAGCAAGTGGTGATCAAGAAGATCGTGAATCCTTTCAATGACAAGATCGATGCAAAGAGGACATTGAGGGAGATCAAGCTGAGTTTGATTGGTATTTTTCTAAGTAATTGATTCTTTTTGTTCCTTAATGTCGTTGATTGAGATATGATAATGTTTTGTATTATGAAGAGCTAAATGGGGAAGGTTTTGAAAGGAAAGTCATTAACTTTAACCCACCTTAAATTGTCTCTCCCCCCCGAAATGGGCTGATTACATTGTTAAATTAGGAAGCTTTGGGGTCAATGATTTTAACACCAATTAGTTGTTCGGCTAATTTTGGATACCACGAAAATCTAAAAGAGAAGGTAAAGGTTTCCAGATTGGTAGTGATACATGACCATATATCATTGAAAGAAGGATTTCTTTAATTCACATTTCTCTCAAATAAGTGAACAATTAAGTTCTGGTATCAATCTTATTTGTTAACTACATCACGTATGGCTGTAATCTTTTCAGAAAGTCATGTGCTATGATTGCTTCAAGGCATTTGCAATATTTTTTACTTTCCCTAACAGAAATTGCCATAGATAACATTCAAATTTGATAAATTAGAACTCATATATGATTTTGTTCTGAATGGGAAGTCATATGTTGTTTGTTGTTTCAAAGGGAATGTTAGAACTCCAAATTTAAAGTTCTGGGTTTGAATGTTCTAAATGGGAAGTCATATGTTGTCTATGGAAATTTCTGGAGTTTATTCAAATTAGAACTCCAGAAATTGCCATAGATAACATTTGAATGTTCTCATATATTAGAACTCATATGTTATCAAATTTGAATAACCACCAATTTTATTCAGAACATTCAAACCCAGAAATTAGAACATTCACTCCAATTTCTGGAGTTTATTCAAATTTGAATAAACTCCAATTTCTGGGAAGTCATATGTTGTCTATGGCAATTTTTGAATGGGAAGTCATATGTTGTCTATGGCAATTTAAATTAGAACTCCAAATTAGATAGCATATGAGTTCTAACAGAACAAACTCCAATTTTACTTTCCCTAACAGAAATTGCCATAGATAACATTCAAATTTGATAAATTAGAACTCATGTAGAATTTTGTTCTGAATGGGAAGTCATATGTTGTTTGTTGTTTCAAAGGGAATGTTAAAGCTCCAAATTTAAAGTTCTAGGTTTGAATGTTTTGAATAGGAAGTCATATGTTGTCTATGGCAATTTCTGGAGTTTATTCAAATTAGAACTCCAGAAATTGCCATAGATAACATTTGAATGTTATCATATATTAGAACTCATATGTTATCAAATTTGAATAAACTCTAATTTTATTCATAACATTCAAACCCATAAATTAGAACATTCAAACTCCAATTTCTGGAGTTTATTCAAATTTGAATAAACTCCCATTTCTGGGAAGTCATATGTTGTCTATGCCAATTTTTGAATGGGAAGTCATATGTTGTCTATGACAATTTAAATTAGAACTGCAAATTAGATAACATATGAGCTCTAACATATGGGTGCTAACAGAACAAACTCCAATTTTACTTTCCCTAATAGAAATTGCCATAGATAACATTCAAATTTGATAAATTATAACTCATACAGGATTTTGTTCTGAATGGGCAGTCATACGTTGTTTGCTGTTTCAAAGGGAATGTTTCAAATTTCCATAGCAAACATTGTATTGTTTCAAATGGAAACATATCAGTATCAAATGTTTTTATTGTTTGTTGGCAATTTAATACTGACTGGCCAATGATATGCCAATCCTATATCAATATTAATTGTAATTAGTTCTGGATAATTTTTTATTTTTGTTATCCAGAATCCTGCATTATGGAATTCAATTTGATACAATATTCTGGATGTAAATTCATTTGTGTTGTTATCCATTCTATTTGTTATCCATAGAATATTCTATTTGGATAACAATATTCTGGATAACAAATTGATGAATTTACATGGCCAGATCTGCATTATGGAACTCATTGTAATTAATTTTTATTGTTATTATCCAGAACCCTCATTTTGATCACATCACCTAAGTGAGGTTGAGTTCCAAAATTTAATTTAATAGAACTTTGATGCAAATTGCAAATGAATTTCATTTCATTTCAACTTAACAGCACTGTGATGCAAATTGATGAAGCCGGTGGTGAGAGCATCTGACCATGTGCTTTTGGGGATTAGCACTTGCAGTTATGATTTGTTTTATTATTGAGAAATTTAACCTGTTAATCCAAAGTTTAAAAGTTAAAAACTTTCCAGGTGTTTTTCCAAATTACTTGGGACTGCCCATTTAACTCTACCCCTATGCATATACACAGCCCTCATCTTCAACCTCCTATCCCTCATCATCAACCTCCACGCAAAGAAACATAGTATTGTTGGAGCCGTCATCATCAACCTCTCCCTCATCTGCTCGACTCCTTACATGCATTACTGGATGGTATTGAAGGAGGTGCGTTCATATGTATGGTTTTTTTGTTATGTTTCATTGAACCCTCACCACTCCAATCTGATTTAACTTGCAGATCAACATTAGATGAGCTTGAACTTGCAGCCTCAACTCGGTGAGAGCATCACAGTGTGTTGTTTAGAGCTTGAATACTCGGTGATAGAATCACATATTATTATTATTGTTCTTGATATGAAATTTGATGTTAAATCAAAGTTTTTTTGAGTTTTCTAAAGATATGTATGCAACTTTGTTTCTTATATCTTGCATTGACTTCCCTACTTCTCTACTTCCAGATTCTACTGCTTCTCTTAGTATAGTGGTGATGAGCTTAGTTAGAATTGTTTCTTATAATCTGCAAGCATAAAAAATTAAACTTCCAAATCCTGATGCTATTTGGAATTTTTGACAGGTTATGATGAGCTTCATATGTATGGTCAGTTAGAATTTTTGACAGGTTAGACTAAAAAAAAGTTTAACCTGTCAACGTGAGGAATTCTCACATTTGAACCTTCCCTCCATTTAACTTCCCTCCATCCATTTCAGTTCATATCTGAGTTAGAATTTTTGACAGGTTAGACTAAAAAAAATTAAACTTCCAAACTGGCAGGTTATGATGAGCCGAGTTAGAAGTTTTTTTGCTCTACCTACATTAGAATTTTTGACAGGATCATGATGCTATTTGGAACTGGAATATGATATTTGCTTAGTTAGAAATTGTATCAAAATATGAATATGCTAATTGTATCAACACATCATGTCATATGCATATTTTGCTATTTGGATCAGGATTCTGATGCCCTGCGCACATCCTGTCATATTCATAGTTGGAACTGGAATTTTTTTGCTCTACCAACATTAGAAATTTGCTTCAATTAGTTGAGTTAAATTGACTGGAATTTCTAATGTATATACATTAGAATTGGATTTGCTTGAATTGTAAATTGACTGGAATTTGTTGGATGTATATACATTAGACTGGAACTTGATTGAGTTCTAATGTAGACTGGAACTAGAACTGGAATTGACAGTGGAATTTCTAATGTAGGTCATATACATTAGACTGGAACTGGAATTTAACATGTTGAAATAATAGGTTAGATAATTGACTGGAACTGGAAGTAATCCAGTCAATTCTAGTTCCAGTCATCCTATTATTTTAACATCTTGTCAAATACATTAGAAATTTCCAATTTAAGTTGTAAGTTCCAATTCCAGTTCCAATGTAGGTCATCCTGTCATATACATTAGAAATTCTAATGTATATACATTAGAAATCCAGTTCTAATTCAAGCAAATTCCAGTCAATTTAACTGGATGTATATACATTAGAATTGAGCACATCCAGGTCATCCAGTTCCAGTTCTAATGTATATACATTAGAAATCCAGTTCCAGTTGTAAATTCCAATTCCAATTCCAGTCAACATCCTATCTGATGCATTCCCTACAGACAAAGGGAAGTGGGAGAGGTAGTGGAATGGTAAGTGTTGGGAAAAAGAAAAGATCCGAAGACAGTTCAGAGACTTCAAGGAGTCCAGACATGAGAGCTCAAATGCCTCTTCTGTCAAGGTACTAATTATGCTTTAGAAAATATTATTAGGCTCCCTAAGAAAATATTATTAGGAGCTCAAATGCATGTTTGGTTCTGAGAATAACTTCCGGTTTATTTTTTGGGAATCTCAATTTCTACGGTATCAAATTTTGAGATCCATGCCGGTAGTAAACAATGTGACCCATACCAAAACATTTTGCTAGAGGAAGATGACACTTCACTATTTCTTTTCTATCATTTTCTTTGTTTTTAGCAGCTGGTCTTAGTCATATTTGGGTATGAGTTTAAATCATAGATTGTTTGGATAAGGAGTGGTGGATTTCAGTATAAACTAGCTTTCTATTTGTAAAATTCATAAAAAGGTTTCTCTGAATTTTATCAGTAATGTTAGTAACTACTTATTTTGGGGATTTTGACCTAAAGGTTTAAATTTTAAAGCTTTTCCTCTTCTAAGTGGTAACATTAAATTTTAATTTTTATAGTCGGTTGCACTGCAAAATGTTAGATGTGAGGAAAACATTAATTTTTTTGTGTATAATGGATAGCTCCCAAGACCCCAACTGCTTTCCTTCTTCAAGAATGCATTTCCACTTGGCATCGTCCCCTCGCTCTCTCCCAACACCCAAAAAGATATCGGCTCCTTATCCATTTAGTCCCTCTTGCTCGGTCCAACTTCCTCTAATTGGTAACACTAAATTTTTTAACCTTTACAGTTGTTTGCATTGTAAAATGTTATCTTTGAGGAAAAAATTATGTATTGGGTGAAATAGATAGAATGTATTTTGTGTAAAGATATCTAGGAATGATCCGATCCGTTTTCATGGATCTAAGAATTTATGTAAAGATATCTTCTTTGGGGTGTAGATTTTGCGGATTGTTTTTGAGATATTTGAGACATTGAGTATTGGGCGATTTATGTGTTACTTGATGTTTATTATACAAAATGTTTATTACTCCCTCTTCATAGTTTAATCGTCTCTCTCTCTCTCTCTCTCTCTCTCTCTCTCTCTCTCTCTCATTAATTCGGAGAAAAGGAACGAAAGAAGAAAAATGTCTTCAAGATTTGTAAGCAATGTTCTTCATGCATTGATTAGCCTTAATTTATTTTATTGTTTGTGACCATATATATGCATATCTGTTTATTTTTAAATATTTCATTCTTTATGATATATAGAATTGTCAATGATGCTTCATTTGATTGACAATAGCAAGTGAGTTCCTGCTTACTCATTTGTTCGTTCATTTTAATACAACATTACACATAGCGTTTTAGAAACTTTGAACCAATGATTTAGCAAATATGCATGTATTCATTTCAGATTCCAGTGTTCATTTTAGTGTTTATTCCAGTGTTCAGATTCCAGTGTTCATTCCAGTGTTCAGATTATTACATGGTCCACATTCACATTTATAGTGTTCAGATTCCAGTGTTCATTCCAGTGTTCATAGTTTTCAACATTACACATAGTATTTTATTACATGATTCACATTTTGGCTAATAGATGATGGGCAATTTAAGACTGCATATCCAGTGTTCATAGTTTCCAGTGTTCATTTAGCAAATATGCATGTTTAAGTAGAATCAATCAACTGACATATATATTCCAATGTTCATTTCAGAAGAAGATTTGATCTGGCAAAATGCATGTATTCATTTTGGCTCTTTGAGAAAGATTTACAGGGGTTCAGATGAAGATTTCTAGGCCCACTGCCTCCTTAAAACTTGCACTTTTTTTTCGTTCTTTTAGTTTTATGATATGTAAGTTGCAATGTTATTTTTCTGCTTTTCTGAGATATTCTTTATTGTTTGCATTTTCACTTGGTTGGATGCTTTTCTGGCATGTTTAACTGTTAGTTTATATATAGCTTCTGCTTTTGATGCTTTTATATGTATTTCTACTCGTCATAACATTTTGTGCCCAATGATTTTTTTACGTTTGGAATATTTGCAGGTGCTGGTTTTTGGGCAGTTTACCAAGTTGTTTTCTCTATCAGTTATTTCTGTGGCATCTTCCATCGCATGATATCGGATATTTTGGCAATTTGTACTATTTCTAGCTTCTGTCTGGCAGCATTCTGATCCCATGGTCAACCAGCCAATATATCATGGGGAAGCTATTCAGTTATAGGAAAAGATGCTCTCGAGAACAATACTTTTTGTGCTTTCTGTGTAGAGCCAAATCCTCCAAGAGCACATCACTGTCGATCATGTAGAATGTTGTTCTGGACATGGATCATCACTGCCGTTTTTGTAAGTTCCACCCATGAAGTATTTCTATTTGACGTATGGACTACATGTTTTCAAACATTCTCCATATATAACTTATATCATGTTAGATTGGTGACTTGATTTCCTATAACTACCTTATGACATGTTAGATGTATGTCTTAGGAATTTGTGATGCGCAGACATTTCTAAAATGGTGACCCTCTTGGATTTGATCTCCATTCGGAGACACAAGTTGATATTACTATATCTGATTTTTAAACTTTTACTAGCCAAAAGTTTATATTCAATTTTGATTGTTAAAACCAGAAATCATTTTAATTTTGACATCTAAATTGTAAAGACTATGCGTTAAACCTACAGAATCAAGATCTTTAAACGCATCTCAAAATAAGAGGCAATGCAAGGAAATAGGGCATGCTGAGTGGCCATAACAGCGCGCGCGCACACACACACATTACAATTGAGGGATGTTATCAAGAGAAATTATATAAAAGAATTTGGACAATAGAAATTGGATAAGAGATGAGATTTTGAGGGATAAGAGATGATGATGGGAATTTTGCACATACAACTCGGGTATTTGCATTTGTGCCCCTGGACCCTCCACACACACATCCACACTTTTTCTTCTTCACCCTTTTGGACAGTTTTTCCAGTCCACGTGCATGTGTGCACTGGTTATTTCTGCGCCGAAGGCGTGTTCCTTTATATTTTGAAGGGGGAAATAATATTTTGGGAGAAGAAAGATATTGAGGGGAAATCTTAAACGAACCATGCCCGAAGGCACATGTCCGCGTCGAAGGTGCCCCCCGCCGAAGCTAAATTTTTGCCAGTTTAAATTTTATAGGGGAAATAATTTTTGGGAAGAACAAAGATTTTGAGGGAATATCTTAAATAAACCGTGACTGAGGGCACGGGCCCGTGCCGAAGGCGCCCACCCGCTAAATTTTTTACGCTAATTTGTTGTTTCGCACCGTTTGTTGTTCCGTGTCGAAGGTGCCCGTGTTGAATTTGTTTTTCCATGCTGAAGGCGCCCACGCTGAATTTGTTGTTCCATGCCAAAGGTGCTCACATCAAAGGTGCTCGTGCCGCTAAATATATTTACGCTAATTTGTTGTTCCGTGTCGAAGTGCCTGCGCCAAATTTGTTGTTCTGCACCGAAGGAGCCCACACCGAATTTGTTGTTCCACGCCAAATTTGCCCAAGCCAAAGGTGCATGTGCCGCTAAATATTTTTATGCTAATTTGTTTTTCCGTGCAATTTTGGCTGTAGAAATAATTTTTTGGTGAACAAATATTTCGTGGAGGAAAATCTTAAATGAACCGTGCCCGCGGTCACAGGCTATGACTAGTATATATATATAATAATAATAATAACTTTTGCACACAAATTGAGAAATGGTACAAATTTTTTGAATAAAAAAATGGTGAGCGGCATTATCAGAGAGGGCGATTTGAGGGCGACTGCTAAACCTAAGTCTGACGGCGCCTCAGGCAGCGTTTCCCCATCGTCCAACACTCTTCCACCCGCAGCTGCGGGCTTTGGGGACGGGTAGCGTTAGGTTTCTTACTGGAGGAATAAATCTCGGGGGCCTGGCGGAGCAAATCGTTCAAGCGTACGAGGAGTTCCCAGATCTGGCGGAGGGCGATTTTCTCAAGGGAATGGAGCGGTGCCAAGATCGGGTTGTCTACATTCTGATGCAGCGACCGGACATCAAGGACGAGGCGGCACAAATTGGGGAGATTGACATCGTAATCAAAATGGGTTAAGGGATAGTGTGAAATTGCCTGTAAGACCTCAAATCCCTTACCGTATTATCCCATCTGAAGGTAAACTCTCTTGGTCTGATATCTGTTCATCAAGGCGGAAATACGCTGATCCTTTGGTCATGAGCTTTGTTCCACCCACTGTTAGTGAGGATGGAGTTGTGAAGGCTAAGATTTCTGCTAGCATGATTTCTGAAGGATCTGCTAGATGGGAGTATACTCTGGTTGGTTATGTGCTTGGCGATGTGCCGTATTTTGGGAAAATTAAAGCCTGGACTAAGAGGATTTGGAGAATCAAAGGTGGTCTTCACATTTTCTCGAGAGATAATGGCTACTTCTATTTCAAATTTGAAAATTTGGAGGACCGTGATTCAATATTGCATGGGGGCCCTTGGCTCTTTGATGGGAGACTAGTCATTCTTCAGAAATGGACTCCTACTACGCAGCATAACAGCGACAGCCTTACAGCAGTTCCGGTTTGGGTCCAACTACATAACCTTCCTCTACCAATGTGGACGCTTGGTATTTTGAATTGCATTGCTAGCGTAATTGGCAAACCAATTTTCTTGGATAAAGTAACTTTAAACCTTGATAGGATCTCCTACGCTAGGTGTCTTGTGGAGGTAAATTCACATTGTAAGTTGAAGAGAACTGTTCCTATTGAGCTGGATGATCTCTCCACAATCTCTATAGAGGTAAAATATGAAGGGGAACCCCCTAGGTGTGATGCATGTGCATGCTTTGGACACCTTGATAGTCTATGTCCTTTGAAAGTTACTAATATTTTACCATCTTTTAAGGGAGGGCAGGCTGATGGGCATAAGTCTCAAGAGACTGAAATTGGAATTGTTGACATTTCATTATCCCCTGTGATTACTAGGGGTAAGGGTGTTGTTCAAACTTCAAAGCTTCACCATAGTATGGGGGTGGGTGAATGTAGTTTTTCGGCTGGGTTGAATGGAATTGTAGATGAGGGTAATGTTCTTATGCCACCCAGCAAAACGAGTACAAGGGGCCTGAGACAGCTTTGGTTGCGCACAGTCCGAGCAGCTCAAGCGCTGAGATTTCTCCAGAAATCTTTTTCTATTAGGTCGGCTGATGTTCTTAGCACAGTTGTAGTGACAGGTCCCCAAAATGACCATGTACTTGATTCAGGCCATAAAATACCTGCGGCTGATCATTCTCACCAAGTTCAAATGCCTGAAGCTCCTGACAATCCGACTATGCCGAACCCTTCTTGGCAGGAACTTCATCTGGAGTTGTGCAAAGCTTGGGATCAGATCAAAATTAAGCATGTCGCACCGTCACCAACTTTGGTACGACGCAGTGCTAGGGTCGCGCAATCTGCAGGTTCGCACCCCAAACCCCAGCTGATTTAATGTCTGTCTATTTCTGGAACACTAGAGGCCTAAACAATAAAGCTAGACGTGCAGATCTGAAGCATTCTGTGCATAAGTTATGTCCGTCTGTTGTATGTTTACTTGAAACTAAGATTGAATCATGTAATGCTAGTCGTATTATCCGGTTTTTTGGTAAGGATTGGGAGAGTCTGGATAATAGAGACCATCATAAGGGGGGTCGTATTGTTGTCTTCTACAACTCTATTATTTGGAGTGTCACCCCTATTGCTGCTTCTAATCAGCACATCTCTGCTATTCTCACGAACTCGGCCGGTTTTGTGATGGGTTTAACTGCTATGTACGGATTCAATTTGCCTACTTCTAGACTTCCTCTATGGTGCAATCTGTAGGCTGATTCTAATTTACTTAATAAACTGCCATGGTTGGTTGGGGGACTTTGTCACGCCCCGCTTCCCTAAAATGGAGGCGAGACGTGAAGAGGTCCGCACGAGAGTGGAGCTGTGAAGCCCCAAACCCGATAAGCGTCAATAAAACATAAGCAGGTCCCTGTAACCACAACGGAACAACAAAAATAACACAAAGAGAGACTGAAATAAAATCCCATATCTCATAAATTGTCCAACATGGAAAATAAGTCCAACATCCAGAAAAGCCACCAGGCTAAAAGAAAGAGTCTAAAGGCCCAGAACAAGGCCAACAAAAGCAACGACATAACAAAGTATAGGTGCTACGCACCGATAATAAAACATCAGTCTAAAACAAAAAGGGAAACACAATGAAAACACTAGGACTGGTCCCCAGTGTCCACGTACTCCCCGTCAAACACAAGCTCGGGCTCGGCGTCAGCAAACACCTCGTCCTCAACAAGGTACTCAGGCTCAGGATCTAACATGTGTCACCCAAAAGAGTAAAGGGGCACATGTCAGCAAGTCTAAAAGACTTGGGCAAGGAAACTTAAAGTAAGGCAACTAGCAACCTAGCAGTTTTAGTATGCATGACATGGCAGTTATAACATGAGTGCACAAACAAGACATGGCAAGACAATTTGTACAAGAGAAATTATCGGGACAAGACAAGAGTAGCCAAGCTACTAACAATCTCAATCAATTCACGTTTCACGTTGTTTTGTAGATGTTTACGCCCTTCAGCTGAATGGTGCAACATTCACGCCGATCGGCACTAAACACTACCCCACCCCAGAGTTTACGCCTTACAACTGCAGTTGCTGATCGGGCAGACTCCCAGTTGAATGTCCGCTTAACCCTTACCCCATCCCACACGTAAACAAGCCAGGGTCCCTGTACATGAGCCCAGCAAGTGAGCCAGGGTTGCCCCGCACGGGAGCTTGTTTTCCTAGTTCACAATTCAATATCGAGCGTTGGGGTTAGCAACTCATTATGCTCGCTTCTGGTCACGAGCCAGGAAACACAAGCATTGTAGCGAAGCTACGCATTCACGGAAACACTTAAAGGATGCAATGACATGACAATTAATTTGCGTACCGTTAATGGAAAGTAAACATGACATGGTAATTGTGCAACATGCTAAATGTCGGAACTAGCTTCGTTGTCAAGCTAGTTCCCCAAATTTGCGCCTAGGCGAGTATCATTTCGTCGCCTAGCCTCTTTTACGCCTACAACAAGCAAAATGGCCTAAAACATGGCCTAAACCATAAGTGGCAAGTTTCACTTGCCTAGCACCGGGGATGACGATCACGAAGGTTCGTCTCGCGGATGCTAATCTACGGGGGAAATCGCTGTTATGTGGAAACAATCATCAAACAACATGAAATTTCATTAGGGTTTCATAAAAATACAAATAGGTTATGAAAACATCGAGAGATTGATTTCTTACCGAGAGGAGGCGGAAGAAACACTCCGGAGAGCCCTAGGACCAGATCTGGAAACAAATGGAGAAGTTTGGAGAGTTAGGGTTTTGGGGGGATTTTGGGGATTTGGTGAGATTTTGGGGAAGATGAGAGGTAGAATGAGTTGATGGATGGTTTGGATGATGGATTTAGGGCTTGGAATGAAGGAATAAGGGTTTGAGGAAGAAGGGGGCTCAATGGGGGAGAAACTAGGGTTTTGGGTCGAGTGGAGGAAGAAGAAAACGTTTGGTAGGGGTATAAATAGGTTGGGCTGGCGGCTGCCCAGAAATTAGGGTTTTTACACAGATTAGTCGGTCAAAGAGCAACCTCTGACTGACTAGTTTGGCAACTAGTCGGTCGGTCGACCAACGCAGACCGACTAAGTGTAAACGGTAACTTATGAACGAAAATAGGATTTAGATTTAGTCGGTCCATGAACAAATACTGACCGACTAGTTTAACATCTAGTCGGTCGATGAACGTTCTTAGACCGACTAGGAGTGAACAGTATTGATACTAAAATTAAGTTGAAGTGTTAGTCGGTTAAAGAAGCATTGCTGACCGACTAGTTTACAACCTAGTCGGTCAACCAACGCTCTTAGACCGACTAACGATAAACAGTAACTCCTGAATAATTTAGAAAGCCAACTAGTCGGTCCAAGAAGGATTGCCCACCGACTGGATCGTCATCTAGTCGGTCGGTGCCCCTTCTCATACCGGCTAACGTGCACCAAAAGTTCCGATACGGAGCGCGGAGCTCCGGGATCGATTCCTAAGACTCCTAGGCTTGATCTAACAGTAAGATACGACCGTTATGAAGCCCGTCACGAATGACTTGCTTCGAAATCGACGATCCTAAGGAAGAAACGAGAAAACACGACGGAACGAGCGAAAATGAAAGTCACGGAGACGAAAACCACGCATGAGGAGAAAATCCACCTAAACATATATTATATTATGATAAATCCAGATACATGAAAACCAGTCGTTACATCCTCCCCAACTTAAGAAAAATTCCGTCCTCGGAATTTCCAAACACTCACGTGTCCGGAAACAAAAGTGGGAAACGCTCTCGCATCTCATCCTCATTCTCCCAAGTAGACTCTCCAGGTGAGCCGTGTTGCCACATCACCCTCACAAGATTGACAATCTTGTTCCGAAGCGATTTCTGACGCCTGTCCAGAATCTGCACTGGATGTTGGTCATACGTCATATCGGGGCGAACGGTAATCTCCGAAAAATCCACAGCATGAGATGGATCGCTAATGTATCGACGAAGCTGCGACACATGGAAAACATTGTGAACTCCTTCCAAAGATGGCGGCAAGGCTAAGCGATAAGCTACCTCGCCAACCCTTTCCAAAACGTCAAATGGTCCAATGTATCGCGGGCTCAACTTCCCTCGCTTCCCGAAACGAATCACACCACGATTCGGGGAAATCTTCAAGAACACATGGTCGCCCGGCTGAAACTCCAAAGGACGACGTTTAGCATCCGCCCAATGCTTAAAACGGTCCTGAGCAATCCTCAACCTCTCCCGAATATTCCTGACGATATCCACGGCCTCCACGATCATCTCAGGTCCCAACAGCTCCCGATTACCAACGTCATCCCAACTCAATGGCAAACGACATTTCCTCCCATACAAAGCGGCGAAAGGCGCCATGCCAATACTCGCCTGGAAGCTGTTGTTGTAAGAAAACTCTACCAGATGTAGATGGTCCTCCCATGAACCCTTGAAATCCAACATGCACGCCCTCAGCATGTCTTCCAAAATCTGAATCGTCCTCTCAGACTGGCCATCCGTCTGCGGATGGTACGCCGTGCTGAAACTCAGACGCATACCCAAGCTCTTCTGCAAACTCGCCAGCGCCTCAGTGGACTGTCCCACTCGGAACGGAATAAAGTGCGCAGATTTGGTCAATCGATCTACGATCACCCAAATCGCGTCATTCTGCTTCGGACTCCGAGGTAGTCCAGTCACGAAATCCATAGTGATGTGTTGCCACTTCCACTCCGGAATCGGAAGCGGTTGTAGCAACCCGGCCGTACGCTAATGCTCCGCCTTCACCTGCTGGCAAACCAAGCACTTGGCTACACTCCGAGCCACACTTCTCTTCATACCATGCCACCAATAATTCAGACGAAGATCCTGGTACATCTTGGTGCCACCAGGATGCACAGAATACGACGAACTGTGTTCCTCCACCATCAATTCCTCTCTGATATCCCCAGCTGGCACACACAACCTGGCTCCAAACCTCAGCGAGCCATCCTCATGAATCAAAAAGTCAGTCCGCAGACCGGCTTCCACCTGCTCCCGAATCTTCACCAGCTTCGGATCCTCAGCCTGGCCAGCCTTAATCCGATCCACGATCGTCGACTGTACCTGCATGTACATCAACGAAGAAGCCTCACCAGGAAGAACAATCTCCACGCCAGACTCGTAAAAATCCTGCTGCAATCTCCACTGCGAGGTCAAAATCATCACCGCTGGAAGTCTACTCAAAGCATCCGGAACCACATTCACCTTGCCAGGGTGAAACTGCAAATAAATATCATAATCCACCATAAGCTCCAACCATCGACGCTGTCGCATGTTGAGCTCCTTCTGAGTGAAAATGTACTTCAAGCTTTTGTGATCGGTGAAAATCTTCACTTTCTCACTCAGCAGGAAGTGCCTCCAAATCTTAAGAGCAAACACAACGGCAGCCAACTCCAAATCATGCATCGGGTAATTCTTCTCGTGAACCTTAAGCTGACGAGACGCATACGCCACAACATGCCCATGCTGATGCAACACACAACCGAGACCCTTGCCAGAAGCATCGCAAAAGATCTCAAATCCACAGCTGCGATCAGGCACAACAAGAATAGGGGTAGTCATCAAACGCTCTCTCAGAACACCAAAAGCACTCTCGCAATCACCCGACCAAATAAAAGGGACATCCTTCCGCGACAACCTGGTCATCGGCTCAGCAATACGAGAAAAGTCCTTTATGAATCGCCGATAGTAACCAGCAAGTCCAAGGAAACTCCGAATCTCAGATGCAGACGACGGAACAGGCCACTCCCTGATGGCCCTAATCTTCTCGGGATCCACTGAAATACCATCTCCAGTCACTACATGCCCGAGAAAAGCAACTCTATCCAGCCAAAACTCGCACTTCGAAAACTTAGCATACAAACGATGCTTCCTCAAAATCTCCAACACCGTCCTTAAGTGTGAGGCATGCTCTTCATCCGACTTCGAATAGATCAGAATGTCGTCAATAAAGATAACGAAAAACTTATCCAAAAAGTCGTAGAAAATCAGGTTCATCAAATTCATGAAAACTGCGGGCGCGTTAGTTACGCCGAAAGGCATAACCACGAACTCATAGTGTCCATACTTCATCCTGAACGCTGTCTTCGGAACATCATCCTTCTTCACCTTCAACTGATGGTAACCACTCCTCAAATCCAATTTAGAAAACACCCTCGAACCTCCAAGCTGATCAAAAATATCATCGATGCGAGGCAACGGGTATTTATTCTTAATTGTCACCGCATTCAACTCCCGATAGTCCACGCATATGCGACGTGAACCATCCTTCTTCTTCACCAACAGCACCGATGCTCCCCACGGAGACACACTAGGATTGATGTAACCCTTCTGCAAGAGCTCATCCAACTGCTTCCGCAACTGTTCCAACTCTGTAGGTGCCATACGATACGGCGCCTTCGAAATCGGCTGCGCACCTGGAATGAGATCGATATAAAATTCTAAAGCTCGATCAGGTGGCAAACCAGACATCTCCTTGGGGAAGACGTCGCCAAAATCACGCACCACAGCTGGCCACTCCAGCTCCATCTGCATAGCCACAACCTCCACCGGCCTGGCCCGAAATCTGACAGGACCAAGCGAACTGCTACCATGACTGAACTCAAATACTGGATGTCCGAGAATCTCGAACACCACCTTCTTCCTCCGACAGTCGATCGTAGCATAGAAGCTCGCAAGCCAGTCCATCCCAAGAACCGCATCATAGTAGATGATGTCGTGGACAATGAAATCAGCGAAGAGCTCATGTCCACAGACCACCAACGAGCAAGAATTGCAACCACGATGCACCGAGACCACGCCATTCCCTGTAACGATATTCCAACTCTTAGGAAGAGGGGACGTCGACAAGGAATGCCTCTCCACGAAGCTCCGAGAAATAATGCACATCGATGCACCAGAGTCAAAGAGGACTCGTGCAGGAAGTGTGCACACCAAAATCACACCTAACAAGCAATTAACAATCAAACCCTAGTCTAGCAAACAACCATGTTCAAGCAACAACACAATCTAGCAATCAAAACCAACTAGGAAAGTAACAGCTAGATCGAGGATTACCTGCGATAACCTCATCCACAGCCTCGCTCTCCACAGCGGTCATCAGAAAAGCCTGCTGAAAAGCCTGCCTCTGTGGAACAAGAGCTACTCCACGACCAACAGGAACAGACGCTCGCTGCTGCAACGGCTGAGCTGCAACAGGTGCCCTCCGCAGCGGACCCGCATGCCGACAATCCTTCGCGACATGGGAAGCATCACCACAAACCAGACACTGGCCCAAAAACTTCCGACACTGATCCTTGATGTGGCCAGGCTTGCCACAGAAATGGCAAGTCTTCAGAATAGGCCCTCCTGGCCTCTTAAACTGAGTGGACTGATTAGGCCTGAATCCAGGTCTAACCACAGCTCTCGCCTGTTCCACAGGCCTCTTCCCAGCACCAACAATAGACCCCCTCCTCTGGTTCACGAGCAGCTCCTGCCTCTTGGCTGCTACTAGAACCTTATGATAAGACTCCCGGTCAGAAGAGGTCACAAAACTCTGGAGCTCCGAAGCAAGTCCCTGCAGGAACCTCTGAGCTCTCTCCTCAGCGTCTTGCACCATCTTTGGTGCAAACCGACTCAGCCTCATGAACTCTTAGTGATATAGGTCCATCGACGAGCTTCCTTGCTTCAAATCGATAAAACGCTGCAGCATCTCTTCTCTGGCAGCTTTCGGGAAGAACTCACCCTCAAATCTGGCCTTGAAGGTAGCCCAAGCTATCGGCTCCACCAACATCTTCTCTTCCGCATCCCACCAATTCCGAGCATTATCCTTGAGTTGCCTCTTCGCCAAATCAACCCATCCAGCGGGGGTGATCTTGGCCATCTTCAGATTGTCCTCGATGTTCCGAATCCACTCATCGGCAGCCAGAGGACCCTCAGACCCATCAAAATATGCGGGACCCAGCTCCCGAAATTGCTTCGCTCCTGGCTGAGAGCGAGGGGCATCCGGAAGAGCCCGGGCAGCTCGAGCAAGTGGAGCATTCTGACTTGCAGGAGCACGCCCTGCTGCAGTTGCATCATCTGGAGCATCATCCGCATCATCTCCCCGTTGGTGGGCTCCCGCTCAGGCTCCTCATCATGAGGGAGCGCACCACTACCCCCACCACGGGTGAATCATCTTCCTGCCATCTAGTGACACAGAGAATGAATCAGATTAGACTCATAGCTTATGACTCGGACGTCGAACTCAGTTTATTGGACATTCTAATATTATTATCGCTATTCCAAAAATCGCAGTTACAGAGTGACCTGCATGGGCCACCAACAAAACCTGTCACGCCCCGCTTCCCTAAAATGGAGGCGAGACGTGAAGAGGTCCGCACGAGAGTGGAGCTGTGAAGCCCCAAACCCGATAAGCGTCAATAAAACATAAGCAGGTCCCTGTAACCATAACGGAACAACAATAATAACACAAAGAGAGACTAAAATAAAATCCCATTTCTCATAAATTCTCCAACATGGAAAATAAGTCCAACATCCAGAAAAGCCACCAGGCTAAAAGAAAGAGTCTAAAGGCCCAGAACAAGGCCAACAAAAGCAACGACATAATAAAGTATAGGTGCTACGCACCGATAATAAAACAGCAGTCTAAAACAAAAAGGGAAACACAATGAAAACACTAGGACTGGTCCCCAGTGTCCACGTACTCCCCGTCAAACACAAGCTCGGGCTCAGCGTCAGCAAACACCTCGTCCTCAACAAGGTACTCAGGCTCAGGATCTAACATGTGTCACCCAAAAGAGTAAAGGGGCACATGTCAGCAAGTCTAAAAGACTTGGGCAAGGAAACTGAAAGTAAGGCAACTAGCAACCTAGCAGTTTTAGTATGCATGACATGGCAGTTATAACATGAGTGCACAAACAAGACATGGCAAGACAATTTGTACAAGAGAAATTATCGGGACAAGACAAGAGTAGCCAAGCTACTAACAATCTCAATCAATTCACGTTTCACGTTGTTTTGTAGATGTTTACGCCCTTCAGCTGAATGGTACAACATTCACGCCGATCGGCACTAAACACTACCCTACCCCAGAGTTTACGCCTTACTACTGCAGTTGCTGATCGGGCAGACTCCCAGTTGAATGGCCGCTTAACCCTTACCCCATCCCACACGTAAACAAGCCAGGGTCCCTGTACATGAGCCCAGCAAGTGAGCCAGGGTTGCCCCGCACGGGAGCTTGTTTTCCTAGTTCACAATTCAATATCGAGCGTTGGGGTTAGCAACTCATTATGCTCGCTTCTGGTCATGAGCCAGGAAACACAAGCATTGTAGCGAAGCTACGCATTCACGGAAACACTTAAAGGATGCAATGACATGACAATTAATTTGCGTACCGTTAATGGAAAGTAAACATGACATGGTAATTGTGCAACATGCTAAATGTCGGAACTAGCTTCGTTGTCAAGCTAGTTCCCCAAATTTGCGCCTAGGCGAGTATCATTTCGTCGCCTAGCCTCTTTTACGCCTACAACAAGCAAAATGGCCTAAAACATGGCCTAAACCATAAGTGGCAAGTTTCACTTGCCTAGCACCGGGGATGACGATCACGAAGGTTCGTCTCGCGGATGCTAATCTACGGGGGAAATCGCTGTTATGGGGAAACAATCATCAAACAACATGAAATTTCATTAGGGTTTCATAAAAATACAAATAGGTTATGAAAACATCGAGAGATTAATTTCTTACCGAGAGGAGGCGGAAGAAACACTCCGGAGAACCCTAGGACCAGATCTGGAAACAAATGGAGAAGTTTGGAGAGTTAGGGTTTTGGGGGGATTTTGGGGATTTGGTGAGATTTTGGGGAAGATGAGAGGTAGAATGAGTTGATGGATGGTTTGGATGATGGATTTAGGGCTTGGAATGAAGGAATAAGGGTTTGAGGAAGAAGGGGGCTCAATGGGGGAGAAACTAGGGTTTTGGGTCGAGTGGAGGAAGAAGAAAACGTTTGGGAGGGGTATAAATAGGTTGGGCTGGCGGCTGCCCAGAAATTAGGGTTTTTACACAGATTAGTCGGTCAAAGAGCAACCTCTGACCGACTAGTTTGGCAACTAGTCGGTCGGTCGACCAACGCAGACCGACTAAGTGTAAACAGTAACTTCTGAACGAAAATAGGATTTAGATTTAGTCGGTCCATGAACAAATACTGACCGACTAGTTTAACATCTAGTCGGTCGATGAACGTTCTTAGACCGACTAAGAGTGAACAGTATTGATACTAAAATTAAGTTGAAGTGTTAGTCGGTTAAAGAAGCATTGCTGACCGACTAGTTTGCAACCTAGTCGGTCAACCAACGCTCTTAGACCGACTAACGATAAACAGTAACTCCTGAATAATTTAGAAAGCCAACTAGTCGGTCCAAGAAGGATTGCCGACCGACTGGATCGTCATCTAGTCGGTTGGTGCCCCTTCTCATACCGGCTAACGTGCACCAAAAGTTCCGATACGGAGCGCGGAGCTCTGGGATCGATTCCTAAGACTCCTAGGCTTGATCTAACAGTAAGATACGACCGTTATGAAGCCCGTCACGAATGACTTGCTTCGAAATTGACGATCCTAAGGAAGAAACGAGAAAACACGACGGAACGAGCGAAAATGAAAGTCACGGAGACGAAAACCACGCATGAGGAGAAAATCCACCAAAACATATATTATATTATGATAAATCCAGATACATGAAAACCAGTCTTTACAGACTTCAACTGTGTTAGGAGCTCCCATGAGAAGTTAGGTGGCCGGAATGTTGATGTTATGGCGATGGATGATTTTAACTCTTGTATTGGGGCCTGCAATCTCACTGATCTGAAAAGTACGGGTTCCTGCCTCAGTTGGAACAACAGACACATTGGGGGAATGCTTATTTCTTCTCGACTAGACCGGATACTCTGAAACACCAACTGGTTATCTCAGATGGCGCATTCCTACTATGATTATCTAGCTATGGGCACTAGTGACCATGCAGCCATGCTCGTCTACCTTCTTCCTAATGTCAGATCTAAACCCAAACCTTTCAAATATTATAACTCCTGGGCCTCTCTTCAAGGATATAAAGATTTGATTATCAATCAATGGGGCCGGCCTAGTGGAATGTTAAGCCTGAGAGGTCTTCAGACCCAACTCAGTGCCTTTAAACACTTGTTAAAAACTTGGGCAGCAAAACAATTGCAGATGTTGAACGTTAATTTGTGCAGGTCCAAGCTCCTTGCTATTCAATCTAACTTGAAATTGAAATTTGATGCTTCCCTTCAGAGACGGGAAATAATTGCTTCCCATAATCTTGGGAAAGCTCTTGATATTGAGGAGGAGGACCTGAGGCAAAAAAAAGCCGTCAAAATTGGCTTACTCTTGGAGATAGAAATTTGAAATTTTTTTATACCGCTCTGAAGGCGCGTCACTGTTATAAAAATTTGCATCACCTAATTACAGAGGACGGGTAAATGAATTCTAATATCGATGCCTTGCGTAAGGAGGCGCCCCTCTATTATCAAAAATTATATCATCAAGATGAGTATTGGAATGTATTTCCAAATCTAATCCCCAAACGAAAAATTACTGAGGAGGCGGCGTGTTAGATGGATTTGCCAGTGACCCCTGTTGAAATCAAATGTGCTTTGTTCCAGATTGGTAAAGACAAAGCGCCCGGATGGTTTTAATGCCCATTTCTTTCAACATAATTGGGACACATTGGTTCTGATGTAATTGATGGTGTCTCTAATTTTTTCATATCTGGTAGGATGGTCCCTGGTGTCAACCATGCTTTCTTGACTCTGGTCCCAAAGAACGCAAAGGCTTCAGGTCTGGGAGACTACAGGCCGATTGCTTGTTGCAATGTCCTGTATAAAATTATCAGCAAGATTTTATGTAACAGATTGAAACATGTCATTTCATATCTGACCTCTCCTCACCAGGATGCTTTTCTTAAAGATAGGTTGTTGGCAGATTGCACGCTACTTGCTCACGAACAAATCCGTGATTTTAGCTATCCTATGGGGGCCAGAACCTGTATTAAATTGGATCTGCATAAGGCGTTTGACAGCGTTAACAGAGAGTTCATTCTTTTCCTCCTTCATCAGATGGGCTTCAAATACACTTTCATTAACTGTATCACTCAATGTATTTCTACTCCTATGTTCTCAGTATTAGTTGATGGTTCTCCTGAAGGGTACTTTGATTCTAACAGAGGTTTGCGTCAGGGCAACCCACTATCTCCGTACTTGTTTGTCCTTGTTATGGAAGCTTTCTCGCTACTTATGGCCATTGCAGATTCCACATGCGCTATTCATCCCTTGCGTAGAAGCAGCTCTATTTCTCATCTCCTTTTTGTTGACGACCTCTTGGTTTTCTGCCGTGCTAATCCACTTTCTCTGTATGGTCTCAAGGATTTATTAGCCAGATTTAATCTTCTATTTGGGCTTCAGGTTAATTGGGATAAGAGCTCTGCAATATTCAGTAAGGGGGTTCGTAATGCGATTTGCTTATCGGAGATTCTTGGAATCAAATTGGTATCCTCTTTTACAACCTATCTGGGTCTCCCCCTCTCCTCAAATTACCCCAAAGCAACTCTGTTCTCCCGCCTTGTTGATAAATGTAAGAAAAGGCTTCTTGGTTGGTCCTCCTCACTGCTTTCTATCTCAGGGAAAATTGAATTGGTTCGCTCCGTCATCTACGGTATAGTCGCTTTCTGGATGCAAGCTTACTGTTTTCCTCCCTATGTTATTAGAGCCATTAACTCAACTTGCAGGAAGTTCATTTGGGGTAGGCATTATAATTGGTCTTGGAAAGACATGTGCACTCCGAAAAAGGAAGGGGTGTGGGACTAAGACTTTTGGCAGACTTGAATGTTGCCTCATGTGTCCGCCTGACCTGGAGAGTACTTTCTAATAAAGGCATTTAGGCTAATTATATGAGAATGCGATATGAGGCCGTTGACAATGGATTTTACATGGCCAAAGCAATCCCAACAAAATCTGCATCATGGAAGTTCATTCTTAAGAACCGTCATCTATCTCAACGACTAATAAAATGGTCAATTAAGGATGGAAAGTTTACTTCGTTCCGGTATGATAACTGGCATCCTATGGGGCCTCTCAACCTACTACAAGACCCGCAACCTGGCACTGAGCTTCTTAGAGTGGTAGACTTCTGGACTGGCTCATGTTGGAACAATGTGCCGGCCATCCCAGGTATCGGCAACCCTCTACAACAAGTAATTTTAACCGCATGCAAGGACGAGTGGTGTTGGGCATCTGGGCGGCAAGGTTCTTTGTGCGAAATCTGGGAGGGGACCTGTATTGCTAGGCCAGCCTTCCCCTATGTTAATGTCGTGTGGTTCAACCATCATGTACCGAAATTTTCTATTGCTTTGCTACGAGCTATACGAGGTAAACTACCGACTAAAGATCGACTTCAGGCGTAGGGGAGTATATCAGACCAAACTTGCATTCTTTGTGCCGAGAAAGCTGTGGAGAGTGTTGGCCATATCTATTTTGAGTGTGATTATTCCCGATACATTCTCTTCAGGAGCCTTCTCAAGCTCAGCTTCACAAATATGGTTCCATCTTCTATTACTGGAGTTTGTGACATGATCCTGACCACCTATAAAAAGAAGGACCCAGTGAGCATGTTGGCCAAAACTGCTTTGTCGTTAATGGTCTGGCATATTTGGAAACAACGCAATTTGCTCATTTTTGAGGAAAAGTCTACAACAAAAACTGCGTTGTTTGAAGAAATTACGTCGGACGTCAGTATATCCCTTAGCCGCCTTGATATTGAAGATGTTGTAGACACAACCCCTTTTGGTAATTGGGATCTTGTTGATGCCTAACCCCGCATTTTGTTCTTAGGCTTTGTAAATTTCTCCTGTATTATATTTTTAATACTTTTCTCTGACAGGTAACTTTAGTTGATAGTAATAGGTGGAGGGTGACGGCGCTTGTGCCCTATCCCCTCTCCTTTTATTATCCCCACTGCTAACTGTCATAAGGTGTATGTATATTTCTGATATTAATAAAGACTAACTATTGCTCGACAAATATATATATATATATATATATATATATATATATATATATATATATATATATTTATATATAACAACTTTCATTTATATACATAGTCCAGGTGCATCACTACATATACATTGCCACTCTCCACCTCCCAAGACAACCATGTCACAATACAAGCTACAGCTCACACCAAGTGCTACCCCTAGAACCCAACTCTAAGTCTTCACCAACCAAGCTGCCCCTGCTACCTGAAATATGGGGAGGAGCACGTCAATACGTGCCCCAGTAGGAAACAATTTGGATTTGGAATACTATTATAAGGTTATCAACCACAAGGCAGGGTATGCTAAATGAGACGTGTAAACTAAATAATGTGGCAGAAAGTGAACAGCCAAGTAAGGGATCATACCTACAGTTTGATGTCGATATACTGCAAGAAAAAGGTTAGCACAAGAATAATACAAGTGTTCAAGCAAACATAATCTAATAAGATAAGTACACGTGCCAGAGGTATAACACAGTGTCACAAGCAAAACTGGTAAAAGGAAGAGGAAAGTGCTGCAACCAGAAGAAGTAACATGCAAAACTCTTATTTAATAATAGAATTAGTTGGAAACTTGGGTAAATTGTGTAATACCAGGACATATATTTAAAGGACTTGACACGGAATAAATAAAAGTGTGCAATATAAGCATCAAGGAAGACCTGCAAAACAAAGGTGAGTACCATAGAAAGAGAAGTATACTTCAACGTCAAAGAGCAGAAACCTGGCATTAAAATGTGAGGCATGCCCAGAGGTCCCAGATTCATATGTGATAGGCCTTGTGGTCCCCATGACATTATCCCCATGGAAAAAAATAACCTCTCCGCAAATCATCCCAGCAAAGGGGCATGCACTCACGTGCCATGCCCATCATATCCATAACCACATACCACTACAACAACCACATTGGGGGATGCCATGTCCACTCTCCTACCTCCCATCGCATACATCCCTAGAGCCACTAAACATACAACACATTATACTACCATGTTTCATGAAAAATAATAAAGGCAACATCTCATTCCCTTTCATTACAGGTGGGTCATGCACCCAAGTGCCATGCCATCCATCATAGTCATATCAGCTCATCATCACATCACATATGTGACTATGCATGACATGCTCCCAACATCACATGTTTATAACATATCTCATATCATAACCATAGAAATGGTATTTCCCACATTTCTTGCATTTGCCTTCACTTAGGCATTTTCACAAACACATGGTGTGCATCATGTACAACATCACAATCACATTAGCAATTTAATAGCATATCACACCAATCAAACTTTCTTTTATGTAATGACAACAATTGCGGATAATATGAGTGTAATTAGCAACAATACACAATTCATAACACCACTTAAATGCTTCAGCTTGCTGGAAATTGCAAACGGTGACAACTCATGGCCATATATCATCAGTATGCATTGAGAATTTGACAAAATTTCATAAATGAAAGTTGTCGATGTAGTAGTCATGGATTCACATAAATAATGTCATGCAAATATATGAAATATATGATTTATGGTGAATTGTTTGGTGAAGCCTGTCAAATCTGTCTTTCAGACAGATTCGGAGGGCTGTAAAGATTACTAATTTAGGGCATGTTGCAGTCAGAATTTCGAAAAACATGCACTAAGATGAAGTTGTTGAAAAAACTTGTTAACTTTATAACGAGAGCAAGAATACAAATTTCCATGTTGTGTGCAGACATTGAGCTCAATTTTTCAAAAGTGTATCCAGATATGAAGATGAAATTTGTACTCCTAATTTTTGAATTGAACATATGTCAAATTTTATATGATTTTGGGGTAGAACTTCAAGATCTACAAGTATATAATTATTTCGAAAATTAATTCAAGCCACAGTTACCAGAATTCAAATAATAACATACAACAGAATTTCAGATTTCCAAAGGGGCAGATTTTACTTGGAATTTCAAGAGTGTCTAGTGAAATTGAAACATGGCACATGAATTTTGACTACCCCTAATACATATTAAGTAAAACATGATATAAAAACATGATAGAATGAAAGCCTAAATAGATTTCCAAAACCAAGTTGGATTCCTACCTCAAAAGCTTGGTATTCCTCTTCTCCTCATCTTTCTTTCTTCTCCAACTTCTTCCCACTTGCAACCAACTTGGGATTCTTCATTTTAGGGCGAGTAATTAGGGTTTTCATTTGAAGAAGGAGGAGGAAAGGAGGGGAAGGGTGGCCGGCCTAGAGGGGATAAGGAGAGGAGAATGAAAAATGAGAGGAGAATGGAAATGAAGGGTAAAAAGGAAGAGAGAAAGTCCCTTTGAAATATCTTACTCTAGAACCCCCCATAAGATAAGCATGCATCTTGTGAAATGACCAAAATACCGTCCCAAAACTACCCCTCAACTTTCATGAATTTACTAGTTTGCCATTACTTTATGCACACACCTTTTTACTATACACACACCCTCTCTTTTGTCCAAATGACCATTTTGCCCCTCACTTTTCTAAAAATTTACGGGGATGCCATTAATCCCTAATCCCTTTTCACACTAGCATGATTCTCTCTATATCCAACCCTGCACACCCACGCGTGCATACATGCATCACACACACACGTCTAATACATACGTGTTATATTATACACATGGCGTCGTTCACACTTCTCCTGCATTCATTTCTCGCATTCTTGTCTCTTAGCCACATATTACGACACAACCCCCATGCGCTATGATATATACATCGACATCCACAATTATTTCATGCCCACATATGTATCGTAAGTAGAAATACCACGTGCATACAATAAAACACACGTATAGTTCAAAACAGGGCATGACACAAGCATATGACTTGGGTCGATTTCTACTTCCCTACACCCATCGAGAGGTCATATTCGGGGCTAGTTTCAAATAGATGAGTGTGTTAGAACTGACGTCATGAAGATGGTAGTGGTTTAGTCCACTGCCATGTTAGGTATACATTGTGTGTGTGTGTGTGTGTGTGTGTGTGTGTGCAAGAATTGATTTTTAGCGTTGGTGTGTACACGACCCGTGAGTGTTATTGGTTTGAGAGTTTGATCGTCAGGGCTTTTCGACGGATTCCTCCTCATTCTTTATTCCTAGGCTTGCTCGAGGACTATCAAGAGTCTAGCTTGGGAGAATTTGTTAGACGTTTTTCAACCTCTATTTTCAACCTCTTTTCCATAATTTTTCTAGATTTACTTCCCGCCATCACCTCTATTTTCAACGCGTTTTACTTTCATTTATCACTTTCATGCTTTGGGTGTTTGTTTCATGTTGTGCAGGAGATTGAGCTAGAAACGATGCATTTTTGGCGGCATTGAGGCCAATGGAGATAGTGCAGAGAGTGGCAAAGACTTCGCTGCTCCCAGAGGTTGATTTGGGAGAAAATATGAGTTCGCATGGCCGTGCCAATGCACCTGCTACCCAGCATTCATTTACATAAGGCTTACACGACCGTGTTGCATGGTCGTTCAAATTAGACAGAAGATCGTGAAGATGCATGGGCGGGCTTGCACGGCCGTGTAAGTTATCGGGCAGTTAGGAGAACTGGGAGCAGTAGATTGGCTAGCACGGCCGTGGTGATTAGCGGCACGGCCGTGCATGAGATGACTGCGCATCTTCTACCGAGGTTTTACGCTCTTGCACGGTCGTACTGACTAACGGCATGGCCGTGCACATCGTTTTCTATTTAAAGAAATTCTGTAATGAACTAAAGACAAGATTTTTGATTTCCAAACGTTGGACTAGCATTTCTGTGCGATTTTCTTGTGATTTTCTTGCTATTTTTCTGATGTCTTCATTGTAAGATCCCTTGCTCTCTAATTTAGTTTAATTAATCTCTTTGCCCTAATATTGATTTGGTGATCGCTTGGGTTGCTTGCTATTTACTTTGCTCAGTTTTATTACTTATTTAGCCACGAACTCCATTCCATTGATTTCACTAGGTTTAGCCACGAATAGCGAGTAATTCATTTAGCTAAGGTAATGTAGATCCTTATTGCAAGGGTTGATCGCAATGGATCGCCCCAAATATCGACCCAAGTGTGGGTTGTAGTATCGTTATAAGTTGGATAATGAACCTCATTCATTCTACTCCGGGATGTTATACAATCCAAATCATCAATTAACCCTTGGGATTTGGATTCGACGCCTCCAACGGAAGATTGACTATCTAGTGCCCGACATTGACAACCAATCGGGCACTCTCACTGGAACTACCGATATCGTAGATTGTGACTAACCATCAGAGTTACGATAGGGATCCAACCTGTCATCCGAGTCCCCTCTCGCACGGTTAGACATCGAGGAGACAAGGATTTAGACTTAGCCCTCATCGGTGACTACAATCCTTGTATCGAGAAGCTAGATCCATTACGTAGATCCCTGCAATAGCGATGATATGCTAGCACTAGCTCCTCATCTTATTGATTTTTCGCTAAATATCTACCCTCATACACTCACCTTACTCACTCTCACAATTACACGAAATACGACATCAACCTTAGGTTTCAAACCTTTGCCTCCTCGTGTTTGACACACGTAGGCTACACGACCCATGCGCTTGTGGCATGTTTAAAGCATATAAAACAGATATTGAACATTTCTTTGGATGTGTCTCTTCATTGTTTGTATGCAATTTCTGAAGCATTTCCCATATCATAATGTTGAGATATTGTCTCTATTCCCAAGTTTGTGATGATATTTTGATAAATTATCAAGTGTGATACCCCTTCATGATTTGTGTTTATATTCTCTTGGTATCACCTAGATGTTTATCGTATTCATGAACTGCTATGTTTTACAACTCTTTTAGCATTAATTGTTGTTGTTTCTATTCCTCTCTCTCCTTTTAACTAATGACAAAGAGGGAGAGAAATAAACAAAGTAATGATTAATGTGCTAATTATGGTGTTATGCATTTCCATGAATCATAGAGTCAAAATTCACTTTTTGTTCCATTGAATGATTCAAGGGGAGTATGATAGAGTGACTTGATTATTTTATCCCACATTTCTCTATCACTTAATTAGTATGAATGTGTATCACCTATATGTCATTCATTTATGCATTCATTCTATTTGTGCTTTCATGCTTACGTACACAATATCATGTGATACACACACAATTAATTGCAATATGATGCCCTTATACAATTTTAATTATTTTGACTAACTTGATTAACATCATTGCAGGGGGAGTAAGTATATTTATAGCACAATTATTTATTTTGTTTTTGTTTTTTTTGTCATCATCAAAAAGTGAGAGAATGTTGACTATTGGATCCTTTTATTTTATTTTGATGATAAGCAAACATAAATTATTGCGACTAACTTCTGCATTTGTAGTTAATTAAAGCGTCACCAAATTTAGATTAAGGATTATCAAAAGCAACGGTTGATTGAAGCAATGACTTTGAAAGATTTCTAGGAAATTGATTGAAGAACTAAAGAGGAAGTGAAAGAGAATATAAAATGTATTTTTCTTTATCTTTTACTCTTTTGAGTTCATTAGTATGTTAAGCCTTGAAATAAACTGATTAGAGAATCTTACCCTTCATGTTCATATCATTAGAATATCCATTAGTTGACTCCATTGGATTCCTAGCATTTAAATCTCAATTTGGAGATTTTACACCAGGATCAGCCGTATGAAGTTAGTTCTTTAGACATCTTGCGTGCATGCATTTTATATTCTAGATACTATGACTCATTAAATGTCTGATATGTAGTTCTCAACCGTCTAACTAGGCTTCTAGCCTTCTAAGAGTTTTTCTCCAGACAACTGATTCAACAGAATTATTTTCTAAGATCTATAGTGTTATGACTCCTCTGTCAGGCGTCTGATGCCTTACTATCAGACGACTGAACAATCACTCAGGCATTTAATACTCATTCTTCAACCCTCTGATGTAGAGCCATTACAGTACATTTTAATGCGATTTCAAATAGTGATCCAGACATCTAATCATCCTTCTTCAGTCGCCTGATTACGCCTGGATCTGCCCGTTTATATCCGTTACAGCATTTAACGCTGCGACTTTTTCCTTGGGTTTTGGGCTATTTCGTCGACAGTATTTATAGGAGATGATTGAGTTCCATTCAGAACTCTTGATTAACTTAATAACTCACTGAATACTCATTCATTAGCTCATATTCTCCTTCAAGTGCTCATTTATTCATCTCGTCGATTAAAAGCTTATAAGGTTCATTCTCTTGTTGAATGCTCTCCAACTTTGGACAAGACCATAAGTGATGTCATTACTTATCTTAGAACACTACTACATGCACATTTCCTACTCAAGTAAGTTTATTTAAATCATAGGAAAGTGTAAGCATTTTAACTTAACTGTATTGCAATTTTCTATCTTCTCTGTTTGAGAACTCTCGTTCGTGAGAGGGCGTGTCTCCTGCGCTGCGGGAACATAGAAATCAAGTGCATTTCGATTTACTCTTATCAGGGCTTCCACAACAGAATTTAGTGGATCTATCTCAAGCGGGATTTGCTTGAGGGGCTATAGTAGGATTCAGGAAGTCAGGGTTTGACTTGGGAATCTGAACTAGTGTAAAATATCTGTGTTTGCATTGCTCTAAATTTTTGTGGTTGTTTTATTATTCCATATAGTTAGTTGATTGAGGTTTTAATTCACATATATTCAGATTAATTTTATATAAAATTATTCATCAGCCATCTATTGTTTCTCTCCTTATAGCTACAGTTCCTACATGGTTACCCTCGCTCCAACCTACACATGGGGTACCCTGAATCCCCTGCAGGGATGGGAACTCCAACTCTTGTGTGGAGGGGGTAGGGATCTAAATCATTCGTGGGATGGGGTTGAGTTGTTTGAACAGCATTACCATGAAAGCACATGGATGAGTGAGCACTCTCAATAATAAGGTGAGAGTGAAGCATTTCCTTGAGACACATCCTGACGAAGGAGTAGGTCATCCACATGCCACACTAGTGGGTGTATGAAACTGAGTTAGTCGATGCATAAAGTGTTGGAGCATACTAAGGGGACAAGAAACATAGTGAGCATGCTTGAAAGTCAACACATACTGATGCAGATAGCACCCGTGCTTCCACCCATACAGTGGGGAGGGGTAACTCACCTCCCTTTGGAAGGAAGTGGCAGTACCTATGGTTCTGGGGTTGGGGTTAAGAGAGTTTGACTATATGCCTCTCATATCCATTTGGAGGATTGTCTCTCACACACATGTTCCTGTGGAAAGAGGGTGGTGAGAAAGCGTATGTCGCCATGAATAACTAATGAAAGATTAATCGGCCTTTGTATTGAGAAAGCGATGAACTGACTATGTAAAAGCATACTTTGACAGTAAGGATATGTACCACCCTAATATGGGGTGCTAATACCTTGGGGAGATTAGTAGGACATGACACGTATGCAACATAATCAATCGTTAAAGAAGAGATTGGCACAAAGGAAATATGCAGGTTATATAGTTACTGACGTGCGTTTATATTTTATATATTCACGCACGTCTTCTCCGTCGTTTTCGGTCTCTTTTCGTCATTTCGTATCCGTTTATTTGTGTTTTTAGTTTTTTTTACTTTCATTGTGTTTATGTGCATTTACAGGACATTGCTAACGCAGTGGACATGTAGGGCCAACATTATGAGTCCCCAGAGAAACGGGCACCAGATCCCGAGAGCCATTCGTCAAAGATAACTATGTATCAGCTCTCAACCGATCGGGTGGAACAGCCACCCGATCGGGTCATGCAGTCTGTGTCAGTGCTAAAGAAGAGACAGTCCCAGCAGATCGGTTCAGTGATCGGGTGGATGAATGACAGAGTGCAGTTTTGAATGACAAAGCTCACCCGATCGGGTGACTTGTCATGTCATCTGTTGTGATCCGATCGGGTCGACACTTTCCACCGATCGGTTCACCTGTAGCTGCTTGCCAAGCTCAAGAGATCCAAGACTCACCCGATCGGTTCAGTGATCGGGTGAGATTTATCGGAGCTGAAGACATATTTTCCCGTCGTTTCACCCGATTGGGTGAAGTCTCATCCGATCGGGTGAATGTCTGTTTTTGTCTTTTTGTGGGAATATTCCCTGACATCTTGCCCACTTGTATAAATAGAGCTAGCTTTTCCCAGAAACGTAATCCCCACTTTTTAAGCTGTTTTAGTGATTTTTCAGCTGCTTGAATTAAACTCTTATTGTAAGTTCTTTGGTCGTCTTTATATTTTGATATTGTGTGTATGCTTCTATTTGCTATGGTGAATAATCGCTTGATATCTATTCTAAGGGCTATATCTTCTTTTATTGCATTTTCTACCATGTTTAGTGAGTAGTTCTTCAATCTGGAACATTGGTGGAAGCCCCCTTGTGGGTTCTTCCTAGAATGGCCATAGGTCTAGGGATCCGATTGGATCTAGGGACTTTGATGATTACGTAGGGGTGTTTCATTGTCATCGGTAGAAAAAAGACCGCCTTTGACCGTTGGGCCAAGAGGAAATAAAACAGGAGTTTGATTCTCTAGCCATAGCTCACCCCCTAGCTAGACATTGAGTCCTTGCACGTGGGAACGGCTTGGACGAAATGTTGTGAGCGATCGTTACGAGCTTAGTGCTCCCAGAGTCGGATGGTGTTGGACATGGGAATGCCCACCTTCCGAAGCCGGATAGACCTAGCATATCATCCTACACATCGACCGGAATATCGGTCCCATGGGACGCTAGGTACCACTTTTAGAGGCGACGTCTCACTGCCAAACCCTAGCATTCGGTCATATTCCTATCCTTAGGCTGTAATAGTGAGAATCCATGATTAGGGTGGAAGCCAAACTCCTAGGTTACCTTTTTACCTTTTACACCTTTTTCATTAGTTTACAATCGTGACAACCATCCGAGAATTGGCTGGCTCATCCACCGGGTGATCTGGTTCATGAATGTTTGCAAGTACAACACCTGCCTCCCCGTGATCGACCCCGAAGGAAAACTTCGACACTGTGTGCTTGCGGTTTATAAATTCTAATTCTAGTATCCATGTCCCAGTTGCGTGTCAAACGGGCGGCCAGTCAAGCTTTATGTCGCCGTTGTTGGGGAGACAACGTACTTGTTACACTTAGGACCTTGTCAGCCTTGAGACTAGCTCACATCCTCACCCGTGATCATTTTCACATTCTACACCTATTTAATTTTGCATGGACATATTGTACATATTCGTTGTAGGGGGTGGTAGACTATGTCTCCATGCCGCCGTCAACATTCTTATTTCTCCATTCATACAACTTGTGCTATTAACGTTTTCTCTATTGTTGTAGTTCTCTTTCTCTCCCTTTTCTTGTAGGTTTTCTACTCTAATGCAAGAATGTCGTGTGCCGTTTCAGATGATATATGGGCACATGCACGCCACGCCAGCTATTTGGTCCAGTATCTCGCAGAATGTCTAAGCACCCCGAGCATCCAATCTTTCCTGGCAGCTGCAGTGGACAATCAGAAGAGGAATCATGATATCCAGCAGCATCCCGATGCGACAGTCTTTTCCCCTTCTGATGATGTGGTGATTACTGACATACCCAATACCGACTTCAGTAAGGGTGATCTACCCATTGATAGAGGGATTTGTCTGAAGGATTATCTGGCAGGGCTTGTCGAGTGCCGTGAGAAGGAATCTATCTTTTCCTTGCAATCCTCTACAGAGCACCCTGGAGTTTGGGATCATGATGGAATTGGAGGTGGAGAGATATCTACTATTGAAACTTGATTTCATTTTGAAGCTTTTCTGCCCGATAGTTATCTTACACCTGAGGTGGAACCAGAGCCTTCCTCCACGGTCTCCTCCTCACTTTGCAAAGCTTTGACCTATGGACCCACAGTTAAAAGTGATGTTCCGAATGTTATCATCCCGGAGACTCGGAAAGAGGCTCTTTTATTGGAGGATACACAGTTTTAAAAATATGTATCGGGACCACCTGAAGTCGAGCTGAAGGAGTTACCTCAGGGATTGATGTATGAATATTTAGGGAAGGATTCGACGCAGCCAATCATTGTGAACTCCTCGCTACCCAAAGACCAGATGGCCAAACTTCTTGATGTTCTAAAGAGATTTAAGAATGTTTTCGGGTATGTCATTGAGGACTTAAAGGGAGTAAGCTTGGGGCTTTGCTCGCATAGGATATTGCTTGAAGATGAGCAAGCCACTTACATTGAGCCTCAATGAAGATTGAACCACATTATGATGGAAGTAGTTAAGAAGGAGATTGTTAGACTTCTCTAGGCCGGGATTATCTATCCTATTTTCGACATTCGTTGGGTTAGCCCGGTACATGTTGTGCCCAAGAAGGAAGGAATGACAGTCATTCACAACGAGAAAAATTTGATTATACCCACAAGGACCGTCACCAGATATCGGATGTGCATCGATTACCGTAAATTAAACAAAGCTACGAGGAAAGATCATTATCCTCTCCCTTTTATTGATAAAATGCTAGAAAGATTGGCCAAGCACAACTATTTTTTCTTCATGGATGGACACTCCGGCTTCTGGTAAATTCCCATCCATCATGATAACCAAGAGAAGACCACTTTTACATGTCCGTTTGGGACGTATGCTTATAGGAGGATGACGTTTGGGCTTTGCAATGCACCGGCCACCTTTCAAAGATTGATGTCCTCAATTTTCTCCGATTTCTCCCAGGACATAATGGAAGTATTCATGAATGATTTTTCCGTTTATGGAACGGAGTTCGACTCGTGTCTCCACAACCTAGCCAAAGTCATGCAAAGTGCCAAGATAAAGGGCTAGTTCTAAATTGGGAGAAGTGCCACTTTATGGTACAAGAAGGGGTCGTGTTGGGGCACATTATCTCTTCAAGAGGGATTGAGGTGGACAAAGCAAAGGTCGATGTCATCGAAAAGCTCCCGCCTCCACTTAACCTTCGGGAAGTCCGTGGCTTCTTAGGGCATGCCGGATTCTACCGTCGATTTATAAAGGATTTCTCTAAAATTTCTAGGCCCTTAACTTAGCTCCTCGTGAAGGATACACTTTCGTCTTCGATGACAAGTGTATGAAAGCCTTCCGCCTCTTGAAGCAAGCCCTTATTTCCGCACCTGTGATTCAACCGCCCGACTGGAGTCTACCGTTCGAATTGATGTGCGATGCTAGCGACTATGTAGTTGGGGCCGTCTTGGGGCAAAGGAAAGATAAAAATCTGCACGTCATTTATTATACAAGCAAGACACTCGACGAGGCTCAAAGGAACTATACGACGATGGAAAAGGAATTGCTTGCCGTCATCCACTCCATGGATACGTTCCGGTCATATCTTGTGTGCACTAAGGTTATCGTGCATACCGATCATACCGCCCTCAAGTACCTTTTGGGAAAGAAGGAGGCCAAGCCATGCTTCATAAGGTGGATTCTTCTCCTCCAAGAATTTGACTTGGAAATCAAAGACAAGAAAGGGGCGGAAAATGTTGTCGCTGACCATCTATCTAGATTATCTAACTTCGACCCGGATGCCACTCCTATTGAGGACTCACTTCCTGATGAGCATATTTTCTCTATTTCTTCTACTTGGACTCCATGGTATGCCGACATCGCCAACTATCTCAAGTGCGCCATTGTACCCCATAATGTAAGCTATCAATAAAAGAAGAAGTTCTTTCACGAAGTTCGGAAATTCTATTGGGATGACCCTTCTCTATACAAGACTTGCAATGATGGGGTGATACGGAGGTGTATTCCTGAAACGGATGTGACCTCCATTATTTCTCATTGCCATGATCAACAATGCAGAGGCCACGCAAGTTCTTATAAGACCACGACAAAGATTTCCCAAAGTGGATTCTATTGGCCGAATCTTTTCAAGGACGCTTATGCATATGTCCAGGCATGCGTCAAGTGCCAAAGGACGGGAAACATATCCAAGAGAAACGAAATGCCACATCATTACATCCTGGAAGTTGAAACCTTCGACGTTAGGGGGATCGACTTCATGGGGCCGTTTCCATCATTACATCATTACATCCTGGCCGAGTCTACCGTTCGAATTGATGTGCGATGATAGCGACTATGTAGTTGGGGCCGTCTTGGGGCAAAGGAATGATAAAAATCTGCACGTCATTTATTATACAAGCAAGACACTCGACGAGGCTCAAAGGAACTATACGACGACGGAAAAGGAATTGCTAGCCGTCATCCACTCCATGGATACGTTCTGGTCATATCTTGTGTGCACTAAGGTTATCGTGCATACCGATCATGCCGCCCTCAAGTACCTTTTGGGAAAGAAGGAGGCCAAGCCATGCTTCATAAGGTGGATTCTTCTCCTCCAAGAATTTGACTTGGAAATCAAAGACAAGAAAGGGGCGGAAAATGTTGTCGCCGACCATCTATCTAGATTATCTAACTTCGACCCGGATGCCACTCCTATTGAGGACTCACTTCCTGATGAGCATATTTTCTCTATTTCTTCTACTTGGACTCCATGGTATGCCGACATCGCCAACTATCTCAAGTGCGCCATTGTACCCCATAATGTAAGCTATCAATAAAAGAAGAAGTTCTTTCACGAAGTTCGGAAATTCTATTGGGATGACCCTTCTCTATACAAGACTTGCAATGATGGGGTGATACGGAGGTGTATTCCTGAAACGGATGTGACCTCCATTATTTCTCATTGCCATGATCAACAATGCAGAGGCCACGCAAGTTCTTATAAGACCACGACAAAGATTTCCCAAAGTGGATTCTATTGGCCGAATCTTTTCAAGGACGCTTATGCATATGTCCAGGCATGCGTCAAGTGCCAAAGGACGGGAAACATATCCAAGAGAAACGAAATGCCACATCATTACATCCTGGAAGTTGAAACCTTCGACGTTAGGGGGATCGACTTCATGGGGCCGTTTCCATCTTCCTCTGGTAACCAGTACATCTTGGTGGCCATGGACTATGTGTCCAAGTGAGTGGAGGCGATAGCTAGCCCCACCTGATTCTCAGGTAGTGGCCAAATTCTTGAAGAACAATATCTTCTAGAGATTCGGTTTGCCTCGAGTTCTAATTAGTAATGGAGGGAGCCACTTTATAGAGAAGAAATTTGAAGCTCTTTTTAAAAAGTACGGAGTGCAGCACCGGATTGGGCGGGCTTATCATCTGCAACCTAGCGGCCATGTGGAAGTCTCGAACCGAGAGATAAAGAGCATCCTAGAGAAGACAGTTTCTGGCTCTAGGAAGGATGGGTCATCCAAGCTTTCAGATGCGCTCTAGGCCTATCGAACTACATTTAAGATTCCGATCGGCACGACCCCTTATCGACTTGTCTACGGGAAGGCATGTCATTTGCCTGTGGAATTGGAGCATAAGGCACTTTGGGCAGTCAGGAATATGAACTTCAATACCAAGGAGGTGAGAAGCCACCGTCAACTCCAGCTAAATGAACTTGATGAGATCCGGCTCAACGCATACAAAAATGCTCGGATCTACAAAGAGAAATTGAAGCGGTGGCACGCCAGGCGTATCTTAAAGAGGGAATTCAAGGAAGGAGACTTAGTTCTCCTATTTAATTCAAGACTGAGGCTTTTTCCCAGAAAGCTCAGGTCTAGGTGGTCTAGACCTTTCCAAGTCATAAAGGTCTTCCCACATGGAGCCAGTGAGATAATGGGAAGAGAAGAACCCTTCAAGGTCAATGGGCAGCGCTTGAAGCACTATATGATCAGCAAGCCAGCAATCTCTCCAGTCGAAAACTCAGCGACCGACAGCTCCGCTGCAAATCCCCCGGATCCGCATTGAACACAAATTAAGGAGTCGAGCTATCGACTATAACCAAGCGCTTCGTGGGAGGCAACCCATGTTCTAACCCTTTACTAGCTTTCAATAAGATCGATTGGTATATATTAGTAGAAATATACAGCTTGGGGTGGTCCTTGTTTTGAAACTTAGAGAATTTTGAAATTTGGTGCAGGAACAGCCTCACCCGATCGGGTCATACACAACCCGATTAGGTTAATTATTGCAGTAATCAGGGGAACTTTCTGAGAGTCAGTGACCCGGTCGGGTGAAATCTCACCCGATCGGGTGACCTGTATCTTCATTTCTCAATTGGAACACACCCGATGCAATGATCCGACCGGGTGGACCCCACACGACCCATTTCGAAAAAATAAAAAGAAACCCAACACCCAAACACCAAATTCGCCTTCCACCAGCAATTTCTTGAAACCAAATCAACCCACAACCATTACCCAACACCATGAACACCATCTAGTCCCCCATCTCCAACTATTAAGCCATACATCCAAATTTCCCAAAACCCTAACCCTACCAACCCATATTTCCCTAAACCCAAAAACCAAACCGTTCCATCTGAGAAATGTGGCGGCGGGCTCTCTGCATTTCGCCAAGACATCAACAGGGGTGCATCTAGCTTGGTGTCGCATCATTGCTCGGTAAATTTTTCCCAAGCTTTATATTTCTCTTCTCATATGCGATGCCTTGATTTTGTGTCTATATCCTATATCTGGATTATCATCATCATAGACACCATCCCATGCATTATAGTTCTTCTCCTACATCATTACCATGTCTAGGAAGGGAAAAGAACCCGCATCATCGTCACACGGACACCACCTACATGGTCCTTTTCCCCCATCATTCCTTGGCATTAATCCATCATCTGAGGAGCAATCTGCACGTCTGCACGCCCTTCTTCCTCGCCCCATGCGACCTACCATTTTCGTTGATTGCCCCATGCTCGAATCTTTAAGACTGTTGAGGGGCGTCAATAAACTTTCAACTGCATTCGGTGTGATTTCCTACTTCGTGCTTACGCCCAAACCCATTTGAAACTCACCCTCGAGTTCCTTTCTTCACTCGAAGTGTACGATTGGGGATTCGCTTTCCGCGCCTTTAATGCCAACTTTACCATGACTTTTGCTAAGCTAAATAATTCACTGAATTTCCCTCACCCCGATCATTATGTTGAATGTTCCACTCATGATCGATCTACTATCTATTCCTACTTCCGGGATGATGGCGTTTGGCAACGATTCACCCACTATCCCACCTTTCCTCCGGAGGTGCTCGCCTCCTACATTATACACTTGTGCTACCTCTACGCACACTGTCTCTTTGCCAACACCATATTTTCCCGTGTGGATACTTCAATGGTGTCTAGGGACGAGCTTTTATTTCTATATACCATGTCTCACGACAGTATCCGTGGACATGACCTCTTACCCATCAACACCGCCCATTGGATAATCCATGAGCTTTTATATGTTAGCCGAGCAACCTCCGGATCTATTTGTTGTGGTGGGATTATCACTCTCATTGTAAGTCATGATTTGAGGCTACCACTTGACCTCCTAATTTTACCGGGCAAGACCCGCATCGATCGTGACTACTTGATCGATATTGGAATGCTTACTCATTTTGGTCACGAGCGTGCGGTTTACCTTTATGTGCTTGACAATAATCCTTTTGCAGTCTTACCACCATCATCTCTTGGGCAAATCCCCATTCGCACTTCCCATTTACCATGTGAATTCTACCCCGATCCATGGTATGCTACCATAGTAAATCTTCCACCCATGGATCCTCCCGATTGGCATCCATATATAGGTTCACCTGGTACCATCCCAATACACCACGATCCACCGATCAATCTTGATCCACCAGTGATCTAGCCTGTTGCCACTCCTCCTATTGGCACACCTTCTCCATCGTCCTCACAATCATCTTTCGTTCACTATTCACCTCACACTTCACCATCTCTCTACCATTCCTCCGATAGCAGCTCGGACTGATCTTGCTATTTTGTTGTCATGGTGTGTGTGTTTGTTATGTGCTTGTGTGTGTCTTTTGTCTAGATCGTGTCGGTCTTTATTTTCTTTATTTTTCTACGTCTCGTTTTCTGTGTTTTTCATGTTTTTCTGTTTCTTTGTCCATGTGTACTTCCCTCCCATCGCTCTTTGCCCTCCCACACTTCATGCTATTGCATTGAGGGCAATGCAACGTTCAGCTTGGGGGAGTCACACTATGTGCGTCAGTCGTGTCTTTTTCGCCATTTGAGTCGTTTTCGTCGTGCTTTTCTTTTTTCCCTTCCTTTTATTCTCTCTCTCCTAGAGATGACCCCGCATGATGAAACTGCCACTAAACCACACACACACACTTAGCTAAGCAATGATAACTATCTTCACTAACCCTAGGAAGCCGAGTTCTATTGCATTTTATGCTTCGTGGGTTCACTTTGCCTTTTGTATTGAGTTGTGTGTTGTGACTAGCTAGTTGGTTGCTTCTAGGTCGTGATTTTGTTTTATATGCCTATCCATGGATGACCCATAGAATACATGCTTCAATTTCGAATATGCGATATATTGCTCCTACTTTCTGCTTCATTATGTATGAATCATACCATATATGTATGCTTCAAATCGCATGTATCGGTACTCTACCAATAGGACTAGGATAACCCATGATGCTTACGCTCTGATCCGCGAAAAATTCCTTTTGCCAAGTGTTTGGAATTCGAATTCTTTTTTGTTTGGCTTGGTGCAAATCCCCTCATCGTGTACTTTACTTCCACTTGGGAGAGTACACAATTTTGCCACTTGCTAGTGCATTGTTCTCCCGTTTTTAGAGAATGCACATTTTCATACTTCTACCAAAAATCCAAAAAAATTGGAAAATCCAAAACAAAAAAAGTGGGGAGAGGAAAGAAAGATTATGTATAGCCAAAATCCAAAAAAATCCAAAAATCCAAACCCCAAAAAAAATTCTGTTGTAAATATCACTCATACCGTCGTGAATAAAGGGAAGGAGAGAATTTGTACCAAGTACTCTCCTCCAAACCTACTCAACCCTTTTCTTTTTTGAACACACTTGGCATTGGAGCTTTCTATCAATCATCTTGGCAATCGTGCGACGATTTCCTAGTTTCTGGCGGTAGAGTCCCGGACATATGACATGTATTTATCCTTACTTTATTCTCATGCATGCTTGAACTATTATTCATCGCAAACTCGAATTGATTAGATATTTGGGTCATTCCATGGATATGTATATATGGAGCTTCATCGCATGATTTAGATAGTTACACTGTTGGCTAGCTCACAACCGTATTCCCTCGCGCTTTACCGCGTAAACCCACGATACTAGTTGGAACTTGTATTCCTGTGCTTAGTGTTATGCTTCTCGCGTGCTTGCTTAGTGTGTTGTGTTTGTTTCCGTTGGCTCTGACGGGTCATCTAGGATTTCTTTTTCTTTTTTCTGTTTCTCTCTTTCTATTTCCTCCCGCCGGGCTTCTATTCTCACTCGTCTTCCTCGAGGACGAGGAAGAGTTCAGCTTGGGGGATTTTGACGTGTGTTTATATTTAATATATTCACGCACATCTTCTCCGTCATTTTCCGTCGCTTTTCTTCATTTCGTATCCGTTTCTTTGTGTTAGTTTCTTTTTTACTTTCGTTGTGTTTATGTGCATTTGCAGGACATTGCTAGCGCATGAGACATATATGGCCAACATCATATGTCTCCGAAGCAACAGGAAGTGTCGCACGAGATCCCGAGAGCCAATCGTCAAAGATAACTATGTATCAGCTCTCAACCGATCGGGAGGAACAACCACCTGATCGGGTCATGTAGTCTGTGTCAGTGCTGAAGAAGAGATAGTCCCACCCGATCGGTTCAGTGATCAGGTGGATGAATGACAGAGTGCAGTTTTAATGGCCAAAGCTCACCCGGTCGGTTGACTTGTCAACTGATCGGGTCATCTGTTGTGATCAGATTGGGTCGGCACTTTCAACCGATCGGGTCACATGTAGCTGCTTCCCAAGCACAAGAGATCCAAGACTCACCTGATCGGTTCAGTGATCGGGTGAGATTTATCAGAGCTGAAGACATATTTTCCCGTCGTTTCACCTGATCGGGTGAAGTCTCATCCGATCAGGTGAATGTCTGTTTTTGTCTTTTTGTGGGAATATTCCCTGGCATCTTGCCCACTTGTATAAATAGAGCTAGCTTTTCCCAGAAATGTAATCCCACTTTTAAACAGTTTTTAGGGATTTTCAGCTGCTTGAATTAAACTCTTATTGTAAGTTCTTTGATCGTTTTTATATTTGGATATTGTGTTTATGCTTCTATTTGCTACGGTGAACAATCGCTCGATTTCTATTCTTATGGCTATATCTTCTTTTATTGCATTTTCTACCGTGTTTAGTGAGTAGTTCTTCAAACTGGGACATTGGTGGAAGCCCCTTCGTGGGTTCTTCCTAGAACGGCTATAAGTCTAGGGATCCTATTGGATCTAGAGATTTTGATGGTTATGCAGGGGCGTTTCATTGTCATCGGCTTAAAAAAGACCGCCTTTGATCGTTGGGCCAAGAGGAAATAAAACGGGAGTTTGATTCTCTAGCCATAGCTCACCCCCTAGCGTAGACATTGAGTCCTTGCACGTGGGAATGGCTTGGACGAAATGTTGGGAGTGATCGTTGCGAGCTTAGTGCTCCCGGAGTCGGATAGTGTTGGACATGTGAATGCCCACCATCTGAAGCCGGGTAGACCTAGCGTATCATCCTGCGCATCGACCTGAATATCGGTCCCATGGGACACTAGGTACCACTTTTAGAGGCAACGTCTCACTGCCAAACCCTAGCATTCGGTCATATTCCTATCCTTCGGCCGTAATAGTGAGAATCCATGATTAGGGCGTTAGCCAAAGGCCTAAGTTACCTTTTTACCTTTTACACCTTTCCATTAGTTTACAATCGTGACAACCATCCGAGAATTGGCTGGCTCATCCACCGAGTGATCTGGTTCCTGAATGTTTGCAAGTACAACACACGCCTCCCCGTGATCGACCCCCAAGCCACACTTCGACACCGTGCGCTTGCGGTTTATAAATTCTAATTCTAGTATCCCACGTCCCGGTTGCGTGTCAAACGGGCGGCCGATCAGTTACATCGAATGTGAGATTGGAGTAGACTTGAAGCATTGGTGACACCATCAAATCTCTAATCCATTGGATCATGAGATGGCAAACAGAAACACTAGAGTGGAGGTGAATAGTTTTATGAAATTTTAGGTCAACCTCTAAAGTTTCTGCCTAAGGATTCAACAATATATTACTTGCAGATGATAATAGTAATATAAATTGTGGAAGTTAAGGTATTTGCAAGTATAAAAACAAGAACAGAAAGTGGCAATCGCAAACACAATAGAATTATCGTGGTTCAGACATCCTTATCTTACATCCAGTCCCCAGTCCTCAGCTGAGCTTATCAAGTATCACCTTCCAATAGGAAGAAACTTACAACACATCCTCTACACAAACCTAGGTTCTAGGAGAAAACACCAGGAACAAATTCAAGAAATAACACCTCTCCTTAAGAGAGAACACATCACACGCAAGTGAGAGATACTTACTAATCTTTTGAATATTTTACATATGCCCAAGTTGAAGCTTGTGTCGATAATGTGGGGCTATAGTAGGTTGATCTATAAATGATGTTGCAATGAAGATCTTTGGATATCAAGAATTCGCCAAGAAAGATAATTGAAAACTTTTGAGAACAAGGTCGAGAAGAGGGTTTTTCTTTTAAAAGAATTTGAGCACAAAAAATTTCACTTGAAAATATTAATCTTAATTATTGTGTGTAAATGCTGAACAATCCTCTATATATAGGGTGAAAATCGTTTGAAAATAGATGACTAAAATACCCTCAAATGATCCAAAAACGGCTAGTTGCAGAAATCACATTTAGAGCCAACGTCTTTATTCTAGTCAACTAGAGTACAAATTCTAGTTGACTAGTGCCAGTCAAGTTCAGAAGCTATTTCTCTCGGTTTGTATCTAGTTGACTAGTGTTACTGTATTAGTCAACTAGTCCCTTGAGTAGTCGACTAGTCCTAGTACTCTAGTCGAATGTTGACATTCTAACATGACCTGATTTCTAAGATTTCCAATCAACTAGGAGTCTATTCTAGTCGAATAGGGGTATATTCAAGTTGACTAGATATGTATAAAAACAAAGTTTTGGACCAAGAAAACTTAAGAAACGAATTTTAATTTTTTTCAAAAACTTTTGTTATGTGTTCCTAAGCGAGAGAGAGATTCAACTAGTCTTTAACAATCTAATCAAGACAAAATATAAAATTACATCATTTTTACATATATTCGTTGAAGATCTTTTGATGTAGTCATGAACTTCACCCTCTTTGTCTAAATTCCTTCCCCCCTTAAGCTTTAGTTGACTCCATATAGCTTTGGTTTTCATTATACTTCATACCTACACTCAAATATCATTAGTACTCAGTAAGTTTGTTCATCGTCAAAACATACATAGCGACTATTGAACATTCTTTCCCCTTTTGATGATGATAAATATATGACATATAAAATATGAAAATCAATGCGTAATAAGACATATGAATGTGTGCATGTGAATTATAGATTGTGTGACTAATCACAACAATGTTTACTCCCCCTATCTATAACATCTATTTATAACATTTTTCTTCGACATATGACATAATTTATAGTATCCTATTTTCTCCCCCTTTGGTATTATCAAAAAGGGTGGGATCAATAAATTTAACTTAAAAATTATGAGTATTAACCACTATATTAAAGTGACTCAATATTGCAAAATTAATTTATCAATTACTATAGGTATGCACATAGAAACAATTGTGGACTAAAATGACAATAATGTTCATGATGCCAAATGTGATAGCAAGTGTTATAATGTGATACTAAGTGTTGTATACAAAGAATGATACCAAATAAGAGAATGCTATAATCAAAATCATTTTATTAGATGATGTCAAATGCTGTAAGTTTAATTTAGCGTCCCATCAATGCGGTTATCAAAGTGCAAGCATATATGTAACACCAAGGCAAGCATACATGTAACAGCACGTGTGTTACGCCTATTTAACCAAGACCCGAAAGACACGAGCCCAGAAACCCAACTGCCGGTCAAGAGCCCATCTGCGCGCTCAGGCCCACTCGATAAGGCCCTATAAGGGACCCCCCCGAATGTCGTTCCGGCCCGGCCCCGATAACACGCTGGCCACTCGCCCACTCCTGCGATAACCGCTCCCCCGGTTCCGCAACCACTAAATGGCGGTAATGGGGAGGTGCTGGCATGGCGCAGGGATCGGCGACGGGGGGGGGGGGGGGGGGGGGGGCGGATTGAGGGGGCACGATTGAGGGCGGATGTGCGACGTGGTCCGGGGGCAATCACGCCGGGAGCTCTATAAAAGGGCTAGGAGGACGACAGGACAAAGGACCACATCTGAGGTATCCAAAACCTAAGGTACTCCATCAACGACCTAGTTCCCCCATTTCTCCTCCTTCCTCCCCCGCTCACGCCGTGAGACACCGTACCGATCTCCTCTCCAGTCGTACCGTCTCCACCGGGCCTCCTCTTTCAGATCACTGTCTGACTTAGGCATCGGAGGGGTTTTGGCCGGAACCAAGGTCCGGCCCCCCTGACGAGTGTTCTCGTCTACGCAGGAAGATATCCAATCCACGGGCCAAGGCTTCCCCTCTGCCCCTCGCCGACCACGCTACCAGTTGGACGATTGAGGCTTCCCCTCGTCGTCCGACCGCCGAGGCCGAGCACAACCGACCGAGGCCGAGCGTCTCAACCCAGGCCGAGGCTTCCCCTCGCCCTACCAACGACCGAGGACCCCAATTCGACCCAGCCGACATGCTCCACGTCGTCTGCAGATCCGACTCGAGCCTCGTCTGCACCAACTCGACTCACCCGAGGGACCCAAGCGGGCCCCTTGACCACGTTGACCGGGTTGTCCACGGTCAACGCTTTTGTAGTGAGAAAACACTCTGAAACATCTGGCGCCGTCTGTGGGAACGACAAATTGTCCCACGAAGAAGCAAACCACACCCGCAATGGCACGAGCCAGCAACGGAAGGAAGCGCATGCCCCCCATCCCGGAGGAGGGGAATGGGGCATCCAATGACAACCTCGAAGGCACGCCCGTCAACAATCACCTCGCCCCCACAACTGAAGAGATTGGCGGGTCGGAATTGGCCACACAGGGACAACTCCGTGTCCTGGCCCAGGAGACCAACGCGAACATCCAGACGCTGGTCGCGGTGGTTCAGCAGCTCGTCAGCACCGCGCCGGTTGACGGAGGCGCATTGGGCGACGACCATCGTTGGGCAGGGGGTCCCCCGATCTTATGGTCTGCTGTGGTCGACGACCACGGGAACCAAGTACCTAACGCGGAGCGTCGGTTCACGTTGTCAGGCTCCCGCCAGGCGAGATCACGCGCCTCCTCCCCTCGTCGTGAAATGAGCCGAAGAGAAACTGAAGGCACGGGGGACGAATCGGTGACCGCGTCATCTCGTCGACCACGGTCGCCCCACCGCAGGAGAGGCAATCGACACCACTCGAGAGACGGATCGCGACGGAGCAGGAGCTCCCGCCGGAGGAGCCGGGAACGCCGGGTCAGCCTGACCCCCAGTGTGGCGAGGGTCATGGAGCCAGCCCCGCCGGCGCTTGTACCCCCTCCACCACCGAACGAACCGGAGGCAGACGGGTGTCGAACCCCCGGAGGCATCCACGGAGACCGATGCCCCCTATCACGGAGGATAACCGACGCGCGGGTCCCCTCTCGATTCAAGATCCCAGCGCCGGGGAAGTACGACGGGATAGGGGACCCAGGAAACCACGTAATGGACTACGAGGGGGACATGTCCTTCCAGGGAGCCGACAATGACCTACTCAGCTGAGGCTTCTATTCTACTCTCAGGGGAGCAGCGAGGACCTGGTACCGCAACCTACCTAGCCGCTCCATCGACAGCTTCGAGGAACTCACACAACTGTTCTACAAACAGTTCATGGCGGGGAGGCAGATAAAGCCTGATGCTGAACATCTGTTCAACATAGTGCAGGGCCCAGCCGAGCCGCTCCGACAGTTCATGCGCCGCTTCAACGCGGAAAGGCTGAATGTGAACAGCCCTCCCGACCTGGTGGTCCAAACAGCCCTTAAGAAAGGGCTGCGCCATAGAGGCCTTAAGAAATCTCTGCACAACGACCCTCCGAAGGACCTCCCCGGGATCATGGCGAGGGCCGAGCGCTTCATGTTAACCGAGGAGGCCTTGGCCGTAGATGCGGGAAAAGCCACTCGAGGGACCAAGCGTGGCGACAACGGGCGAAGCAGCCCCGAGGGGTACCGGACCGAGAAGAGGCCGAGAAACAGGCAGCGAGCAGAGGGTACAAGGGACGCCACCCCAGACGCCGTCCTCGCTCAAGTACAAAAGGAAGAGCGTGACGACCGCCCCTCACCGAAAGCAAAGAGAGGGGGGAAGAATGGGGAGAAATACTGCAAGTACCACAAGGACAACGGCCACGACACCGAAGACTGCTGGCACTTGAAGAAGGACATTGAGAAGCTGATGAGTCGGGGGCACGCCAGGAGCTTAGCCGATGAGCCGGCCCATGGGGAAGGGACCTCCATGCAGCCGGACAAGGGGAAGAAGATCAACACCGTCCAAGGACCCCTCTGCATCATAGAGTGAGCGGGCGAGCTCTCTCCCCCAGTCACAGCCTGGTCCGAGGGGATTATCTAGGGTTACATCCCTCTGTCTAGCTTTATTCCCTGTTTCCTTTCCTCCAAATGTACTAGTCCGACAGGACTCTTAAGAGTACAATTGCATTCCCTTTTGTCTTTTCTTAAATCCTCGACGGAATTGACGTTTCACTAATGGTGCAAAAGAATGAAGACCGTCGCCTCACTGGAGGGGGAGGGGGAGCACTGCCCTCGTCGACCGACTCCTACGCTCAGGAGCCTGGGGGCAATTCTCCCAGCCAGCGCGGACGCCGACCGGTCCTAAGCCGAGGAGCTTTGCCCTCGCCGACCGACTCCTGCGCTCATAAGCCTGGGGGCAATTCCCCCAGCCAGCGTGGACGCCGACCGGTCCTAAGCCGAGGAGCTTTGCCCTCGCCGACCGACTCCTGTGCTCATAAGTCTGGGGGCAATTCCCCCAGCCAGCGCGGACGCCGACCGGTCCTAAGCCGAAGGAGCCTTGCCCTCGCCGACCGACTCCTGCGCTCATAAGTTTGGGGGCGATTCCCCCAGCCAGCGCGGACGCCGACCGGTCCTAAGCCGAGGAGCCTTGCCCTCGACGACCGACTCCTGCGCTCATAAGTCTGGGGGCAATTCCCCCAGCCAGCGCGAACGCCGACCGGTCCTAAGCCGAGGAACTTTGCCCTCGCCGACCGACTCCTGCGCTCATAAGTATGGGGGCAGTTCCCCCAGCAGGCACGGACGCCGACCGGTCCTAAGCCGAGGAGCTTTGCCCTCACCGACCGACTCCTGCGCTCATAAGTCTGGGGGCAATTCCCCCAGCCAGCGCGGACGTCATCCAGTCCTAGACCAAGAACAAGGCAACAACGCAAAATACGCGAGAAGTCCGAGTAAGTCAATTTCGTTTATAACAGTTAACCAAGGTACAAAAATGTGTCTTATTTACAGGGAATCGAAGCGAAGAAACCTCTCTACAAATAATCCACTCTCGACGAATGACAAAGATCGTCACCTATAGAAACTAGGTCGACACCGATAGAGCAAAATTTGTTGACAAAAGACCCAAAGTTGTCGGCCCAAGCGAACAGCCATGCAACCAGCAATTATTGGCTCTGGAGCCGGTAGCGAAGCCGAAGGAGATAGCCGGGGCAGGGATCCATTTCAAGTAGACTGGCCCAACGTGAAGCGGATGCTAAAAAATTTGAGGATAAGGCCAGGAGGGATGGCTTAGGGAGCCCTGGCTCGAGAGGACACATCCTCGGGCACTTCGCCCTGCTCGGAGCGAGGGGGATCGACAAGCGGGGGAGCCTGCCGAACGCGCTCCGCACAATCCCGAAAGGAAGACTGGACGACTTCGACAATCTGAGGGGCGATGAGGTCTTCATACGTACCGAAGGCCTCCCTGAGTACCTCGAAGATCTTCTTCCCCAGGGTCCCGACGACACCCCTCTCCACCTCCTCCGCAAGCCACGCCACCTGACGCCGATCCGATAGTTCCCTCTGAAGCTCCTCCCTCTCCAGGCGGAACGACTCAGCCGTGTCCTCAGCCGATTGCCGAGCGTCCTCCAACTTTCCCTGGAGGTCACCCACTCGCCCCTCCAGCTCGGCCACACGGAGCCTAAGATGACGAGACTCCATCTGAGCCTCCGTCATAGCTACATCCGCCGCCCCGGCCCGCTCGTGGGCCTTCATAGATGACTCCTCCAGCTCCCTCAAGAGGACGGCTCGGCACTGCAACTCCACGGCGAGCGCTGAACCCTGGAAGACGAGACATGGGCTAAGAAGAGGATAAAAGGAAGGAGAGGATAGCAAGATAACCAAACCTGTTGAAGGATCCAGACCAAGGAATCCGACATCTTGTCGGCAGGGATCTTCTTGAGGAGGCTGCGGTCCCGGGGAGGGACGGAGACCTCAGCAACCTGCTGGGCCAAGGCTCGGTCGACAAACATCGAACTCCCAGGGACGACATCGAGGGAAGCCAAATTGCTCGCCAACAGGGCCCCGATCCCCGGTGATATGGGCGAGGACGCTGCGAGGGGGGTGGTTGTCAAGGCAACCGGAAGGTCCCCGGTGGTCGCCGCAGGGAGCACGGGACCCGCCGGACTGGAGGGATCCGCATCCTCCTTCCTCTTCTTTCCTCCGTGAGGCTCCGAGGGCGCCGGAGGGGAGCGCTTCCGCCTCGCACCATCCCCACCGTCGGGAACCAGAGGGGGCGCGCCAAGGGCAGGAGGGACTGCACCGGACCCGTCGCTACCCCCCGCCTCTAGGGCTGGCGGGGCGGGTCCGGCCCTTGCGACCCCCCTGGAAAGAAGATCGCCAGAAGAAGAGGCGGGAGGCGCGGCCACCACCTTACCCACAGAAGGCTCGGCTCGGCGCACCTCCTCCTCAACGGTCCGCCGAGGCGCCCTTCCAGAGGTACTACCTCGGCTCCAAGCGGCTCCATGATGGATCAGCTCATCGACGTCACGGACGAACTCACGGCCAGCCATCCCTGCAAGGGAAACCAAAATCAGGATGAGTCACAGGGCGATTCGAGACTGAAAAATCGACCTACTCGGAGACCACAAGACGGCCTTCAGGAGTAGGTCATCCAAAAAAGACCAGATGGACTTCGATTCCAAGGGGAGGGTCGACAGCAGCGCGGCGGCTGCCTGATCAACGTCAGAGAGGGCTAGCAGCGGGCGAGGCTGGACAGACCCGCCCCAACTTGTCAAAATCTGGGCGTCCTCCAGGAAGATCACAAAGACATAATCCGAACTCCAATCCCCCGACCAGCGGGGTAGCCTGACCAGGCACTCCCTCCTCGAGCGAGCTCGGAGTTGTAGCCATGACCCCGGGCCGACCGTCTGGATCTGATAAAAGTGGAAGAGAAGGGGGAGAGACGGCTCCAGACCGCGGGTACCGCAGAGCGTCGCGAAGCCCGTCAGTACCGCAATCGAACAAGGGGTGAACTGGTAAAGGGGCACCATGAGGTATTCCATGACCTGGATGAAGAAGGGATTGAGCGGGAAACGAAGACCCAGGCGGAACATCTCGACGTAGACGCCGACCTCATTGATCCTCGGAAGGAAAATCCGCTCATCGACGAATGGAACTTGGACATCGTACGTGAAGCAAAGATACCTTTCCCGGATCTCCGTGGCCACTGAAGGAGGGGTCCCTGACGGCGTTCGGAGGACAACCGGGGGCACGTTAAGCCGCACGGCAGCCGACGCCACGTCATCACAGGCGAAGTCTGGGAAAAGCTTCCCTTTCCCCTTATCTCAGAGGGGACGACTCCCGGCGGAGGAACCTGATCCCCCTAGCCGGGGCCCGCCTCGCCTGGACTCCGAAGGATCCCTCGCCCCTTGGCCAGAACCGCCTATCCTAAGAGCAGCCATAATACGAGAGCGAGAAAGGAATTACCTTTTAACTAGTTTGGAGGAGACAAGGAAGCGAAGGCGACGGGAAACTCCGAGTCGTGGAAAGCCTAGAACAATGGGAAGAGAAAGAAAGAAGTGAAGATCAACGCAGCTGGGGATCTTATATACCGGACACAGGGGCGAATTCGAAGCGCCTGACAAGAACGCGTGGCAGGCCTCGAAGAACCGGCGGCGTTTCGAAATCGGTGCCAAGGGAAGTCCAATCGATCCGCCTCATCATGACCTGCATTTATGACCACAACTCGACTAAAGCGCCACTCGGAACCCCAGGAGGCACAGCGGATGAACCGAGCAAGCCAAGGCCGATCGACCCCACCGAGGGCGGCTCACGAACCCCTCGGCTTCTCAACTTAAGACGACCCCGCGAGCGGTGGGGATAAGCTCGCAGCTACACGTGGCAGCATCAGAGGACCGACGGCGCTTCGGAGCCCGCGCCTTAAAAGTATCGAGCGGACCAACTCATGATGACGACCAATAAATGAGTCGGCATCAACTGACGAGCCTGTCAAAGTCGGCGGGAGTCACATCGGCCGAGCCGAACCGGCCGAAGCCAATCAACCCGACCGATGGGGGCAATTGTTACGCCTATTTAACCAAGACCCGAAAGACACGAGCCCAGAAACCCAACTGTCGGTCAAGAGCCCATCTGCGCGCTCAGGCCCACTCGATAAGGCCCTATAAGGGACCCCCCCGAATGTCGTTCCGGCCCGGCCCCGATAACACGCTGGCCACTCGCCCACTCCTGCGATAACCGCTCCCCCGGTTCCGCAACCACTAAATGGCGGTAATGGGGAGGTGCTGGCATGGCGCAGGGATCGGCGAGGAGGGGGGGGGGGCGGATTGAGGGGGCACGATTGAGGGCGGACGTGCGACGTGGTCCGGGGGCAATCACGCCGGGAGCTCTATAAAAGGGCTAGGAGGACGACAGGACAAAGGACCACATCTGAGGTATCCAAAACCTAAGGTACTCCATCAACGACCTAGTTCCCCCATTTCTCCTCCTTCCTCCCCCGTTCGTGCCGTGAGACGCCGTACCGATCTCCTCTCGAGTCGTACCGTCTCCGCCGGGCCTCCTCTTTCAGATCACTGTCTGACTTAGGCATCGGAGGGGTTTTGGCCGGAACCAAGGTCCGCCCCCCCTGACGAGTGTTCTCGTCTACGTAGGAAGATATCCAATCCACGGGCCAAGGCTTCCCCTCCGCCCCTCGCCGACCACGCTACCAGCTGGATGATCGAGGCTTCCCCTCGTCGTCCGACCGCCGAGGCCGAGCACAACCGACCGAGGCCGAGCGTCTCAACCCAGGCCGAGGCTTCCCCTTGCCCTACCAATGACCGAGGACCCCAATTCGACCCAGCCGACGCGCTCCACGTCGTCTGCAGATCCGACTCGAGCCTCGTCTGCACCAACTCGACTCACCCGAGGGACCCAAGCGGGCCCCTTGACCACGTTGACCGGGTTGTCCACGGTCAACGCTTTTGTAGTGAGAAAACACTCTAAAACAACGTGTTTAAAATTTTTTATCTAAACTTACAGATTTTTAAGTATGCTTCCCCTGAAATTATACATATCAAATGTTGAGGCAATCTCCTCCTCAATTTATGCATATTTTTGAATTGAAATGGGATGTAGCTTCAATCTTAAACATGTAAGAGTGCCAAAAAGATAGTCAAATAGACTGGTACCAAATTACTTTTGGGTACATGGGATTAGTTTTTAGAAGTCCCAAAATCAAAACTACCGAGTTGTGTGAAATCAAAATAAAAACAATTATATGATAAAAATTTAAACTTATTATCATTTTGTTATATGTTTTATAACTTATTTTATCATTTAATATAATAATTCATTTAAAATAATCATTTAGGTTTGTGATATCTTATTTTTGGTTTCATCAAATTTATCATTCAACAGGAAACCAATCCCATTTGGGTTTTAATTTTCCATTGTTTACATTTTTATAATTTTTAGAACAATGGACATTTTCCATAAAGGTATTAACATTATCGTTCATTTTAATTGATCCCCTTTTTGGTATCCAATTTTAATGATTTCATATTTCTTAGTAAAGTTCATATTTTATATGTTTGGATTTTTGATTTAGTTTTGTTAGCAAAGTTGGTATACATTATAATTGATTTTAGTTTTGTTTTGTCTGAAATTCTTCCTTTAAAAAAGCAAGGACTGCTAAGGGAGGTAGAAGCAAGGACCTATGGAAGTCAGGGCTTGTCCCCTGTAAATATTAGATCAAACAATAGTGGAGTATTACTTTGATTTTTCTTATTATGTCCAAGTCCAAATTGATTATTATTTATTGGTTTTTGTGAGTTTAATAAGTTATTTAAGTTTTCTTTTCCTTTATTAAATTTATCAGCATTTTATATAAATCTTCATATTTAGTGAAAATGTTCTTTTCTATTTCATTTAACCTAATACTTATGTTTTTACATTCATTATTAAGTGACTTGTTTTCATTGGTTAATTCATTATTTTCACTTTTCAAATTCATATTTTCTTCTTTAATTTTTTGTTTTGTTTTTCTAGCTTTAGTTTTTCATTTTCAAAAGAAGTATCACAGCTAGATGTACATTTTTTGTGAACTCTTTTTAATTTTATGTGATCTTTTAATAAATTCTCATATTTGTTATACAATCTATGAAATGCATCATTTTCAGGATTGAATTAGAATTAACATCATCATATGTGAATGCCAGGAAGAACATATGTGCTCAATCCTTTCCATCATCTCATCATCATCATCATTATCATTATTATTGGATGACATGTCCGACATTTGATCCCAAGCCGCAAATGCAATTTTCTTGAGTCGCCTTGGCTTTCCCTTTGATTTTCCATTGCTCTTTGCTAAGGGGCAATCCTTTACGTAGTGCCATGGCTTGTTTTAATGAAAACATACAATATAATCATTAGATAATCTATGCTTATAGGATTTGAACTTATCGCTTAGGAATTTAGTGAATTCCTTTATCATTAACGTGATTTGCTCCTTATCTTCATTTTCAGAATCTTTTTTCTCTCTAGTGGCCTTGAAAGCAAGTGACTTCTTCTTTAGTTTCTCTTTTTCTTTCCCATCCTTGATTTGTAGTTCATACTCCATGAGGTTACTGATAAGATCCTCCATTGTGAGTTTGGAGAGATTTTGAGCTTCTTCTATAGCCAGTGTCTTCTTCTCCCACTCGGGCTGAGTAATCGAAGAATCTTACCTACAAGCTCTCTTTGAGAATATGTCTCATCTAACCAAGTAAGAGTGTTAATGATCTCTGTAAAATGGGTATGCATTTCAGATATGGGTTCTTCTTCATTCATCATAAAAAGCATGTACTTGTATGTATAAAGAGAAATTTTAGTATCTTTCACTCTATGGTTAACTTCATGAATTACCTCAAGGATGTGCCAAATTTGATGAGCTGTAGTTGATGTGCATACACGGTTTCACTCCATGCTACCAAGTGCACAACGTAATGAGGTCATGGCTTTGGCATTCAAGTTCCCTTCAATTTTTTTCTTCAGCACTCCAGTTGGAAATTAGTTTTGTTGGTTTATCATAGGGTGTTTCCACCATGCTCCTTAGATCCATGTTAATTGATTGAAAGAAGAGCATCATCCTTATCTTCTATGCACCATAGTTGGATCCGATAAGCATTGGAGGTCGGATGATAGATTGTCCCTCTAGAAATTGAGATGTTGACGCCATCTAATAACATGCTCTGATACCACATATTTGAGCCTTACATGGCAAGCAGAAACACTAGAGTGGGTGAATAGTGTTTATGAAATTTTAAATCAAACTCTAAAGTTTTTGCTTAAGGATTCTACTTGAGTTACAAAGTTAATCCTTAATCAACCATATATTATTTGCAAATGATACCAGTAAGATGAATAGCAGAATCCAATGTGTTTGCAAGTATAAAAACAAACACAAAAGAGGCAATCACAGATATTGAAGAATTATCCTGGTTCGGACACCCTTATCCTACATCCAGTCTCCAGGCCTCATATAAGCTTATCCATTATCACCTTCCAATAGGAAGCAACTTACAACACCTCCTCTATGCTACACCTCAGTGCTAGGAGAAACACCTCGAAAAGCTCAAGAAACAACACCTCTTCTCAAGAGAGAAGACACCTCTCACACAAATGAGAGATACCTACAAATCTTTTGAATACAATTTTACCTATAGCCAAGATGAATCTTGTGTTGATGAAGAGTGGCTATAGTATGTTGATCTCTAAATGATGTTGCAATGAAGAGCTTTTGAGATCAAGAATTGACCAAAAAATATTTTTGAAAACTTTTGAGAACAAGGCCAAGAAGGGGATTATTTTCCTTTTGAAAGAATTTGAGCACAAAAAAAATAATCACTTGAAAATGTTGATCTTACTTGTTGTGTATAAATATTGAATAACCCTCCATATTTACGATGAAAATCAGGTTAAAATAGTTTACTAAAATATAGTCAAAATGGTCAAAAAAATGGCTAGTTCTGAAAATCATATTTAGAGCTAACGACTATATTCTAGTCGACTAGAGTATAACTCCTAGTCGACTAGCTGAGACTAGTCTCAGCTAGTCAACTAGGAAAATTGATTTAGTCGACTAGTGCCAGTTAAGCTCAGAAACTCTTTATCTCTGTCTGCATCTAGTTGACTAGTGTTACTGGATTAGTTGACTAGTCCTAGTACTCTAGTCGGCTAATGCTAACATTCCGATATGGTTGATTTTCAGGATTGCCAGTTGACTTGGGGATTGTTCTAGTCGATTGGAAATCAAGAAAGCAAATTTTTTGACCAAGAAATCTTAGGAAAAGATGTTAAAATTTTTTTCCAAAAACTTTTGTTATGTGTTTCTAAGTGAGAGAGAGCTTCAACTAGGCTTTAACAATCTAATCAAGAAAAAATTGAAAATTACATCATTCTTACATATATTCTTTGCAACTCATTTAATGTGGTCATTACGTTCACTCACTATATATTCCTTTATTCTTTAAGCCGTAGTTGACCCCACATACTTTTGATTTTCATTGTACTTCCTACACTCAAATATCATCAGTACTCAATATGTTTGCTCATCATTAAAACATACATTGGGTGACTTAATATTCAACACAATAGTTGACACTTTTCTGTTCTTTTGGTTAAAAGATTTATTTATACAACTGCATGGGTGATGATGTGTGCACCATACAATGTAATGATAGGATGTCAGCTAAGAATGCTGATACAACCCCCCTAAACGGAGCAGGCCAAGCCCACGGCGTAGTGGGGGATTGGGCCCAAACCAGAAGGCGCCACGAGTGTATCAAGTCGCGACGGCCCAAAACCAATGTCGAGGGATCCGCTGACCCTCCACGACTGATGGAACTGCCCCCCAGATCACGCCTGCCTTGAACACCAGTCAATGTGCCACCACGACTGCCTTCACGACGCTTAAAGGGACCATTAAAGCAGGCGGGCACGAATGGCAAGACGTCAGGACATCATAAAGGTGTTGACATACGGAATCCTATAAGAAGGCAGAAGGATGAAATGCCAGGAGATTGAATCCTGAATACTAAGATCTCAGGTACTCCCCCTCACGAGAACGTTTCTTCCACCTTACATTTCTCCTCCATAGCTTGGCCCGAGGACTCGTGTATTGGTCTCTCCGTGAACCATACTCGATCCCACCGAGCATCCTTCAGACAAGTGCTGACTTAGGCATTGGAGGGGACCTGGTCAAAACCAAGGTCTGACCCACATAACAAGCTGTCTCATCTCAGCAGATCGAAGGAGACATCAACCAGTCTAAGCCACCCTTTATCGTTCCATCGCTCGGGTCCGAACACTCTCGAGCCCTAGGCACGTCCAACCGATCGTCCTAGGAAACTGTCGCTCTGTCGAAGCTTCCCTTCGATGCATCGACGCATGAATCCATGTGTTTCCACCCCAGCTAATGCTTGGACAACCGACCCCAGAGGTCACATGCGTCCCATATGACCACGACGACCCCCAGACCTTCAAATTATCGATCAGTGGTAAGAAAACACCCAGAAACATCTGGCACAGTCTGTAGGAAAGAGTTCATCTCCCACTTCATCCACAGAAACCAACATGGAGTAGCACAACGACAGAGCAGCTCGAATGCCGACCATCCCAGAGGAGGGTAGCTACGTCCAGTACGAAACTGAGTACAGCCGCTCTGTAGGAGAAACCGACGACTCGCGCTTGGTAACCCGTGAACAACTCGACCATCTCACCCAGGAGATGAACGCCAACTTCCAACCCCTAGATGAAGCCATTTAGCATCTCGTAGGCCAGCAACACCCCTTGGGAGGAAACTTGGCGGGGTTTCTCGACCACTCGAGGGCACGTCCCCCGCTGCGCTCAACCATAGTCGTAGACCGCGATGATGAGGGGATGAACAGGGAGAAATCACTTACCCCCACATTTCTTCAATGTGAGGAAGGATGGAGAACCGAATGGACGAGGGACGAATCAACTGCGGCCTCGTCCAAGCGACCGCGCTCAGCCAAACGGCAGTCGTCCAACCACACGACTGCTGAGGAGCACCTGGGGTAGAGCAGAAGTCCGTGCCAAAAGAGGCCCAGGAGCCACAAAGTTCGCTATCGTAGGGAGCAAGCCCAGCGACCGACACCGGTCCCCAGCCTGGAGGGCCATGGAGGAAACCCCTCACACGTTCCTGCTGATCCACCAAAGCCGTTCGAGCACCGAGGAGAAGTGTCACCGAGTCAGATTGACCTGGAAGCCCCATGGGACGACCTATGCCCACTGATGAGGAGTATCACCGATGCACGGGTACCCTCCATGTTCAAAGTACCAACCTTAGAGAAGTACGACAGTATGGAAGACCCCCAGGAGCACGTGCAAGACAACCAGGGAGTCATGAAGTTCCAAGGGGCTGACAACGCCCTGGTCTGTAGAGGATTCTATACCACCCTCAAGAAATCCGCTAGGGAGTGGTATAACAGCCTCCCCGACCAATCCATCGGCAACTTCTGGGACTTGTCCCAGAAGTTCTGCCAATAGTTCATGGCCGGGCGATAAAGGAAGCCATGCTCGGACCTCATGTTCAACATAATCCAGAGGCCAGGCGAGACTCTAAGGGTTACATGAAGTGCTTCAATGCCCAGAGACTAAACATCACGAGTTGCCCTGAACTTTTCACCATGATAGCCCTGAAGAAAGGGCTCCGACACAGAGGCCAGAAGAAATCGCTCCATCAAGACCCCCTAAGAGCCTCTTCCAGGTCCTGGCTCGGGCATAGCGATTCATGCTGACGGAGCAAGCCTTGGCTGTGGATAAAGGAGCTCCCACCACGGGGGCCAAGATGGGTTCGAAACACGCGAAGGAGAATGCCACGAGTTGGAGGACCACAAGAAAGAGAGGAGGCCGAGTGGGAAGCCATGCAGATGGGAAATAGCGCCCGCCAGGCTAAACGCAACCCAGGACGTCGTCCTGATGCAGGCCCAAAAAAGGGCCACATCAACAAGCCTCCTTCGAGGATGAAGGGGGACAAAGAGACGAAGAGAAATACTGCAAATATCACAAGGATAATGGCCACGATACCGACGACTGTTGGCACCTAAAGAAGGACATCGACCAGCTGATTAGCCGAGGATATTTGAAGAACTTCGTCGACTCTTCGAAGGCATGCTCCGGAGAGGGAACATCGAGGCAAGCAGATAAGCGAAAGAAGGTGAACATCGTCCACACCCCCATGCACATAATTGAATAAGGAGTCAGCCAATCGACCATGGCTCACGGCTCTAGGTGAGCGACTTGCCCACCCATGTCTTCCCCGCTTTGTGCATTTCAATTTTAAATATACCCCCCAGTTTTTTGCCTACTAAAATAAATAACGAACATGAGTACTTGCTCATAACTACACGTTCTTCAAGATTTGGTAATCTCCTGTCAGATCCGATGCCGAGATCGCTGGGGCAATTCCCCCAGCAAGACCGATGGAACCCTTGATCGACCGTGAGGCTGGGGCTACTTCCCCAGCAGGACGGATCCAACCCTCGATCGGCCATAAAGCTGGGTGCAACTCCTCCAGCAGGACCGATCCAACTCACGATCGACCTTAAGGCTGGGGACAACTCCCCCAGTAGGACCGATCCAACTCTCGATCGACCGTAAAGCTGGTACAACTCCCCCAGCAGGACCGATCAAACTGGTGAATGGCCGTAAGGCTGGGGACAACTCCCCCAGTTGGACCGATGGAACTCTTGATCGGCCGTAAGGCTGGGGGCAACTCCCACATCATGACCAATCAAACTCTCTATCGGCCATAAGGCTGGGGGCAACTCCCCCAGTAGGACCGATCAAACTCTCGATCCTGTAATGTTGGGGGCAACTCCTCTAGCAGGACTGATCAAACTCTCGACCTACCGTAAGGTTGGGGGCAACTCCCCCAGCAGGACCGATTGTACCATACGATCGGCCATAAGGTTAGGGGCAGCTCCCCAGCAGGCCGATCATTCGATCGACCATAAGACTGGGGGTGGCTCCCCCAGCTGGCCGATCGACCTGTCGACTGTAAGGCTGGGGGCAACTCCCCCAGCAGGCTGGCAACATATCGACCGTTAGGCTTGGGAAACTCATCCAGCAGGCTGATCATTCGATCGACCGTAAGACTGGGGGAAGCTTCCCCAGCTGGCAGATAGACCTGTCGGCCGTAAGGCTGGGGGCAACACCCCAAGCAGGCCGGCCACATATCGACCATAAGGCTGGGGGTAACTCACCCAGTAGGCCGATCATTCGATCGACCATAAGACTAGGGCTAGCTCCACCAGCTGGCTGATTGACCTGTCGACCGTAAGGCTGGGGCAACTCCCCCAGCAGGCTGGCCACATATCGACCATAAGGCTGGGGCAACTCCTCCAGTAGGCTGATCATTCTATCGACCATAAGACTGGAGGTAGCTCCCTAAGCTGGACGACCGACCCGTCGACCGTAAGTCTAGGGAAACTCCCCCTACAGGACGACCACATATTGACCATAAGGCTGGGGGCAACTCCACCAGCTGGCTAATCATTTGATCGACTATAGGTCTGGGGATAGCTCCCCCAGCTGGCCGACCGACCCGTCGACCGTAAGACTAGGGGAAACTCCCCCATCAGGCTGACCCCTCGATCATTCATAAGGCATGGGCAACTCCCCCAGTAGGTCGATCAATCGATCGACTATAAGGCTGAGGCAACTCCCCTAGCAGGTCGATCACTCGATCGAACGTAAGCCTTGGGGTGGCTCCCCAAGCAGGTCGACTACGAATCGACCATGAAGGTGGGGAGGGAGGGGGAATAGCCCCAACTCGACCGCACGATCGAACTTAGACCGATGGACGACTCCCTTGGTGGACTGATTGCACCATCGGTCCTAACCAGTCAAAAAGTGTCCCCAAGAAACCCTTCCCACAGCTTAAGCCGTCGACTGACCTTGACACGAACAACGGGAAGAGGGGGGCTAGGCCAAAAACAAAGACAACATGACAACGCGCAAACACAATAGATATACCAAAAAGGTGAAAACTTTTATTATTCATCCAGTTTGTTACAAATAAGGGGAGAAAACAAAAGGAAAACCACCATAACTGCATATGACGTGGGAGCCCGGGAGGAACTCTACCCTGTTGCTTCAGCGACGACCCTCCTACCGATAAGCTAGTTAGGGGTAGCGGAGGGGCAAAGAAGCATCTGTTGAACCCACTCCTCGTACGCCAGGAATCCCTCCAAGGAGGACTTTGCGATATGCTGGGCCAAGACGTCGTCGTAACCCTTCACAACTTCATTAACAAGCCGCGAGGGATCCGCTCGCCGCAGGGAACCGATCTCGGACCAAAGCTCGGCACTTTCCTTCCTATGCGCTTCCTGGGCGAGGGATAATGCCTCCTTGGCTTCCTCGGCGGACCATTCTGCAGTGGTCCGAGAGACATCGGTTGCCGCCAACGCCCCCATTAACTTCTCCACCTCTGACGTGAGATCGGAGGCCCTATGGAGTGAGCGTTGTAACTCCTTGCGAACCTCTTTGGCTACTCGCTCGGCCACCTCTGCCCTCAGACGCTCCCGCTCGAGGGCCACCTCCAGCTCGGCGACTCGCTCCGAGTTCCGCTACACCTCTACAGCCATCGAGGATGCCTACGAGACAAATGTGATGAGGATAAAACTAAACAAGATAAGAATGAGAGAAGAAGGAGACCTACCTGCTGAATCTGCCATACTATGCAGTCCGCCATGCTCTTGGAGTGGACCCTCTCTAAGAGAGGGCGATCCCCTGGTATAGCGGAGCTCTATGCCAATCAGACAGCCACATCATGGTCGGTAAAAACTTACCCTCCAGACGGAGCCTCAAGTTCGGGCCCAAACACAGACAGTGCGCGCCCTACCCCGACCGAAGTATGCTCGACCTGGAGGGTAGGAGAAGCGTCCCCCATGCCTGGGGGCTTCCCATGAGGCAGCCGACGTGGGATGCACCATCAGGGAAGCACTATACCCTTTTCTCTTCTTCTCGGGCATCTCAGAACTCGAGCAAGAACGCTTCTTCCTTGACCCCTGACCTCCGGTTGGCTCGGCAAGGTCCTGCTTAAGACCAGTCGAGGCCCATTCGCCAGGGACCGGGTCGGCGAGAGCGTCAGCTGATATGCTCCTATTTTACATGTTTTATCGCATATCTTCATGACACATTTCACCCTCTAAACCCCCATTTTATACTCTTTTGTGCTATTAATTGGAACAATATGACTTTCGGAGCGTTTATTCCATTTCAGGGATTTGGAGCGATATCGGAGCAATTTGGAGTCAATAAGACGATTGGCGACGTGAGAGCACCACTGAGACTCATGATGACATGCTCGAGGTGCCAAAGAAAAATACTGGAGCAAGGAAGGGGCAAGAGAGAAAGTTGCGCGATCGAGCTATGATGCGGCGATGGAATCGAGTGACCCGAAGTATTGAAAACAGGACAACCGTCCACTATTTCTAAATATTCTATCACCTGGGATTTTTTACTATTTTTCTGATATTTTTCCCAGATAATAGAATTCAAGATGGTTCCAACGCCACCAAGAACGTACAAATCGGAGGTCGGATAAGCCCTACAGAATTTCTGCAAGTTGATAGTGCAGAGCTGAAACTGTTCTCAGCAGCCTACTCGGTCGAGCAGTATTCTACTCGGTCCGAGCTATGCACTAATCGATCGAAATGCTGTTTTTGATGTCTGACTCGACCGAGCAACCTCCTGCTCGGTCCGAGCAACCTCCTGCTAGGTCCGAGTAGTGTGCAAATGAGGCTGAAGTTCGTTTTTAGTCTCCAATCAGCCGAGCAACCTTCGACTCGACCGAGCAACTACTTCACGGTCCGAGCAACCTCCTACTCGACCGAGCAGTACCGAATCAGCCTGGGTTGGCAGAGCGACATATTTTGGAAGCGGTCGATTCTCTGTGCAACTCGATCGAGCAGCAGAACGACTCGACAGAGCTGCCGAACGACTCGACCTAGCAGCTTTGTGCTCGGACCGAGTCGCCGTGGTCCCACGCCTGCGTCCAGATCGCTTTTGGAGTGGTTTTGGAGGAAAAAGGAGGAGGCCACCAGGGGACAAAAAGGAGCGTTCTGTAGAGATTTTTGGGGGGGATTTTTATATTAGATTTTTGATTGATTTTTATATACTTTTCTAAAGAGAATTTTTAGATCCTTTTTAGACTTTTGCGGAGACGATCTTTTGGGGAGTTTGGCTATGCCCTAGGCCCCTCCTTTGTATGAAGATAAGTATTTTTGCCCTTTTTAATTCTATTATTATTTCTTTGTGATTTATTATTGTTTATCCATTCTTGATGCATGCAATGAAATATTTGTCTGTTACATTATCTACTGATATTGCTATGCTTGAGTAATATTTTCTAGGGCTAAGGGATTAGCCCATGGATCTTAGGGTTTAGACGCAAAGTTGGGATTTTTATGGTGTGTTGGTTATAAATAGGGTTGTATTTTGGTTGATCTAGCTAGATCCCTAGGAAAATTCGTACTGAGATCGTGCCCACGGTCGGTGGAATCGATTAGCTTAATGAATATCCTACGGATTTAATTAGGGAGTTAGTGGATTCAACCGAGGCACGTGACCATGCCCGGCTCGTGCCTTGAGGGGATCCACCGATGAACTATACAACTAATTGACGGCTACCGTCATTGCGTCAATAAGAGCCACCAAAATACCTCGAAGCTCTAACCCACGAGAGTGGTACGAGCTGAGAGCATTCGAACCACGAGAGTGGTAAGAGTATTGTAGATCCATAATGCACGTATCGTATGTGCCTATCGTGAGAGCGGGGTTAATGCGGTACGTTAGATTCATGATGCCCAGACACATGAATTCACTTCCTAGATGCTACAATCCCCAATTAAACCAATGCAACATAAGAGTCCTAACCTAGCGTCGACATCCGACGGTCCTAGTGGCGAGTCCTAAAGCCCTAGTCTTTTGTATTTTATTTCTCTCTTTCTTTGTGTGAAACCCTATATTTGCGGCATCAAGTAACATGACGTTCGTATCCATCACCATCACGACCCTCCACACTTCACATCCACCAATAAATCCGCAATTCTAACCCAACCTAGGAGTAGATAGGTAGTATAGCACTGCTTCCCCGTGTTCGATACCCGCTTGCCACTATACCGTGCGCTTGCGGTAAACGACATTGTTCGGGGTTACATTCCGGACGCATCAAGTTTATGGCGCCGTTGCCAGGGAGGCGTTCCGCCATATTATCTATTTACCACAATTAGGTTGATTAACTTGCATTAAAAAACAAAAAAAACGAAAATTTTTTTTTAATAAATAAATAAAACAGAGAGATTTTCCCTGCCACCTGCTGTTACTATTATCTTTATCTCTCTTTGTACCACTGACGTCTTTTCCAGGTTGTCTATTTTTCTTGATCAGGTACAGTTGATTCAGCGATGGTACTTTCAAAGACACGACCGGGTTTTATACGGTCTTATATATACCTCGCTAGATTTTATCGGGCTGATGGAGAGTCCTTCAGAGAAGCATTGTGCAAATTTGAAAGAATGTTAGGGATGTTTCATACGGAGTCAGACCATGAGTGGGATGGTTCCAGGCTACTTGATATCTTTGCTGGAAGACTAAAGGGACCCTCCCGTGAGTTTATGAAAAGGATGCAAGTGGGAAAGTTTAGTGATCTGTAGTTGGCAGCAACCTTAGAGAAAATGATAGATGATGCTCGATCTACCGGTTTGCTAACCATTACGTTAGGTAAACCATCCGACCAAGCGCTCATCGATTTTATTATGGCTAATGTCTCTGATGCAGGTACTATCATAGATGGAGTGTATGCTTCACTTGAAGGTGATCACATCCACCTTTACACGATTAGCACTCCACAGATAGAGACATCTGAGCTGCCAGAGGAGGACACATATATATGGACCTATTGAGAGGCATCGTGGACGCAGTTCGATGCACCGGTCCATTAACGATAACGGCAGGTGACCCTTTTGAGCTCGAATTTAAAAATTATGTTACTCATCGTATCTCTTCCACAGGCACAATTGATGATGGAGTCTGTGCTCTAGTTGAGGGGCACAAGACCCACATTTATACCGTGGCCGAGATACAGGAGCCCATAGAGCCACCTACACCTACTATTGAGAGGGCCAGGCCATGCAACCAGGTGCCTCGAGTTCCAAGATCGAAACGAAGACATAGGCATAGAAAGGAGAAGATGAAATTCACTTTGCCTACCATACCAGAGGAACCCGAGGAGGAGGCCGAAGCAGTGCATCGTGAGGAGGCCGAGCTATATTTATTTTACATATTGCATGCGGAGCCAGAGACTTGCGCCGGGGAGGTCGTGCGTCAGGACGAGGATATAGCCATTCATGAAGATCCTGAGCATCACCCTCCTCCTTCAGAGCTTCTGCAGCCACCTCTTCCTTCCACTGACTCTGAGGACCACCCACCAGAGGTTACCGCTTCCCTTCAGGGAGATCCCTTCACCTCCTCACCCTTTACATTTGATTCCCCTCCCGTGTATATTGTTTATTATGATTCGGATTTCAATGACTCATTGCACCTTTTGCAGGATACACATACATATGATCAAGAGGTACAATGGGACGTATACGAGGAGGAGGGCGAGGAGTTAGCACATATAGACGCTGTTGAATACGATCAGGAGGTGCGCTAGGATGAGTCTGACGATGATGAGGAGCACCCTGACGAGACACACTCCATTATGCCAGAGTTACCTGAGGAACCAGAGGAAAACAACGAGGAGTTGATTGACGTGGTGCATCAGAGTAGAGATTTATTTCCAGGGAAGTGTTGTCAACCATTTTTTATTTTACATACTATTGTTGATGACCCTCTCTGGAATACATTTATTTTGGGGAAAAATTATCCACATCAGATTGATGCGGCTCATCTCTTGCAGGGTACACGTGGAGTCCTTGGAGAGATGCTGGGAGCCACATTGCTGGAATCTGATGGAGTCCGTGGACACACAAGCCTAGCAGAGCCACGGAAGGAGCAGTTGGAGCAGCTACCTGCACCGACAAAGATTCTGGATCCGCCTTTTGCTACAGGTGATACCAATCCAGTAGTGTAGTATATTGTTGGATCCGCCTTTCGCCATATTCTGTGCATCCTGGTGGGACCAAGATGTACAAGGATCTTCGTCTGAACTATTGGTGGCATGTCATGAAGAGGAGTGTGGCTCGGAGTGTAGCCAAGTGTTTGGTTTGCCATCAAGTGAAGGTGGAGCATCAGCATACGGCCGGGTTGCTACAACCGCTTCTGATTCCGGAGTGGAAATGGCAACACATCACTATGGATTTCGTGACTGGACTACCTCGGAGTCCGAAGCAGAATGACGCGATTTGGGTGATCGTAGATCGATTGACCAAATCCGCGCACTTTATTCCATTCCGAGTGGGACAGTCCACTGAGGCGCTAGCAAGGAGATATATGGAGGTAAATTCTTTTACTCTCTGTTTTATTTCCTTTTCCTAGTTTAGATAGTGATGTGACGTGAATCGTGTAGGAGGTCGTACGACTTCACGGAGTCCCTGTGAGTATCGTGTCGGACAGAGACACGAGGTTCACATCTCAGTTCTGGCAGAGTTTGCAGAAGAGTTTGGGTACGCGTCTGAGGTTCAGCACGGCGTACCATCCACAGACGGATGGCCAGTCCGAGAGGAGGATTCAGATCTTGGAGGACATGCTGAGGGCGTGCATGTTGGATTTCAAGGGTTCGTGGGAGGACCATCTATATCTGGTAGAGTTTTCCTACAACAACAGCTTCTAGGTGAGCATTGGCATGGCGCCTTTCGCCGCGCTTTATGGGAGGAAATGTCGATCGCCATTGAGTTGGGATGACGTTGGTGATCGGGAGCTGTTGGGACCTGACATGATTGTGGAGGCCGTGGATGTTGTCAGGAACATTCGGGAGAGGTTGAGGATTGATCAAGACCGTTTCAAGCATTGGGCTGATGCTAAACGGTGTCTGTTGGAGTTTCATCCAGGTGACCATGTGTTCTTGAAGATTTCCCCGAATCGTGGAGTGATTCGCTTTGGGAAGCGAGGGAAGTTGAGCCCGCGATACATTGGACCGTTTGACATTTTGGAGAGAGTTGGCGAGGTAGCCTACCTCTTAGACTTACCGCCATCTTTGGAGGGAGTTCACAATGTTTTCCATGTGTCGCAGCTTCGTCGATACATTAGCGACCCATCTCATGCTGTGGATTTCTCGGAGATTACCGTTCGCCCTGATATGACGTATGACCAACAGCTAGTGCAGATTCTGGATAGGCGTCAGAAGTTGCTCCGGAACAAGGTTGTCAATCTTGTGAGGGTGATGTGGCGTCACGGCTCGCCAGGAGAGTCTACTTGGGAGAACGAGGATGAGATGCGAGAGCGCTACCCACTTTTGTTCCCGGACACGTGAGTGTTGGGAAATTCCGAGGATGGAATTTTTCTTAAGTTGGGGAGGATGTAACGACGGGTTTTTATGTATTTGGATTATATATATTATATATATGTTTTGGTGGATTTTCTCCTTATGTGTGGTTTTCGTCTCCGTAGCTTTCGTTTTCGATCGTTTCGTCGTGATTTTCTAACTTCTTCCTTATATCGTTGATCTTGGAGTAAGTCACTCATGAAAAACTTCAAATCGCTCATATTTTAGAGTTAAAGTGATCCTAGAAGCCGTGGGAATCTTCCTAGAACTTCGCGCTTCAATTCGGCACTTTCTGTGCACGTTAGCCGGTACAAGAAGGGGAACCGACCGACTAGATGACGATTTAGTCGGTCGGCAAACCTTCATGGACCAACTAGTGGGCTTTGATAATTATTCAGGAGTTACTGTTTATCGTTATTCGGTCTAAGAACATTTGTCGACCGACTAGGTTGCAAACTAGTCGGCCAGCAATCGTTCTTTAACCGACTAGCTCTATGATCGTTTTTGATACCAAGTACTATTCATTCTTAGTCGGTCTAAGAACGTTCGTCGATCGACTAGATGAGAAACTAGTCGGTCAGTAGTTGTTCTTTGACTGACTAAATCTAAATCCTATTTTTCATCAGGAGTTACTGTTTACACTTAGTCGGTCTGCGTTGGTCAACCAACCGACTAGTTCCCAAACTAGTCGGTCAGAGGTTGCTCTTTGACCGACTAATCAGTGTCGAAACCCTAATTTCTGAGCAGCCGCCAGCTCTTCCTATTTAAACCTCCCAAACGTTTTTCTTTTCTTCTTTCATTTCTCCTGAGCCTCCTTCTTCCCCAAATCATCATCCATCTAACCCTAGCCCTCCTCCTTCATCAAGAGCTCCTCTCCCTCTCCATTTAGGCCGGCCACCTCCTCTAGGTCGCCGGAAAACCCCCAAAATCCCCAAAACCCCATTTCTCCAGATTTTCTCCCCATTTCCAGATCTGAACCCTAGTTTCCCGGATCGTTCTTCCGTCGCCGTGCTTCCTCGATATCGATCTCCCGCTTCCTACGGTAGTGTTCGAACCTTTAATATTTTCATCACCTACTTTTGATATTTTGAAACCCTAATATAAATGGATGTTGTTTTGATGGTTGTTTCTCCATAACAGTGACTTCCCCGTAAATTAGCGTTCCTGAGACGAACCTTCGTGATCGTCATCCTTGGAGCTAGGCAAGTGAAACTTGCCACTTAGGGTTTTAGGCCATGTCTTAGGCCATTTGCTTATTGTAGGCGTAAAAGAGACTAGGCGACGAAATGATACTCGCCTAGGCGCAATTTCAGGATCTAGCTTGACAACGAAGCTAGATCCGTCATTTATCATGTTGCAAAACTACCATGTCATGTTTAATTTCAATTAACGGTACACGAATTAATTGTCATGTCATTGCATTCCTTAATGTTCCCGTGATTGCGTGGTGCCGCTACATCTAGTGAATTGTTTGAGGCTAGGCTCCTGCTCTTAGCGGGCATAACCCTATGTAAGGATCCTGTCTATGGGGAAAACACTAGAAGTGGGGTTGAATAGTGTTTATGCAAATTTAATAGGAATTTACGCCAAATAAAATGCAATCCAACAAATATTGCGGAATAGAAAACAACCCAAAGAGAAACACACGCAAACGCAGTTATGTTTCAAGGGTTCGGATTACCCAAGTCAACTCCCGACTTGTTCCCGGTAATCCTACGTCCCTACCACCCGGATACCACCGGATACTCAAGTTAGAACCCTGACTTGAGGTTTCCTTAGAACCCACTTGTAGCAACCCTACAAGTTCAATCGAAGACAATCGATGTCCTTGACTCTCACAACCAGGGAGCAAGAAAAAACCACTCTCACAACCGAGAGCACAATTCAAATAATGAAGTTATGAAATCTGAAAGCAACACTTACAATCACCTATGCCTTTAAGTAGAACTTGAAGGAGAAGTGTGATGTGTGTTGAAGAAATCTCTTGGAAGAGAGGAGGAAAGCCCTTTCTCTTGACTGCACCAAATGCCTAGAGGATCAATCTTTGGTTCTAGGTTGGAGAGCAAGAGAATCAGATTTAGAAATGCTAAGGGCTTTGGATTTGAAAGCTTTGATCTTTGGAAAATAAAGCTTGAAGGATTTTTCAATGAATGAGTGTGTAAGTAAGTAAGTAACCTTCCAATGAAACAGTAGAAGCACTATTTATAGCTTTCTCAAATCCACAAAACAGTTTAGGCAAAAACCCAATCGAAATCCGTGAGAAAAATCTCAACGGATATAATCTGAACTCGCAACAGTCGACTGATGAACAAAACACAGTCGACTGCTGCACAGTCAGCAAGGGTAGGTGAGAATTCATAACGGTAACTTACCACGTGGACAGTCGACTGATGAAGCCAAGACAGTCGTCTGTAAAACCAACAGGCGACTGTACATTCTTCGACAGGCGACTGGCCGAGAGAAGAGTAAGTTAGAAGAAGTACTGGAAATCTCACAAGATACAGGACAGACGACTGATGCAAGGAACACAGTCGACTGTTAATCAGAACAGGCGACTGTATAACCTTAAACAGACGACTGTTACAGACAGGAGAAATTTCCAGAGAGCTAAGTCAAAGATTAGACTTACAGACAGGCGACTGTTGCAGCATAGACAGTCGACTGATCTAATATACAGTCGACCGTATATACAACATAAGTCGACTGGCCGTTGAAATCGGATCAAACATAGTTTAGGCAAGGAGAGACAGGCGACTGATGAACCACTCACAGTCGACTGTCGCTAAGACAGGCACCTGATAAACGTTCAACAGTGGCCTGTACGAGATAATCAGAGAGTACCCAAAAACTGCATTGTAATAGTCTGTGCATAACAGGCGACTGTAGAACAAAACACAGTCGACTGTTTTTGAGACAGGCGACTGCAAACTGTTAATCAGTCGGCTGTTATAAACAATCCTAGCACAAACAAAAGAGAAATGGATTGCGATCAAAGGACGAAGGTCTAGAGATGTCCTATGACCGAAAGTAGATGTGTGTGAGTGCTCCATCATAGTTCTACTTCTAAGCTACATACTAGAAGAGATAAAAGAAAAATTACATTGACGAATAATCTCTTCTTTCCATCGTATGAGCTTGAAGTCTTTACGGAGCTTCAATCATCAATCTACGATCATCCAATTCATATCATTTGCCTTCAATCACGTTTGTGAGTCATCCATTGCTAGTTGATCTTCATAGTAAGCTTAGACAATGGATTAACTGCAAAATAGGGGATTAGTCACAAGTATTTATGTTTGCTCATCATTAACACCAAGTAGGGAGAAGTCCAATACTCAACATTCTCCCCCTTTTTGATGATGACAAACAAACATAAACAAGAAGATAAATAGTTGTGCGTAATGAAAACTTACTCCCCCTACATAGATGCCAATCAAGTTAGTCAACAAATATTAGAGCATCTATATAGTAATTGAAGCAAATGAGTGAGATAAGAAATGAACTTAATTCAAGGAATCTAGGAAGTAAAATCCCTATTCATTGTAATCTTACTCCCCCTGAATCTAAGGTATCGAAAATCTTATATTCAAGCTTAGAACATACTTAGCACATCCATTATGAATCTTGTATGTTTATTTCTCTCCCCCTATGGCATTATCCAAAAATGTGGGAGCAAATAACAACAACAATAATAGTGCTAAAATACGAACTAACAACAATCAAGGAGTATAAAGATATATCGAATCAAAAACTCATAAATTCTCATCATATACATGTGTGAGTAAAGGAATTGAAATCCAATATCAACATTTTAGATATTCGAAATGAAAATAATTTTCACATATTCATCACATCAAGGAAATAGCATGAATTATCCAATATCAAATTCTTGTATTGTCTCAAAAACATAGCAAGAAGAGTGAAACATTCATAGAGACAAAAATATCATATATCACACAGACGTTAATCAATATAGCATAGTGTGACATAAAAGAGAGATGCAACAATATATATAATATAAAACAGCTGAGTACATCAACGGATGGTCATCAACATGGCCATCCCAAAAAGATACATCATGAGCAACAAAAACTAGCTATATCATGACAACATCAAAGACTTTATCAATACACATATATAAAAGTATCACATACATCATCATCCATCATACAACGACAAAACATATATCATCACTCATAAATATCGATCTAAGGGTGAGTGTCTCCAGGGTCTGCGGACGAGGGGGCAGGCTCTGACTCAGCAGGAGTGTCCTCTGGAGAAGGATCAGATGGAGCAACAGAAGCAACAGCAACAGCAGCATCCTGTGTAGAGGCAACACCAGGAGGCTCAACGACACCAGAAGGCTGAGGAGGCACATGGGTCTGAGGAAGATACTGTATCAAATCCTCAGGGAAGGGAATTCCCTGATGGAGGAGAGAGAGAGACATCAGCCGGTAAATACAAGAGATCATCGACAAAAAAATATCCTGAGACGGTGGAGCAGATGATGATGAAGGCAAATCGGCTGGAGGCACAGTGGATGAGGATGGAGCAGAAACAGTCTTCCTCTTCTTCGAGGCAGTCTGCAGAGCCGAAGAGGACTTCGACTTCGCAGAAGCGTCGAGGAGAGGGCCAAAGGGCATGGGCTCGTAATGGGTCAGGTCAATACCAAAGTGACGGAAGACACGAGTCAAAAGACCACCAAAGGGAATGTGAGACGAGGAGGACGTGAACTCAACCTTGTCCATCCTGTCAAGGAGGACACCGGCCCAGTTCACGGGCATGCCAGAGAGAATAGCATACATACACTTTAGTGTATCCTGAGACGGCTGATCGGACGATCCATATCTCGGCAGAATGTTGGACTTCACCACTAGGTGAACATCCCAACCCCGTGCAGAAAACATGGATGATCTGACACCCGAATCAAGAGCTAAAGGAACCTCTCGAAACATATCCCGGAGAACAGACTGAACAAGATCGTCAATCTCAGAGAAGCTGATATCAGTGGGGAGGGAACCGAAAGAAGGAATTCTAAGGATTGTCCCTAAAAGAGAGGGAGTGAGCTGAATGTGGGTTCCTTGGACGACAGTATCAAGGATGCCAGTAGTCGAATACTCACCGCGAACGCGGTTCGCATAGAAGAGCTTCACCAGAAATGGGTAGGCTCTAGGGGACTCGCTCTGAGAGAAGCGAAAAAGATCGGCCAGATGAGTAGCGGATAGAATGTCAGAAAGTCTCTCAGCGGTAAATGCGGGAAAAGCAATGTACCGCTCCCTAAGCAGATTGATCCCAAGAAGAGAATGGAACTTTGCCAGACAAAGATCGTCTCTGCAAACAGGAACCAGGGGATCAGAGGGGGGTACATCAGGAGTTTCTTCAGACGAACTGGATGCAGAAGGAGACACATGAGGACTCTCAGCAGTAGGCTCACTGATGTGAACACCAGTAGGCTTGCGCTGACGACGAATCAAGGGCTGAGCATCACTCGACGAAGAAGAAGGAGAGTAACCCGGTGACGATGAACGTATGGGTGACTGGGCAAACTTGGTTTGAGCTTTGTAGGGTTTCTTTCTCTTGGCGATGAGTTTCTTAGGAGCACTAGGTTGTTTAGAAGCAATGATCTTCTCTTTTCCCTTAGGTTTAGGAGCCATGGGAACAAGAGAGGAAAATCAAACGCAACAACCGGAAACGATAGTCGAGAGAGAGAAAACACACCAACCGAAGGAAGATAGACGATCGCGAAGATGAAGATCAAATACGACGGTAGAGCATGACTGACAGCGACGATTGGGAGGAGATCGACGGTTGAAGACACGAAATTGATTGATTTTGTAGAGAGAATCGAGCGGGGAGTTGAACGGTCGATGCGGATGAGAGAGAATCGTCGAGGTGAAATGATCTCGTCGATTGAATATAAATGAGGGAAAATCAATCTGAGCCGTTGGATCAAAAAATCGACGGCTCGGATCAAATCAAATGAACCGATACAGCAGGAGACAGTCGACTGGAGAACAAAAGTCAGTCGACTGTAAGAAGTGATAAAATTAATTCTCAGAAAGATGGGCAGTCGACTGGTAAGTAAAATGCAGTCGCTTGTCCGCTGGACAGTCGACTGACATATACTCAACAGTCGGCTGGCCGAAAATTAATATAGATCACAAGAAAAACAGAGAATACTGTAAAAAGTTCGACAGAGAGTACAGTCGCCTGATGACTAAATTGCAGTCGCCTGTTACATGAACAGTCGACTGTAAAACAGTCAACAGTCGGTTGAGCGAAAGATATCAGTTTTCATATGAAGGATATAGAGTAGGGCAGTCGACTGTCAAAAGAAACACAGTCGTCTGTCCTGGTCCAAAATTTCACAGTGAGATAGAATTCCAGAGAATAAGAATACTCACCCTAGGACCTATACTCTAATCACAAATACATTAAAAACATTATGAAAATAATAAATCTATTGAAACACAAATTATTCCAATCAACTTCGAAAACTTAAGAAATCAAATAAGTCACAATTGCCTTTCTTAATCTCATAAAACAATAAAGCACATGAAGAAAGACAATCAAATATATATGAGCTCAATAAGGAGTTATAGCATGAGGAATTGAGCTTCTAGATTTCAGATTCACCCATAATTCCCAATTCTCCACGCAACCTCACAAATGAATCTTCTTTAAGAGGTTTAGTGAAGATATCGGCAATTTGTTTTTGGGTTTCAATGTACTCTAGGATGATGTCCTTCTTAGCTACATGATCATTTATAAAATGGTGTCTCACGTCTATGTGTTTGGTACGGGAGTGGTGTACCGGATTCTTGGAAAGACAAATAGCACTTTGATTATCAACCATGATAGGGCAAGTATCACAATTGACACCATAGTCACTAAGAGTGTGTCTCATCCAAAGAACTTGTGCACATGCACGACCCGCGGCAAAACATATTCCGCTTCAGTCGTGGACAATGACACCGAATTCTGTTTCTTAGAGAACCAAGAAACTAAGGAATTTCCTAAGAAATGGCATGTGCCACTAGTACTTTTCCTGTCGGACTTGCATCCGACAAAGTCGGCATCACTATATGAGATTAACTCATATGTGCTAGACTTAGGGTAAAGTAACCCATAATCTAGGGATTGATTGAGATAACGAAATATTCGTTTAACCGCAATCAAGTGTGACTCCTTAGGTCTTGCTTGATATCTAGCACAAATACATACGGAAAACATGATATCGGGCATACTAGCGGTTAAGTAAAGTAAGCTACCAATCATACATCGATATAGACGAACATCTACATCTTTTCCGCTTTCATCCTTGTGCAGATGTGTAGTAGTACTCATGGGAGTCCGTTTGCTTGAAGACAATTCCATCCCGAATCGCTTAATAAGCTCCCCTGTGTACTTTGTCTGATGTATGAAAGTGACATTCTCCATTTGTCGAATTTGCAATCCAAGGAAGTAGGTGAGCTCTCCCATGTGGCTCATCTCAAACTCATCCTTCATAGATTTGGAAAATTCTTGACAAAGATGAAAGTTAGTAGAACCGAAAATAATGTCATCTACATAAACTTGAATCAAAAGAATGTCATTTTCATAATCTTTAATGAAAAGTGTAGAATCAACTTCTCCCATTTTAAAACCTAAATTCAAAAGAAATGTCTTAAGGCGATCATACCAAGCTCTAGGAGCTTGTCTCAATCCATACAACGCTTTCTTAAGTTTGAAAACATGGTTTGGAAATTTCTCATGAATAAAACCGGGAGGTTCAGAAACATAGACTTCTTCATTTACAAATCCATTTAAAAATGCACTTTTAACATCCATTTGGAATAATTTAAAATTCTTATGGGATGCAAAAGATAAAAGCAACCTAATAGCTTCTAATCTAGCTACGGGGGCAAAGGATTCTTCGAAATCAATACCTTCCTCTTGCCGATAGCCTTGAGCTACTAACCTTGCTTTGTTCCGTGTGATTACCTCGTTTTCATCCGTCTTGTTCTTGAAGATCCATTTGGTCCCAATAGCTTTGTGACCACTTGGAAGAGGTACAAGTTCCCAAACTTCATTTCTCTCGAATTGCGCTAGTTCTTCTTCCATGGCCACTATCCAAGAACTATCCTCACAAGCTTCTTGAATGTTCTTTGGCTCAATGGTAGAGACGAATGCGCAATGTGAGAATTCTTCAATTCTTAATCTCGTTCGAACACCCACACCAATATCTCCAATGATTTGGTTATGAGGATGGTTGCGAACAGTTGGATAAGCTTTGGGTAAACCTGAATCACTAGGAACAACTTCAACAACTTCTTTAGAAGTGTTAGTCTCAACAATATTATCATTAATCTTGACATTATTAAGAGAATCACAAAGAATGTCTACATTATCATCATCAACATGAGGAAAATCAAAATCTTCATAAAACGATACGTGAAGTGATTCCTCAATCGTTGAAGAAGTTTTGTTGTATATCCGGTAGGCTTTGCTACGTGTGGAATATCCAACAAAGATTCCTTCATCGGATCTTGGCTCAAATTTGTCTAAATTACCAAAGGTGTTCTTTATAAAACATTTTGAACCAAAGACACGAAAATATTTCACTTGAGGCTTTTTATCGTAAAACAACTCAAAACAAGTTTTGTTTGTTCGGGGTCTCACTAGGATTCTATTGAGCACATAACATGCCGTGTGCATCGCTTCTGCCCAAAATTGTAGTCCTAAATGACTATCATGGAGCATAATGCGAGCACACTCAATAAGAGTCCTATTCTTTCTTTCTACAACACCATTCTGTGGTGGTGCACGAGGAAAGGAAAAGTTATGAGTTATCCCGGAGTCATCACAAAACTTAGTAAAAGATTCATTCTCAAATTCTCCTCCATGATCACTACGAATAGTGATAATGGTGGATCCTAAAAGATTCTGAATCTTCTTTGCAAATTTGGTAAACTCTTCATGAGCTTCATTCTTATTAGTTAAGAATGAAACCCAAGTAAATCTAGAAAAGTCGTCAACGACAACTAGTCCATAATGAGCATTACCTAAAGAAGCGGTTCTAGTTGGCCCAAACAAATCTAAATGTAGAAGTTCTAGGGGCCTCTTAGAAGTAATCCCTTCTTTAAGCTTAAATGAAGATTTACTTAGTTTACCTCTTTGACAAGAATCACAAAAGTTTTTCTTATTAAAAGCAATCTTAGGAAAACCTTTGACTAGATCATGCTTAGCTAACTTATATAAGTGCTTGAAGTGAACATGACCAAAACGGCGATGCCATAATAGTTGTTCACTTGTGTTAGCAACTAAGCAATTTCTACGGTTTTAGGCAAGCTTAAATAATAAATATTTTTACGCCTAATACCGGAAAATAAAACATTTGAATCACAATCAACAATAGTACACAATCCTTCTCCGAAGTTAACCTTATAACCTTTGTCACAAAGTTGACTTATGGAAATGAGGTTGTGACATAAACCACTAACAAGATAAACATTAGTAATTAGGGGTTTGGAAGGATTACCAACGATACCTACTCCAATGATGGTTCCCTTTTGATTACCTCCAAAAGTGACCTTGCACCATCTTTGATGCTAATCACTTCGGAGAGCAATGAGGGATCTCCCGTCATGTGTTTGGAGCAACTGCTATCAAGAATCCATCCTTTCCCTTTAGAGCTAATAAGGCATTTATTGCTCTTCTTCTTTCTCTTGGGTACCTATATAATATACCATAAGCTTATGGTACCCAATGTTTGTTGGGTCCAAGGGGATTAGCCCTTTGGAAGCCAAGTCCAAGTGGACTTCCGCTTCCCAACATAGTTACTATTTCTAATTACATCATGAAAGTAGGAATCAACATAAGCATTCCTAACATTTAGACTAGTGTTCTTAGGACCCCAAATAGTGTACATCTTGGGAGTCCTATTCCTAGTTGCATGCATATGAGTTGGATTTCTATGTGGTGCATGCTTCTTAGGAACATGATTTCTAGCATATATATGAGGTGGAGGATATGCATTGTACATTCTTGAATGATATGAATTCTTGGGAGCATGCATATTATATGAAGGATATTGATCATGCATGACATGTGGAGAATTATCATATATGAAAGAATGATGCGTATGAACATATGGGTGTGTGGGAGCACGTACATGAGTATTTCTCATGTGAGTTTGTGTACGTGTCCGTGGGTGCGGAGCATAAAATGTGTCATGATTATCCACTTGTGAAGTAGGATGTTTCCTACGTGGATGAGTATTAGTGTACATATAAGCATGGCCTTGCTTTTGGTTTCCACCCTTAGTGGGTTTCTTGCCAAAAGGAAGAGAAAGTGATGTGGTGACATTCTTGGTAGGATTCCTACCTATAGTGTCTTTGAAACCACTTGTGGATGCACCGGAGAAAGGCCTCACAAAATCTATAGTGACACCACTATAGGAGGTGCGATCATTAGAAGCATTTGCTTTAACAAATCTAAGGCCAACACGATGTGTGGCCGGAAATTGATTTGCAAGCAAATCATCCAATTGTCCTTGTCCCTTATTGAATCTCACAATGCGGGAGGACATGAGCTCATATTTCTCCTTTAAAGAAGAAATGTTGGTATCCAAGTTGGACACCCGTGCTTTGAGCTCGTGCACTTGGGTTTTAAGAGAATCATTCTCTAATCCCAATTGTGTGTGGCGTGTAACTAGATCACTATTATCCATGGGATGTGTTTGATCTAGTTGAGATTTGAGGGAATTCACCTCATTTCTCAATGTGACATTTTGGGAAGCTAAGTTTGCTTTCTCAAGGGTTAAAGTATCAACAATGGTGTCATTGTTGATAATGCATGGAATGGATGACTTGCTAACTTTTGATTTCTTTAAGCTAGAATATCTAAGCATTAAAGATTGGTATTTAGCAAATAGTTCTTCATTAGCTATGCGAAGTTCATCCATTGTTACCTCGGTGTTATCCGTATCGGAATCACTCTCATCCGAGAGTGGGTCTTCAAGTGCCATGAAGCACATGTGGGCGCTCTTACCCTTCTCATCATCGGAATCGCTTGATGAGTCATCACTTGAGTCATCAAAGGTACCGACGAGTCCTTTCTTCTTGTCTTTCTTGTTCTTGTTGGACTTGTGGTACTTTGGTGCCTTCCACTTTTCTTTGTTGTTTAGCATTGGGCAATCCCTTTTGATGTGCCCTGGCTTATTACACTTATAACAAAGAGAGGAAGTAGCATTAGTAGATTCAAAACGTTCGTTAGATGGAAATTTACCTTTGCGGAAGAAGCGTTGGAACTTCTTCGCCATTTGGGCCATTTCACCCAAATCCATCTCGTTCTCGGATTCATCACTTTCGGAGGATGACGAATTGGCGTTGAACGCCAAAGCTTTCTTCTTGGCCTCCGAGGGATTCATCATGGCTCGAATCTTGAATCGGTTATCCCGTCTTACTTTGTAAGACATAAGAGTCCCGATGAGATTCACCACGGTGTAGTTCTTCAAATCATTGACCTCTTCAATGGCGATTGCTCGTCTTTCCCATTTGGAGGTCATCCCCATGATAATCTTCCTTACCTTTTCAGGTTCGGTGTAGATTTGTCCAAGGGTTTCCAATTCGTTTGTGATGTCGGTAAAGCGTCCATACATCGACACAATGCTCTCATTTTCCTGCATGTGGAACAAGTCGAAGTTTTGCACGGCAACATATAACTTTGAAAGCTTTACCTTATTCGTTCCCTCGTGGGTAACGATGAGATGGTTCCAAATTTGATATGCACTCTTACATGTGCATATCTTGTTGAACTCATTCGGGTCCAACGCACAATGAAGAGCGTTCATTGCTTTAGCGTTGTTGACTTCGGCGGACTTTTCGGAAGTCGTCCATTTCTTGAAATCATCTTCGGAGGGCTCGACATACTCCTTGTGGAGAGTTCTCCAAAGAGAAGCACTCCTAAGGAATGTCTCCATCCTACACTTCCAATAACCAAAGTTAGTACCATTGAAACGTGGAGGACGTACCGTAGATTGACCTTCGAAAAGTGTGGACGCTCCATCACGGTCGTGATTGTTGTACGTAGTCGGCGGAGGAACGTTGTTGTTTTTGGATGCCATAGATAAAACCTTGCACTCTGATACCAATTGTAAGGATCCTGTCTATGGGAAAAACACTAGAAGGGGGGGTTGAATAGTGTTTATGCAAATTTAATAGGAATTTACGCCAAATAAAATGCAATCCAACAAATAGTGCGGAATAGAAAACAACCCAAAGAGAAACACACACAAACGCAGTTATGTTTCAAGGGTTCGGATTACCCAAGTCAACTCCCGACTTGTTCCCGGTAATCCTACGTCCCTACAACCCGGATACCACCGGATACTCAAGTTAGAACCCTAACTTGAGGTTTCCTTAAAACCCACTTGTAGCAACCCTACAAGTACAATCGAAGACAATCAATGTCATTGACTCCCACAACCAGGGAGCAAGAAAAAACCACTCTCACAATCGAGAGCACAATTCAAATAATGAAGTTATGAAATCTGAAAGCAACACTTACAATCACCTATGCCTTGAAGTAGAACTTGAAGGAGAAGTGTGATGTGTGTTGAAGAACTCTCTTGGAAGAGAGGAGGAAAGCCCTTTCTCTTGACTGCACCAAATGCCTAGAGGATCAATCTTTGGTTCTAGGTTGGAGAGCAAGAGAATCAGATTTAGAAATGCTAAGGGCTTTGGATTTGAAAGCTTTGATCTTTGGAAAATAAAGCTTGAAGGATTTTTCAATGAATGAGTGTGTAAGTAAGTAAGTAACCTTCCAATGAAACAGTAGAAGCACTATTTATAGCTTTCTCAAATCCACAAAACAGTTTAGGCAAAAACCCAATCGAAATCCATGAGAAAAATCTCAACGGATATAATCTGAACTCGCAACAGTCGACTGATGAACAAAACACAGTCGACTGCTGCACAGTCAGCAAGGGTAGTTGAGAACTCATAACGGTAACTTACCACGTGGACAGTCGACTGATGAAGCCAAGACAGTCGTCTGTAAAACCAACAGGCGACTGTACATTCTTCGACCGGCGATTGGCCGAGAGAAGAGTAAGTTAGAAGAAGTACTGGAAATCTCACAAGATACAGGACAGACGACTGATGCAAGGAACACAGTCGACTGTTAATCAGAACAGGCGACTGTATAACCTTAAACAGACGACTGTCACAGACAGGAGAAATTTCCAGAGAGCTAAGTCAAAGATTAGACTGACAGACATGCGACTGTTGCAGCATAGACAGTCGACTGATCTAATATACAGTCGACTGTATATACAGCATAAGTCGACTGGCCATAGAAATAGGATCAAACAGAGTTTGGGCAAGGAGAGACAGGCGACTGATGAACCACTCACCGTCGACTGTCGCTAAGACAGGCACCTGATAAACGTTCAACAGTGGCCTGTGCGAGATAATCAGAGAGGACCCAAAAACTGCATTGTAATAGTCTGTGCATAACAGGCGACTGTAGAACAAAACACAGTCGACTGTTTTTGAGATAGGCGACTGCAAACTGTTAAGCAGTCGGCTGTTATAAATAATCCTAGCAGAAACAAAATAGAAATGGATTACGATCAAAGGACGAAGGTCTAGAGATGTCCTATGACCGAAGGTAGATGTGTGTGAGTGCTCCATCATAGTTCTACTTCTAAGCTACATACTAGAAGAGATAAAAGAAAAATTACATTGACGAATAATATCTTCTTTCCATCGTATGAGCTTGAAGTCTTTACGGAGCTTCAATCATCAATCTACGATCATCCAATTCATATCATTTGTCTTCAATCACGTTTGTGAGTCATCCATTGCTAGTTGATCTTCATAGTAAGCTTAGACAATGGATTAACTGCAAAATAGGGGATTAGTCACAAGTATTTATGTTTGCTCATCATTAACACCAAGTAGGGAGAAGTCCAATACTCAACACCCTACGCCAAATTGTGGACCTAAAAACAAGCTCTTATGCGGGGCAACCCTGGCTCATTTACTGAGCATCGTGTGCAGGGACCCTGGCTTGTTTACGTGTGGGAGGGGTAAGAGTTAAGCAGACATTCAACTGGGAGTCTGCCCGATCAGCAACTTCAGTTGTAAGGCGTAAACTCTGGGTTTTGGGGTAGTGTTAAGCAGCCACTCAGCGTGAATGTCCAACAGTTCAGCTGTAAGGCATAAACATCTACAAACAACTTGAAATGTGACTAGTGAGAAGATTGAGATTGTTAGTAGCTTGGCTACTCTTGACATGCCATGATGATTGTTCTCTTGCTCTCATTGTTACACCATGTCTTACTTGTGCACTCTTACTATAACTGCCATGTCATGCATACTATAACTGCTAGGATGCTAGTTTACCTTTCTTCAGTTTCCTTGCCCAAGTCTTTTAGACGTGCTGACATGTCCCCTTTACTCTTTTGGGTGACACATGTTAGATCTTGAGCCTGAGGTTACTGCTGAGGACGTGGTGTTCGCTGACGCTGAGTCAGAGCCCACGTTCATCGAGGAGTTTGAGGACACGGGTGATCAGTCGTAGAGGCTGCTTGTGTTCTTTGTTTTAGACTATTTTTGTTGTCGGTGCGTAGCACCAATACTCTGTTTATGTTTGTCCTTGTGGGACTTGTTCTGGGCCTTTAGACTCTTTCGTTTAGCCTGGTGGCTTTTCTGGATGTTGAACTAATTTTTAATGTTGAACAATTCTGAGATTTGAGATTTTATTTCTGTCTCTCCTTGTGTTATTATTGTTGTTCCGTTTGCGGTTACAGGGACCTGCTTATGTTTTATTGACGCTTATCGGGTTTGGGGCTTCACAGCTCCACTCTCGTGCAGACCTTTTCACGTCTCACCTCCATTTTTGGGAAGCGGGGCGTGACAATGATACTGAATATTTTTTTAAATAAATTTTTTAGAAACTCCAAAATACAAGAGAAAATCCACCAAAAGAAGGAGGCTCAGATCTGCCCATTATAATTAATTGAGAAAGAAGGGCTGTAAGATGGTTGTTTGCACGATTGCAGGCCATCCTATACTGCATCGCCATTTTTATCAAAAATAAGATGTAAAATTTATTGGCAGATCATCATCGTCGTCGTCGTCATCGTCATCAATGCCTCTACAGACATGCAGACACACACACACACACACACACACACACACACACACACACACACACACACACACACATACACACATACACACACATACTACACACACACCCACCCACACACCCACAGATTACACATATGCACATACACAGACACACACAAACAACACATATACACACAAAGAGAGAGATACACACACCACACATCACACACACACACAGAAAGACAGATACACACATCACACACATCACACACACACACACACACACACACACACACACACACACACACACACAAAGAGACAGATACACACATCACACACACACACACACACACACACACACACACACACACACACACACACACACACACACACACACACACAAAGAGAGAGAGAGAGACATGACAGACATATTCACACGCGCGTGCGCACCCCCCCCAATACACTCAAGTTGATTGTGGCAAGAAGTCAATACCTTTAGCTAGTGTCATATACACACCAATGTAAGTGATATTCTCTTTTCGAATTTCTTCTTTGGTCTCCATCCCAATTAACAAACAAATTGCTATTTCATTGCTCTGTTACCATTATGCACTTTCAAAATAAAGATCAAATAATAAAAGAGAGAACATCACAAATTTGAAGATAATCAATTTCTTTCATTAAAAAAAACTACACAATTCTTGCCTCTACGGACCTCCATGACCCAAATCATCTCTTTTGCCTTAGGGCTGATCCAGAAGAGACAATACGTCAAGACTTAACAACCATCATCTAAAACTATATTTATCGTTATGTTCTTACTTCACCCACTGATCCAAACCTAAATTAGCACCGATATAAAATAGTAAATATCACACAGACACACACACGCGCGTGCACACACACACGCGCGTGCACACACACACACACACACACACACACACACACAGAGAGAGAGAGAGGGGGGAGAGAGAACACATACAAACACAGACACCAACAGACACACAGAGACAACACTGACACTAACACACAAATAGAGATACAGCCCCACACACACACACATAGAGAGAGAGAGAGAGAGAGAGAGAGAGAGAGAGAGAGAGAGAACACACACACACACACACACACACACACACACACACGCACGGATACACACAGACTGCATACATGGACACACACAGATATACACACACATCACATCACACACACAAACACACAGACACACACAAACACACAGACACAAACACATATTGACGACACACACACAAAGACACACAGGCACATGCACAGACTACAAACACAGACACACAATGAGATAGAGACATACACATACACACACAAACTACACAATCACACAAAGAGACACACAAATAGACCACACAGACACACAAATAGACCACACAGACACACAGAGAGACACACAAACAAACATACATAGACAACACACAAACACACAGACACACTGTCACACACATATAGAAAACACACACATAGACACATACATAGACAATAGACACACAAGCATACACACTGACAGACACAGACACATACACAGACTATACACAAGACACACACAAACAGACATACACAAGACACACACACAGACTATACACAAGACACACACAAACAGACATACACAAGACACACACAAACATACAGACAGACATACACAAGATACACACAAACACAAGGCACACACAAACACACAAACACACAAACAGATAAAAACACACACATACACACATATATACATAAATAGATAGACACACACATGACACACACACACACACACACACACACACACACAGGACACACACATATACACAAATGGATAGACACGCACATGACACACACACACACACACACACACACACACACACACACACACACACACACACGCACCCCCCCAATACCCTCAAGTTGATTGTGGCAAGATGTCAACACCCTTATCTAGTGTCATACACACACCAATACCCTTAGGGCTGATTCACAAGAGACAACATGTATAAACTTTACAACCTTCATCTAAAACTATGTTTGTTGTGATGTTCTTATTCACACATTGATCCAAACCCAAATCATCCCGATAAAAATAGTAAATATCACACACGCGCGCGTGCACACACACACACACACACACACACACACACACACACACAGAGAGAGAGAGAGAGAGAGAGAGAGAGAGAGAGAGAGAGAGAGAGATCTTATCACACTCACACACACACACACAGAGAGAGAGAGAGAGAGAGAGAGAGAGAGAGAGAGAGAGAGAGAGAGAGAGAGAGAGAGAGAGAGAGAGAGAGAGAGAGAGAGAGAGAGAGATCTTAGCATACACACACACACACACACACACACAGAGAGAGAGAGAGAGAGAGAGAGAGAGAGAGAGAGAGAGAGAGAGAGAGAGAGAGAGAGAGAGAGAGAGAGAGAGAGAGAGAGAGAGAGAGAGACATCTTATCACTCACACACACACACACACACACACACACACACACACACACACAGAGAGAGAGAGAGAGAGAGAGAGAGAGAGAGAGAGAGAGAGAGAGAGAGAGAGAGAGAGAGAGAGAGAGAGAGAGAGAGAGCAAAGACGCACACAGATACACTGCACACACATAATGACACACATACACACATAAACATACACACAGAGGCACACACAGATAGGCACATAAGACACACACACACACACACACACACACACACACACACACACACACACACACACACACAGAGAGAGAGAGAGAGAGAGAGAGAGAGAGAGAGAGAGAGAGAGAGAGAGAGAGAGAGAGGACATACACGCATACACACACACCCCATCCCCCCGCATAGAGACCCACACACCCTTAATGTTATTCCTAAAAGAATATAATCAAAGACCATCGACAACAATTCAACATCCTTAACCCACTTAAATCATTCTAGAGCATCTACATATACATCTTCCATCTAAATCTTACATATTCATCAATTCAGCGAGCACAAGATTCTTGATACTATTTGCCTTTGAAACAAAAAGAAAAATCATGAAAAAGAAGAAATATTCTCAAAATGAAAAGGTGACATCAAGTCCACTAAAGTTCAATGCAAATTCACTATCGTGTGCATATATATAGAACATGCTAACAAATTATAATACTAAAACACATTACATGTGAAATTGGAGAGCATTAGGTTGATAAAGATTAAAGAGATGTGTGACAATAGTCAAAAAAATAGTTAAATATAAAAAAATCAAAAGAAAAAGGCAACAAAGAAACAAAAATGATATCCATCAAGCAAACAAAGATAAGTCGAAGGGGGTCTAAAATTTAAATATTGTGTTTGATTTTTTGATTTTTTCTTTCACTTCTATGTTCTTCAATCTACCATGTATTACTTTACTTCTGGGTCCCACATAAATACGTGAAGTTGGCAGGAGGCTCAGACTTACCTAATGTAATCACTTGATAAAGAATGGTTGCAAGATAGTTGCCTGCACGATTGCAGGCCATCCTACATCGCATAGCCATTTTTATCAAAAATAAGATATAAAATTTATTGGCAGATACTCATCATCATGACCTCTGCAAAAGTGTTGCCAAACTAAGTGTTACGACCTTAAGATCGGTCCAATCGATCAAGGCATGTATGATCAAGGCCCAAGTAAATAGCCAGTCGAATCTCCTTAATGAGAACTAGCTCACCGAGGCTCAAAGCAACCCACGACTGCAGATCGGAAAACTAGTCAACTGAATCAAAGAGAAGAGCCATCCGACTGATCGCACACGATCTGCGGTAGCTCACCACAAAGGTAGATCGCCCCCAAAGGTAGCTTGCCCCAAAGGTAGCTCGCCTGACTCTCTACCCAGAAGAAGTGTGCCCAAGGAAGGACATGAGACTTCAGGAAGGAGGCGACCTGCCATAAATATCATTGACAGTTTCGGCGCCTGACAGTTTTGTCGCCTGACAGTTTCACGCCTGACAGTCTGACAATTACGCGCCTAACAATTGCGTGCCTGACATCCTCGGTCGACCATCTTACACCCTGACACTGCCAGCTCAGCTAAAGCAACCGACTCCAACAACCCTCCTGACACCCTGACACCGCCAGCTCAGCTAAAGCAACCGACTCCAACAGCCTATAAATACCCCCTCTTCACCATCGACAAAGGGGTTGGCTTATCAGTAAGAAACCCTAACACATCTGTTGCGGGGTAAAATCCACAAACAGTGAATTTATATTAAAATGGAAATCACGGTTACAATGATTACAAGTGTTTGGAGTGCAGACGAGGCTAATTACGCATTCGAGAGCGCTTTGAGGAGGAAGGTCTCAAGGTCGCCATTCGTTTGGTGAAGGTCACTCGTCAATTGATGAAGGTCGCTCGTCGATTGGTGAAGGTCGCCATGTGTCGCTTCGACCGATGGTGGCTGAAGTGAGCTTCCTGTAAGAAGAGCAACTCGTCAGAAAGGCTCGGTTGGCTGTCAACTGAGAGCCTCTCCGATGCTTAAGTCAGTAGATGACTGTTGGATGAACGTCGGACACGCTAGGTGATCTCAGGGGTAGATCGACACTCACGTGGCGGACTTGTGTGGAAGTCCTGAATATATGGAGGATATCCGACCTTGAATATGAATAGAAGTGTTAGGTTTCAAACTGATTAGCCAATCCCTTTACCGTTGGAGGGGAGGGGGTATTTATAGGCTAGTGGAGTCGGTTGCTTTAGCTGAGCTGGCGGTGTCAGGGTGTCAAGAGGGTTGTTAAAGTCGGTTGCTTTAGCTGAGCCGACGGTGTCAGGGTGTCAGAAGATCAGGCCTACAATGTCAGAGCCGAAACTGTCAGGCGCCCAATTTTCAGGCAGTCAGGCATGAAACTGTCAGTGATATTTATAGTAGGTCGCCTCCATCCGACAGTCTCAAGTCCTTCCTTGGGCGTGCTTCTTCTGGGTGGAGAGTTAGGCGATCTACCTTTGGGGCGAGCTGGCTTAGATCGTGTGTGATCGGCCGGAGGGCTCTTCACTTTGATTCGGTTGACAAGTTGCCACTATGCAGGTGCAGGCTGCTCTGTGCCTCAACGAGCTTCTCTAATCCTCGGCGAGCTTCTCTCAACCTTGGCGAGCTTCTCTAAGGCTCGGGAGCTTCTTCTCAGAGCTATCTCTAATTAAGGAGATTTGAGGGGCTATTTACTTGGGCCTTGGTCATACGGGCCTTAAGATCGACTGTGCCGATCTTAAGGTCGTAACAACGGTCCCATCCATTCGAGTTCGAAATGGGAAGTCTAGCTCGGCTCGGATGACGTGCCTTACTCTTTACTGGGTAACAGCTATGGCATTAAATGCGAGATGACCGTCGAATCCATAAAGTAATTATGACGATTCAGCAATGGGGAGAAATCGAGGTGCCCCGCCACTCGGAGCATGACACGTGTCGCGTACGGTTCTGGGGAGAAGTTGAGGCGACACCTTCTCTTCGGATCTTGCCACATGGCCCATTTTCAACGGCCGGGATCGCCTGACTTCCTCTAAAAATAGAAAGAAGAGGCAATGGTTGAGGGCTTCTATATTTGAATTTAAAAAAGCCTTACTTTCGTTCTTCGTTTTAGAGAGTTCTCGTCGTCAGTCGTTGATTCGTCGGAGCTACGGTGATCTTCCTTTTAAGTACTTTCTCGATCTCTCTCAGATGGCTTCATTTGATTCTTCTTCCTCCAATAAGCACGTAGAGAAGAACTTCGATGAATTTGAGGGTGCCAGCTCCCCGGAGATGGAGGAGCAGACAGTGTCAGCGGAGGTGGCAGAGTCTGGGCCGGAGGAGCAAGAAATAACCCCCGTCGTCCCCTCAACGTCGATGATCCCCAAGTAACCAAAGAAAAAGGGGTCAAGGCTGGCTGTCGGCAAAGTTACAACCGCGGTCCCGGTGGAGATCCAGGGCATAATGTCCTAGACATGACATATTAGTCGTGCCGAAATCCGCTCCAAATATATCTGACCGCCCTACACAGTCTGCCTCCCCGAGTCCAATGAAATGGTTTGTTCGCCTAGGGACAACGAAGTCGGGGTATATTATCCGACCTTCGAACTTGGACTTCAGTTTCCGCTCCAACCCTTCCTCCTGCACAAGCTGAACTTCCTCAAGCTTCCCCTCTTCCAGCTGATGCCAAACTCTATCAATGCCATGGTCAGCTTCATTGTTCTCTGCTTTGGCAGCAGCGTAAGTCTGACCCTACTGCTATTCCGGTACTTCTTCGAGGAAAAGCGAAGAGGGTTGTATTACTATGTTAGTATGAGGAGGGATCGACATCTCTTCCTCTATCTGTCGAGTAAAGTGAGGGCCTGGAAGGAGAGGTTCGTCTTCATTTCGATGCCGATGGACTTGGCTTTGCAGTCGAACTGGGGGAGGTTGAATCCCCAAGTGAATAAGGAGGTGACTCTGCAGGGGCAGGATCTGGAGAACTCCAAGACCTTAGTGGAGATCCCCAGAGAACTCTGAAAACATGCAAAGTTGGTTAAGGACGACCAGATCGCCCTACATATCTAGCACGAAGGTAATGCGACCTCAGCGACCATCTTCATATATGCTTACCCTGATCTCTTTTCGCTTTGCAGGTGCAAACATGAGTCTATCAAGGGACGAGCTGATGAGGATGACTATGGGGGGACCATCAATCGAGGAGCCTGTGGCCAAGGTATAGGGCAAGGAGGCAGCGCCGTGCTTGTCGAAGAAGGATGGGTAGAAACGGAGCCTGGAGGTGGCATCCACCATTCGGGTTGAGGAGTAGGAGCAGATCAAGAGAACAAAGAAGAAGACGTCCACGGCTGCCTTTCCTACCCATCGAGAGAGGGAGCTTGCACAAGGTGGCATTGTCGACCTCGAGGCTGTCGAGGAGCCGGTGGCCCATCTGACGGCTGCCACGCCACAGGGCCCGTCGGCCCAGCTCGTCATTATGGGCCCCCTTTGCTTGGCCCTCCCTCCAAAGGCTACAGGGGCCGAGCGTTGGCCATATGGGTGCCCCTCTTGGGAGCAGGGGAGCCGGATCGGAGGAAGCCGGAGCATCCAAGTGGCGTGGCAGTGCTTGCAAGCTTTAAGGCAAAGAAAGCCGAGATCCAGGCCATTCAAAAGGTGGAGCTTGCCCTGCCGAGCTTCCCGGTGGGCACCAAGGAATCATTGTTTGAGGACATCGGGGTTGCGACCTATCTGGCGGAGAACTGTCTGTTACAGAGGGACTGGGAGTTCCTATGGGATGTCGGTGCTGAGTGACTTTGTGACACTACGGTTTTTCATAGCATGCAGGTTCGTTGCTACCTCTACTCATACTACCGGTCTTCGAAGGGGAGGTTGAAGTAGTCGATGCAGGTAATGTGCGCTAGGGGCTCCGCTTCGATCCACTTGGTGAAGTAGTCGATGCCGACAACTAGGAACTTCCTTCCTCCGGTTGCCATTGGAAACGGTCCGAGGATGTCGAGGCCCCACTTGGTAAATGGGACCGGGCTGAGAATTGGGATCAGGTCGACGGGAGGAGCCTTTGTATGCTTGAAGAATTTCTAGCATTCATCGCATCGCTTGACGAAGTCGATTGCATCCTTCAGCATGGTCGACCAATAGTAGCCCTGTCGGACTACCTTGTGTGCCAGGGTGCGAACACCATGATGATTCCCGCAGAATCCTTCATGTATTTTGCGGATGACTTCCACTGCTCTTCTCGGCCCAAGACACTTTAAGTAGGGCAATACGTCGTTCTTCATGCTACACTTTCGGTAGAGTACGTCACCGAAGATCACGAACGACAAAGCCGGTCCCTCGGTCTTCTGTGCCTCCAGCCTATCTTCAGGTAGGGCTTCGGTCTTTAGATAGGTGATGATTGGGCTCATCCACGATCTCTCTTGGTTGATGCAAATCAGTTCGCCCTTCTCAATCCTGGCTGTCAGTAAGTTCTCAATGTAGATGGCTTTCCCAATCACTACCGGAGAAGACGAAGCTAGCTTTGAGAGGGCGTCGACGCGGAGGTTGTTCGAACTTGGTATATGTTGGACCGCCACTTTCTTGACTTTGAGGAGTTCGGCTTGGGCACATTTCAGGTATCACTTCATCAGTTCCTCCCTTGCCTCGAAGCTTCCTTCAATTTACTGAACGACAAGCCTTGAATCGCTAATCAATAGCACATTCATCGCTCCAAGCGTCTGGCAGAGCTTTAGGCCGTTGAGGGCGGCCTCGTACTCTGCCATATTATGGGTTGTCGAGAAGTTGAAGCGGAGGGCGTACTCTAGTAGGCTCCCCTTCGGAGTCTCTATTACAATACCGGCTCTGCTCCCTGACACTATGGCCGATCCATCGACGTGGATGACCTATTGCTCCTCATCAGACTGGGTTGATGGAGAGGGATGACTTTCGCATGCGAATTGCTACGGTTCCGTATCCAGGCGACTTTTGGGTGAAGCTTCGCCATTCTCTTCTAGTGTGCACTCCGCCACGAAATCAGCTAGTGCTTGCCCCTTGATCGCTGCCCTTGGTTTGTAGGTGATGTCGAGCTCGCTGAGCTCTACACTCCAATTCAGCGTTCGGCCTGATCTTTATAGGCTACTCAAGTTCTTTTCAAGTGGCAAGTTGCTGTAGATGACAATGGTGTGTGCCTGGAAGTAGGGTCGGAGCTTCCTTGCAGTCAAAACCAAGCAGTAGGCGATCTTCTCGATGGGGTTATAGCTGGTCTCCACGTCTCAAATCACCCGACTGGCGTAGTAGACTGACCTCTGGATAACCCTGTCCTCTTTCACCAGGACCGAGCTTACAGCTTCCTCAGTGGTGGAGAGGTAGAGGCCGACCTGCTCTCCTTCTTCGGGCTTTGCGAGCAGCTGTGGGCATTGTAGGTAGGCCTTCAGCTTGCCGAAAGCTCTTACACTGGAGTCATCCCACTCCACTGCCTTCCTTGTGCCCTTCCTCTTAGCGAGGGCTTTCTGAAGAATCTTGAAGAATGGGAGAGACCTCTCCACCGACTTCGACATGAATCTTCCCAGTGCGACGATCTGTCCATTCAGCCTCTGCAAGTCCCTGATCAACCTTGGCTCTGTCATATTGGTAAGGGCGGTGGTCTTTTCAGTGTTGGCCTCAATTCCTCGCTTGGTGATCATGATGCCGAGGAACTTCCCTGACTCGACACCGAATATGCACTTGGCTGGATTGAACCGCAAGTTGTAGCACCGCACCTTTTGGAATGTCTCCTCCAGGTCGGCGAGGTGATCTTCGGTCCTCTTCGATTTCACCAACATGTCGTCGATGTAGACCTCCAAATTCCTATCGACCTGGGGATGGAAGATTTTGTCGACCATCCGTTGGTAGGTCAATCCAGCGTTCTTGAGTTCGAACGGCATTTTGGTGTAGCAGAATGTCCCCCAGTCTGTGATGAATGCAGTCTTCTCCTCATCATGGATCGCCATTTGTATTTGGTTGTAGCCTGAAAAGGCATCCATCAAAGTTAGAAGTTCATACCCTGAGGCATTGTCCACCAGGTGATCGATCCTTCGTAGTGAGAAGCTATCCTTTGGGCAGACTTTGTTGAGGTCGATGAAGTCCACACACATTTGCCATTTGCCGCTGGGCTTCTTCACCATCACCACATTGGTGAGCTAGTCTGGATAGCTCACCTCTCTAATGAAACCGGCTTCAAGGAGTCGCTCCACCTCTTCGCCCACTGCCTGCACTTTCTCTACCCTAGTGCTACGCTTCTTTTGTCGCACAGGGAGAGCTTCAGGGTCGACGTGCAGATCATGGGCGATCACCTCCTTGTCGACTCCAGGCATGTCTGAGGGTGACCATGCAAATATATCATCATTCGCCTTGAGGAGGTCAATCAGCCTCGCCTTCAGCTCTGCGGTTAGCTTCGTGCCAATCGACACAGTTCTGTCTGCTTCCTCCGTCAGTGGCACCTCCTCTATGCCCTCCATCGGAGTTGGTCGTTGATGGGCAAAGTCCTCCCAACCATGAAGGAGTTCGATCGACAGGGCTTGGTCAGACTTCTTGTGCTTGGTGGAGCCGACGTAGCAAATTTGCGAGAGCCTCTAGCATCCTCGCACTTGTCCTACCCTATACGGAGTCAGGAACTTTATCATTTGGTGCAGCAGCAAGGGGAGAGCTTCAACGGCGGTCATGTAAGGCCACCATATGATGCCGTTGTACGCTGAGGGGACGATGACGATGACGAAGTGTGTCATTCGCGTGACATTCCTTGGCCTCTCCCCAGGGTGACGGGCAGATCGATCATTTCGACAATGGGCATCGAATGCCTAGTGAAGCCGACAATCGAGCCCAAGCATGGTTTCAGGTCCGCCTTGCACAATCCCATTTTCTGGATCGTTGACAAAAACAGTATGTCGCATGAGCTGCCGGTGTCGACCAAGAGTCTGCTCACAATTGCCGACCCAATGAGTTCTTCGATGACGATGGCGTCATCATGTGGCAACTCGATCCTCTCCAGGTCGTCGTCAGAGAAGGAGATGTAGGGTGGAGCTACCCATCTTCGCTTTGCCCCTGTGCCAGTGCCCGCCATCATGATATGTCACACATAATTATTTTTTTGCGACGCAGAGGTTTCGACCAAGGCCGGCTCACCGCATATCACATCTATATGCATGACCAGACCAGCGATAGGATGGGCAGCTTGTTCGACGTTCTAGGCCTGGTTCGGCCGAAGCGGTTATGCAGGGGTTCGCCCTTCTCACCTTTGGCCTCCTTGATCGACGAACCTCTGAAGATGGCCGCCCTGGATTAGTCATTCTATGTCCTTCTTTAGAACATAGCACTCATCGGTCTCGTGGCCGTGGTTGCTGTGGTACCGGCAGAACTTCTATGCATTGCGCGTGTTCGACTTTGTCCTCATCTCTGGGGGCGGATCTCTGAGAAGCCTGCCCGTCTTGGTTGTTGCCATCACTCCGACTAGAGCGAAATTGAGCCTTGTATAATGCGTCGCATCCAGTGCTCTTTCAGGTCCGTTCCTCGAGGCAGGGTTCCTTTGAGCGAGGATATATGAAGACCGATCCTGCCTTCGGGGGCCTCCCTGGTCTCACCCTCAGTGGTGATCTTGATCTCTCCCTCGGGAGCGGTCATCCTGCCTTGGCCTAGGTATAGACTGGCGTTCAGCTCTGGGACGCTCGGTTGGGGTGACTACCTTCTTCGCCCCAATGACTCCTCACTGAGCATGAACTTGTCTGCTCTGGGAAAGAGAACATCGAGGTCTGTCTGCAGGTCGTGGAGCAAGGATTTGTGTAGACCGCAATTAGTGAGCCCCTTCTTGAAGGCTGCATGGATAGCTCATCTTCGCATCTTGTCACACTAAGACGCTCTTCATATAAGCGCCGTTGGAACCACCAGATGGTCTCACCTTCCTCATAGACCACCGTGAATAGATAGTCGGGGGCCTTCTTCCCTCTTCACCCCGCTCGAAATTATAGACAAAACTTGTGGGATAGATCTGCAAAGGAATCAATCGATCTTTCGGGCAAGTCATTGTACCACTCCACATCAGACTTCTTCAGAGTCGTTTGAAAGGCACGTAAGAGGAGCTTGTCGTCCACTCATTGGATCTCCATCACCCCTCTGTAGCACTGTACGTATTCGAGTGGATCACACGAACCGTCGTACAATTCAAGCTGGGGTAGCTTGAACCTACGCGGTATCGGGGTTGAGATCACCCTCCGGGTCAGCGGGTTGGCTTCCTCGAGATGTTGGGGGGAGCTGGCGACCTTCGTGCAACGTCCCAACCGCCTCGAAGCCCTTGCCTATAGTTGGAACCCCCATATGAGCCACCTCGGTGCTCATGAGAGTCCCTTCTATGTGCCCCGGGGATCAGGCTTCGCTCGCAACTCTGCCCCCACCAGTCATTGTGCATAGGAGAGAGGCGCTCAGCCCGAGGGGGGCTTCTGCATTGATGGGGGCGTTCTTCGCGCCTAGGGCTTGACGGTCTCCTACGAGAGTGGCTCTCCACAGCTTCATCTCGTGGGATTCTCTCTCGCACTATCTTGATCGATGCATAGGGGATTCCCAGGATCCCCTGATGGATCCTCTCACTTGCGACGATGATGTAACGTCGCTGTCGGGCAAGTGCTTCTTCATCAATCCGTCTTTGTATTGCGGCCTCCTCCTCATCGAACCGTCTCTAACTAGCAGCCACCTCTTCATCATCGAGACACCTCTGCAGAGCGGCTAATTCATCTTCATCGAAGTGCCTCATTTGAGCGACCTCTTCTTCATCGAATTCGGGGAGGAGGTTCCGCTTCAAGTTGAGAGGTCTGGAGGGGCCTGATGTTGGAGGCCATCTCGCAGATTTTTCCATAGCAATGTCCTTCATTACTTTGTTGAAGATTGATCGGTCCATATTTTACACCTTTTTCTGTATATTTTCATATCATTTTGATCGCACATATCGTGTTTTTCATGATTATTCGATGTTATCGCGTTGCTTTTCACTATTTCTTGTTTTTGTTGGATTTCAGGAAGTATGGAGAGATCTGGAGCATAAATGAGACCAAGGGAATTGCACGCATACCGGAGCGTCGCCCATGGCTCTATCGAAGAGCTAGAAGCGTTAGAGGATGAGCGAAAGAAGAAGAAGTCTAATAGAAGCGACGATGAAGTGAGGAGGAGAAGATATGACTCCAGAAACAGGCCACTCGGCCGAGTATGCAGTTTACTCGGCCGTGTGAAGGAACGTACTCGGCCAAGTACAACTGATACGAACATGCCCTGAGTCACAGCCCACTTGACCGAGTGAATGATCACACTCGGCCGAGTGGAGTAGTCCACTCGCCTGAGTGAGTCAGAACCTTTTGAAGGGAAAACACGTCAGTCTCTCTGGATTTCTGGGGAGCACAGCAGAAGACTCACTCGACCGAGTGAGGAAGTCTACTCAACCGAGTGACAAACTCTACTCGGCCGAGTGACGCTGAGGCCAAGAAGACCAGACCCACGACTTCTCTGTTATATTTGGGTCTGTCACTCGGCCGAGTAACATTTTCTACTCGGTCGAGTGGCGCAGTCTGCCTGTATCGTGAACTAGGGTTCTGGGCTGTGCCAGGGGAAAATCTGTCAGGATTTTTTGGCCATTTTGACTTGTAATTAAGCCTGTTTTTCATCCTAGTTTAAGCGGGGTCAGAAATTAGGTTTTAGCTTAATTCTAGTTGTAATTCCCCTTTGGAGATTGAAGAACAAAGATCTGGTTTGTTATTTCTATTGAAATTTCTCATTTTTATGATTTGCTCTCTTTCAATTCTTCATTGCTGAATGTTTTCATTCAACTATTTTGTTATTGCTATTATGAATCGTGAGTAGTTTTGGTGTTCTAGGGCACGTGGATGAATCCTATGGATTCAATTTTAGAATTGTGATGAACGAATTTGTTAGTTGCTAGAATTGATAGAATGTTAGGTTGTAATTGATGTATCATGGATAGCTAGGAATTTCCATCGATTTGGAGTTTGCAAGAGATTGGATTCCTATCGATGGGATACTCGATTTAGGTTTATAATCAAGATTTTCTAGACTTGGTTTGCAAGAGATTGGACCAAAGCTAGGAATTTTATTATAAATCTATACTCATATTCGTTTGCAAGAGATTGGATGAATACGAACTATCACAACCCAGATTGTAACTCGAGTTTACACGAGAGTGGGCTCGAGGAGCGATTGAACGATGATGTCGATCATAATGCTAGTGGCTTAGGTTAGGGTTTGCACGAGAGTGGGCCCTAACCTAGGTCGCTATAGACCGGCAATAGCGCGAGAGCGTGAGCTTGGTTCTTTATTCAGTATTGACTAGTTCACCTCAATTCAAGTCTTGCAACATTGAGATTTTTTATTCACAAAGATAAATGACGATCTGTAGTTGGGATTCCCTAGCCCTAGATGCCTTTATTATATTGAATTTGAATTGTTAATTGAACGACCGTGACAACAACATTTTACAAACCATCCTTCCACCAATAGCTTTGTGATAAAAATAGAGTACCGTTATTAGTCCTCCTCATGTTCGATACCCGCTTGCCACCACATCGTGCGCTTGCGGTGAGACTACGACTGTGCCTCTCGGGTGTGTATCCGGGGCCGATCAAGTTTTTGGCGCCGTTGCCGGGGAGGCGACGGTATTTTAATTTTTTTACTTAGCTATTTCTTTTCTATTTTATTTTTTTAGTTTTACTCTTTTATTCCTCTATTGTGCTAACAATTCTATCTAGACTCTCTTTTTCTGTGCATGTACACGAGATCAAAGGCTCCCCAAGGAGACATATTATTTGACCCTGAGATCGAGCGTACGGCAAGGAGGCTTAGAGCTGAGAGGAGATCTGGTACAGAGGAAAATCAAATGGCTACGCCGAAAACACCAAAGGAGCTGGCACAACGTCTGGCTAGGCTTGTCTCCATCCGAGATAGGCTATGGCCCAAGACCACGTCTACCACCTCTTCTATAGCCATGCCGGAGTTGGCGACCGATAAGAACTTCGAGTTGAAGACGGGACTCGCAGTGTTGATGCAACAAGACCCATTCTATGGGAATGCCCAAGAGAACCCACACTACCATTTGCAGATGTTCTTGTCCAAGTACGCCACCTTCCAGATGCCTGGCGTGCCAGCAGATGCTATTCGACTACGTCTTTTCCCATTCACCCTTCGAGGTAAAGCTTTGTATTGGCTGAGAACGCAATAAGGAATCTTCACCACTTGGGATGAGCTGGCAAGTGCATTTGTCAACAAGTTCTATCCGCCATCCAAGACTGTGAAGATATGAAGCGCCTTGATGCCTTTAAGGCAAGGCCCTCAGGAGTCTTTATACGAGGCATGGGAGCGCTTCAAGGATCTCCAACACCAATGCCCCCACCATAGTATTAAGCTATGGGAGCTAGTGCATAACTTCTTTAACAGATTACAACCAAGCACTAAGAAAATTATTGATGCAATCGCCAATGGAGCCATTTTGGCGAAGACACCGGATGACGCTACGGCCTTTCTTGAGGAGATGGCTTCAAATAATCAGCAGTGGGCCGACGAGAGGGGACATTCTTCATTGTCCTTAAAGCCGGCTAGCATCTATGAGAAAAGCGGTGGCGGAACTCTCTACCAAATTTGATTCTCTTAACAAAGCCGTAGATAGACTTGAAAAGTTGATTAGCGAGGCACATGGAGCTTCCAACGCGTCTGCACCCGGAGGAAGCATGAGCGACTGGCAAGATCAAGGCCAAATTATGTTCGTCGGAGGGGAACAAGGAGGCGGAGCTTTGGAGCAAGCTCAATATGTTACAGGTAGTACCGGTTATTGGGTGAACCCGGCTACAAGGGGTCACCCCGGATTTTCATACGCCAACAATGATGGAGCCTTGACTCCACCACAGCGGCAACCCCCACCGCAACAAACACAAGCCCGTCCTCCGCAACAACCACAGTATCAACAGAGGCCACCCATCCAACAAAATTACCTACCGAGGCAATAAGCGGGGCCTTATAGACCCCCGGGATACAATCAAAAATGTAGGGCACCCAACCCACCACAAGCGCCGCTAGGGTCGGAGCACGAAGTAAGGGTTGAAGAATTCATGACTGAACAAAAGAAGATTAACGCAAGATTGACGGCCCAACAAGTTTTCCTCAACACCGTCGTGGCGTAGTTGGCGGATTAACTCTCATTGCTCAACAAGACCAATCAACAATTATCGGCTCAACCGGAACAAAACCCACGAAGCAACACCGGTCACATCAATGCGATCGTGGCGGTAACTACAAGGGGCGGGAAGGACACTACTCCCACCATGAGTCAAGCTAAGGAACCGAGGGGGGAAATTTTGTTTGAGAAGGAACCGATCAATGAAGAGGAGGACCCAAAAGCGGGGAGCAATGATGCAAAATCTGAAGCAAAGAAGCCACGAGAGGAGTGAACTTACATGCCACTGGTACCATTTCTGTAATGGTTGACAAAGGCAAAGATTGAGAAAAGGCGCGTCAAATTTCTGGAGTACTTGAGAGGTGTAAGCTTGAACATCCCTGATACGACTATTGTTGAAGAGCCTACTAGCAAGATTGGGCCCCGCCGGATGAGGCCCACGAGGAAAATGCGGCCCAATCAACAAGGCCCCTGAGAACCTTCTAACTAAACCGCCCGCGAATCGACACACGCCTGACCGGCCCATGATCTACAGGAGAAGCCACTCCCTTGGCCTATGGGGGCATTAAATGCCCATCAGGGAGCTCCGGAGTGGGTTCGCCCATGACGCTGGCAAGCACCATGATGGTGGCGGGTCTGGAGGGCATAGTGGCGGATGGAAAACGGCGTGTCTGGGACAAACGGCTCCCCCATGATGCCGGCAGGCGGGATCGTGGGGAATGGCGTGGCAACATGGGTGAGAGGCGATCGCGACGGATCCACCTATAAAAGGACCAGAGGGACAACTGAGCAAGGGATCGAACCCCAGGTATTCTAACCGAAGTTAAACCATCAACGACCCTGGTCCTTCGCCATTCTTTTTCCCTCCCCCTGCTCGCGACGTGGGTCAGCGCATCAATCTCCCCTCGAGTCATGCCTGCCCCACCGAGCATCCTTCAAACCCTGATCTGACTTAGGCATCGGAGGGGATACGGCCGGGACCAAGGTCCGGCCACCCTGACGAGTTTCTCGTCTATTCAGGAAGAAGCTGATCGAGGCGCCAAGGATACCCCTCGTCGCTCGTCCAACCGAGGCCGAGTCCATAGAAACCGAGCCGAGGCTTCCCCTCCGCTCGGCTTCAACCAGGAGCGGATGCCCTGCTCGGATCCGGTGCTCGACCCCGACGCTATCTCCAACCCGCACTGAGAGCACGTCCTCTCGGTGCTCCCGAGGGGTCATCGTCGACCCCTTGACCGCGTTGACCACTCGGTCTCTGGTAAACGATCCTGCGGTGAGAAAACACCCGTAAACATTTGGCGCCATATGTGGGAATGCAAAGCAAGCCCACATCAAACCACCGGAATGGAAACCATTTGCAATGGAGCAGGGCGCCTGCCCCCCATCCAGGAGGAGGGAAATTACATTCCCTCTGAAAATCAGCTCAGCCACACCACCGAAGGTACAGGTGAGTCCCGATCGGTCACCCAAGAGCAGCTCCGCAACTTTGCCCAGGAGACTAATGCCAACATCCAGACGTTGGCCACCATGATTCAGCAACTCGTCGGTGACGTCCCCATCTAGGGAGATGAGCTGAGCGAGGCCCACCGCTGGGGAGGAGGCCACCGATCCGTTCGGTCCACCGTGGTCACTGACCACGGGAACGGAAGGCCCAACCTGGAGCGGCGATTCACTATGCCAGGCTTCGACCCAGCACGGTCTCCCACCCCTGCCTCGAATCGCGAGAAGGGCAAGGGGGGCTTCGAGCAATCGGAGGGGAGGTCGATGACCGCCTCAACTAGACGATCATATTCGTCCAGGCACCGGCGAGACGATCGCTGAGACCTTGGGGGCCGGTCCCATCGGAGCGGAAGTCCCCCCCGGACGAAGCAGGATAGGCGGGAACACCGGGGCAGGAAAAGGGACGCGCCCAGAAGGAGCCCCGCCCCCAGCTTTCGGGGGGCACTAGGGGCAGCCAAGACTAAACCCGTCCGCCCACTGCCGCCTGACGAGCGCGAGATAAACGAAGGAGGATGACCGGGGGGCATTAATGGTGAGTGATGCCCCCTGACCCGAAGGATAACCGAGGCACGAGTACCCTCGAGTTTCAAGGTGCCGACGCTGTAGAGGTACGACGGCACGGGCGATCCCGCCGACCATGTAATGGACTATAAGGGGGTCATGTCATTTCAGGGGGCGAACGACAACCTGCTATGTAGAGGTTTTTATTCCACCCTCCGAAAGGCGACAAGGACCTGGTACCATAGCTTGCCCAATCGATCCATCGATAGCTTCGAGGAGCTCGCCCAGTTGTTCTGCAGACAGTTCGTGGCCGGACGGCAGGTGAAGCCTGATTCGGAACTTTTGTTCAATGTGGTGCAGGGCCCTGGGGAATCCCTGAGGCACTTCATGCACCGCTTCAACACAGAGCGACTCAACATGGAAAGATGCCCCGAGCTGGTAGTGAAGACGGCCCTGAAGAAGGGGTTACGACACCGGGGCCTGAAGAAATCGCTGCACAACGACCCCCGAAGGACCTTGCCGGGGTCATGGCACGAGCTGAGCGCTTCATGCTGAAAGAAGAGACCCTGGCCGTCGACGAAGGAAGGGCCAAGCGAGTTTCCCGGCGTGACGAGAGTGAGCACTGTGGCTCGGAAGAGCGACGACAGGAGAAAAAGGCCCGTGGCAAGCAGCGAAGAGAGGACCCGTGGCACACCCAGCTGAACGTTGCCCCGGATGTGGTCCTCGCACAGGCACAGAAGGAGGGGCGCATGAACCGACCTCCTCCGAAGATGAAAAGGGGCGGGAGAGACGAAGAGAAATACTACAAATATCACAAGGACAACGGCCACGACACCGAAGACTGCTGGCATTTGAAGAAAGATATAGAGAAGCTAGTAAGTCGGGGCCACTTAAAGAACTTCACCGATGATCCCGCCCCAGGCGAGGGGACGTCCAGGCAACTGGACAAAGGGAAGAAGGTGAACATGGTCCAGGCACCCCTGCGCATCATCGAGTGAGCGGACGGGACCGACGGCCCGACCTCGCCGAACGGGGGGCAGTCTCGCCCAGGACTCCTAGTGTCTTTTTGTTTGTTTCTCCTCCAAATGAACTGCACTGTGGGATGAAGAAGAAGAAGAAGCCTTATTTGTACGAACTCGATCCCCCCTCCCAGAGGGGCAGCTTCAACTCGGCAGGCCAGAGGCCCCATACCAAACCAATCGGCCGTAAGGCTGGGGCAACTCCCCCAGCGGGCCGATCTATAAACCCGCTCGTAAGGCTGGGGGCAACTCCCCCAGCAGATGGGGACATCAGTCGGTCGTAAGCCGAGGGATAGCTTCCCACACCGACCGACCGACCCGCACGCTCGTAAGGCTGGGGGCAACTCCCCCAGCAGACTGGGACATCGGTCGGTTGTAAGCCGAGGGATAGCTTCCCACGTCGACCGAATGACCCGCCCGCTTGTAAGGCTAGGGTCAACTCCCCCAGCAGATGGGGACATCGGTCGGTCGTAAGCCGAGGGATAGCTTCCCATGCCGACCGAACGACCCGCCCGCTCGTAAGTCTGGGGGCAACCCCCCCAGCAGACGGGGACATCGGTCGGGCGTAAGCCGAGGGATATCTTCCCATGCTGACCGGATGACCCGCCCGCTCGTAAGGCCGGGGGCAACTCACCCAGCAGACGGGGACATCGGTCGGTCGTAAGCCGAGGGATAGCTTCACATGCCGACCGAACGACCCGCCCGCTCGTAAGGCCGGGGGCAACCCCCGGCAGGAGGTGACGTCGGTGGTTAAAAGCCAAAGGGCAGACCCCTCGCCGACTTAAGAACCCACCCGCTTGAAAGGCTGGGGGCGACTCCCGCAGGACGAGGGACTCGGCGGATCTTGAGCCAAGGGGCAGCTCCCTTCGCTGAACGGCCGATCCCACTAACCGTGAGACGGCAAGCAGCCCAGCCTCCCGTGGGGCGACTGTTTAAGCAAAACAAGCAAGACTATGGAAAAAATACAGTAGGAAACCAAAAAGGCTAAGGGTCCCCATGGAGCGGAAAACCCCCAGCAACGAAACATTATAAATCAAGTTGTTCAAAATTACAGGCCCAAAAAAGGAAGGAAAACGGGGGTTCGAGATACAAGGGCCTAAGGCCCTGGGGCACGGGAGGAAGCATCCTCAGGCACCTCGCCCTGCTCAGAGCGCGGGGGATCAACGGGCAGAAGTGGCTGCCGGGCGTGCTCCGCAAATCGGTGGAAGGAATCCCGGATGACGTCAACGATCTGAGGGGCAAGAAGGTCCTCATAGGAGCTAAAGGCCTCCCTAAGGACCGCTGTGATCCTTCCCCCAGGACCCCGCCGGCTACCCTCTCCACCTCGTCCATGAATCGGGTCATCTGGCGCTGGTCTACCATCTCGCTCCAGAGATCGCTCCTCTCCTGGTGGAATGCCTCCTCCGCCTCTCGGGCTGACCTCCGAGCATCATCCAGCTCCCCCCCGGAGATCCATCACCTGACCGTCAAGCTCGTCCACCCGGCATCGAAAGTGACGAGCTTCCATGCGCGCCTCTTGGAGCGCCACGTCAAGGTCCCCGGCCCTTGCTTTCTCCTGAGCCACAGTCTCTTCCAACTCCCTCACCCGAGCCGCTCGACGTTGCGCCTCGACGGCCATCGTGGTGGCCTGCGCAAAGAAAGAAGTTATACGGGGAACAATCGAGAGACTGATTCAAAGACAGCAGGGCAATCGAACCTGTTGAAGCTGCCAAACCAGGGTGTCCGATAGCTTGTCGGTAGGAGCTCTTTCCAACAGAGCTCGATCCCTCGGGAGGACCGAGCCGTGCGCCAGCTGGTTAGCCATGGCCCGGTCGACGAACACCGAGTGCCCAGGGGCAAACTCGGGGACCGCCAGGGCACTCGCCAGCATACCGTCGGCCCCCACCAGGGAAGGTTCGGCTGAGACAGTGGCTGTGGTCACCAATGTCAGTGTGAGGGCATCGCCGGAGGTCGGCGGCACCCCGGGGACCACCGGGGCGCGGGCCTCCCCACCCTCCTTCCGCCTCTTCCTCTCACTGGAACCGGCGGAGGTAGGAGGGGAGTGCTTACACCCCGCACCCCCCCCCCGAGGGCACCCGGGGGAGGGGATCGGCTCCCGTACCTCTCCCATCTGTTGGGGTAGGGCGGGGAAGCTCTGCCCCCGGAGCCTCACCTTCGGGAAAGTTCTCCACAACCGGGGGGGAGGGTGGGCGCCACTGCCGCAGGCTCCACTCTGCCCACGGTCGGCTCGGTCTAGCGCACCTCTTCGTCAACGGTGCGGTGAGGCGCCTGGCCCGAGGGGTTCCCTCGGTTTCGGCTCGAACCCCTCCGGATGAGTTCATTAACGTTGCGGGTGAATTCGCGCCCGGCCATATCTGCGGAAGAGGAAAAAATCAGGGTAAGCAAAAGGAGGAACAGAAAGAAGGGAAGGTCCTACCGGGGGACCATAAAACGGTCTTAAGAAGCATGTCGTCCAGCAGGGGCCAGACCGACTTCTCCTTTATAGTAAGAGACGACAGCAGCCGAGTAGCTTCCTGGTCGGCCTCGGAGAGGGCCAACGACAAGTCGTGCTAACACAGCCCTCCCCAGCCCGTCAATATCTCAGCGTCCTCAGGAAATACGACAAAGACGTAATTCGAGCTCCAGTCCCCCACCCAACGGGGCAGACCGAGCAGGCATTCCCTCCCCGCACGAGCCCGGAGATGCTGCGACGACCTTTGGCCGACTGTCTAGACCCGATAATAATGGAAGAGAAGCGGAAGGGAGGTTCAACGCCATGGATACAGTAGAGCATGATGAACCTGGTCAGCACCGCCATGGAGTACGGGGTCAGCTGACACAAAAATACCATCATGCGCTCCATGAATTGGATGATGAAGGGATGAAGGGGGAAACGGAGGCCCAGGTGAAAGCTCTCGACGTAGACGCCGACTTCGTTACCCCGAGGAAAGCAAATCCGCTCGTCATGAAAGGGGACCTGGACGTCATACGGATGACACAAATACCTTTCCTGGATTTCCGCGACCACCGGGAAAGTCACCTTAGACGGCGAACTAAGGACTACCGGGGGAACATCATATCTCTCAACGGCCCGAGCCACGTCGTCGCTGACAGGTTCCGTGAAGAGTTTTCTTTTCCCCTTATCCCGAACTGGATTAGCCCCCGAAGGGGCTCCGGGACCCGAAGGCTGAGCATCATCAGACCCGGGAGCCGGGGGACCCCTAGGCCCTGATGCCGACCTGCCTATTCTAAGTGTAGCCATGAGACCAAAAGAGGAGAAGGGGGTTACCTTAAGGAAGAACCGCAAAGAGAAGGGTGATGGAAGGAGGGAGCCTGTGAATAAAAGATGAAAATAGCGCGAAGGGATTGAAGTCTGGGAAACCGACATCTTATATACGGGGACGATCCGGGAATACAAACCGTCTGAAGATGGACACCTGGCGGCATCCGAGGGTCGACGGCGTTTCGAAACCCGCGCTGAGAGAAGATCAAACGGGCCGTGTCATGATGACCCCCATTTAATGGGCTGGCCTCGACTGACGGACCTGACAAATCCCCAAACAGTCACAGCCCGAACCAGACCGGCTAAACCCGAACGGCTCAGACGATGGGGGCAATTGATACGACTATTGTTGAAGAGCCCGCTAGCAAGATTGGGCCCCGCCGGATGAGGCCCATGAGGAAAACGTGGCCCAATCAACAAGGCCCCCGAGAACCCTCTAACTCAAACCGCCCGTGAATCGACACACGCCTGATCGGCCCACGATCTACAGGAGAAGCCACTCCCTTGGCCTATGGGGGCATTAAATGCTCGTCAGGGAGCTCCGAAGTGGGTTGGCCCACGACGTTGGCAGGCACCATGATGGGGGCAGGTCTGGAGGGCATAGTGGCAGATGGCGAATGGCGTGACTGGGGACAAACGGCTCCTCCATGATGCCGGTAGGCGGGATCGTGGGGAATTGCGTGTCAACGTGGGCGAGAGGCGATCGCGGCGGATCCACCTATAAAAGGACCAGAGGGACAACTGAGCAAGGGATCGAACCCTAGGTATTCTAACCGAAGGTATACCATCAACGACCCTGGTCCTTCGCCATTATTTTTCCCTCCCACTGCTCGCGACGTGGGTCAGCGCATCGATCTCCCCTCGAGTCATGCCTGCCCCGCCGAGCATCCTTCAGACCCGGATCTGACTTAGGCATCGGAGGGGATACGGCCGTGACCAAGGTCCGGCCACCCTGATGAGTTTCTCATCTATTCAGGAAGACACTGATCGAGGCGCCAAGGCTACCCCTTGTCGCTCGTCCGACCGAGGCCGAGTCCATAGAAACCGAGCCGATGCTTCCCCTCCGCTCGACTTCAACCAGGAGCGGATGCCCTGCTCGGATCCAGTGCTCGACCCCGATGCTATCTCCAACCCGCACTGAGAGCACGTCTGCTCGGCGCTCCCGAGGGGTCATCGTCGACCCCTTGACAGCGTTGACCACTCGGTCTCTGGTCAACGATCCTGCGGTGAGAAAACACCCGTAAACAATCCCGTTCTAAGATGCATTCGTCGAAATCCCGTCCTATGCAAAGTTTCACAAGGATTTGATCGCGGGAATGAAGCGAAAGGAAATGGTCATGGTTGCCGAGCAAAGTTCGTGGTTCACCAAAAAGGAGGAGATGCTGACTAAGTTTAAAGATCCCGGTAGTTTTTGAATCCCTTGCACGCTTGGAGGAGTCCCCCTCTAGAAAGCTCTAGTGGACTTGGGAGCAAGTGTGAGCCGCATGCCCGTCACGATGTTTAAGAATCTGAATATGGGGACCGACCTCAAGGCCACAGACATGAAGATAGAGCTCCCCGATGGGTGAATCACTAGGCCGGTGGGGATAGCAGAAAATGTACCATTGCAAGTACCAGGTTGACTTTGCTTACCATGCGACTTCATGGTGATGGACATTAAGGAAGAAGGTGATACATCGCTGATACTTGGACGCCCTTTGCTAGCCACCGCCGGAGTGATTGTAGATGTGAGGGAAGGAAGCTTGTCCCTCAACATTGGCGATGTGGCGGTTGAGCTCCATATTCCCAAGTCGATGAAGCGTATGCATTGGCCAGAGGAAGTGGACTACGTGGACCTCCTCGATGAAGTCATAGACGATGCCATGCCATTTGCCATTAGAGCCAAGCAAGATGACGACCTTGTAGAGGCCCAAATTGTCGAATATGACAAAATGATGGGAGACCCACCGGATCATCTTACAGATGAAGAGAAGGATGATGCTGATGTCGTTAGGATTAGAGAGCTATGCAAGCTCTCTACGACGAAGCACGTGAAGAAAGCGCCACCGGCAAATAAATCTTTGCCGCCGGTCAAGAAAAAGGACGCCAAGAGCTCAAGCTAGGGGGAGTCATCCCCCACTACTACCCATGATGAGGGGCAACCGAGGAAAGCCGACGAAAATTAACAATTGAACCCAAGCGGCCTTTCCGACAAGTTTGACACGCGCATCTCCCATGCGCCCAACATCGAGCTTTAATCGCAAATCTTAAGGGGTCGAGCTCAAGACCTTAAACGAGCACTTGTCGGGAGGCAACCCGATGGTTCTATCACAATTTTTAGTTGAATTTTCTTTTCATTTTTGTTTTAGACCTTTATTAGAGTCAAGAGTCAAGAAAAACGTGACAACGGGCTACGTTTTTCGTTTCAGGAAAAGGAGAATAGGATACCATATGAACGGAGGACGACCATGGCGATGGGGAGCACTCCAGGGATGCGATCAAACACAAAGAGGAGGAAGAAACTGACGGGGGAAAGAAAATAAAAAAGTGTCGCAAAAAAAATAGGGATATGCGGGTCCGGGTACCTTGTTTTTTTATGTTACCCGGACCCTACCCGGTAAGGGACCGGTTCCTAAAATTTGGATCCGGAACCTACCCAATAGGACCCTATACCCGAAACCTACCAGGCACCTATGGTTTCGGGTAGGTTCCAGTTACCCTATAAAATCTAGTTACAAGTAAATATGTGCAACTCATGTGTATTATGTAATCTTCAAATAAGTACCATGCCATTCAGCGAGAGTTCAACAAAGAGCATGCAGAACAGCAGAAGGGCAAGCCAACACCTGCCTATTATTACTAAAAGCATTTTTACGTCATGGCTCTATCATGAATGATCTAATTAATATGTAGAGAGGCTTGAAACTATTCTTGCAACTCTAAAATTTTACTTTTTATGCCATTGTGTTGCAGTTCCATTGTTTTCATGTATTCATGATTTCAAAATTTACTTCTCTGTAATAACCTTTCCATTCATTCTATTTTAATATCATCTTATTAGATATGAAGAGCATGCACAGCCGCAGAAGGGCAAAATTTTCTTCTCTGTAATAACCTTTCCATTCGTTCTATTTTGATATCATCTTTTTGGATATGAAGAGCATGCAGAACAGCAGTAGCCTGCGTATGATCTTTTAGACTTTTACCCCTTATAAAATATAAAGTAGTGTTGAAGTGTTAACGGTTAAGTAATAAGTAGTGGTAACTTGGGTCCAGATATCTGTTCCAGGTCTGGGTACCCATTTCCTATATATGGGAACCAGAACCGGACCCGGTTCATACTGGTTCTTAGTTTTCCTGCCCAGAACCTACCCAGAACTAATGGGTATCTACCCGGAACCTACCCGTTCGGGTAGATTTCGATCGGGTATCTGGGTACCCTATACCCGTGCACACCCCTAGCAAAAACAGAGAGTTGGAGGTGAAAACAGCAGCCCACTCGGCCGAGAGACATTTTCTCTCGGCCGAGTGAAGACCCTACTCGACCGAGTAGGGTACTGCTCAGGGAAGTCTCGAAAACCCCTCTCTGTAAATTACATGCCACTCGGCCAAGTGACTTTGTCACTCGACCGAGTGAACATGACACATTCAATACTTAAAAAGCTCTGAGTGGCCTAGCCACTCGGCCGAGTGACTTTGGCTACTCGGCTGAGTGATAGTTCTACTCGGCCGAGTCGGAACATATCTGAAAAAATTTTAAAATTTCGAAACTGAAGCCACTCGATCGAGTGGTCAACGTCACTCGACCGAGTGACTTACCCTATAAAGGCCAGCGCTAGGATCCCTAATTTTCTAAAATCCCAAAATCACCAAATCACTTTTCTCTCGCCTGAGCATCCCGATCCCTCGCCCGAGCCGCCACCAGCTGCGCCTGAGTGGCGCGACCCCCCACCATCCGACCGCCGTCTGACCGCCCACCGCCGCTGCCTCCCTCATCGCCGGCCGGCCCTCTTACGCCCAAAAATTCCGTTTTTCTCCTATTTCCCATATCGTAAGCCTTATTCTGCCCAGAATCGAAATTAAACCCCATTCACATCTATTTCTCTTGATTTTCCCCTAAATTTTTCGATATTCATTGCTAATCAATTGATTTTGTGTTTCAGGATAGCTTGGGGGAGATCGAGGGCTGATTCAGAGCTTTTGGGGAGGCGTCTCTTTGCTGATATTGCTCGTGTGGAGTCTCTTCATGCTCGGGTATACTCTTTCCATATTATTAGCACTTTGCGATAGTTTTCACATTTCACGGCATCCACATGCCTCCACGCACTAGGTCCCGTGCGCGGGAGCCCGCTGCCAAGCAGAAGAAGTCCAATGATCCTGGTTCTTCTTCTGCTAGAGCGGACTCCCCGCCTCCTAGACCACCACCACCTACACTACTGCCTCCTACTACACCCATTCCACCACCACCAGCACACCCCGCCCCGGCTTTCGACACGATGGGGATTGCTTTCAGAGATGACGCACACTGCGCCAGATTTGAAAGAATCACCCATCGATCAATCGTCCCCTTGCACACTTTCCTGATCTCGAGCACCTAGGGGTATTCCAGGGGCTACTCCAGTTATATGATAATGTGGGGTGGAGTGATTTTCTTTCGGTGTCGGCTGACACATATGTCCGCCCGACCCTCGAGGTCCTGAGTTCTATTCGTAGGACTCCCAGGGCTTGCACGTCTCGACTGATGGATCGTGAGTGCAAGATCACTCTCGATATGCTCCGAGCCTTTTTTCATTGGCCCCCTATCCTGGACCCCGACCATGCTTTTGGTCCCACACACCACACCCCTCCTTCATTTGATACACATGCATTGTGGACACTGATCATGGGATCACCACTTGCTTTTGACCCTAGTCAGGCCAAGGCCTCATCTATCGTTCACCCATGCCTCAGTATTGCTCAGCACCTTTTGGCGACCACTTTCCTTGCGAAGTATAAGCCTGGGACGATGTCTACGCCTGAGCTCTATATGCTCTACGCGATGACTAGAGCGAGAGCATTCGAGGGTGATACGGACTTCTTAATCCCCACCGTCCAGATTGATATTGCTAGCTAGTATCTAGATCGCATCATTTCCTCTGTCACCACTAGGACGGCGATCTGTTATGGCGGTCTGATTACCCTGCTAGCTCATATGTGCGGGGTTGAGCTCCCAGCTGGTTTACTTCGACCCACAGGCCCCACTTCCCTTTCGATAGACGTTATGGCCCGCATGAGGATGCTGCATCCTCATGGTCAGCACCACTGGGTTTGGCTGCATGGTCCATTTACTGCTGATTACATGGTGCTTCTGAGCCCTGCTCGGACCCACATTGGACCCGCAGGTGGGGAGTGGAGACCAGAGATGGACCTCCTCATCCCAGCTGTGTATGTGCTTGAGCCCGAGGGTGCTCAGCAGGAGCCCCTCCTTGAACCTCTAGCCCCAGAGATCCAGATCCCTCAGCCTGCACCTGATCTGATTCCTGCTCCCATCACTTCTGTCCATACTTCTGCCAGTGTCAGGAGCACCGTTGCTGAGTCCCCCACCACTACCACGACCGTCACCACCTCAGTGTCATTGACTGCTGGCCCCATCAGTTTTGTAGCTATGAGAGCGCCCCACCGCTGTTTTTGAGAGAGGCGAGTCTTCCCTTGTTTCGACAGCTGAGACCTTTTCCTCACCGGATTTCTCGACCCATGGGGAGTCATTTTCTGTTGATTTCATGACCTCCCCACTCGTCTACCACTCTGTATCTGCTACCGTGGTTTTTACCAAGAGTGTCGTAACGTCTATCCCCATATTTGTGTCTATGACCTCTCCACCCTTCTCGCCCTCCGTCGTCGTTTCATCTTCTGCCGCTGCTCACACTTCTGAGAGCATTTCTGCATCTTATCTTCCCACAGAGGCTGAGCGACTTTTAGCGAGCACCGCCCCCCACACTCACCCACTAGTGGTCCCACTTGTTTACGATGGCCGTGTGCGTCAGCCGCAACCTGCACCTGAGTGACCCTCTGCCCCTGCTCCCGACACCCTCGTTCAGCACCTCCATGTTGTAGAGGGAGCCGTCAGTGGGCTCAAAGCGGATTTTCATGCTCTCGCCACCACCGTTAGCTCTGTGGAGGCACGCGTCGCCCTTCTGCAGGGTATTCAGGTCAACCTGAACTAGATTCTTGCGCGCCTGCCACAGCCTCCACCAGCCGATGTCCGTTCCATCTCTCAGCAGCCACCACCCCCGCCACCCCCTCCCCCACCACAGGGACATGCTGGTACCCCACCACCTGCTTAGGCACACACTGGATGCCTATCATATTTTTGGTCGTTGCTCTGATTGATATTTTTTGCTGTTGATTTTGCACCACCCTATCACCCACATATTTTGATCACTTTTTGTTGGGCTTTATGTATATATCTGTCTGGGAAAGAGGAGGTATTTTTGGGTCCTTATATTTCACCCCCTTGATCTGTGTGCTCATCACATCCATCATTTGCATTCCGCACTCATCACATGCATATCCATCCCATTTTCTTTCATTTTCACTTTTTATCATGCATGCATCCGCACCCACCCACCCACCCCTCCCATTTATGTCCTTTTCATATGCCTAGCACATTAAGGACACTGTGTAGTTTAGCTTAGGGGAGTGAGTGTCTCACATATTTTTATTTTCTTTATTTTTCATTTTTATTTTCTACCTTTCTGTTAGAAGAAGATTGGAGAGAATTAACCATGGCGAATAGCCATGGTACTTTATTTATAAACATCTCATGATGAGTTAGGAGTCCAAGGGACTCCCCACTAAGTTAGTGGGGAGTAATGGTGAGATGTTGAGGGGGGAGGCCAAAGGCCTCCCTCAACTCACAACACTCCCCCTCATCTCTCCATTACCTTGCGTTAAGCATATGAATACTTCAGTATTCGTTATGCTAATGGGGTGGATACTTCTGGATCCAGAGCCACTGTGGTTGCCTCGTTAAAACATTAGCTGTGTAAAACCGAGTGGGAAAAACCAGTAGCTCAAGGGAAACGAGTACAACTATCGAGGGACTCCCCCTGATCTGTACAAGCTTCAGGCTTATAGATCTCCTATGTATCTATACAATCATCTCCTATTCGTCTATACATCCATCATGTTCTGAAAGAAAATACAATCATCACTCATCTTATACAAGTTTCACTCATCTAGCGGCTATAGTAAAGCTATGGCGTTCTGGAGTGGAATGCTCTTCGAAGTTGGTAGATGACGCCACTAAAGTATTCATTGAATCAGTCTTCAGTGTGTCTGCAAGGTACTGCTAGACCTGGCTGAGCGTTTTCAATACTTGCTTCTTGGATGATGAGCTTCTCAGAAGATGTAGACATTGGAGGATGATGTGTAAATATTTAGGAGGTGGCCGGCCTATTGTGTTATAGTCATCGCAATGACCTTTAAACCTGCATATGCGATATATATTCCTTGACCCTTGGAAGTTGCACAGAAGCAGCTTATCCTTGGTCTAGTGTTACTCTCCAGGATAACACTGTATCTGGTTAAAAACTTTACTGGAGACGTTCTATCAAAGATACGTGCAGTTGGCCAGATAAAGAAGTGTAACAAGTACACTAGGGCTAGGCTCTTCAGGACCTAGGATGTCCTCCCCCTCTTCCAGCTACAGGAAGGTATCATACATAAGTATCCATTTTTAATAGGGTGCAAGTGGACATCATTCTTCATAAACTCCAGGTGTATGAAGGATATTAAAGGGTTCCACCACGAAGGGGTTAATTATATAACCCGAGATAATACCTTGTTATACCTAGGTTTTTCATTTCCAAGGTATGCTTAAAGCTATCTGATATATAAATGGTCTCTGCAGGAGATCCTATTAGCTTTAAGTTTACCACATATACGGCGAATATTACAAATTCTGTCATCGATCTTTCGAAAAAGATACACAGGCAGAATATTTCTAAGATCAAGTAATGATCTTTGTAGCCTTTATGGAGAAGACGTTTCTACGTCTCTCTTTCATCTCAGGTGGTAGAGTATACCCTTCTGGAAGTTTTATATTGATATCTATATCTATATTGCCGTATATATATGCAGTCACAACGTCCATGAGCTGCATGTATTGGATTTTGCAGAGAAGTTTAAGCTTAGTAGGAAAATGATCACATTTCCTTCATTTCAATTTCTTTATGAAAATCCGAATTATATTCCACAAGTTTTTACACATTCAGGTGTATGGACTACTGGTCCAAAGACTTTGCTTTTCAAGAGTGAGTCCAGCTCTACTCTTATTGCCTCGTCCCACTTTGGCCAATCTATGCGCTTACGCTATAGAAAAGTGGGTAGACGTCATCGTCGTATTCAGCGACGTGAACGACAATAGCGAAAGCAAAACCGTCGTCGACGACTGTGCTATATCTATCCAGTACCTCTCCAGTACGTGCGTAATATAATGATGTTGCTCCTGTTATTTCCTCCGCAGGGGAAATTAGGAGGGGAGAGGTTGCTGGTCTGAGCTCAGCATCCTGTGGTTGGATCATTTTGATATATCCAGGAATCTTCATATTTTGAGGAATTTTATATTTTGATCCTGGCAGGCGTCCTCTTTTAAATTGAGGTACATCCAATTCTGTTGCCGGTGGATTGCATCCATCTTTGGGAATGTCAATCCTAGCTGGCATGTTGGCAGCAGGGACGTGTGAAAGAACAATCTTCTGGTTGTCCGCAATTTTATCCGGTAATTGATGTACTTTAGTCTGAATGTGAAGGATCTGTGGAATATAATTCGGATTTTCATAAAGAAATTGAAATGAAGGAAATGTGATCATTTTCCTACTAAGCTTAAACTTCTCTGCAAAAGCCAATACATGCAGCTCATGGACGTTGTGACTGCATATATATACGGCAATATAGATATAGAGATCTATATAAAATTTCCAGAAGGGTATACTCTACCCCCAGAGATGAAAGAGAGACGTAGAAACGTCTTCTCCATAAAGGCTACAAAGATCATTACTTGATCTTAGCAATATTCTGCCTGTGTATCTTTTTCGAAAGATCGATGACAGAATTTGTAGAAGAAGATTGGAGAGAATTAACCATGGCGAATAGCCATGGTACTTTATTTATAAACATCTCATGATGAGTTAGGAGTCCAAGGGACTCCCCACTAAGTTAGTGGGGAGTAATGGTGAGATGTTGAGGGGGGGAGGCCAAAGGCCTCCCTCAACTCACAACACTTTCTTCATTTTCCGCTTATTTTCACCCATTTTTTCTTCTTTTTTCTCATGCATCACGTTTTCTTATTTTTTTGTGATGCATTTGTATAGTTAGTCCTTATTTTCCCTTTATCCTTATTTCTTTTATCCTTTTTGCTAGAAATGAATTCTATGTTATGACGATGACATGGAGTTACCTTGCTCTTATATGCTTATTCTCTTGCCATGCCATCGTTTTTATTTCAGATATCATATGCTATACATCGCCATGCATTTGAGAATAGTAACATTCATCTTTATATATGATTGTGAATGTAATTCTAGCATTAGCTGAGTCTAAAAATTTATAAAGTATACTTTTCATAGAAAACACACTAAGCTTCACGCATTGACTACCTAAACTTGGAGTACTACTTTGTTATCTTCTATCCCTTCTATTTGCATGAAATTGTACGCTCATCTTCCCGGTTGATTGAATGTATGCCTTTTTGATATGACTGGATTAGTTTACTTTCTAAAATCAAACTGAGTAGATTACATTAACCTGCTGAAAGTTGTCGTACAGATACAAAAGAGTGAACTGAGCGTTGCATATTTTTCTTTATCCACATATCTTGAACATCATTTCTATACTTATAATCATTGGTGAATATCCCCTTAATGAATCTTATACTTGCATCATCCCCATGCTAAAAAGTCCGAGCTCCATTACCCCAAAATCAAAAGCAAAATACATGCATATCTTTCTATCTTTGATTTGGGATTGCTATTGTTTATGAAAAAAAGGAGAGAGATAAAGAACAAAACAAAAGAAAAGGAGATGTTCATTTGCATATACACAATCCCTCTTTCCTTCTTTCTTTCCTCTTTTATTTTTTCCTTTATTCCTATCGAGTTTCAAAAAAATGGGAAAAGTCGTATTGTTCTACTTGATGCCACCACGCTTATAGATAAGCTTGGGGGAGGGGATCCGATGATGTGTGAGAGAGTGACCACTTATATGTGCATGAAGACCTAAGCTAGGTAATTTTTGATACTTAGGGAGATTACTTAGAGTATTACGAAGTCCATGAACTGAAAATTTGACATGCATTTCATGAATACCATCTCTTTCTATTCTTATTGCTTTATAATGTGTGATATCTCTTATACTCCAAGCAGAAAGCGGTCAATTGAAAAGTGCGCAATCTATGATTACGTATATCATTTTTGATTCCTTAGATGATGCTAATTCTAGAATGATTTTGTAGTTCATATCGTTTTAACGTTCTTGGTTTCTATATCGAATGTAGCTAAATATGAAATGATATCGAGGTAAAAATCTTTGGCATGTTTTATTCATCATGCGCTATTTGAGTAAGCAACTCCATGTCCTGAGAAGATGATCTAGCACTTCCCCCTTTGTTTTCTATTCTATCTTTCTTTTCCGTTTTTCTTATTTTTATCCACTGGGTTCGTCGTTTTACTCTTCTTCCTCGAGGACAAGTAAGAGGCAAGCTTGGAGGATTTTGATCGGTCCATATTTTACACCTTTTTTCTTCATGTTTGCATATCATTTTGATCGCCCATATCGCGTTTTTCACGATTATTCGACGATATCGCGTTGCTTTTCACTATTTCTTGTTTTTGTCGGATTTCAGGAATTATGGAACGATCTGGAGCATAAATGAGACCAAGGGACTTGCATGCATACTGGAGTGTCACCCATGGCCCTATCGAAGAGCTAGCAGCGTTAGAGGATGAGCAGAAGAAGAAGAAGTTCAATAGAAGCGACGAGGAAGCATGCCACGGTCGCTTTTCGATCGTATGTTTTTTGTGCGCGTACCTTCTTGTTCGTATGCGTATTTTTTGTGACATCCTCTTGTATTCCGAACGCGTGAAGTTATATGTCATTGTGACCCTCTGAGAGAGTACTTATTTGTGAAATTTTTCGTAAACGTCATTTCACGGATCATTCTTCCCAAAACATCTTTGTTTGAAGGGGTGTCGTAACTTTAGACTTCGACGTTCGACCTCTTTATTTTTAGTACCATTTTTCATTACTCTAGCTCATGACCGACAATCGTAGCCTCGATCCTCTCATCGACATGGTCGTCCGGGTATTTTTCTTATATTTGTCGGACACCGTTAGACCGACCCATCACCCTAATCACTTTCAACTTATAATTAGCCTAGCTAATCCCTAATTCGAAATCCTAATTAATTTAATTAAATCTAATCTATATTATATCGTTTGTATCACATGAATACTCTCCTAGGCTATTGGCCACACTAGTTGTACCCTCCCCCTCTCACCCCCTCTCTCCAATCAAGCCTAAGTGTACCGCTATTCTACCCATTTTAGCAAACCAACCTCATTGTTTTAAACAATCACACAAAACCTATGTTTTTTGGAATCCCAGCCGCCATCAACATCTCCCCTAGCAGCACCTCATGCCCCCTTGCCGCGACCAACCTCCGGCCAAGCTCTCACCACTGGCGACTTGCTCCGACCATCTCCCTTGAAATCGCACACATCTCCCCTGTCGCCGGCTCCTCCATCAACCCCAGTCCGGCCAACATCCGGCCACTTCCCCCTTAAAATGCCTGTCCCTCTCCCCTATCAACCGTCTGGCCTCCCTTCTCCCCTCCATGACAACCCACGCCGGCCACGACTTCCACAGCGGCCTCCCTCCATCCAAATCCGGCCAGCCCTAGCCCCACAAAACTGTCATCCAGTCGTTCATCCCTTACACGCACAGATCCAGCCTCCACTTGACAACTGCTCCTCCCCTAGCAGCGGCCTTTACCTGAGCCTCCCCTCAGCCGGCCCCCACCATTTGCAATTACCACACAACAGCCCCTAGACCCCAATGCTGGCAGACTTTCCCTCTCTCCCTCCACAAAATTTTGTCGGCCATCTCTTAGAACAGCCGATGTCTCCCCTTTTTCCCATTTGCAGATCGGCCTCCTCGTCCCTTGGCTGCCGTCGACAGTCCTCCCTGCTGTGACTATCGCATGGATGTCCACTAGACCGCAGTTCAGCCGCCAATCTCCCTAGCCCATGTTCCCGCGGCCATCTTCACCGCTAGCGCACGTCGTACCTCGCTCACTACCGGAATCCAACCCCTGACGTCGCTACCCAACGTCAGTGTAGCTCTCGCGTCGTGTTAAGGTATACCCGAACCGTAGGAACCCACACCCATATGTTTAAACAAGATAAAAATCTTTAATTTAATTGTGTTGGTTAAATAACTAATTGAGATTAATAATACGAGACTGTACGTTGGTGATTGGTGATTGGTTGAGCACGTAGGCAGAATCTGTACTCTTTGATCGTGTGACTTACAGACGTTATTCAGGTAAGTGAAACTTGCTCAGATTATTGTTGGGCCATGTTTAGGCCATTCTGTGAATTTGTGCAAAAGAGACTAGGCGGTGAAATGATAGTCGTCTAGACGCCCATACTTGATCTAGCTTGACAACGAAGCTAGATCCGACACCAGACTTGATCTAGCTGGACAACGAAGCTAGATCCGACACCCTTGCCGTGTCATTTCATGCATTTCACATGTCACGTTTAATTTTGATAAACTGTACGCAATTATTAACTGTTTCATACTATCATGTTGCATATCACATGTCATCTCATGCATTGAATGTATTACAGTGAATGTGTTGCACACGCTACTATTGAAATGTAAGCCGCGGCGAGTAGGATCTTGACTCCTACATCATGTAATGAGGCTAGGTGCACCCCTAAGCGAAATCAAGAACAATTCATGGCTCGTGTTCCAGAAGCTTGAAATGTATAAATGCTTCCTGGCTCGTGATCCAGAAGATGGGCACCGGTCCATACACACGTGGAGGGGTAGGATTAAGCGATCATTCAGCGTAGAAGTGTGTCTGTATAGCAACTTCAGCTGAAAGGCGTAAACCCTGTGCACATCGTGAATGCATGTTAATAGTGAAATCGTGAATATTGTTTAGTAGCTTTTTGGACAGGAACCGGCTGTGCGCGGGGGGAAAAGGCTGTCGGTAGTGAAGGGGAAGCCGGGGGTTGTGACGGTGAGAGGGAGGCTGGTAAGGGTGTTTGCGGCTTGCTGAGGAGGTTCTGTGCGTGTACTTCAAAAGGGGGGTTATAAGAGCAGCTTGCGGCTTGGTTTTGGCCTGGAGATGGCTGGAGGCAAGAGGTCTGTCGTGGATAGGAGTTTTCACACGGCTCATGGGGTGTGCGCAGGGCCATCGGATCTAGGAGTTGCGACAGGAGAGAGTGGCACAACGACAAAACGAGATCGTGCGCGTATGGAGTAGGATGTGCACGCACAAGGTGACTTTGGCCGGAGGAGGGGCTGGAGTTATGGTGGTTGTGGGGTAGCCATGGACAGATGGGAGGCCGGCGATTGACGAGGGTGGCCGGAGGTGGACAACAGGGGGCATCGGCAGCTGATGCGATGTGGAGGCGTTGCGCACACAAGGGTTGCTGTGGACAGCAAGGGGAGAGGTCCGACTGTGGGTATTACAAATGGAGAGGATGAACGGAAGGAGGCGTGCATGGGTGTTGTCGGAGCAAAGGAGTCTTGTCGGTGGCCTATGCTTGCCGTGGGGAAGGAAGCTCGCGTGCGTGGAAAGTTAGGGGAAGGAGAAGGGTTAGATATATAAAAAAAGATGAGGAGCTGCTCAGTTGTTTGTGCGGAGCAAAAAAAAATTAGAAACCCTAGTCTCTAAGTTCCTCTCGCTGTGAACTTACGTAAACCTATGTATAGTTATATAGGGAGAAAAATAGGGTGAAACGTGGAGTCTAGTGCGTGAGAGAGAGAGAGTCTGTTGCTGTTTGATTGGGTTTTTATTTTATTTTATTTTTTTCAAACATGAAGCCATGTGGTTTTAGAAAATAGGTGAGGGGAGAGAGAGAACGTGTGAGAGAGAGATTAGGGAGAGTAGTTGGGATAGGATAGTAAATAGGTTTGATTTGTTTAACTGATTGACTTGATTCCCTTTATAAAATAAAAATCTATAGCATTTGTTTTTGAGGTAGTAGTAAGTTAAAGCTTTGGGTTTAAAATAATTTAATAACTTAATATAACGATACAGACCCATATAAACATCAAATTTGTATTAAAAAATATTTTATAAAATTAGTAAAGATGTTATGGCAGATTGGTCTCTCGACGTCCAAAAATTACAAAGAAAGTACCGGGGTGATCACGCCTTCGAAAGGGTCATGAAAACGAGGATCAATCGCGTGTCTGGTTTACCGAAGGCAGAAATAAAAATCCAAAACACAAAACGCACACGAAACACAGTTACGCGCTAAAATACGTACGGTCGGAAAGTGACTGTTACATCCTACCCACCTTAAGAAAAATTCCACCCTCGAAATTTCTTAGGATTTGAGTTTATAAACAGATGCCGATAATACTTATACATCCTGTCGTATTCTACAAGGTAAACTCTGACTTGAAATACTTAAAGATGAGTAATACAAACTAGTCGGGAAGTGATATAAGTGATGAGGTTAAGATTAAGTTCCGAAAAGAGGTTCGGATGACTAAGCACCACCAATGACATTATTCATTTGTGGGCAAGGTGATGTGATAAAAAAATAAACAGATATCTACAACTCTAATGTCCTAACGTAATAATCGCTTAACCTGTAACCTCTAACAAGTGTTCCTTAAATAAATCATCACTACTCATCTCATCACCAAAAGACGCTACAACTATCATCCCGTCCTAACACCTAACTACAGGCCTAACATTATCATTTGAATTTTCTAGTTCAAAGTTCTCACAAAAAAATTTAATATTTTATACACGACAATCTTACTAGATATCATCAATTAATAACATCCTTCAAATTTCTTCACTTCTTCACTTATCATTCGTTATTAGAGCAGTAACATTCTCTGTATAATTCATCTGTAGCCAACGTCTCCAAAATTATTCCTTCCCACAGGTCGTCTTATCTATAATATGTCATCACATTGATCATTGCACAACCTATCCTTGTAGCACGTAAAAAAATGGTTTTTTAATCCTCCAACTCTAATCAGACAATCAATATAACGATGCTCTACTAAAAACTAATCTATGAACACAAGTACAAATACGCCTAGTATACATCACTATTTACAATCAAAATTTTTTTTTGTGTGCTCACAACTCCTTCATCATGACAACTCATAAATTTATTCGCCAAGATTAACAAACTACTCCATCACCTCTTGCCATTACCCAATATATCTTATGCCAAACAATTCTAAATCCATCTACATAATCATCAATTCATGTCAACACATTGTATCTTTTCTAATATCTTTATCACTCTGCCTGAATAATCAAGCCTTGTTACTCTAAATACTCTACTCACGTTCATGATCACCATAACTCATACTATACTTTCATAATTACATCTTAGCTAATACTAATCTGAAATTTAAATCTGTATTGTACCCTTCCTGTAGTGTACAATTCATTCACCAAGAATACTCTATGAATCCGTTACGTAGGGGTATTATCCAAATATCAAATATAGGTTGGAACATATTATTCTATTTATCTCCTTATAAATGGAATAATCTAATTTCCTTGTGTCCACAATCAACTAACCCCAACTACACCTTATATCATCTCACACTATGCCTATCGGTAATCATAATCATATAGCAATAATAGTCAAACAATATAACAATAATAAAATTAACACCTCCGAAGAGGGAAGGGAAGAAGGAACCATTTAATGCCTATAACATATTTTAAAATGTGTGGGGAAACATGTAGAGTTGTTGTACTAGATGGGGAAAAAGTAGGGGGTTAAGATCCTTATGAATTTGTTTCAAATATTAAGTATTTGCTTTAAAAAAACGATTTGATTTCATCCCAATTTCGAAATTCGAATTCAAGAATATTTAATATATAATAATAGGGATTTAGCTTGATTGAGTGACACAAAATAGTTATGAATAATTAAGCAGGCGAATGGAAGATATGTGTAAAATGTAATAATATCCTTAGAGTTAATTAATATATAAGAATAGTGAGAAGATGGTGTAAGGAAAAAAAGTAAGTAGATGGTAAAGTGAAAATAGGACAAGTGATTAGTTAGGTAGTAACATGAGTAATATATACATGAGCATGGCGATGTAGTGATCGTTTTGCAAATGGGAACGATTTGCACAAAATTTTGAAGTATGAATACGATGAATATAAAACTGATACACTCGAAAAGTTGGAGTTCTATTTAGCATGTAAAAATATTTAAAAGTATGTACAATAAGTTGTTTGAAATACATTTAGTAGTGTAGTAAGAAAAGTAATGCTCTATTGATTTATTGAAATAGAAATAAGGTTTAAAATGAAGTTCATTTTATGAAGAGAGTAGAGGAGATATACGGGGTTATGTGAAATGGAAGTACAGATGATATAGGTTAGAAAATCGCTAAGAGATAGTAACTAAAGATTTTGTCAAGAGTGCTTCATAATCGAGATTGAGTTTGAGTCAACTGAAGGGTACAAGATCTAGGTATACACTAAAGATTTTCAAAGAAATTAAACTAGACGAGGGCTTCAATAAAGGAATATCGAAGATACATTTTAAGAATCAGGATATGCAATGTGAAAGATTTCAAAATGTTAATGACGGCTGACATGAGGGGATCACATGAATCGAGGGCACGACAAAGAATTGAATGATCAAACGTTGATACGACAAGGAGGTAACTTAGTGAATTTGTTACGATGGAATTCTACGGTCATTAACATAGAAGTGTAATGATTAGGAATAATGCTAGAAATCAGGGGTTCTAATTATCGGGCCGTCTAAAGATCAGGAGAAAAGACTCCCTAATGGACTAGACTATAATAGAGATCTCCGAGAAGGTTCCTAAGAGAATCAAGATTACGTTCTGTTGGGCCCGAAGTTGATGGACCCCAGTGAACGACTGAAAGAAAGACTATAAAAATCTAACATGGTCAGAGCCATATGAGGGCTACTAAGGTATCCTAAGACGAGTATGGCTAAAACTTAACCAAGGTGCCTGACTATCAAATCTGGACGTCTACCTAAGTCTTCCTACCATCTATGACAAGGAAACCTAATTTAGACTTGTACTGGATATTAAATGAATGCGGTACTCTTATTGTTCCAAACTTTTGCAGGACCTGAATGGGCCACCACTAAAACCTGTCACGCCCCGCTTCCCAAAACTACGGAGGCGAAGCGTGACTAAGGCCCGCTTGGGCAGGAGCTGTGAAGCTCGGACCCAATAAGCGTCTGTAGGGGTACCATTTTAAAATTTTCAGGTTCTTGCATATATATAATCCGGAACAACAAAAGTACAAAAAGAAAAGGATGCATTCATTTTATAATAAGAGATAATATCCAGAGAGTACAAAAGTCTAAAAGGGAAGCCTAAGCATGGCTGCAACGCAGAAAAGGAAACTAATGGTGCTACGCACCCAACCTAAAACAGAAGCAAAATGGTGCTATGCACCTAAACTAGAAAGTAGTAACCTCTGGGAGTCCGCAACGGTGGGGAACGTCTATGTCTGGTCCGCGTCATGTACGTCCTCCGGGTCGACGTCCTCCGGCTCCACATACTCTGGTAAGTCTGCATCGTCCTCGAACTCTGGTTCGACACCTGACATACAGAACCCAAGAGAAAAGGAACTGTACATCAGGTAAAGTCTACACAGAAATGTTAAACTCTACTGCAAGTGTATTTTAATTTAAATCAACAGTTTACTGGTTGATTAACAGGCCGGGGTTATAACATGACAGTTAAAGAAAGTAAAACAGTGCAGGAAAAGTAAACACGACAAGCTGTAGCCGTAGCGTGTGCTACCGACTACGAGACTAACCTAAACGGGACAAGACAAGACAAGACATGACACGACATGACAAGACACGTGTGACTCGAAGGGTTCACGCCTTACGGTTCGAGGGGGATCAGATCATCTCCCCGTGCGCATGCTCAACCCTACCCCACCCAAGTGCATAAGACAAGTCCGTACAAGGGATCACACACTCTAGCTTGGTGAGTGCCCTATTGCCCGCAGGCTGTGTATCCGTACAAGGGATCACGTACTCTCTGGTGATTGCCCTTGTGTATAACAAGACACGATATGACAAGTAAGGAAAAGTTCTTTTAGGGGGTCCATACTCACGCACACACAGGAAAACCTTAAGGTGTCAGTTGTTATTGTTGCGCTTAGACTTCATCGTCAAGTCTAAGCTGTCAAGGGGTGTCTCGGACGCTATCATTTCATGTCCGGTTCTCTTTGTTTACGTTTTAAAGTTCTAAGAGTCTATGGCCTAAACACGGTCGTAAGTACAAGTGAGTATACTTGCCTGCGGTGACAAGTGCGTCGTCCGTCCGGAGCGTCCCGTCAAAGCGTCGCGTCGGCGAAGGTCCGTCTGAAACAGATCACGGCGATGTCAGATCGCGCTTTTTGTCAATCCTATTACGGTTTGTTTCTAAATTTGGCGGGACTACCCTAACAGTCAAAAGTCACATTTTTGATGATTTGTTCAGTCTAGATCGACGTCTACCCTATGTGGACAGAAAATTAGTCCGTTCGTCGATCTTTTCCTACGGTGGACAACGTTTTAAAGATGCAGAAATAACTTTAGTTCATGTTGACCAATTTTAGATTAGGTTTTGATGAGCTACGGTGTGGGTTTTACTACTCATTAGGGGAACCAACCTCTTGACGTCGTTTAAAAAGCGGAAGTCAGGTCTGAAACGGTGGCAGTGATCAGTGTCAACGACTGTGGATAGCACAGTAAGGACCTTCTCAGGATCGTCTCGGCTGCCGGTAGCGCAGTGAAACGGCACGGCAACGGAAACGTCGTCGAAATCGCCTCAGTTGCGAGTAGCACAACGAAGCGGGAACGGTAACGACATCGGTGACAAAACGTCGGGAGGCTGCGAGACCTGTGGCGTGTGTTCCGGCTGCGGCAGCACGCAGTGGATGATGACGGTAGAGAGAAAAACGTCGGTGTCTCGAGGAGGGAAGAGATCTAGGGCTTTGGGCTTCTTCGAAGTTATGCGGCCTTGGGTATTTTGAAGAGGGAAAAAGGAGAGGAACTGGCTGTGCGCGGGGGGAAAAGGCTGTCGACAGCGAAGGGGAAGCCGGGGGTTGTGACGGGGAGAGGGAGGCCGGCAAGGGTGTTTGCGGCTTGCTGAGGAGGTTCTGTGCGTGTACTTCAAAAGGGGGGTTATAAGAGTAGCTTGCGGCTTGGTTTTGGCATGGAGATGGCCGGAGGCAAGAGGCCTGTCATGGATAGGAGTTTGCGCATGGATCATGGTGTGTGCATGGGGCCATCGGATCTAGGAGTTGCGACAGGAGAGAGTAGCACAGCGACAACACGAGATCCTGCGCATAGGGAGCAGGCTGTGCATGCGCAAGGTGACTTTGGCCGGAGGAGGGGCTGGAGTTATGGTGGTTGTAGGGTAGCCGTTGACAAATGGGAGGCCGGTGATTGATGAGGGTGGCTGGAGGTGGACAACAGGGGGCATCGGCAGCTAATGCAGCGTGGAGGCGTTGTGCGCACAAGGGTTGCCGTGGAAAGCAAGGGGAGAGGTCCGGCTATGGGTATTACGCACGGAGAGGATGAACGGGAGGAGGCGTGCGTGGGTGTTGCCGGAGCAAATGAGTCTTGCCGACGGCATGTGCTTGTCGTGGGGAAGGAAGCTCGCGTGCGTGGAAAGGTAGGGGAAGGAGAAGGGTTAAATATATAAAAAAAGGGGACGAGCTGCTCAGTTGTTTGTGCAGCGCAAAAAAAAAAAGAAACCCTAGTCTCTAAGTTCCTCTCACTGTGAACTTATGTAAACCTATGTATAGTTATATATGGAGAAAAATAGGGTGAACCGTGGAGTCTAGTGCATGCGAGAGAGAGAGTCTGTTGCTGTTTGATTGGGTTTTTATTTTATTTTATTTTTTTCAAACATGAAGCCCTGGGGTTTTAGAAAATAGGTGAGGGGAGAGAGAGAACGTGTGAAAGAGAGATTAGGGAGAGGAGTTGGGATAGGATAGTAAACATGTTTGATTTGTTCAACTGATTGACTTGATTCCCTTTATAAAATAAAAATCTATAGCATTTGTTTTTGAGGTAGTAGTAAGTTAAAGCTTTGGGTTTAAAATAATTTAATAACTTATTATAACGATACAGACCCATATAAACATCAAATTTGTATTAAAAAATATTTTATAAAATTAGTAAAGATGTTATGGTAGATTGGTCTCTCGACATCCAAAAATTACAAAGAAAATACCGGGGTGATCGCGCCTCCGAGAGGGTCGTGAAAATGAGGTTCAATCGCGTGTCTGGTTTACCGAAGGCAGAAATAAAAATCCAATACACAAAACGCACACGAAACACAGTTACGCGCTAAAATACGTACGACCGGAAAGTGAATGTTACATTACCCACACCCTCCTCATCAGTCGTCGTATCCCCACCACCCTCCGTTCTCACCGACACCCCATCCATCGTTCACATCCCCACCGAGCCCATCAGTCTACCATCTCCATCTCTTTCTCCACTTCTTCGCACACCAGTCACCTCTCCAGACCACACCCCTCCACTCTCTTCCGAGAGGATGAGGAGCTTTCCGCTCCTGCACATTGATTTCCCTTTTTTCTGATTTTCTCCCTAGCCAGTTTTCTTGATTCACCATGATCATATCTTTTTTCTGGCATTGTTGAGATCAGCTTGGAGGAAATCTATATTTTGTGATTGTTGTCGTGTCACTTGTTTGTGGTGTGTTTGTTTTGTGTGTTCGTGTGTATATCTTTTGTACAGTTCGTTTCCGTATTTATTTTCTTTATTTTTCTATGTCTCTTTTTGTGTGTTTTTCATGTTTTTCCCATTTCTTTGTCGGTGTGTACTTCCCTCCCATACTCATATTGCCCTCTCGCATTTACTCATATTGCATTGAGGCAATGCAACATTCAGATTGGGAGAGTCGCACCATGTGCGTCAGTCGTGTCTTTTTCACCGTTTTGAGTCGTTTTCGTCGTGTTTTTCTTTTTCTTTCCTTCATTTTCTTCTCCCTCTCCTAGAGATGACCTCGCATGATGAAACTGCCACTCAACCACACACACACTTAGCAAAGCAACGATAACTATCCACACTAACCCTAGGAAGCCGAGTTCTATTGCATTTTATGCTCCGTGGGTTCACTTTGCTTTTTGTGTTGAGTTGTGTGTTGTGACTAGCTAGCTGGTGTGCTTCTACATTGTGATTTTGTTTTATATGCCTATCCTTGGATGACCCCTAGACTATCATGCTTCAATTTCGAATATGCGGTATATTGCCTCTACTTTTTGCTTCATTATGCATGAATCATCTATATATTTACACTTCAAATCGCATGTGTCGGGACTCTACCAATTGGACTAGGATAACCCATGTTGCTTACGCTCTGATCTGCGAAAAATTTCCTTTTGCCCAAGTGTTTAGAATTCGAATTCTTTTTTGTTTTACTTGGTGCAAATCTCCTCGTCGTGTACTTTACTTCCACTTGGGAGAGTACACAATTTTGCCACTAACCCGCGCATCGTTCTCCCGCTTTTGGAGAATGCGCATTATCCCACTTCTACAAAAAAAGAGAAGGAAAAAGGAAATTCAAAAAGAAAAAAAAGAGAGAAAAGAAAGAATATGTATAGCTAAAATCGAAACAAATATATAAATATCCAAAACCCCAAATATTTTTATGTCATGAATATTAATCCTACCGCCGTGAATAAAAGGAAGGCGAGAATTTGGACCAAGTGCTCTCCTCCACACCTACTCAACCCCTTTCGTTTTCGAACACACTTGGCATAGGAGCTTTCTAGAAATCATCTAGGTAATCATGCGGTGATTTCCTAGTTTCTCGCAGTAGAGTCCCTGACATATGATATGTTTCTATGCTTACTCTATTCTCATGCATGCTTGAACTATTATTCACCGCTAACTCGAATTGATTCGATATTTGGGTCATTCTATGGATATGTGTATACGGAGCTTGATTGCATGATTTAGATAGTTACACCGTTGGCTAGCTTACAACCACAATCACTTGTGCTTCACCGCGTGGATCTACGACACTAGTAGGGACTCGTATTCTTGGGCTTAGTGCTATGCTTCTCGCGTTCTTGCTTAGTGTGTCGTGTTAGTTTATGTTGTCTCTGATGGGCAATCTAGGATTTCTTTTTCTTTTCATGTTTCTTTCTTTTTGATTTTCCCATCCGAGCTTCTATTCTCACTCGTCTTCCTCGAGGACGAGGAAGGGTTCAGCTTGGGGGATTTTGATATGCGTTTATATTTTATATATTCACGCACGTCTTCTCCGTAATTTCCTGTCATTTTTCGTTATTTCGAATCAGTTCCTTTGTGTTTTTATTTTCTTTTTACTTTCGTTGTGTTTGTGTGCTTTTGCAGGATATTGCTGGCGCAGGGGACATACAAGGCCACCATCATCAGTCCCCGAAGCAACGAGAGGTGTCACACGAGATCCTGACAGCCAATCATCAAGATAAACCACGTATCAGCTCTCAACCGATTGGGTGGACAAATCTACCCGATCGGTTCATGCGGCCATATCAGACCCGAGGAAGAAGCAACTCCACCCGATCGGTTCAGTGACCGGGTGGATGTGACACAGTACGTTGTTTTGAGAGCCAAAGTCCACCCGATCCGTTGACTTGTCAACCGATCGGTGTTGAGTATTGGACTTCTCCCTACTTGGTGTTAATGATGAGCAAACATAAATACTTGTGACTTATCCCCTATTTGCAGTTAATCCATTGCCTAAGCTTATTTTGACGATATACTTGCAATGGATTACACTCAAAGATCTTTGAAAGCAAATGAAATGGATTGGATGATCGTAGATGGTGATTGAAGCTCCTAGAAAACTTCATGCTCATGCGTTGGATAGAAGAGAGAGTTCGTCTAATGTAACTTTCTTGTTTCTCTTCTAATATGTAGCTTAGAAGTAGAACTTTGTTGGAGCACGCACACACATCTTCATTTCAGTCTTAGGATATTATTAGATCAACCTTCCTTAGACTCCAATTCATTTTTATCTAGATTGTGCATGTCATGATTATAACAGTTGACTGCTGAACGTTTTATAGTCACCTGTCTCAAAACATGTGTTTTGTTCTACAGTCTCCTGTTATGCACAAACTTTTTCAATCTAGTTTTGGGCTTCTCAGCTTTAACTCTCACAGGCGACTTATGAATGATTCACAGGCGCCTGTCCAAGTGACAGTCGACTGTGTTCTGTTAATCAGTCGCATGGCTATCTTTAGCCCAAATTCTATTTCTCTGTTTAATCTGGCCAGTCGACTATTGTTGAATTTACAGTCGACTGTCCAATAGAACAGTCGACTGTCAATGCTTCAACAGTAGTCTGTCTTTGAGCCTATTTGATGACTCAACTCTCTGGAAAATCTCAGGGTTTTGACAGTCGTCTGTAGAAGGAATTATAGTCGCCAGTTCAGTTTAACAGTCGACTATCTTCTCTTTATCAGTCATCTGTCGTGTTCTCCCAGACTTTTTCGAGATTTCATCAACTTACCCAACTTATGGCCAGTCGCCTGTAGTAGGATTTACAGTCGCATGTTGGTTCAACAGTCGACTGTCTATGCCACATCAGTCGACTTTCCACGTGGTAAGTTACCGTTATGAATTCTCACCTACCCTCTGTCACTGTGCAGCAGTCGACTGTGATTTATTCAACAGTCGACTGTCGCAGGCGCAGATTCTATCTGTTGAGTTTTTCCTCACGTATTTCAAAGGGGTTTTTGCTGATTTCGTTTGAAGGGTTTGAGAAACCTATAAAAGGAGCCTCTACTGTTCCATTGAGAGGTTACTCATTTTTGCTAAATCAATTCAAGCTTTCATTCTCTCAAGATCAAAGCTCTCAAATCCTAAAGCCCTAGAATTCTAATCTTCAATCTCTTGCTCTCCCACCTAGAACCAAAGAGAAATCTTCTAGGCATTTGGTGCAGTCAAGAGAAAGGCTTTCCTCTCTTCCAAGAGAGACTTTCAACACACAACACACTTCTACTTCAAATTCTACTTCAAGGCATATGTGAATGTATGTGTTGCTCTATCTCATATTTTCATAACTTTCGTTATTGAATTTACTCTTGGTTTGTGGGAGTGGTTTGCTTGCTCCCAAGTTGTGGGAGTCAAGGTCAATCGATTGTATTTTGATTTCTCTTGTAGGGTTGCTACAAGTGGGTTTTAAGAAAACCTCAAGTTAGGGTTCTAACTTGAGTATCCGGTTGTTAACTGGGTGGAAGGGACGTAGGATTACCGGGAACAAGTCGGGAAGTGACTTGGGTAATCCAACCCCTTGAAACATCCTTGCGTTTGCATTTGTTACATTTTGGGTTTATTTCTATTCCGCACTATTTGTTGGTTAGGAATTTAAATTGGTTAGGAATTTAAATTGGTGTAACTATCTTTTTAAATTGCATAAACACTATTCAACCCCCCTTCTAGTGTTTTCCTCATAGCCAGGGACCTTACAATTGGTATCAGAGCGCAAGTTTATATCTAGGGCATCCACCAACAACAACGTTCCTCTACCCTCTTCGTATAACAATCATGATCGTGATGGAGCGTCCACAGTTTTCGAATGACAATCAACGGTGCATCCTCCGCGTTTCAATGGCACAAATTTCGGCTATTGGAAATGCCAGATGGAGATGTTCATAAGGAGTGCTTCCCTTTGGAGAACCCTCCAAAAGGAATACGTCCAGCCAACCGAAGAGGATTTCGAAAAACAGTTGACTGTTGGATCAACAGGCGACTGCATTTTAGTCATCAGGCGCCTGTCTATTTCGTCTGTAGTCTCTGTTTTATCATCAACTTTATTGATTCTCAGTCAGTCGACTGATGAGTATAATGCAGTCGACTGTCTCACGGACAGGCGACTGTAAGTTACCCAATAGTCGACTATCTGTCAACCTAAGCTCATCTCTTATCACTTCAACCAGTCGACTGAATATTGTTCATCAATCGACTGTCTCCTTTTGTGGCGGTTCATTCATTTGATCTGAGCCGTCGATTCTTTGATCTAATGGCCCAGATTCTTTTGCCCCTTCGTTAAATGTACGAGAAAGTTCATTTCGATCAACGGCTTCTCTCTCCTCCGATTGAAACCGCTTCGTCTTCCTGACTAAAACCCTCAGTCGTTTGCTCCTCCGGCGCTCTTCGTCCCCACTTCTCGTCGTCTGTCGATTGCATCGCTCGGACCTCGATGGTCTCGTCTGCCTCTCGAATTAGGTTCGATTCCTCTCGTGTTTCTTTCGTGCGATTTCTTTCAAATCCGTTGTCGATCTCTTCTCTGTTCGTTTGACTGTGCAATGGCTCCCAAAACTAAGAACAAGGGAAAGACTATTGTTTCTAAGCGCCCTAGGGTCCCCAAGCCTACCATTGCCAGAAACAAACAACCCCGTAAGACCTGAACCAAGAAAGCCGATTCTCCCTCTCGCTCCACTTCACAGGGTTATTCTCCTTCTACTAGGTCTTCTCCATCTGAAGCTGAGCGCCTCGTCAAGCATCCGCGCAAGCCCGTTGGTGTTCGCATCAATGAGCCTTGTGCTGAGGCTTCTCCTTCACACTTTGTGTCGAGTTCCACTGAAGAAACCCCTGTTGTGCCACCCTCTAATCCCCCCATCCTTATTTGCCGAGATGATTTGTGCTTGGTAAAAGTTCACCCTCTCATCGGGATCAAACTTCTTAGAGAGCGATTCATTGTCTTTCCCGCTTTCACAGCTGAGAGATTATCTGATATCCTATTCGCTACTCGCTTGGCTGATCTTTTTTGCTTCTCTCAGAGCGAATCTCCTCGTGCTTACCCATTTTTGGTTAAGCTTTTCTATGCTAACCGCATTCGCGGTGAGTATGCTACCACTGGCGTTATTGATACTTTCATCCAGGGGACCCACATTCGCATTGATCCTGCTCTCTTAGGGACCATTCTTAGGATTCCCTCCACTAGATCCCTCCCTACTGATATTTCCATTTCAGATGTTGATGAGTTTGATCAGTCTGTCCTCTGGGACATGTTTCATGAGATACCCTCTGCTCTTTCTTCTGGTGTTCGGTCTTCCATGTTCTCGGCGAGGGGTTGAGCTATTCACCTTGAGGTGAAGTCCAACATCCTGCCGAAATATGGATCTTCAGACCAGCCTTCCCAGGAGATCCTTAGGTGTATGTATGCGATCTTTTCTTGCATGTCAGTAAACTGGGCCGGCGTCCTCCTTGATAGGGTGGACAAGGTCGAGTTTACTACTACTTCCTCCCACATTCCTTATGGTGGTCTTCTCACACTTGTTTTTCGTCATTTTGGGATTGATTTGACTCCATACAAGCCTTTGCCTTTTGGTCCTCTTCTCGATATTTTTGCAAAGTCGAAGTCCTCTACGGCTCTGCAGTCTACATCTAAGAAGAGGAAATCCACATCTGCTCTGTCTTCATCCACGGTTCCTCCTGCTGACCAGCCATCTACCTCTGCTCCTTCCTCTCATGACATTCTATTTGACATGGTTTCTGGTCTATATGAGTTGGCATTCTGTCGTTCCAGCATCAGGGTATGCCCTTCCCTGAGCACCTCAGACGATTTGTTCCACCCCAGCCTCGTCAGCCTCCACATCCTATCATCACTGAGATTATTTTACATCCTGGTTTAGCTGCTACTCAGGGTGTTGTTGCTGCTCCTCCTCCTCCAGAGGATGTCCCCCATGACCCAGAGACTGCTTCCTCCTCTGCTGCACCTCGAGACACTCACTCTTATCTTTTTTTTTATTTTTTGAGTGTTGTATGTATGATGGATATTTTGTGTATGGATGATATATGATCATCATGTATTTTGTTCATTTTGAGACACATGGTATTGTTCATATGTTTTGTACTCATGTGGTCATATATATATATATATATATATATATATATATATATATATATATATATATATATATATATATATATATATATACTAGTTATAAACCGTGCCCGCGGGCACGGTGCATTTAAGTTTTTTTTCCGCGAAATCTTTGTCCCCCAAAAAATATTTCTACAGCCAAAATTTAAAAGAACAACAAATTAGCGTAAAAAAATTTAGCGTAAAAAACAAATTAGCGTAAAAAAATTTAGCGGGCGCCTTCGGCGCAGATAGGTTGGTTAGACCTCTGCTTGACGCCCAAAAAACTCAACCCGTCTCTTTGAATGCACATTCGCTGTATTTTTTTTGGGTCTCATTTTTTTGGGTCATTTTTGAATGAAGAGTATTAAGTGATGATGATGCCAATTTCAATAAGAATAGCTTTTGTATTCTCCCAATAAATTTTCTTCCAACCCAAAAAATTTTCCCCCCAAAACTTGATGTGACATTGCCACATAGGACAAAGTTTAAAAACAGCTCTCAATTGTAATATATATATATATACTAGTCATAACCCGTGCCCGCGGGCACGGTTCATTTCAGATTTTCACCCGTGAAATCTTTGTTCTCAAACATTATTTACATAGTCAAATTTGTGCGAAACAACAAATTCGGCGTAACAATAAATTCGGTGAGGGCGCCCTTGAGTCGGAACAACAAATTAGCGTTAAAAAATTTAGCGGGCGCCTTCGACACGAAGGGTGGAAGTGCATAAGTGCGTGTGTGTGTGTATGGTATGTGGGTAAAAAGTGAAATGAGAGGGGTTTTAAGCAAAAAATGAGAAATAGGTGGTATTCTGCGCAAATGTAATGATTGTGGGGGGTTTGAATACAAAAAGAAAAAAGTGGTGGGTTTTCCAAACACTCATCTCAACCCTTCTTTTACCAAGATTAAATCCTAGCCATTCTTCTATCAACCTCTTTATACATCATCATGACATCAGCTTGTCCCAGTCAGCCCTAGAATTCAAAAACCTTTGTGTTTTAATATATAGATATATATATATGTATATATATATATATACTAGTCATTACCCTTGCCCAAAGGGCACAGTTTATTTAATGGCTGAGTTTTCCCCCCAAAAAATTTCAAGTTCCCCCAAATTTCATGTTTTTGCACAAAATTTCAAGTTTTCCCCCAAATTTAAGTTTTCCCCCAAAATTTAAGTCCTCCCAAAATTTTCATTACCACCCAGGACAAACTTACCACGTAGGACAAAGCTGTGTCTTAGCAGGATAAGATTCAAAATCTTCAAAGGACTGGAAAAAAATGGTCGAAAGGGGGGGAGAATAAAAAATATGGGTGGGTGTGTGGGGAGGGTCCAGGGGAAAAAAATGCAAAAATGGGTGTTGTATGTGCAAAATTCCACACCTCCTCTCTTATCTCTCAAAATCTCATCTCTTATATTTTCTCTTATCCAATTTCCCTCTTTTATATAATAGATATCCAAATTCTCTTATCCAATTTCTCAGGTCCAAATTCTCTTATCCAGTTTCTCTTTATAACATCCATCTTTTATGTAATAGATAGATATTCAAATTCTCTTATCCAATTTCTCATTTCCAAATTCTCTTATCCAATTTCTCTTAATAACATTTCTCTTTTATATAATAGATATCCAAATTCTGTTATCCAATTTCTCTTGATAACATCCCTCTTTTATATAATAAATATGTATATATATATATGAGTGAGTGAGTGAGTGTGTGTGTATGTATACTAGCTATAACCTGTACCCGAGGGCACGGTTCAATTTAGATATTTCCCCCTCAAAATCGTAGTTCCCCCGAAAATGTGGGCACGATTCATTTTAGATATTCCCCCCTCAAAATCTTAGTTCTCCTGAAATTGTGTACATGATTCATTTTAGAAATCCCCCCTCAAAATCTTAGTTCCCAAATCAAAGTCTTAGTTCCCCAAAATTTAGGTTACCTCAAGAGATTTTAGTTCTCACATTGTTTAATTACTCACAAAATTTTTAGTCACTGACAAAAATGTTAGTCCCCCAATATGTATTTCATTTCTAAGTTTTTTTGTAAAGTTAGTTTCATTTCCCCCACATTTTTAGACAAAATATTCTATAAAGATGGGAGCTAAAAACATGTTACAGTATTAAGATACATGAACAAACAGAAAAATAGAGATGGACGTAAAAATTAGCCATGTCACCAAAACCTAGGAGTGCGGAAGTTAGCAACATTGATCAGATTATGTGCATTAGCCATGTCACCACGTTCCCCCCAATCACATCCAACCATGAAAACAATTGAAATTGGTGAAGTAAAAACACCATGTAAGCAACATTGAAATTTACATTTCTAACATCAAAAAGTAGCACCTTAATAATGTTACACAAAAGTAATGTATATCCAGTTCTATTAGTCTAAGCCAAGTAGCACCATAATAATATTTACATTTGTTACATCAAAAATACATCTGTTACATCAACGCTGTTCATACGCAATCCATCATGGTTCAACATGAAACTTCCTCTTCATTACATTATAAAAGGAATGCGTGTCAATCTCAATCCAACATCGTGTGTCATCTGGATGCACAATAACCTAGGTAAATTACAAACATAAATTGGTTAGAGAAATAAAGAAATATGTGATAACATTAATAATTTAAACTTAAAACGTTTTTACCTTATGCGGGGGGAGCATAGGTGGACGTGCTTTATGGACCCAATCAAGCTCCTTAAGAACTAACTTCCAATTCTATAACACAAACGATATTATGTTGATATTCAATGAAAATGATATTGTGGGAATAAAATTCTAATAGTTTTTTACATTACCTCTATAACACATGTTTCGGGTGCATCAATATTCCCTGTCACCTGTGCATCTAAAATTATTTTTGCTTCTTGCTGAAAATAATAATAATAATAATAATTTACTAATTTAAAAAGTCTTAATATGAAAATGATAACTTATTTATTAGTCAGCATACCTTGTCCCACCAAATTCTTATATAATCACGCAACTTGACAGCTATATTATTTTGAGCAAGTAACACAACCTATAAGAATAAAAAATATTAAGAAATCAAATGAAATGAACTAAAATATATAGTAAAAATGTATGATTAAAGACTTAAAGTTTTATACAAATCTACATCCATCTGTATATAAAAATACAAACAAATATTTTAGCTACCATTCATATTGAAAGATTCATATCAAAAGAAATAATAAGGCAAAAATGATTTTTACTGAAGTTAAAAATTTCTTACATTGCCATATATAGTGATGCCAATCCACATTATGCAGCTAGGGGTTGTATGATAATGGGTACCTGTATGGTAGACAACAATCGATAAATAATTTTTTTAAAGAATGACCAAATGAATAAAATAAATAGATCTATTTACAGAAAAAATTTAAAATACTAACTTACAATATTACTCATATATCGGAATTCATAGCAAAACATCTGGATAAACGATGTTTAATGGTTTATTTGAATCGGCCGGAAGAAGGACACATACACGATCAAAAGATGTGCACCGTGAAAGTGCCACATACAGATGTCCATGACTGAAAACTGTGTTCCACAAATCAACTCCAATGAACTTTACAGATTGTCCCTGAGCTTTATTAATTGTTATGGCATAAGTTACACGGACAGGAAACTGCCGTCTTGTCATATGAAATGGTAATGTTGTAGCCGATAGTGACAAAGATATTCTTGGAATAAACACAAAACTACCGGATTTATCCCCATTTAAAATTTGAGCTTCAATGACACGTGATGCACATCTGACAACCATCCGAGTGCTATTGCAGAGCCCATCTTTAGGGGCAATATTTCGTAATAAAATAATAGGACAACCCACCTTAAGATCAAGTTTAAATTGTGGCAACCCAGGAATATCCAAAGAGTTTATGTACTCAGTTGGATATCGATTTATAATGGTTGGGTCTGTTTCTTCATTTTTCAGACAGGCTGTCTGCAGCTATATACGTAATCTTTTGTCCCAAAAATATGTGTAATGCAGCGGCATTTATAAAAGCAACATCATCATTCCATGCAGACAGAATTATTCATTCAGTCAGGTATGCTAGAGTCACTACACCCTCAATATCAAGCTGCGGATAAATTTGAAGTAATAACTTGTTTAAATCCTTGCACCTGAATATGTGAGAAGGAAGTTCTACCACTTCTGTAGGATTTGTACCAACCTAATACATATGTAGATAAAATTTAAGTTAAGGAATGGCTAAGATAAAAATAGTAAGTAAAATTAAATTAGGCATGAAATAAAATACCTCCAAAATAAATTTTGCAAAATTTGCATTCTCAACAGATGAGTTATTTAACCGCATATTTTGATCAAAGATCAAAACTTGTACAGAGCACCATAATACAGAGCGTCTCAATAAGGCACCAACAATTTCTTCTCGAACCCCCTTTGGTATGCCAGGCAAGATTTGTCGGAAATCCCCACCAAGAACAATTTCTTCTCGAACCCCCTCTGGTGTTATCACAAATATCTTGTAATGATCGATCCACTGCCTCAACACAATGCCGATGTTGCATAGGTACTTCATCCCATATTATAAGTTTTGCTTTTCTGAATAATTGAGCTTGCATGGATTGCTTGCTAAAATTACAAATTGAAGTATCATGCACATCTAACGGGATACGAAATGTGGAATGTGCAGTCCGGCCTCCGCTAAGCAGCAATGATGCAATACCAGATGACGCGACGATGATAACTATATTTCCAAGACTACGCAACATTGTTGCTAGTGCATTGTACAAAAAAGTCTTTCCAGTTCCAGCACCGCCGCTCAAGAAGAATGTAGTACCTTTATTTTCAAATACAGATGAAGTAACTTCGACATTAATGTGGCAGTTAAAGCGCCTTGAGAGATACATGTTGTGCGGCACAACATCTCGGTTATCAACCTGATGCCCCATTATAGTATATAGATGCCCATTACTATGACGACGATAAATAGGATATCCATCACGATCCGTGGTTGTTACATCTGCATAATTTCGAGGGTATTTCTTAGTACACTTACCATTTTCCATGCATGAAGCATTTGGATTTCGAGCACCACATGGTCTAGGTACCATACATTTTGACACTGTATCGAATAATGCAGGATCTTGAGCAGGATCAGGAAATTCAGCACAAACAATTCTATCCACTTGATCACATGTATGAATATTATCAGGACCACGAAGAAAGAAAAGAGCATGCATATGTTGAAGACCCCGTTTCTGAAATTCAATTGTAAATACTTGTCCTACTTTCTTTCCAAATACATTATTACCATCAATCTCCTTCATCAAAGCCTTTCTTTTTAACTCAAATACACGTGTGACTAAATCTTGACGGTCGGTAGCCTTTTAATTGGGCAGTACAGCCGAAATAATTTCTGGCCACTTTGGATTTGCAGTCATGGTAAGAAAAATATCAGTGTGCTGGTTATAACGTGTGATAGCCATTGAGTCTTGAAATATTTCAAACATGTGACATGCACTGCCAGTGAAAGATGAAGGAAGTATCATGCGCTGTCCAATTTGGTCACATCTGGCATATGCATCGATATCTGCAAGACCCTAATAGAGCTCTGAGCAGAGTTTTCATTGATTAAGTTTGATGAATGTCAAACGATGTTGCTCAATTGCTGCCCAAGCATCAACTATGAACTCTTGGAATAACTTTCCAGCTCTCAAAATTGAAGAATACTCGTTCTGTCTTTCTAACAGACGGTTGCTATAAAACTCACATATGGTAAGGCGTCTACTTGAGGATATGTTTTGAACTGGTTCCCACTGCTTCAACTAAGGTTCCCATCCAAGTTGACCATCAGGAAATAATAAGACGTAGTGTAATGGTAAGTATGCAGGATGAGTCTCATTGATTTGCATTAATTGATGATTTCCTCGAAGATGTAAAACTATATCTCCCATCCCGGAAGATCGATAGCCATCGCCAGGTAAAATAATCGCAATCTCATCTATGGTTGGGAGGTTATAACGGCGACGATCCTTGTTTGAATTGTAATGTAGATATACAGGAAGATCATGACCACATAAATCTGCTTGAGATAAAACAGAATACGCCTGACAATATAGTTTGATGAATGGATTTATGCCCGATAAAAAATTTTGAATAATTTGTAAGACATCCTTGCTCAAATGTGGATTTCTATTACGTTGGAACTCCATAGCAGAATCCGGATCATAGATGTAAAGTTGACAATAACTTGCTGTTTGATCCGGTTGGGGTAGAAGTGATCCTGTTGGATGGCGTAATTCTCCCTGAATAGTAAATATGTTCGGGCCTCTGCCAGCAATCAATCTTTGATCCATTGTCACACTAAGGCTGGTAAATGCATTAGCTGCATTATACTCCCGAGTATACATTTGAAATGATTTTGATGCCTCACTGTCACCATCATATAATTCTAGAAGTTCTGAAGGGGGTTCATTAAGTTTCGGCAATTTTAATTTTCCTTGCAAACAACATGTTCCAAAAAGATGTGTTCTCAAAGTTGACTTCGACAACTGTTCATCCAACCAGTGTAAGGCTGAACAATGAGGGCATGAAATGTTCATTAATCCAAGATAGTGCCGACCAAAATCAACCTGAGTTGGTGGACCAGAGCCATACCGAGTTGACTGACATCGGAAGATCGAGGATGAGCCATCGTCTTCTTGTTCAACTGGAGAATTTGTCAATCCAGGTGTTATTTGAGGTATACAGATAGGAGTCATATATCGAGATATGTTTCGTTGAGCTTTTTCTCGTTCTCTCCTTTGACATTGAGCTAAACACCTAGCCAAAATAAAACCATAATTAAATAAAATTAAGTTACATTAAAGTAGATTAGCTTTTATGAATAATAACCTGACATATGGTTCATCATCTTCAGCACATATCGTATCGTTGTGTGAGGCTGAGACCTCATCTTCATGTTCAACAGGAGAAGTTGGTACTGCATATGTGCTTTGAGGCATATCGAGTATACTGGTAGGAGTCATATATCGAGATGTGTTTCCTTGTATTTGTTCTCGTTCTGTCCTTTTGCGTTGAGCTAAAGCCCTATCCAAATTTAAACAAAAAAATAAACACAAATTAAATACATGTGAGGAGAAAAGATTTTATGTACAGTCGGGTTGATAATGACCAGACAGATGGTCCAGGAACTTGTCCGGAAATCATATCGTTACGCGAGGCTGAGACAGCATCTTCTTGTTCAACCGGAGAAGTTGTCACGGTTGGTGTTTTTTGAGGTATATCAAGAACACCGTCAGAAGTCAGAGCGTGAGATATGTTTCGTTGTCCTTGTTCTCGTTCTCTCCTTTTGCGTTGAGCTAAAGTCCTATCCAAATTTAAACACAAAAATAAACACAAATAAAATACATGGGAGGAGAAAATATTTTATGTACAGTCGGGTTGATAATGACCTGACAGATGGTCCAGGAACTTGTCCAGAAATCATATCGTTACGCGCGGCTGAGACAACATCTTCTTGTTCAACCGGAGAAGTTGTCACGACTGGTGTTATTTGAGGTATATCAAGAACACCGTCAGAAGTCAGAACGTGAGATATGTTTCGTTGTTCTTGTTCTCGTTCTCTCCTTTTGCGTTGAGCTAAAGCCCTATCCAAATTTTCACACAAAAATAAACACAAATAAAATGCATGAGAGGAGAAAAGATTTTATGTACAGTCGGGTTGATAATGACCTGACAGATGGTCCAGGAACTTGTCCGGAAATCATATCGTTACGCGAGGCTGAGACATCATCTTCTTATTCAACCGGAGAAGTTGTCACGGCTTGTGTTATTTGAGGAATATCAAGAACACCGTCAGAAGTCAGAGCGTGAGATATGTTTCGTTGTTCTTGTTCTCGTTCTCTCCTTTTGCGTTGAGCTAAAGCCCTATCCAAATTTTCACACAAAAATAATCACAAATAAAATACATGGGAGGAGAAAAGATTTTCTGTACAGTCGGGTTGATAATGACCCGACAGATGGTCCGGGAACTTGGCCGGAAATCATATCGTTACACAAGGCTGAGACATCATCTTCTTGTTCAACCGAAGAAGTTGTCACGGCTGGTATTATTTGAGGTATATCTAGTACACTGTCAGACGTCTGAGCGTGAGAGATGTTTCGTTGTTCTTATTCATGTTCACGTTCTCTCCTACTGCGTTGAGCTAAAGCCCAATCCAAATTAAACCCAAACTAATTACAATTAAAATACATTATTAGTGTATATTAGATGTTTGGCACAGTCAAGTAGATAATAACCTGGCTGATGGTTCATCATCTTGTTCAAAAATTGTTTCATTATGTTTCCTTTTATATTACCATTATCGCAAGGGTGAAATGCGACGAACACTTGGTAGTGAAGAACTAATCATAGGCTCAGTAAGAGTGCTATGTTGTTCTTGTCATGATTTCAAATGTTCAAATACATATGTAAATTCACACATTCTCCAAAGACAAACAGAATTGAGGAATTGGCAATGACAGCATTTTTAGTCCTCAATCCTCATCCTCAATGAATTTATGACATTTGTTCACATCACCAAAAGATGAACATTTGTTCACATTTCAATCCTCAATGAATTTGTTCACATCCTCAATCCTAATGAATTTGAAATGGCAATTTGTTCAATGAATTTGTTCAATCCTAATTCAATCCTCAATGAATTTTAAATGACATTGGAATTGATGATGTGAACAAATACATATGACATTTCAATCCTCAATGAATTTCATTAGAATTGATGACATTTGTTCACATCACCAAAAGATTTTAATTTCTTTCAAGTGTCCACTATTATTTAATCTTGAGAGGCTCTCAACATGTATAATAAATCAAAAAATAAACAGCTTTGCTTCATACCAAGTTAGTTTCTTTTGCTTTCTTTTGCTTTCTTAGTCAAACATTTTTTAGCCATCATTCAAACATTTTTTAGCCATCATTCAAAGGTTTTTCTCATTCAAAATAGCTTTATCATTCAAAGGTTTTTCCCATTCAAGTATTCAAGAATTCAAGCTTGGATATACTTTGATATGCTTGAAGTATTCAAGTATTCATTTGCTATACTTGCATTGAAATGAGCATGTTATAGCTCATTTTAAATTATAGCCCAGTTTGAACTACAGTTATGACTAATTTCTAATAACAATGACTCATTTTGGTCTGAGTTATGACTCATTTCAAAATGAGCCCAGATTCACATTTATAAAATGTTATTCCTGCAGTTGAATAGGACCATCATTCACATTTATCCTATCATATTAGAAATACATAACTCACTTTGAATTTATATAGCAAACATGACTCACTTTGTATTAGAAATACATGACTCACTCAAATATCGCCAACATTCATATTTCTAATTGGGAGGACTCAAATATCCTGTCATATTAGAAATGTACTGTCATATTTCTAAATACATGACTCACTCAAATATGACAGTATATTTGACTCAAATATCCTGTCTGTGAGCATAACTCAAATACAAAATGTTATGGATTTCAAAATAACTCAAATACATGACGTACTCAAATTAATTTTTGTCCTGTTAATTTTTTTCAGCAAATTACAAAAAATTTCAACAAAATTTTGGAATTACACCCAGCAAAATTTTGGACTTACACCCAGCAAAATTCAGCAAAATTTTTTCATCATAACTCAAATACAAAATTTTTTTAGCAAATTACACCCAACTACACTGAAAATTACACCCACCTGAAAATTACACCCAATTACCAATTCATTTTCATTTATAGCATATTTTGGAATTTGCAACTGAAATTTATATCATATATAGTCTCAAAATCCTTTCAATTTGAGTCACTCAAATTGAGAGCACTCAAATATTTTGGTTATTTTAGTTCACCCAAAAGACAGGATATTTGAGTCTCTCAAATTGGATAAATAACTCAAATTGACAGGATAAATAACTCAAAATTTTGAAATCCATAACAAAATGTGAATTATATGAGTTATAACTCAGTTATTCATGTTTGCTATGCTCATTTTCAAGTTCAATATTTGATCATTTTCATGTTAGCTTTGTCCTGTTAATATTGTTGAGCTTTGTCCTGTTAATATTCTTTCAGCAATTTCAAACTTAATTGCAAACTCAAGCTTTCAGCAATCTCATTTTTTCAGCAAGCTCAATCTTTAAGAATATACAATTGAGTTGAAATTTATACCCAACTGAAAATTACAGCAAATTACAACCAACTGAAAATACAATTGAGATTTGTCTTGTTGAGATGTGTCCTATTAATGTTTTCAGCAAATAACACCCAACTACACTGAAACAAAAAAATTGATAACACCCAACTAACACTCAATATTAAATCATTCACAAAATTGATAACCAATCAAAAAAATACCAATCTCTTAAATTTCAGTTCAAAAAAATGAATAAAACAAAAAAACATGGACAATACAAAAATATATTGCATTCTCACCTATCTTGAGCATATCATCAAATAGTACAAATGGATATGCAACTGAAATGTATTACAAATAGTATAACCCATGCATTCCAAATTTGCAACTGGATATGCAAATGAAATCCAAATTTGCAGGTTAACTTTGATGCTGGAATGCAATCCAAAGTTGCAACTGACCCAAAAGCATTAAAACTTGCAACTGGAATCTAAGGAGTTCCTAGGGTTGGATATGCAACTGGATTCCAAATGGAATCCAAATTTGCAACTGGAATGCATATTTTAGTTCCAAATATCATAGTTTTAATGATGCAAATTTGGATATGCAACTGAAATCCAGAACTTGGATATGCAACTTGGATATGCAACTGGATTTAAGTCCTGTAATATGCTTATTACCCATATTCACAGTATAACATATCAAAAATGTCCTGTAAAAATGTCATGCAATATCTTGTAAAAATGTCCTGAATGTTTAAAAATGCATGTGATTTTTTTGTCCTGTAAAAATGAGGTAATGAGGAATAAGAAAACTAAAATCCTCAATGCTCCAGTTTTAGGATTGTTTTGATATAACAATTGTAAGAAAACTGAATGCTAAAATGGAGCGTTGAGCACTAAATTGATATGGCATTGTAAGGATTTTTGACATATCATAATTGATATGGAATTGAGCACTACCTAACAATTGTAATAAAATTCAAAAATACATCAAAATAGTCCTCTCAACTCCTAAAATACTCAAGCTAAATATCCTCTCAACAATATGAATTTCAAATAAAAGGTTTTTCCATGTTGTCCATATTGACATATGGCTTGTAGTACTCCAAAAAGATTGTGTGTAAAATGAACTCCAAAAAGAATTTTGATCCAACACTGAATTTTGAATTTTGATCCAACACTCAAGTAACAATATCATTTGACATTCAAAATGCAAATTTTGAACTCAATTGAACTCAATCTTGAGTGCATACCCAGGATATGAACTCTATTTTGAACTTAACATGAAATAGAGAATTATCTGTATCCCATGATATGAAGTTGATTTAATTTTGAGTATAACTTGAAAATTGAACTTGAGTTCAAATTGAGAATTATATGTATCCCATGATTTGATTTAATCTGGAGTGCATACCCAGGATTTGATTTGATTTGATTTGAGAATTAACATGAAATTTTGAAAGTTGAGGTTACTTGAAAATTGAGAATTATCTTGAGTGCATACCCAGGATATGAACTCTATTTTGAACTCTAGGATATCATGTATCCCATTTACTTGAACTTTAGTATATCCCAGTCCAAGTAACTAAAATTCAAATTCAAAATTCAAATTGAGAATATATCATATAACAATTCAAATTGATATTCAAAATTCCAATTCATATACAATATCCCAATTCAATTCACATATTTAAAATTGTTACTTGACAGGATATTGCTATCCCAATTCAATTCAATTCACATATCCCAATCTTGAACTCAATTGTTCATATCCCAGGATATTGCTAGGATCCAGTTACTTGAACTTTAGCATATCCCACTTCAAAATTGAGTTCAAAAAATGATGAAGAGAATGATGAATATGTGAATGTCAAATTCATTCACATATATTTTACAGTAATAAAAAATGAAATTGATTCAAAAATATTTCATGGAATACTCAATTTGAAGTGTATGCAGTATATTGAACTTGAACTTGACTAATATTCAATAGTGCAGTATTCTTATCAATACAATTTTCTTATCATTTTCTTATCAATGTATTCTTATCAAAAAAAATTCCAAATAAGCTCATCATTTTAACCCAATTTTCTCATATGTACTGGAATGATAGGGAAATTTACTTATATGATTAAATATATTGAGTTATGTTATTTAGCACTAAAAATTTCATTGTATCATGCTATTCTGGAAGTAATGGACAAATTGAACCAAAAATTACATGGCTCATATACTCAGTTGGAACTCATCTACTGGTTACTCAGCTACTGCTGAGTTCCAATGATGCAGCAATAATGATGCAGAGATGCAGTGCAAAGTTTATAAAGTTGACAGGATCATAGTTTTTTTGCAAGAAAACTAATTTCAGGATAATTTTAAATAGTTTCTTAAGATAAGTTTTTTTGCAAGAAAAGTTCTACTGTAGTTATACTGTCAAACTTTAATTTGCAAACTGAACCAAATTACTCATCCAAACAATTTTTCTCATTCAGTAAGAGAGCGAAAAAGCAACTATTTTCAAATCAACTATTCTCATAATGAGAAAAATCAATATAATGCAAATCAATATTTTCAGATCAATATTTTCATTAGATAGAGAATGATAGATATCATATAATACAACTAACATAACTGAAAATTGAACCTTGACTGAATCTACAAAATGCAAATGCCATAACTAAAAATTGAACCTTGCCTGAAAATTTTTAAACAGCATTCTCATAAGCATATGCTGAAATGCAAAAAACAATACTCACAAAATTCAAGGTGCAATAGTCATTTTTATTTGGATTGGCAGTTGCAATTTAAATTTAGAATGAAAATTTGAAATTTTGAATTCAAATAAGATGAGCCAAAATTCAATTTCAAAATGCAAGGTGCAATATTCAATATTCATGTTAGGTATGCTCATTTTCAAGTTCAGGCAAAATTTCAGTCTTTTGACTGAAATGAAATTCTTTCAAGTTTCAAAATTGAATATGTTTCTAATTTGTTTGAAAATATTCAGTCAAAATAGTTTGAAAAATAAGCACAAAAATTTGTCATTGGTTTGAAATTTTCATTTCAGTTTGAGAATATCATTTCAGTTTGAAACTTGAAACTTGATCTAAATGAACTATATAAGGATGTTACAATCCTCATTACATTCCAATATTCTAAAAAAATAAAAATTACATATGCTACACTATCAGGTATACATTCTTGTATATAAGGATGTAAAAAACCCAATAAAAACAAATAAAAAAACCAATCTCTGAATGTGTAGCAGGATATATCAGGATAAAAAACCAAATTTGAATGCATTGTTATATCAGGATATCCTGATTACATTCCAATATTCTAAAAATCTAAAAATGAATAGAGATAATTTTGACTTTTTAAAGGTGATATGAATTTTGTGTACTCTTGCCTGGATAATACACATTTGGTCTTTCTAGATGTTTTTAACTTTTAACACCTTATTTAGATCAGATGTTCATGTTTCTGTAGAAATATTTTTGGTAATCCAAAATTTTTAGGATAATGAATGCAAACAAAAATGAATAGAAAAACTTCAGCTTTATATGCTTACAGCAGTACATAAGAGTTGATCAATATGATTCCAAATCCAAAATATACATACATAGACATAATATTCACAATTCCCATGTCAATTTTTGTTCCATGTATAATAAGAACATAATTCCAAAGATATTTATCTTTGAAGTTTGAGAATGAATACTCCCAGTTTGGAATTGGGTGAATATGTTCATTTTGAGAATGAACACTCCCAGTTTCTAATTGAGAATGAATACTCCCAGTTTCAGAGTTGATCAATATTGATATTTATCTTTGGAATTATGTTCATTCTAAAATATTGATATTTATCTTTGAATAATTCCAAAGAACATAATAAGCCAATATCTTTGGAAGCCAATATCTTTAGCCATTATCTTTGTATAATAAGTCAAAATAATTCCAAACATAATTTTCCAATCTCTGAAATTTAAGTATATACATTCTTTGCAATTCAAAACTATACCAGTAGCATATCAAACCCATAATGAATTAAGTTCAAAAAATGAAGAACACAAAAAACAGGGACAAAAAACATATAGTGAAGAGAACAAAAATTTCAATTCAAAAAAATGAAGAAAACAAAAACTATTCAAAATTTGACTCACTTTGTATTGAAATCCTGTCAACTTGACTTAAATTCAAAAATCCTGCATACACATACTCAAGTTGAACTTGATTTAAATTCAAAACAGGATTTTGATGTACACATACTCAAGTTGAAGTGTAAATCAAACTTATTGATGTACACATATTGCATACACATACTCTTGTATTTATATTGATGTACACATACTCAAGTTGAAGTGTAAATCAAACTTATTGATGTACACATATTGCATACACAGGATTTTGATGTACACATACTCAAAACACGATTTTTTGATTGATGTACACATACTCTTGAATTTATTAACAGGACAATCCATACTCAAATTCAAAAAATCTGTAATGACACTCAAAATTCATTCAAAAATTCATTCACACATACTCAAGTTTGAACACTGTAAAAATTCATTCACATAACACTCAAAGTTTAAATCCATAGGACACTGCAATTAACATAACCCTCAATAAAAAAATAGCCCAGAGTATGGATCTTTCTTATTAACAGGACAATACTCTTGGTGTAAATAGGGAAATACTCTTGACGATGGATCTTTCTTATTAACAGGACAATCCATACTCAATCTTTTTTAATTACACCAAGAGAATGGATCAGTTACCGGATGTAAATTGAATTGAAACTTGATGATAACACACCGAGAAGAAAATAAATACCCTCCACCTTGCAAAAGAAAATGGCTAATGTGAGTTAAATTCCAAAAGAAAATGTTGCAAAAACATGAAAAATCCCAAAAGAACTCACCTCCTGCAATGAGGGAGATGACGGCTGCAACTCCGTTTCTTTGCGTGGAGGAAGATGATAACTTTCCCTCCAAATTCCTTTCTCTGATGTGGTTGAAGCTGAGGTTGAAGATGAGGGTTGGCAATGTGAGATTGAAGCTGAGGTTGAAGATGAGGTTGGCAACGTGAGGTTGAAGCTGAGGTTGAAGATAAGGGTTGAAGATGGCAACGTGAGGACACTCCAAATTCCTTCCCTACAAATTCATTTCTTGTTCTCTCAGCAGCGCGAGATTGAAGTTCAAAAGGCAGAGGAGGAGAAATGATAAAACACAATTGTGATGTGATCAAAATGGAGGGGAAAATTTTTCTTCCCTTCATTTTGTGATGTGATCAAAAAACGTGAGAGAGCAAAAGCAGTGTGATTTCAAAATTTTAAACTTATTGGTTTTTTAGGTGATGGGATCAAAAGTGATTTGATTTCTTCTATCCAATATCTCATAACTCAATTTCTCATACCCTATATACAATCTATATAAACATCACACCAAATTACACATAACCAAAACCAAATTCTCTTATCCATTATGTCTTAACCAAAATCTCTTATACAACAATCCACATATCCACATACAACAATACACAACCAATATCTCTTATCCAATTTCTCTTATCCAAAAACCCATGATAACATCCCTGTTTTATAGAATACTAGTCATAACCCGTGCCCGCGGGCACGGTTCATTTAAGATTTTCCCCTCGAAATCTTTGTTCCCCCAAAAATTATTTCCACAGACAAAATTTAAAATAACAAATTGGCATAAAAATATTTAGCGACACGGGCACCTTTAGCGTGAGCGTCTTCGGCACAGAATAACAAATTCGGCGTGGGAGCCTTCGACGTGGAACGACAAATTAGCGTAAAAAAATTCGGCGCGGGCGCCTTCGGCTAAAAATGTATAATAGATAATCAGATATTTTAATATCTCATGCATGCACATAAGTGATATGGCTGATGTAGACCGTATAATGAATGCCATGCTGGTGATTCCTCAGTGAGATTAGATTAGTGATCTTTTTGGTTTGGATCTATTTGACAATTGCATACAACATCGAAGAATTACATACATGTCTGCTCCTTGTATATTTCGTTTGCCAATGTTCTATCATAAACAACCCTTTCTCAGACATTTCTATCATATACAACACTTTCTCAGACATTTCTATCATATACAACACTTTCTCAGACACTAAGCGTTTCTGACTTTTTTTGATGATGCTGATTTATTAATGCACTGCAAGGAGATGTGCATATTGTCAAGGAGTTAACTGAAGGGGTTAGAATCATTTCCAATGACCCGAAAGTACTTTCGTTCATGGGCACAAAGATCAATCATAAATTGGAACACACAAAATATAAGTTGTTTAGATTTAAGAATGACATTTGAAGCTCAAAGAACTAAAACAGTATAACAAATATAGGTATGATGCATAAACATTTAATAAATAGATCTATGTGCTCTTCAAAATTAGCGTAAGACATGAAGCATAAACATCTATTATACATAAACAAACCTAACCCTCATTGAGAATGAGTTAATATCCGTATCTAGAGTATCAAGCAAAAAATAGCCTGAATCATCATGTTATCCACCCGATTCACATTGAACTTCACAGTCGCCCGATTATATCTGTGCCTCAACCCGAATTGTGCCAACTTCAAATCTATTGGATACATTCGCAAACAAATGAATAAACTGGCCCAAAAGTCAGCTTTTTTCAATTAGATCACTCCAAAGAAATAAAATACATTGTGACCACTCTCAGCATCTCCATCACAAACTCATTGCATTGGCAAGAATCTTTGTTGCCTCAAAAATCTATAACCCTAAAAAATCTACTACCCAACCAGTCCGAACTTCGCCTTCCTCCCGTCCTTCACTCTTGGAAGGTCCACACTCAAGAAATTATTCATCTCTTCAGTCATAATTTCTAAAAAGTATAAGACCAAAAAAATCAGAAAAACACACAACATGGAAATCCTTTAGCTATAATGACTTCTGAATTCACCAGATATTTAAAGTCCCAATAATAAAAAACCATCAAAACTACATAAAAACTCAATATTTCTCAAAATAATGGATCACACATACCGAATATAAACCATCCAAAACTAATACAATACAAACTTCGGCACTCAATGAAAAAACAAACAAAATAGCAAAAGAAACAGTTTTTCTAAATATTTGTTAGATAAAAATCATAAGTAAAGCAACGAACCCAAAAAAACAACGAACCCAAAAAAACAATAACAATAGGATGAGACCATATTACTGAGATTGATTGTAAAGAATAGCTTGGGCTTTCAGCATGCAAATCTCAGTAATGGTGTCTTTACAGAGGGGTTGAACTAATTTGTACAGTGTAACAACGAACCCAAGAAAACAACGAACCCAAACAGCGAACAGACTTGATCGCGAGGAAATAATCATCTTTCTCCAACTCGCTCTCCTTCCCCAATTCCTCTCCCACTCACAGAGATCCATCGAGAGGCCTCGTTGACCCGAGCTGAGATCGAGCTTTCTCCAACTCGCTCTCCTTCCCCAATTCCTCTCCCACTCACAGAGATCCATCGAGAGGCCCCGTTGACCCGAGCTGAGATCGAGCTTTCTCCGGAAAACAGCGAACAGACTTGATCGAGCTTTCTCCTTCCCCAATTCATCTTTCTCCAACGCTCGCACAGACTTGATCGAGCTGAGATCGAGCTTCAGCGCATCCACACGGGCTCTCCTTCCCCAATTCCTCTCCCACTCACAGAGTTCGCGGCGGCCCCGTTGACCCGTTCCTCGCGACGATGATGACGTGGGCTCCATGAGAAACCGGTGAGGCGAGAAATCAATTTGCTCTGAAACAAACAATGAAAAAAATTAGAAACTGGGATGAAAATTTGAGGGTTAATACAAAATTTAGAGGAAAAAATCAATGAATCAACCTTTCCAACATGGGCTATTGGTCTCCCCGAGGGTTTGAATAATATTTTTCGAAGGGAAGAAATGATAACAGGTTCTGATGAAGGCCACGCTGGGCTCTTGGTCTCCCCGAGGTCACACATGGGCTATTGGTCTTCCCGAGGTCACGCAACCAACAAACTGGGACCACAATCAAGTGAGGGAGCTGTTTTCCAAGCAAACTTATGTTTAAAGTACAAACCCTTCATCTCAAATCTTCATCCAAACCGTTCATTATCCAAGATTAAATCCTGGCCGTCTTTTATCTACCCCTTTGTCCTAGTCAGCTTGTCCTAGTCAGCCCTAGGATTCAAAAAACTCTGTCAAATGTAATATAGATATATATATATATATATATATATATATATATATATATATATATATATATATATATATATATTGACAACCCAGAAAAATCCCCAACCCCCTCCCCCCGCCTTCGGCTTTTTAGGAGGGTAAGGCGAGAGCCCGGCCGAGACTATGCAAACTGGGGGGAAACCGCCGTGCCCCCAACGATCCCCGGGTAAGTCCGAGAGGGGAGATGTATCCCCAAGGTAAATAATTCCACAACAAATTCCACAATAATTACCAAGTCACGGCGGCCATAGGCCTCGAACCACACACCCCTTGGCTTTGGAGCGGAATGACTTACCACTGGGACACCCTCTCGTGGGCATATATATCTATATTATAAAACATGGATGTTATCATGGGTTTTTGGATAAGAGTTTTTGGATAAGAGATTTTGGTTATGTGTATTGTTGTATAAGAGATTTTGGTTAAGAGATAATGGATAAGAGATATTAGATAAGAGAATTTGGTTTTGGTTATGTGTAATTGGGTGTGATGTTTATAAAGTTTGTATATAGGGTATGAGAAATTGAGAATGAGATATTGGAAATAAGAAATCAAATGGGTTTTGATCACATCACAGAACTCACATCAGCCTAACATAATTTTTTTAAAAAAATTTGAATTCAACATTTTCGTTTGCATCATAGAGGTAAAAATGTGATCACATCACAAATCGGAGGGAAACACATTTGCCCTGCAATTTGATCACATCACACTGGGCGGGAAATTTTGCACACATTAGAGGGAAATTAGCCCTGCAATTTGCTCACATCACAAATTAGCCCTCCATTTTGCCCGCCAAGATCAATCAGCACACCAGAGCTCCTCGCCATCTTCTTCTACCTGAAATTTGCCCTGCTTCACACCAGCACATCAAGAAGAGCACACGCTAAGATCAAGCAGCTCAACGTATGTTTCTTCAACCCTCATCAAGCATAGCACCCCACTGCATTGTCCATTTTTTTTAATATTGTCCTGTTATATTTCTTGAGTTTTCTTCTGATATGTTTGAGTGATAGTTCTTGATTTAAAATTTCTGAGTGATATTTTTGAGTTAATAATGTTAATATTCTTGAGTGACCTTCATAAAATTTCTGATTCTCAAGTCACTCAAACTGATATCCTGTTAATATTCTGAGTAATCTTCATAATGTTAATAATGCTAAACTTGATATCTGGAGTAACCAATTGTCCTGAGTAATGTTAATAATTTTTTGAGCACTCTTCATAATCTTCATAACCAATATTCTGAGCACTCTTCATAACCAATATTCTGAGTAATCTTCATAATTTTAAAATTTTTTGAGTGTTAATAATGTTATGCTTGATGATAATAATATTCTGAAGATTACTGTTCTGAGTAATCCTTCAAAACCCAAAGTGTTGAGTTCTTCACATCAAGTTTATATTGCTCAGAACATGAAGATTAACACTCAGGATATCAAGCTCAAGCTCAAGTTCTTCACATCAAGTTTATATTGCTCATTACTATTCTGAAGGATTACTCAGAACATGAAGATTAACACCAATATTCTGAGTAATCTTCATAATTTTAAAAATATATTGCAAACTTACTGCAAATCATGTTTTCCATATCAAATATTCTGAGTAAACTTGATATCCTGATATCATAATGTTAATAATGTTAATATTCTGAGTAACCAATTGTCCTGTTAATATGTGTTATCAAAAATATATCACTCAAACTTTTTAATGAATGTGTAATTTTTTAATGCTAAACTTGATATCCTGTTAATTTTGTATTATCATGTACCCAATTGAATTTTTTACTGAATGCTAAACATATCACTCCCCCAATTGAATTTTTTCCTGACTGTGTAATTTTGTATTATCATGTACCTACACTCCCCTTGCAGATCAACCTCTCAGTGAGAGCTTCATCCCTTGGTTAGAGCTTCATCACAGCTTGGTGTTTTGAGTTTGGTTTTTCAGGTATGGAGAAAAATTGATTGAAAGTGTAATTTTGTATTGGGCATGTTTTTGGTTAGAGATGTGTATTTAGTTATGGAGAAAAATTGAATGTGTACTTTTGTATTGGACATGTTTTTGGTTATATGAGAAATTGGGTTACATTTTCAATGTGTCCTCTCCTGTATGAGGAATTGGGTTATAACCCAATTTAGAGATTTTGGACATGTTTATAACCCAATATTTGAATGTGTACTTTTGTAATTTTGTATTGGACATGTTTATAACCCAATTTAGAGATGTGTATAACATTTTGGTTATACCCAAAAACATGTCCCAATTTGAAAATGTTATCCAAATTGACTGTGTACTTTTGTATTGGACATGTTTTTGGTTATACCCAACTTTTGTATTGGACAGGTCACATACAAATCTATTCCTGCTACCTATCCAAATTTCCTCATATTGAGCAGGATATCTTGAGCAAATGATATCTTGAGCAAATGTCTGCAATGTTTTAAGCAAGTTTCAATTTATGTTAATGTGTCCTGTAAATTATGTTTGAAGCAAGTTTCAATTTATGTTAATGTGTCCTGTAAATTATGTTTGAAGCAATGTTTGACAAAATGTGTCCTGTAAATTATGTTAAGCCCAGTAGCTATTTCAATTTACTCTTCTACCTAAATTTCAGTGTCCTGTCAATGTTGATTATGAGTTTGATATTGGAATTATCCATTAGCAATGTAAGTTTGATATTGGATTGAGGATCATAGAAGCAATGTGAGTTTGATATTTTGAGAATGGTATCAAATTTTGCATGTACTGATTGTCAAATTGATTGTCCTGAGAATGGATAATTCCAAACTCCAATATCAAACTGATTGTCCTGTAATGAATGGATATTTCCAATGGAGTTTATCCTGGAATAAGCAAACATAATTTCCATGGATAAGCAATGTGAATGAATGGATATTTCACATTATCCATGTACTCAAAATAACTTCAAAAATTTATTGAGAATTATGTTTGGAGTTTGGAATTATCCATTCTCAAAATTTTTGAAGTTAGTTTGAGAATGCATTATTGCATGTACTGAGTTTATCCATGGATAAGCAATGTGAATGGATAATTCCAATATCAAAAATTTTATTTTGCAAGCTTAACATCAAGTTTATATTGCAAGCTTGAGCTTGAGCTTGAGCTTGAAAGTGTTGAGTTTTTGATATGGAAAACATGGATTTGAGTATTTGAATGCCTATGAGTTCATTTGCATTTGAATTGATACTTTGATAATTTGAGTTCAATGTCAATTTGCTTGGAATGCCAATGATTTGCATTATGTATTGGAATGAAATATTGGAATTTGTATTGGAAATTATGTACTGGAAATATTGGAATTGTTTTTTTCATATGAAAAGCTGCAAAATACATAGGACACTGTAGATATAAGAATTTTGCATATGAAAAAAACAATTTTTTCAATTTTTTGGGTCATGTCAACAGAATTGCATCTTCATCTTTTAATTTATTTCGCAAGCACAATTTTGTCCTTCAAAACCAAAGTGTTGAGTTCTTCACATCAAGTTTATATTGCAAGCTTGAGCTTGAGCTTGAGCTTGAAAGTGTTGAGTTTTTGATATGGAAAACATGGATTTGAGTATTTGAATGCCAATGAGTTCATTTGCATTTGAATTGCTACTTTGATAATTTGAGTTCAATGTCAATTTGCTTGGAATGCCAATGATTTGCATTATGTAATGGAATGAAATATTGGAATTTGTATTGGAAATTATGTATTGGAAATATTGGAATTGTTTTTTTCATATGAAAAATTGCAAAATACATAGGACACTGTAGATATAAGGATTTTGCATATGAAAAAAACAATTTTTTCAATTTTTTTGGGTTCTGTCAACAGAATTGAATGCATATACAAAATTCTCTCAAGAACTCATCTTCATCTTTTAATTTATTTCGCAAGCACAATTTTGTCCTGCAAAACCAAAGTGTTGAGTTCTTCACATCAAGTTTATATTGCAAGCTTGAGCTTGAAAGTGTTGAGTTTTTGATATGGAAAACATGGATTTGAGTATTTGAATGCCCTTGAGTTCATTTGCATTTGAATTGATACTTTGATAATTTGAGTTCAATGTCAATTTGCTTGGAATGCCAATGATTTGCATTATTTCTTGGAATGTTTTAATTTGTATTGGAAATATTGGAATTGTTATTGGAAATATTGGAATTTGTATTGGAAATTATGTATTGGAAATATTGGAATTGTTTTTTTCATATGCAAAATTGCAAAATACATAGGACACTGTAGATATAAGGATTTTGCATATGAAAAAACAATTTTTTTGGGTCCTTTCAATGAGAATTATAACAACAGAATAATTGAATACATATGCAAAATTTTCTTGATATGCAAATGTCAATTTTTTTGGGTCCTGTCAACAGAATTGAATGCATATGCAACATTGTCTACATATGCAAAATTCTCTACATTGCCAGGACACTTTACATATGCAAAATTCTCTACAAGGTCCTGGCAATCCTATGCATTGCCAGGATTTGAAACAAATCATTTTGATAATCTCTTCATTTTTGCATTATAGGGTCCTGTGAAGATTTTTTTTAATATGAATTTGTTAATTTGTTAATGATAAGAGCTTGCTGATAAGAGCTTGATCAGAGCTTGATGATTTTTTTAATGTGTTAATGAAAATTTTAATGTTGGATGAGAGCTTTCTGATTTGCTTCATTTTGGTTATTTTTTAACAGGACACTTTCATGCAAATTTCCAAAATCCTGTCACAACACTAATCCTGTCATTGCCATGTTATTGCATATGTAATTGACATGCTTCTTATATTTGCTTCACTCATTTAGGGCTGAATTTATGTGTAATTACACATATAAATTGGGTGTTATGTTTATGTGTAATTGGGTGTTATGTGTAATTGGATAATAGATCATTCTTACATAAATATAATGGATAACCTGTAGTTGCTTATACATGATGAATTGCTTATATAATGGATAACCATAAAAGAAAGTTGCTTGGATAACCATATGTAGAGAATTTTGCATATGCAATGTAGAGAATTTTGCATATGTAGAGAATTTTTTGGGTCCTGTCAATGTCAATTTTTTTGATATGCAAAATTCTCTACATATGCAAAATTTTGATATGCATATGCAAAATTCTCTACAGTGTCCTGGCAATGCATAGGATTTTCAAATCCTGGCAATGTCAAACTTCTCTATGTATTGCAAAATTGGGTTATCAAAAATGATATAAGGAATGTCAATATTCTATTTCATATGTATTGCAAACCAATTGACTATCCTGAGGATTTAAATTGGTTTTGGTGCAATTGGTTCAATTTGTGTAATTTTGTGCAATTGGTTTTGGGTAAGAGTTTGAAATTTAGTGTCACATTAGCATTTGGGTAAGAGGTTGAATACATTTAGAAAAAAATGGCAACTGATTTGTGAAATGCACAAAATTACCCAAAACCAATATTGAACCTGAAACTGAGTTATGAAATGAAACTGAATCTATTATCAGGACAACTCTTAACATTAGCATGACACAAAATTAACCAAAACCAAATTTCTCTATGTTATAACCAAATTTCTCTCTATTTTGGTTAGGACATATGTCAATTCTCTAAGAATTGATTAGCATTTGAATATTAGCATTTGTTAAATTTCAAACTGATTGAATGAGAATCTTTCAAAACTCTGTTTTGCATTATGTATTTTGAGAATGGATGTGCTTGGATGAGCTTGAATAGGAGAATGGATGTGCTTGGATGAAGCTTGAGAATGTAAAACTGAGTTTGTATTTAACCAATTAATTTTCTCAGTTTTGCATTATGTATTTAAACAACTTTCTCAATTCTCTCAATTCTCTCCACTCCAAACTGAGTTATAATTCACTCAATTCTCTCAATTCTCAATGTATTTTGGCATTTTTCTCATGTTAGCCATTTTCTTTTGGTATTTTCAGATTTTTGCAAGGTGGAGTGTCTTCTGGGTGTTGGGTGTGTTATATGAAGATCAAAATTTCAAGTTTCAGTGTTATTTACCTCAGGACACTTCAAATTTTTAACATACCCTTTGGTGCTTTGAACAGTTAACTGGGATATTCATAAGTTCAAGTTTCAATTCATCCAACATCAGGTGATTTGAACAGTCCATACTCTTGGTGTGTTATTATATAGCTTGCAGCCTCTTCATCAGTTTATATGCATGGGGCTCAATTTTTGATTCAGTGTTATGTAAACTTCATTGTTATGGACATATCAAAAATACTCAACTGGTATATTCAGTGTTATTTAAAGTGTCCTGAGGATTTAAATTTTACAGTGTTATGTTTGATTCTCAAGTGTAAGAGATAAATTTTGGGTTTGAATTTTTAATACAGTTTTATGTTTGATTCTCAAGTGTTATGTTTGAATTTTTGAGTTGTGAATGTGAATATACAATTTTTGAGTTATGTTTGGAATGTGAAATATACAATTTTTGGAATGTGAATATACAATTTTTGCAATCTACAATTTTTTGAGTTATTAGTTATGTAGAAATATACAATTTTTTTAGTTATGCGTTATGTAGCAATTTTTTGAGTTATGAGTTATGAGTTATACACTTTTTGAGTTTTGAATTTACGTTTGAATTTTAAGTTGGATGTTTGAACATATTCATGCATTTAAACTGATGCTATTTGGTTTGAAGTTTATATGCATGGGAAATTTTTTGAATATATGTTCAAACTTCCCAGTTCTGAATATTTGGTTATATTTCAAACTGGGATGTTTGAATATTCCGTAATTAAGGTTAAAGTTTGACCATATTCATGCATATAAACTCAATTTGCATATTCATATTTGATTTGAAGTTTTAATATGCAATTGCCAAACTGGGAAATGCAAGTTTGAAAATGAATTTGGTTATAGGAATATGCAATATGGAGGAATAAAAATCATTCATATGAATATGCAAGTTTGAAGATATGAATGTGCAACTTCAGATTGGGTCCAATTGAATATGCAAGTTCTGAATAAGTTTGAAGAATATGCAAGTTTGCATATTCAAACTGAATTTGGTTATAGCCAATATGAAGTTAGAACTTGCATATTCAAACTTAAAAATATTCCTCCAATTGAATATTTGGTCAAATTGGGAAATATTGAGAACTTTCATATTCAAACTTCACAATTATGACAGGACCCAATTCAATATTCATATTCAAAATATCTTCAAACTTAAAATATTCAAACTGGGATAATTGATTAGCATTCCTTTGGGTGTAATTTTCATTTGGGTGTAATTTTCAGAGTAGTTTGAATAGGAATTTTGAGAATGGATGAGCTTGAATAGGAGATAAAGAATTGAATAGGAGTTTGAAATTGAATAGGAAATTGAGTTTAACAGGACCTTTGTTTTGTACTCAGTGTGTAATTTGTTTTGTACTCATGTTGTCACTCAATTACTCAATTTGTTCATATGTTTTGTACTTATGTGATCTTTTTGAGTTTAACAGAATTATTTTGCATGAAATTTGATGATATAAGAAAAATGGTTGAATGATTGCAAAAAAATGATAAATTTATTTTGAATGAGAAAAACCTTTGACTGTTGTCTACAAAATGTTTTACTTAAGGCTAAAAATTGTTTGAATGCGAAATTTTGAAATATGTATTTGACGAATGTGTCTTTGGGGAATGTGTGAATTTGGAGAATGTGTGAATTTAAATATGTATTTGAACCATGACAAACTCATTTTTAACCATGACAAACTCATTATGTAATATCAAATTATATCAAGAATTTCAAATTATATCAAGAATATCAAATTTCACCCTTGCGACAATGGCAACATAAAAGGAATTACAATGACACAATTTTTGCACAAGATGATGAACCATCAGCCAGGTTATTATCCACTTGACTGTGCCAAACATCTAATTTACACTAATAATGTATTTTAATTGTACTTAGTTTGGGTTTAATTTGGATAGGGCTTCAGCTCAACACAGTAGGAGAGAACGAGAACAAGAACAACGAAACATATCTCACGCTCTGACTTTTGACGGTGTACTTGATATACCTCAAATAACACCAGCAGTGACAACTTCTCCGGTTGAACAAGAAGATTCTGTCTCAGCCTCGCGTCACGATATGATTTCCGGCCAAGATCCTGGACCATCTGTCAGGTCATCATCATCTCGCCTGTACATAAAATCTTATCTCCTCCCATGTATTTTAGGTGTTTTTATTTTTGTGTTTAAATTTGGATAGGGCTTTAGCCCAACGTAAAAGGAGAGAATGAGAACAAGAACAACGTAGCATATCTCACGCTCTGACTTCTGACGGTGTCCTTGATATACCTCAAAAAACACCAGCCGTGACAACTTCTCCGGTTGAACACGAAGATGCTGTCTCAGCCTCGCGTAACGATATGATTTCTGAACAAGTTCCTAGACCATCTGTCATGTCATTATCAACCTGCCTGTACATAAAATCTTTTTCTCCTCCCATGTATTTTAGTTGTGTTTATTTTTGTGTTTAAATTTGGATAGGGCTTTAGCCCAACGCAAAAGGAGAGAACGAGAACAAGAACAACGAAACATATCTCACGCTCTGACTTCTGACGGTGTACTTGATATACCTCAAATAACACCATCAGTGACAACTTCTCCGGTTGCACAAGAAGCTTCTGTCTCAGCCTCGCGTAACGATATGATTTCCGGACAAGTTCATGGACCATCTGTCAGGTCATTATCAACCCGCATGTACATAAAATCTTTTCTCCTCCCATTTATTTTAGTTGTGTTTATTTTTGTGTTTAAATTTGGATAGGGCGTTAGCCCAACGTAAAAGGAGAGAACGAGAACAAGAACAACGAAACATATCTCACGCTTTGACTTCTGACGTTGTACTTGATATACCTCAAATAACACCATCCGTGACAACTTCTCCGGTTGAACACGAAGATGCTGTCTCAGCCTCGCGTAACGATATGATTTCCGGACAAGTTCCTGGACCATCTGTCAGGTCATTATCAACCCGCCTGAACATAAAATCTTTTCTCCTCCCATTTATTTTAGTTGTGTTTATTTTTGTGTTTAAATTTGGATAGGGCTCTAGCTCAACGCAAAAGGCGAGAACGAGAACACGAACAACGAAACATATCTCACGCTCTGACTTCTGACGGTGTACTTGATATATCTCAAATAACCACAGCCGTGACAACTTCTCCGGTTGAACAAGAAGATGATGTCTCAGCCTTGCATAACGATATGATTTCCGGACAAGTTCCTGGACCATCTGTCAGGTCATTATCAACCCGCCTGTACATAAAATATTTTCTCCTCCCATTTATTTTAGTTGTGTTTATTTTTGTGTTTAAATTTGTATAGGGCTTTAGCTCAACGCAAAAGGCGAGAACGAGAACAAATACAAGCAAACACATCTCGATATATGACTCCTACCGGTGTTCTCGATATGCCTCAAAGCACATATGCAGTACCAACTTCTCCCGTTGAACATGAAGAGGAGGTATCAGCCTCGCACAACGATACGATATGTGCTGAAGATGATGAACCATCTGTCAGGTTATTATTCATAAAAGCTACTCTGCTTTAATGTAACTTAATTTTATTTAATTATTATTATGGTTTTATTTTGGCATGGTGTTTACTCAATGTCAAAGGAGAGAACGAGAAAAAGCTCAACGAAACATATCTCGATATATGACTCCTATCTGTATACCTCAAATAACACCTGGATTAATAACTTCTCCAGTTGAACAAGAAGACGATGGCTCATCCTCGATCTTCCGATGTCGGTCAACTCAGCATGGCTCTGGTCCACCAACTCAGGTTGATTTTGGTCGGCACTATCTTGGATTAATGAACATTCCATGTCCTCATTGTTTAGCCTTACATTGGTTGGATGAACAGTTATCGAAGTCACCTTTGAGAACACATCTTTTTGGAACATGTTGTTTGCAAGGAAAAGTAAAATTGCCGAAACTTAATGAACCCCCTCCAGCACTTCGAGAATTATATGATGGTGACAGTGAGGCATCAAAATCATTTCGAATGTATACTCGGGAGTATAATGCAGCTAATGCATTTACCAGCCTTGTGACAATGGATCAAAGATTGATTGCTGGCAGAGGCCCGAACATATTTACTATTCATGGGGAATTACGCCATCGAACAGGATCACTTCTGCCCTAACCGGATCAAACAACAAGTTATTGTCAACTTTACATATATGATCCGGATTCTGCTATGGAGTTCCGAAGTAATAGAAATCCACATTTGAGCAAGGATGTCTTACAAATTATTCAAAATTGTTTATCGGGCATAAATTCATTCATCAAACTATATTGTCAGGCGTATTCTGTTTTATCTCAAGCAGATTCATGTGGTCATGATCTTCCTGTATATCTGCATTACAATTCAAACAAGGATCGTCGCCGTTATAACCTCCCAACCGTAGATGAGATTGTGGTTAGTTTACCTGGCGATGGCTATCGACCTTTCGGGATGCGAGATATAGTTTTACATCTTCGAGGAAATCATCAATTAATGCAAATCAATGAGACTCATCCTGCATACTTACCATTACACTACATCTTATTATTTCCTGATGGTCAGCTTGGATGGGAACCTGAGTTGAAGCAGTGGGATCCAGTTCAAAACATATCCTCAAGTAGACGCCTGACCATGTGTGAGTTTTATAGCTACCGTCTGTTTGAAAGACAGAACGAGTATTCTTCAATTTTGAGAGCGGAAAAGTTATTCCAGGAGTTCATAGTTGATGCTTGGGCAGCAATTGAGCAACATCGTTTGACATTCATCAAACTTAATCAACGAAAACTCCGCTCAGAGCTCTATCAGGGTCTTGCAGATATCGAAGCATATGCCAGATGCGACCAAATTGGACAGTGCATGATACTTCCTTCATCTTTCACTGGGAGTGCACGTCACATGTTTGAAATATTTCAAGACTCGATGGCTATCACACGTTATAACCAGCACCCGGATATTTTTCTTACCATGATCGCAAATCCAAAGTGGCCAGAAATTACTTCGGCTCTACTGCCCAATCAAAAGGCTACCGACCGTCCAGATTTTGTCGCACGTGTATTTGAGTTAAAAAGAAAGGCTTTGATGAAGGAGATTGATGGCAATAATGTATTTGGAAAGAAAGTAGCACATGTATTTACAATTGAATTTCAGAAACGAGGTCTTCCACATATGCATACTCTTTTCTTTCTTTGTGGACCCAATAAGATTCATACATGTGATCAAGTGGATAGAATTGTATGTGCTGAATTTCCTGATCCTGCTCAAGATCCTGCATTATTCGATACTGTGTCAAAATGTATGGTACATGGACCATGTGGTGCTCGGAATCCAAATGCTTCATGTATGGAAAATGGTAAGTGTACTAAGAAATACCCTCGAAATTATGCAGATGCAACAACCTTGGATCGTGATGGATATCCTATTTACCGTCGTCGTAGTAATGGGCATCTATATACTGTAAGTGGGCATCAGGTTGATAACCGAGATGTTGTGCCGCACAACAGGTATCTCTCAAGGCGATTTAACTGCCACATTAATGTCGAAGTTTGTGCCGGGGTCAGATGTGTGAAGTACATTCATAAGTATATTTATAAAGGTCATGATCGGACCACAATGGTATTGGGCACAGTAAATGAGATCCAACAATACCTTGATGCAAGATATATTGGACCACCTGAGGCTGCCTAACGAATATTTGAGCATCCTTTGCATCAAGAGATTCCGTCAGTTCAAAGATTGATACTTCATTTACCAGGGCAACACCGTATTATTTTTGATCCAGATGAAGATGTAGATGCAATAAGGTCTAGGGCTGAAAATGATAAGACAACTTTGACTGAATTTTTTACATGTTGCGCGTTACATGAGTCTGCACATGATCTCACATATCAAGAATTTCCCCAAAAGTTTGTGTGGCATTCGTCAACAAAGGTCTGGACTCCAAGACAATCTGGATATGCAATTGGCAGAATGTATTTTGCCTCCCCTAATTCTGGTGAGAGATTTTATCTACGGTTGCTACTAACAGTTGTTAAAGGGCCAACATCGTGGGAAAATTTACGCACATTCAATTCTATCGAGTATCCTACATTCAAAGCAACATGTATTGCAAGAGGTCTTCTTGAAGATGATTCCGAGTGGAGACAATGCCTTTTCGAGGCTTCAATTTTGAAAACAGGATATCAATTACGAAGACTGTTTTGTATTATTCTTATCGAATGTGTGCCGATCGACCCCCTTGCATTATGGAATGAATTTTCAATGCACATTTGTGATGATCTTCCACATAAATTGCAAACATTATTTGCAATTTCTACCCCAACTCAAGGCCAACTTGAAGATTATGGATTATTCCTTATCAATGAATTGCTTGAGGAGTATGGTAAGTGTCTATCCGACTTTCCACCAATGCCACTTCATGCTGGAGATTGGAATGCAATTGTTGGCAATAGAGTGTTGCATGAACATCAGGAACTTATAAATAAAGCGAAACAATTGGATGCACAAAAAGACATTGATTGCCTCAATGATGCACAACGCAATGCTTATTCAGCAATTACTTCATCAGTATTTGAAAATAAAGGTACTACATTCTTCTTGAGCGGCGGTGCTGGAACTGGAAGACTTTTTTGTACAATGCAATAGCAATAATGTTGCGTAGTCTTGAAAATATAGTTATCACCGTCGCGTCTTCCGGTATTGCATCATTGCTACTTAGCGGAGGTCAGACTGCACATTCCACATTTCGTATCCCATTAGACGTGTATGATACTTCAATTTGTAATTTTAGCAAGAAATCCATGCAAGCTCAATTATTCAGAAAAGCAAAACTTATAATATGGGATGAAGTCCATATGCAACATTGGCACTGTGTTGAGGCAGTGGATCGATCGTTACAAGATATGTGTGATAACCCCAGAGCATTTGGTGGTATTACTGTTGTTCTTGGTGGGGATTTCCGACAAATCTTGCCCGTCATACCAAAGGGGGTTCGAGAAGAAATTGTTGGTGCCTCATTGAGACGATCTGTATTATGGTGCTCTGTACAAGTTTTGATCTTGGATCAAAATATGCGGTTAACTAACTCATCTGTTGAGAATGCAAATTTTGCAAAATTTATTTTGGAGGTATTTTATTTCATGCCTAATTTAATTTTACTTACTATTTTTATCTTAGCCATTCCTTAACTAAAATTATATCTATATGTATTAGGTTGGGACAAATCCTACAGAAGTGGTAGAACTTCCTTCTAACATATTCAGGTGCAAGGATTTAAACGAGTTAATACTTCGAATTTACCCGCAGCTTGATATTGAGGGTGCCGTGACTCCAGCATACCTTACTGAACGAATAATTCTTTCTGCACGGAATGATGATGTTACTTTTATAAATGCTGCTGCATTAAACATTTTTCCGGGACAGAAGATTACGTATCAAGCTACAGACAGTTTTTCTGAAAATGATGAAACCGATCCAACCATTATGAATAGATATCCAACTGAGTACATAAACTCTTTGGATCCTCCTGGGTTGCCACAATTTACACTTGAGCTTAAGGTTGGTTGTCCTATTATTTTATTACGAAATATTGCACCAAAAGATGGGCTCTGCAATGGCACTCGATTGATGGTTGTCAGATGTGCATCACGTGTCATTGAAGCTCAAATTTTAAATGGGGATAAAGCCGGTTGTTGTGTGTTTATTCCAAGAATATCTTTGTCACCATCGGCTACAGAATTACCTTTTCATATGACAAGAAGGCAGTTTACTGTCTGTGTGACATATGCTATGACGATTAATAAAGCCCAAGGACAATCTGTAAAATTCGTTGGAGTTTATTTGCGGACCCCAGTTTTCAGTCATGGACATATTTATGTTGCACTTTCAAGGTGCACATCTTTTGATCGTGTATGTGTCCTTCTTCAGCCCAACATAAATAACACAGTAAACATCGTTTACCCAGAAGTTCTGCTATGATTTCCAATGTATGATAAAAATTGTATGTAAGTTTTTTAACTTTCTTTCTTTACAATTTTTTATTTATATTATTTGTTTAAATGATCTTTTAAAAAATTATTATCGATTGTTGTCTAACATGCTGGTATATCATTATCATACGTTACCAAGCTTTAAAATGTGGACCCACATTACCATATATGGCAGGGTAAGAAATTTTTTCCTTTACTACATTTCATTGCATGACTTAATAGTTTTCGGAATGCATTGTTTGATAAAATATTGGTTTGTATTTGTATATAGACAGATGATGATGCAGATTTGGCAAAAAATGTAAGTTTCTTATCATAATTCTACATTATATTTTTAATCTACTATGTTTGCATTAACATTTTTCTTCTCACAGGTTCTGTTACTTCAAAACAATCACATAAATGTCAGGCTACGGGGTTATATCGGATTTTGGTTTGATAAGGTATGCATACCGTTACAAACATTCCCATTTTGAAATTAAAAATTAGTGACTGTTTATTATTATTATTATTTCCAGCAAATTGCTAAAAGAACTTTACAAGCAACGTCGACGAGTCACATTGAAGACAAATCAATCTTCTTTTCCGAGGTAATATAAAAATCTTAGATTTTGTTTTTCAAAATATCATGTTCATTGACCATCCAAATACCTTTTTTGTTATAGAAGTGGAAGATGGTTCTTGCCGAGCTTGCTTGGTTCCAGAAAGCACGTCATCCACCACTCCAACGAAAAAAGGTAAATAAATGTATAAATTTAAAATTTTCCATATTATCAAATATATATTAATTTTTCTAAGAAATTTATGTTCTTAATTTATCTAGGTTATTGCTCATCCTATTAACTCTCCACTTTGGATTGAGCTTGACACGCCATCTTTTTATAATGTGATGATGAAAAGGTTTTCTGCTTAAACATGATGAAGGTAATAAAAGTGAGTTGTACAAAGTAATTAGATATATATTCGTTTCTAATTTTTCTATTATAATCTATGATTTTATTTTTTATTTTCAAGACATACAGCATTAGCTTCATATGTAAATTTTGTTGGTTTTAAATGCCTGTGTGAGAGATGGTGAGAGATGGTGTTTTTGAAGTTGGACTGCACGGTTCAATCCAAAATGTATTTTTGTGTATATTTTTTGTTCATTATTAATGGTTTTTTCTTTTAGCATATAGTTTAGGTTGTGTGATATTATAAGTCAATGTACTTAGCCCACAAGCATAGCCAGAAAGCTGAAAAGGAAATCGAAAAAATCTTTTCCAGCTTCAGCCAAACAACACTCTCTTCATCCCATTGTCTATCATATGCTTTAGATAAATGAACAGAACATGTGAATCATGAAGTCTCAATTTTGTGGTGAATGTTGTTTGAATTTGCTCCTCTTTTTAACTAAATCAGGTCACTGTTATTGTTTGACTATGGAGATGTATAAATACTATGAATTAACTTTTAGACCTGCTTTAACTCATTTTTTGTTTTTAACATTTGATTATGTTTCTGTTGGCTAACGATAATGTTGGTTTAATTCTCCATGGTTTAAATTGTGGAGAGTTACAAAGAGGCCATGTCATAATTAATATTAGAAAACAATTTGTTTGCCAATTTCTCAACATTGTATCATTGGCTATAAAAATTTCTACTTTAATGGAGAAATGTTCTGTCTGATTTTAAAATCATGAAATGTGTTCTTTTTCTTATCATGTGTATGTTACAGATGCCATTAATAGATTAAATTATGATTTTTTGTTTAGATTATTAGACATTTGAATTAGTTCATAGGCCAATTAGACATTAGAATGTTACAGATGAGTTATCAAGGGCTAGAAAAATTCTCTTTTATGCATTAATCATTTCATTATAGCTGGTTCCTTGGTTTATCTCGATTCAGTTGCTTCGGTACTAAGCGAACTACTAGCTAACTAGGGATCGCTCCAATGGCGGTATGATTCCAGGATCTGGTTTTTTTCGATCCATATCACTAAATCTTTATCTTACTATTTCTCATCATTGTATCATAGGCTTAAAATCATGAAATATGTGTTCTTTTTTCTTATTCTAATTCTTTTAATCTGTGTTTGTTACAAATGCTTTAGAATGCCTATTTTTTCAATATAATTATTTGAACATGGATATCTACAACTCGATCGATACTGATAACTGGTGAATAATTTCCAAACGATTGAAATCAAATTATTGATGCTTTTTTAGGTTTTTATGGAGAACTTTAAATTTTGGTTTGTTTTATTTGTCAATTCTGTTCATTTTGGTTTATAGAGCAAGGATTTTATTATTTTTAAATGTGAAATACCAATCGTTGATGTCAAATTCTTGATGTTGTAATTTGAGAGTAGATGACGACGTGGTATTTGAATTGCTTGTAGTGAATTTTAAGGAATTATGATGAAATATATTGTCTTAATGTTGACACCTAGAGAAATTTTTTTTTTGATTTGATGTAGTTTTGGGGGTTACAATATGCATGTCTATAGTTAAAACTTGACGTGAGGTGTATGTTCTGCTGGTTACATGGATGGTGGTTCGTGTAAGGAAGACGATAAGCGATCTCTTGATCAGGACGAACTAGACGATGCGACTCAATCAATATTGATCACAGGTGAATAATTTCAAAATGATTGAAATTTCTTGGGATGAGCTAAATCATGGGTGATCTAAGATTTTGAGGGGGAATCGTAAATGAACTGCGCCGAAGGAGCCCGCTAAATTTTTTAAACTAATTTGTTGTTCTGCACCGAAGGCGTTCGCGTCGAATTTGTAGTTCCGCGCTGAAGGTGCGTGCGCCGATTTCGTTGTTTCACACCGAATGCGTCCGTGTCGCTAAATATTTTTACGCTAATTTGTTGTTCCGCGCAATTTTGACCTTGGAAATAATTTTTTGGGGAACAAAGATTTTGCGGGGGAAAATCTTAATTGAACCGTGCCCACGGGCACGGGGTATGACTAGTATATATATATGAGGAGAATGTTCTTTCTCTACGTTTTCTAGAGAGAGAAGCTCCGGTCTGAGGCGTGTGTGCGAGGGACTTCGTCGGCCGCCTTGCGGCGGGCGCTGAAGTCTCCTTGCGAAGATCGATTCTACGGCGAAGGTGGGGTGATTGAAAGCTTTGGGATCGGCGTGTTGATCCCTCGGCGTTGTCGATCCAGATCCGTTTCTGAGCTGAGATCCGTCCTCGATCCAGATCCACGGCGAAGTCGAGGGATTTGCAGCATTCCAACTGGTTTCCTACTTCATCTACTTTGGTGAATCAAGATCTCCTCCTGAGATATTGATTCGGGGTGAGATTCGTTACTTTGTAGATATCAAGATTTTTGTATTTGATTTTTTGTTCTTTGATGCGTGGTGGTGGCTGCTGCTCTTCTTGAGGTGACGATGGTTTAGATCGCGAAGTGATCAGCTCTGTTGTTCTCTGATTCGGAGTGCCGACGCCAGTGTTGGAGAAGAGCTTCTCGAGTTGGTTGCTCGGGGGTCCGTGATTTCGCCAGCACTCGGGTGTTTTTGGATCTGGCCAAGTTCCTTAGTTTCGGATCAGGTTCTCTTCTAGGGATCCTGATCTGGTGGTGAGTGGCCAAGCTATTCCATCTAGTTTTCATTTGGTGTTCTTAATCGCCTCTTTCATCCCGTTCTATTGTTTCCTTGTTGTGAGCTGGAACCTGTGTCTTCTTGATTATCGGAGTCCGGCTGCTGGATCCGGTGGGCTAGATGCTAGCTTTATTCAATCTGTGGATCAAGCTCTCTCTCCTGGAGGCTTGATCCGGCAGTGTGAGTTTTTCATTTCTGGTTGACCTTGTTTCTTGATTCTTGCCATTGTACTGACATCTCCCGCTTTGGCACTGATGGAGTCCGGTGACAAGTTGTCGGGGGCTTCAGGTCCAGACATCCCCAGGCCGTCGGAGGAATGGAAGGAAGTTACCCGCAAGAATGTCAGATTTGATCCTTCAGCCAAATCTGATCGCATCAATAACCCTGGAAGGCCGTTGGGTTCGTCGTCCAGGAATCTGGGAGCGGCAAAGCGATATAATGTGGATAGGAGAAATCTTCGGCCAAAGTCGACAATCAAGATCAGTCCTACCACTGAAAGGATCTCTTGGTTGGATGTCTGTACCAATCAGAGAGAGATAGCTTCTGCTCTCGCTATGACATTTGTTGATCCTGTGATGGATCCTGACCTTGGCCCTTTGGCAAGAGTCCCTGGTGAACTGCTTGATGAAGCTGCTGAAAGCTGGGGTAACACGTTGGTTGGATACGTCTTGGGTGACATCCCATTCTTTGGCCAGATACAAGCTTGGGCCATACGTAGCTGGAAGCCAAAGCAAAATCTACAGATATTCTCTCGTGATAACGGTTTTTTTTATTTCAAATTTGGTTGCAGCAAGGAATGCGATAAAGTTTGGAGCGGAGGACCATGGATGTTTGATGGCCGTTTGGTTGTTCTGCAGCGTTGGAATCCTCGCCTCGGATACGATCGGGACTCTCTTTCATCTGTACCGATATGGATTAGGATGCCAAATCTTCCTCTGCATATGTGGTCGCTGAATATTCTTAATATCATCGCGAGTGTGGTTGGCAAGCCTATCTCGCTGGATCGTGCTACTGCAACCTTGGAGAGATTGGCCTTTGCCCGTTGTTTGGTGGAGGTGAGTGCTACGGCTGATTTGGTTAGAAGTGTGAATGTTTTGCTTGATGAGGGGGAATGCTTCAAAGTTGACATCTGCTACGAAGGGGAGCCTCCGAGATGCAAGGTTTGTGAAAGCTTTGGCCATTCTATTACTCAATGCCCTGTTGCAGGGTCTGAAGATGCTAAAACTAAGGTTGATGATGGCGGAGGGCACAATACTATTGCTGTTGGGGAGCAGTTGCAGAATACTATTGCTGTTGCTGCAGAACAAATCAAGGTCACAACCCCTGTGGTTGAGGAGCTTCCGCAGACTAGTGATGGGATAAACTGTAAGCAATCTTTGCCTTCTATTCGTTTGCAAGAGAATGTAGGGGGATTGGGCCATATCGGGATGAACAGTTGTAATAGCAGTGATGCTGGGAGTGTGAATGTTTGTCGAGCTTTAGATTCTGGGGCTGATGTCCAGTCCGATGCTATGTTGTTGCAAAGTAGTGTTACCGAGCCTGGGTCTCGGGTTGAAAAATCTGACCAAAGTGTGGTCTGAAGGGCTTGTGAGCAAGCCACTGTATATAGCCTATGTAATAGCACGCATATGTTGAAGAGTGCTGATAACAACAGGGGAAGGGAGAAAGGAAGCACAAACAATAAAGGCATGATCTATTAGGAGCTTAGGGAGAATATGAGCAACAATGTGGTGGGCCAGACAGGGGATAGAGGTCCTCTCTCGGTGCTGGATGTTGGCACCCCGCTTGAGGATGCAAAACACGATATTGATTCTGTTATAAAGACATGTGACGACCCGGGGTCGGTGCTGTATATTGCAAGTGAAGAAGCTGTTTGTACAAGGCTAGCTGCGACTAGCTATAAGGATGGAATTGTAGGGCCGTCAGCCCCTAGTGTGGAGAGAAAATGTAATACAGGGAATAATGAGAAAAAACGTGGAGAAGGGTCGGGGCGTTCGCCCCTCCCCTAAGTCGACGAGGGTCTCCTCGTAAGGCCCTGGAATCGCCTAGAGGCCCTAAATCTATGGCTGATAATGCTGGGCCAACTTGGGTTGATGTCAACCCTTTTGACGCTCTGAACGCAGGGGGTAGGCCACGTTTAGGGCCCTCACTCCTGGATAACCCAGTTGAAACCCCAGTTGCTGAGATTGAGCCTAATAACTTAACCATAGCCAATGAAGAATGGTATATTGAACAGGAGAATTTAAGTAGCAATAACAAAGGGCGGTCTGTTCCACCTGCAGCTAAACCTGGTGTGGGCTCGGTTAAGGGCACTAGGAAGAGTGCTAGGATAAATAGGGTTGTGGGAGTGTGCCCCCCATCCAAAAACTAATCAATGACCCTCTTTGTTTGGAATACTCGGGGGCTTAACAGTACGGATAGGTGGAGAGATCTCAGAAGCCGTCTTAGCAAATTTAAACCCTCCCTTGTTGGGCTTCTGTAGACTAAGGTGGTGATTAATAATGCCCAAAGAATTCTTAAGTTCTTCCCGAAGAAGTGGTTATCAATTGATAACCGTACTTTCCACTATAATGGGCGCATCATTTTGATGTATGATCCGGATATCTGGTCTTACGGGGTTGATAATATGTCTGCGCAGCATATCACTATTGTGTGTGATAATGCTGCTGGGTTTCACATAGTGGCCACTATTGTCTATGATTCTAATTCTGCTCTTGACCGCAGAACTCTTTGGGAGTCTATTGTCGCTGATTCTATCAATAACAAATCCGTCCCTTGGCTTATTGGTGGAGACTTCAATTGTGTCCGATTTGCCATGGATAAAGTAGGAGGAAGGCCTATATACAGGCACATGGTTGAAGAGTTTAATGATTGCATCAATACTAGTGCGCTTATGGAAATGAAATCCGTTGGTAATCCGCTTAGCTGGTCCAATCGAAGTGTTGGCCGCAGCCGCATAAACGCTACCCTTGACCGTTTTCTCTGCAACAGTCAATGGATAAGCAAACTTCTTAATTCTTTTTATGAATATGTTGCTGGAGGCACTAGTGACCACTCTACCCTCAACATTCACCTTAATGCGGTGGTTAACTCTGATCCCAAACCTTTTAAGTTCTTCAACTCTTGGGTCCAGAACCCGAGGTTCCTTGATGTTTTAAAGAAGTCCTGGCTTATTGATGTGGATAATTGCCCAATGATTCGACTTGTCTCTAAGCTTAAAAATACCAAAATGGAGCTTAAGAAATTTGGGAAGGCCATCATTAAAGCTAATGATATTACTAAATGTCGTGCTGATCTTGAGGCTATCCAGGTTGATCCGGATCTTAGCACTTGTTTTGAAATGCAAAAAAAGAGCATGCCCTTTCCCTTCAATTGGCGGATGCTCTTGACATAGAGGAGGCCAATCTTAAACAAAAAAGTAGACATGATTGGCTGACCTTGGGGGATCGTAACACTCGTTTCTTTTATACTGCTATGAAAGCCAGACAAAGTCATAATAATCTTGGGCATCTCATTTCTCATGATGGATCTCGTGATGACACGATCAACAAGATTAAAATTGATGGGCCCAAATTTTATGCGAATCTTTATAACCAGGATGACTATTGGAGGGTATTCCCTTGCATTACTACCAAAAGAATCCTCACGAATGAGGCTGCTGCGTGGGTTGAAAGGCCTATCCTTGAGGAGGAAGTTAAAAATGCGGTTTTTCAAATTGGTGCTGACAAGGCTCCTGGTCCTGATGGGTTTAATGGGTTCTTTTATCAAAACTCTTGGGGGATTGTTGGCAGAGATGTTACTATTGCGGTCTTGTCATTTTTCAGATCTGGTAGGATCCTTCGACAAGTTAACCATACGTTCTTATCTCTCATTCCCAAAGGTTCTAATGCTACAAGTCTTGGTGAGTATAGACCTATATCCTGCTGCAATGTCCTATATAAAATTATCAGCAAAGTCCTATGCAACAGGTTGAAAAGGGCTATTATTGAGCTAATCTCTCCTAATCAAGCTGCTTTCCTTCAAGATCGTTTATTAGCTGATTGTGCTCTCCTTGCTCATGAACATATTAGAGACTTCAATAATCCCATGGGAGGCCGTGCCTGTTTAAAATTGGACCTCCGTAAAGCTTTTGACAGTGTGAATAGAGAATTCATTTACTTCATGCTTCATCGTATGGGGTTTAAGCACAGGTTTATTAGTTGGATTTGCGAGTGTATATCCACTCCTTCCTTCTCCGTTATGGTTAATGGTTCCCCCTTTGGTATGTTCCAATCAAATAGGGGGCTCAGGCAGGGTGACCCGTTATCTCCTTACCTATTTGTGGTTGTTATGGAAGCCTTTTCCCTCCTCATGGCCAGGGCCAATGCTACTCGAAATATAATGCCCATGAAAAGGGTTGGGGCGGTCACTCACCTTCTCTTCGCTGATGATTTGTTGGTCTTCTGCCGTGCTAACCCCAAATCATTTGATGGGCTGAAAAATCTTCTTGTTACTTTTAAGAACCTTACGCGTTTGGAAGTTAATTGGGGCAAGAGTGCGTGCATTTTTAGCAAAGGCACTAAGGACCCTGGTGTTTTGGCTGATATCCTGGGAATTCGTCGTGTGCAATCCCTCTCTACTTATCTGGGCCTTCCCCTATCGGCTAAGTATCCTAAGGCCGCCACATACACTCGCCTGATTGATAGATACAGAAGTAGTTTGCAGGGATGGCCGTCATCCCTTTTATCTATAGCTGGGCGCATTGAGCTTGATAAATCAGTCATCTTTGGTATGGTTGCCTTCTGGATGCAGGCCTTCCGTGTTCCCAAGTCTGTTTTGTGCACTCTCAACTCCATGTGCAGGAAGTTTATCTGGGGAAAGTCCTATGTTTGGGCTTGGGATGACCTGTGTGCTCCCAAAAAGGAGGGGGGTAGGGCTTCGTCGTTTCTCTGAATTAAACAATGCTTATGGGATAAAGCTGTCTTGGCGCATGCTCACTCATGATGGCATTTGGGCTACTTATATGAGGAATCGGTATCTGAGCAATAATGGCGGGTTTTTCTTAGCTAATGCCAACCCTATGCAATCTGGGACTTGGAAGTTTATGCTTCAATGTCGTGAATTCACCAAGAAACTTACTAAGCGTATTGTCAGAAATGGGGCCTCTACTCTATTTTGGTATGATAATTGGCTTCCTTGTGGGCCGCTTTGTGACTCTTATGATGTGTCGATGGGGGAGGAAAGGAAAATGGTTAGTGATTACTGGAATGAGGAGGGATGGGCGAACATCCTGTTGCTTCTTCCTATTAAGTCTACTTTTGATGCTATTTCTCTTACCTCTGGGGAAGACTCGTGGAAATGGCTCTCTAAATCCCCTTCTCTGCATGAGGCTTGGTCTGGTTCTCATGCTATTAGGGCCATATTCCCCTATTATAAAGTGGTCTGGTTTCAGGGGCATATTCCTAAAATGGCTATTACTCTTCTACGTGCCTTCCACAACAAGCTGCTCACTCGGGACAAGCTTGTTCACTGGGGAGTTCCTACTTCCCCCTTTTGTGTCCTTTGTTCTGATAATGCTTGCGAAAGTGTGGACCATTTATTCTTTGAATGCAGGTTTTCTAACTACCTGCTTTGCAGGAGCCTACTCAAGCCAGGAATCACTACGGCTGCACCTACTACTCTTGCAGGGGTGGGGGACTTATTGATTTCTATCTTCCATGGGAAGGAGTGTTTGGGCAAGCTGGCCAAGACCGTTCTTTCTGTTATGACATGGCACTTATGGAGGGAAAGGAACAGGAGGATTTTGGAAGGTGTTAGTTAGATTCAGACTTTACTTTTTGACGACATAGCTGCTGATGTTCGCATTGCCTTGAGACACACCGAGTGGGACCTTGAGGTTGAGAGTACCCCCCTTTCAAATTGGGGGTTTGATGTATAGTGTTGTTGTGTAGGGCTCTTGGAGTAGAGGATGGTGTCAAGTATTGACAGGGATCGGCGCATGTGCCCTTCCCCTGTAGTACTAACATCAGCCGTCTAGTTCCCTGACCCCTTGTATTTTTTCCTCAGTATCAATAAAGATAAAGCATATTCTCCAATATATATATATATATATATATATATATATATATATATATATATATATATATATATATATATATATATGAAATTGTTGTTTCTTCATCTGTTTCACACAATGTATAATTGCTTATCATATCTGTGTGAATTTTGAGATATTGTCTTCGTATATGCTATATTCTACATAAGATGTGATTTTAGACAATATGTTTTCTTCGTGTATCTCAATGTTGATATTGGACTCCCATTCCTCTACTCACATAAGTTTATGATATGGTTTTATGAGTTTTGGTTTATATATCTTTAAACTCTTGTAATTGTTACTAGTTCTTATTTAGCACGATTGTTGTTGTTATTTTACTCCCACCTTTTGGATAACGCCATAGGGGGAGAGAAATAAACATATAGATTCATAATGAATGTGCTAAGTATATACTAATAACACTTGAATCTAAGATTGAAGTTGCCTTAGATTCAGGGGGAGTAAAATACAATGAATAGGGATTTTAAAACCTAAATTTCATGAATTCATTTCACTCATGCATATCTTACTCATTTGCTTCATTTGATATATAGATGCCCTAATACGTATTGACTAACTTGATTAGCATCTATGTAGGGGGAGTAAGTTTTCCTTTAATCACAATTATTTATCTTTTTTATGTTTGTTTGTCATCATCAAAAAGGGGGAGAATGTTGAGTACTGGACTTCTCCCTACTTGGTGTTAATGATGAGCAAATATAAATACTTGTGACTAAACCCCTATTTGCAGTTAATCCATTGCCTAAGCTTATTTTGAAGATCTACTTGCAATGGATGGCACTCAAAGATCATTGAAAGCAAATGAAATGGATTGGATGATCGTAGATTGTGATTGAAGCCCCTAGAAGACTTCATGCTCATGCGTTGGATAGAAGAGAGAGTTCGTCTAATGTAACTTTCTTGTTTATCTTCTAGTATGTAGCTTAGAAGAAGAACTTTGTTGGAGTACGCACACACATCTTCATTTCAGTCTTAGGATATTATTAGATCAACCTTCCTTAGACTCCAATTAATTTCTATCTAGATTGTGCATGTCAAGATTATAATAGTCGACTGTTGAACGTTTTACAGTCGCCTGTCTCCACACATCTTCATTTGAGTATATGGTTGTTAACCGGGTGGAAGGGATGTAGGATTACCGGGAACAAGTCGGAAAGTGACTTGGGTAATCCGAACCCTTGAAACATCCTTGCGTTTGCATTTGTTACATTTTGGGTTTATTTATATTCCGCACTGTTTATTGGTTAGGAATTTAAATTGGTGTAACTATCTTTTTAAATTGCATAAACACTATTCAACCCCCCTTCTAGTGTTTTCCTCATAGCCATGGACCATGCAATCGGGTCACCTGTAGTTGCTGCCTCCCAAGCTTGAGAATTCGAAGATGCACCCGATCGGTGCAGCGATCGGGTGAGGTTTATCAGAGGCTGAAGACCGAACTTCTCGTCGTTTCACCTGATCGGTTGAAGTTTCAACCGATCGGGTGAACGTCTATTTTTGTCTTTTAGTAGGAATATTCCCTGGCATATTGCCAAAATGTATAAATAGAGCCAGGTTTTCCCATTTTCTTAAGCTGTTATTAGGGATTTTGTCTGCTTTGAATTTATTTCTATTTGTAAGTTTCTTGATCGTTCTTATATTTTAATATTGCGTTTACACTTCTATTTGCTACATTAATCTATTGCTTGATTTCCATTTTGATGGCTATAATCTGTTTTATTGCATCTCTTGCCATGATTAGTGAGTAGTTCTTAAATCTGGGACATTGGTGGAAGCCCCTTCGTGGGTTCTCCCTAGAACGGCTATAGGATTAGGGATTCTATAGGATATATGGATTTAGATGGTTACGCAGGGGCGTTTTATTGTCATTGGCGGGAGAAAGACCGTCTTTGACCGTCAGGCCAAGGGGAAATAAAACGGGAGTTTGAGTCTCTAGCCACAGCTCATCCCCCTAGCGTAGACATTGATTCCTCGCGTGTGGGAACGGCTTGGATGAAATGTCGGGAGAAATCATTGCGAGCTTAGTGCTCCCGGAGTCGGGCGGTGTTGGACATGGGAATGCCCACCGTCCGAACCCGGGTAGAACCAGCATATCATCCTGGGCATCGACTGGAAATCAGGCCCATGTGATGCTAGGTACCACTACTAGAGGCAACGTCTCACCGCTAAACCCTTGAATCCGATCACATTCCTATTCTTCGGTCGCAATAGTGAGAACTCATGATAGGGCTGAAGCCAAAGTCCTAGGTTGCCTTTTTATCTCTTACACCTTTTCCATTAGTTTACTATCGTGACATCCAATAAGAGATTAAGCTAGCTCACCCACCAGGTGATTCGGATCCCGAATGTTCACAAGCACAACACAAGCCTCCCCGTGATCGACCCCCAAGCCACACCTCGACACCGTGCGCTTGCTGTTTACAAATTCTAATCCTAGTATACCCGTCCCGATTTGAGTGCCAAACGGACGGGCGGTCAGTAACCCACTTGTTTTGGGAGCATTTTTGTGAGAATGTCCCAATCCAAATCTGTGGTTTGCAGGATGTTGAATTTTTAATAAATCTTCAAGATTAGTTTTCCCTTTATTAAATTTATTTATGTTAGTGGACATTTCATCATAATTTTGTTTAAGTGATGAAACGTTATTATCTAATTCAGATATTCGAGTAAGCATATTATGATTATCATATTTGAGAATCTCATTTTCTTGCACTAATTTCATTTAAGAATCTCATTTTCTTGCATCAATTTCAAATCTTGAGAGGTCAAAGTTGTCTTCTCATGTTTGACTTCATCTAATAACATGGTTGAAGATGTTAGTTCTTGATGAGCAAGAACTAAGGCATCATTTTTTTTGTTTTAAAGCTTTATGTTGTGCATAAAGTTTCTTGAATCTATGAAATAGATCATTGAATGCATCTAATAATTGTTCATTATTTAAGTGACTTACCTCATTGTCATCTTCTTGATCTATAAAACACATGTGAGCATTTTCTTCATATCTGTACTCATCGTTATCTTCTTCATCTGAAGAAGAAGAATTCCATGTTGCTGCTAATGCTTTCTTCTTCTTATCGTACTTCTTTTCTTTCTTGGAGTTGAATTTCTTATCTTTGTATATAAGAAGTGGACAATCCTTTTTGATATGTTTAGGCCTGTTACAATTAAAATATAGAGAAGCATCAGAATTCTTGGATTTAAAATTTTTGTTCTTACCTCTTCACAAGAACTTCTTGAAGTTTCTAGTGATGAATGCCACATCATAACCATCTATATCTGATTCTTCGGTGTCAGATGATGCATTGAACGCAAGTACTTTCTTCTTTGATTCTGATTGCTATTTACGATCTTGTAACTGGACTTCATATGCCATCAAGTTGCCAACTAGACTTTCAACTATAATTGTTGATAGATCATTGGCTTCTTCAAGTGTTGTTGTCTTCTTCTCTCATTCTTGAGTTAATGCTCGAAGAATCTTTTTGACTTGTTCAGGTTGAGTGTATATCTTTCCAAGAGCAATTAGAGAGTTTGTGATATCGGTTAATCGAGTTATCATTTCTCCAATCATCTCATTTTCCTTCTTAAATAACTCAAACATATGAACAAGAACATAAATCTTAGTTTCCTTAACTTTATTAGTTCCTTCATGGGTTACATTGAGTGTATGTCATATTTCATACGCAGATATGGCGTGAGAAACTTGGTTGAACTCATTCTTACCCATAGCATAGAATAGTACATTTATGGCTTTGTACTTGTGGGTTGCTGTGGATTTATCAAATGAAGTCCATTGAGCATAGGGAGTAGTAGGCTTCTCATATTATGTCTCTAACCTGTTCCAAGGTCCATATCGATGCTTTGAAGTTAGATCATCATCATCGTCTTCCAATATGAATAGTTGGAACCATTGAATAGTGGAGGCCGGTTAGTAGAGTGCCATTCTGAAAATTGTGATGATGAATTGTTCGTCAGATAGGTGTACGCCATCTTAACCATGCTCTAATATCAATTGTTGGATCTCTTGGCATACTATTGTCCTTGAAATTTATAGCCGCAAGCACACGGTGTAGTTCTAGTACTAACGGGTCGTCTACTTGGAGGCAATTGTTATGTATTGGTTTAGTTCGGATTTATTAGCCACACGATCGAGAGGCTAAGTAGTGGATGCTAAGGAAGAGATATCAATATGGAAAAGCTCTAGAGCCGTGTAACGACCTGTATTTTGAATACACTAAAGCTGAGTTCTATTTACGTATGTCTTTCATTAATATACTCATGATGTCTTGATCTCATTAATATACTTGCGTTAAGTTAGTCCATTTAAATCTTTTTATTATTGTTTCAAGATTTTAAAATTCGAATATTTTCAAAATTCAAATTCAATTTTATTTAAAAACTCTCTTTTAAACCCTAATAAAAGCTAGACTATTTTAGTAGTATTTCCATCATCAAAACCCATTACTCCTCTAATTAGTAATATTATTCAAACTTCCCTAATTAACTTTTGCTATTAATTTTCCTTAATCAAAACAAAATCAATTATAGTTAATTTCCTAATCAATAATTAAAACAAATCAATTTTTTTAAAAACACTTTCCTTTTTATTTAACCCTTCCTATTTTATTCTTTAATCCTAACACCTAGTCTAAGGCCGCAACACACACATACACACACAACCGTCACCTCTCTCTAAACAAAACGCAACAAACCTTTCCATATTCTCTCCCCTATAAACCCAATGCAAATAAAACCTAGACCCTAAGAAAGAAACCCAGACCCTATAAAACCTAAGACTCCCTACTATACCCTCTAAAGAAACCCAGGCACTCTACGTAACCCAAGCCCTTACAAACCCTAGGAAGCACCCTCTTCAAAAGCCCTACCCCTACCAAACCCTAGCCCAGCCCTTCGTACAAACCCCATGCCACCCCATACTATAAACCATAACACCCTCATACCCTAAACCGACAACACACCAAGCCCATATAGAACCTGAGGCCTCTTTTATCAAGCCTTACACCGAACACCTGCGCCACTACCCAAGGCCGTAGCTCCTTCAACCTCCTCCTCACCGAAAGCTATCTTCCTGCATGCCCTAGCCCCACCAAGTCATCTTCCCGTGGACCACCTTCAACACCTTCCCTCCGACCTCCCACGTTCGACAGCCCCAACCACCGTCGTCCTCCACCTTCCAAGTCCGCAGGCCACCTATGGTGCACACGCCCAGCCCCCATCAAACCCCGTCAGCCAACCACCTCCCCGCCTGCAAAGTCTCCAACCTCCCTCTCCCTTTCACCGAACCCCCTCACCCCTCACCGGCGCCCGACTGCCCCTCAGCCTACAGAGCCCCGCAGCCCGCCTACAACCTCCCCTCCTCAGCATCACCTTGCTCCAAGCCCAAACACCGTCGACCACCTCCGGTGTACCTCTCCGTCCTCCACCTGCAACCAAACTAATAGAAGATCACATGAAGCTTTGAAGAGGTTAGTTTGATGTTATTACGTTAGGGTTAGTTGTTAGTTAGAATTAGTTTTATACTTAACCGTGTGAGTTTTATTATGTGAACAGTGTAGTGTACGAAGCCCTATATAATACATATGTTTTGAAAGTCATATCAAAATGGCAGTGCTTGTTATAAGTTTTAAGATACATATATGAACAATAGTATAATAGGTTGTGTGGTATTATATCATATATTATAGCTTTTGTAATACTGTAAGTTACAAATACAAGTTATCATGTTTCACTAGTTTATCTAACCTATTAGAATATAATCAGTATATATATATGTGTGTATATATATATATATAATATATATTAAACAGTGTATTATGTAATAAGCTAATTTCGCATAAAACTGATATCGGAACCGAATGACGCAGAAACCGTCCACGCCTCCCGTTCGGACTCATCAACACCAAAATCACCGGAAACAGGCAAGCGTGCAATTAAATTCATGTTTTTTTAACTGTTACTCATTTTAGAAGTTTTACACTTAATTAGTTCTACAAGATTTGAATCGGGATATCTTGTACACCAAAAATGCCATGTGACACTAAAACCCTTAAACACGCTTTTGTGAAATGCTAAACTTGAACTCGTGTGCATGTGTGTGGACACCATTAAGAAAAACGAATATACCTTGTTACGACATGAAATGTACATACAATGAAGTAAACAACTTAGATAATCATAGAACATGATAGCCGGTTTTGGCTAAATCATAGATATTACATGCCGTTGGCTCATAGATGTTGCATGCCATTGGCTCATAGATGACACTTGCCGTTGGCTCATAGTTGGCTACTCTCGTCGGTCACATGTGACTAGTCTGGCTCGTTTTCTAGTAGGGTCACATGTGACTAGTCTGGCTCGTGTTCCAGTATATGGCGGTTTAACATTATGGCTTGTGGTCCAGAAAGTACACGTGGGTAGGGTTGGGTTCACGGACACTAGCCGGTAGTAAAAGGGTCGCCTTCGAGGGCACTTAAAGGTGGATTCACTTACTAGCCGTCTAAAGACGGGGACCTTAGTCATGGACTTGCACACATAATTAAACAACTTGAAAAATGCTGTTAACTTATTGCACTATTATTACCTTATTGAACTGCCATGTTTCCTTTTCATAATAGAACTGCATGCTAGTGTAAATCTTTATAACTACTTTAACTGCCATATAAACTTTTGCATATCTTGCCAAGGGTCCCCTTTTAACCATAACTTGCCAAAGACCCTTACTGACATACATTCCATGTTGTTTGAATGTATGTCAGGTCTCGAGACAGAGTACCAGGAGGACGAGCTGCTAGATCAGAGTGATCTGTTGGACCAGGAGTACGTCGACCCAGAGGTCCTCCCCCATAAAGGACTAGCCATCGAGATTCTGCTACTGCTGTAGATTTTTATTTTCTTCTTATCTGTTGAGTGTGTAGCCACTTTTGTAAGCCCTGGTTGTTGGCCATGCTTGGGGCCTTACTTTCTTTGTGTACTTTCCAATCTGGACGTTGGCTATTATTATAATAATTTCTGTTGTTCTGATTGCATGCAAGAATCTGTGTTTGGTTGTTATTCATAGACGCTTATTGGGCTTAAGCTTCACCGCTTCAGACCATGTAGACCATGTAGACCTCGCTCCCAAGTATAATGGGAAGTGGGGTGTGAGAGGTTTTTGTGGTGGCCCATGCAGGTCTGTGCATTATGCAAACCTCAGAACAACGGAAATGCTAACGTTAGCCAACCGTCTGGATATAACGGCATGGCAGGACGACACAACACCTGGAACGGGAATGGAGCCAATAGTGGTACTGTCGACATCAATGAACTCCTCGAAGTTATGAGAGGAATGATGGAGATACAGCAGATGTTGATCCAGGAGAGCCAGAAACCTGCTCCGACACCACCACTACAACCACCACCACTGTAATGCCCAGCTTCTTAAAAGACACCGAAAGCGCGCCTACGGTTGCCGGGGTCTGCAGTTGGCCGGCGGAGGCGTCGGTGGCCTGATGCAGGCTGCAAAAGTTTGTCAACGGCCTGGGGAAGGAGGCAGGTGCTTGGAGAGGGGTGTGCGGCAGTGAGGGGGTGGCTGCGATGTGTTTGGCATGGAGGAGGGAGGCCTCGCGAGGGTTGCACATGCTGGAGTGGGCGGTACTGTGTGCAGTTGGTCGAAGAGGGGGATGAACGGCAACCTCGTGCGTGGAGGGGATGAAGGCCACGAGGTCGGATGAAGAGAGGGGGAGAGCTGGGTTTGTTTGTGTGGCAGCGATGGAAGAAGATCTGGGCATGGCCTGGCGTCAGACAAGGGAAATGGAAGTTAGGCTCTCGGGTTGGAGCTCGGCATGGAGGAGCAATGGAGGGGAGCTGTGCGTCGAGGAGAGGGGGATGGCCGGATGATGGCCGGAGCTGGGTTCAAAGGGCGCGAGTTGGGTTTTTTCGCAGGCGAGAAGAAGGGGCCCAGGGAGCTTTTTAGGTTATTGTTGTGCGGCCTGGGGAGGTAGAGTAGCTTAGATATTTTTTAAGGAAAGTGCGGCTTGCAGAGGATGGGAGAGAGTGCCCTAGGGGTTAAGTTGCTATAAGTAGGCTCTAGGGTTTTTAGTTGGTGGGGTTTTAAAAGAGGAAGAGCAGCACGTGAAGAGGTAGTCTGTGAACCCTAGGGCTCTCTCTAGGTTAGCTTTTGATAGTGCTCAAAATTGGTTGGGGTTTAATATATTTGTTTAGGCTCGGCTGAGTTCAACTTGTGAGTGCTTGGGGAAAAATTGGTGGGTTTAATATTTGCATAGGTTTCTTGTAGCAGGCCTGGGTGCATGAGTGTGGAAAGGGCGCGGCTGGGGGAATTAGGTTAGGGCTTGGAGTTAGATTAGGAAAGGGCTTTGAAATTTCTATTAATATGATTTGATTTGTTTTCAATAGAGTTGATTAGGGGAAAATTAAAGCTGAAGTAAATAAGGAAATTTTGAAAAATAAAAAATTAATAGAAAAGGAATCTTAGGGTTAATAATGCCAATTTAGTTATAGGTTTTTAATAAGATTTAATTAGGAAGGTTTTCAAAATTATTTGAATTTAAAAGTTTGAATTTGAAATTTTAAAATAATTATTAGATGGAAAATATCATGGTAGGTTTAGGGTAATATGGCTAATACGTATTAGGGATGGTAGGTAATACGAGTACGAGTATATGCACGCCTAATGATAATACGTTTTATGAACATGCAACGGGCACAAAAACATACAACAAGAGAGAAAACGAATGGAGCGTATCACTAAAAACTGGTCGTTACATCCTACCCACCTTAAAGACAATTCCGTCCTCGGAATTCCTAACGATCACTGATCAGGAAACAAATGTGGGTAGCGCTCTCTCATCTCATCTTCTCTCTCGCAGTGCACTCTCCTGGTGAGCCATGTCGCCACATCACTCTAACAAGATCGACAGTCTTGTTTCTGAGTGTCTTCTGACACTTGTCAAGAATTTGCACTGGCTACTGGTCATACGTCAGATCCAGACGGACGATAATCTCAGAGTAGTCCACAGTGTGAGATGGGTCATTGATGTACAGACGGAGCTAAGACATATGGAAGACATCATGAACTCCCTCCAAAGATGGTGGCAAGGCTAAGCGGTAAGCTACCTCACCAACTCTCTCCAGGACATCGAAGGGTCCAATATATCTCGGGCTAAGCTTGAAGCGCTTCCCAAAGCGGATAACTCCTTGATTCGATAAGACCTTCAGAAATACATGGTCTCCCAGCTGAAACTCTAGAGGACGACGTTTAGCATCTGCCCAATGCTTATAACGGTCATGTGTGATTCAAAGCTTATCCCTGATATCTCGAACAACGTCCACTGCTTAAACAATTATCTCCGGTCCCAATAGCTCTCTATCTCCAATGTCATCCCAACTCAGTGGCGACCGACATTTCCTCCCAGAGAGCAGCAAATGGTGACATGCCAATGCTCACTTGATAGCTGTTGTTATAGGAGAACTCCACCAGGTGCGGATGATCCTCCCACGAGCCTTTGAAATCCTGCATGCAAGCACTCAACATATCCTCCAAAATTTGAATGGTCTGCTCTGACTGGCCATCCGTCTGCGGGTGATACGCAATGCTGAACTTCAGAATGGTACCCAGATTGGTCTGCAGACTCTTCCAAAACTGAGACGTGAACCTCGTATCTCGATCTGATACAATGCTTACGGGGACTCCATGCAAGTGCACGATCTCCTACACAACATAATTCACATCACTATTGGTACTAGAAGGGAACTACAAAGGGATGAGTTAGGTCATTACCTCCATATACTTCCTTGCCAGTATCTCTGTGAATTGTCCAACTCGGAACGGTATAAAGTGCGTAGAGTCAATCGATCAACGATGACCCAGATTGCGTCGTTCTGCTTAGTATTCCAAGGTAAGCCAGTCACGAAGTTCATCGTGATGTACTGCCACTTCCACTCCAAAATCGGTAGAGCCTGTAGCAGTATAGCAGTGCGATGATGCTCAGCCTTCACCTGCTGACACACGAGGCACTTGGCAACACTCCGTGCCACACTTCTCTTCATTCCATGCCACCAGAAATTCTGACGAAGATCCTTGTACATCTTCGTACCTCCAGGATGAATGGAATAAGGCAAACTCTAAACCTCGTTCATCAACTCCTCTCTGATATATCCTACAGGTACACAGATCCTATTGACATATCTCAAAGATCCATCCCCATGAATCAGAAAATCTGTCCAAAGTCATGCTTTAACCTGCTCTATGATCTTCTTCAACTTAGCATCCTCGGCATGAGCAGTCTTGATCCGATCTACAATCGTCGACTGAATCTGCATGTTCATCAACGATGAAGTGACTCCCTTAAGGACAGCTTCCACATCCATCTCTCGTAGATCTTGCTGCAATCTCCACTGAGCTGTGAGAATCATCACTTTGGGCAGTCGACTCAAGTCGTACGGTACGACATTCACCTTCCCTGGATGATACTGAAGGGAGATGTCGTAGTTAGCCATCAATTCCAACCATCTGTGTTGTCTCATATTCAGCTCCTTCTGAGTCAATATATTTTTCAAAATTTTGTGAGCCGTGAAAATTTTCACTTTCTCACTCAGTAAAAAATGTCGCCAGATCTTCAGTGCAAAGACGACAGCAGCTAATTCCAAATCATAGGTCGGATAGTTCTTCTCATGGACCTTCAACTGTCGCGACGCATATGCGACCACATGGTTGTGCAGGTGCAGAATGCATCCAAGTCCCTTGCCCAATGCGTCACAGAAAATCTCGAAGCCTCCGCTTCTGTCCGAAAAGCTATGACCGGTGCAGTAGTCAGTCTCTCCTTCAAAGTAGAAAAAGCCTGCTTACAAGAATCTGACCAACAGAACTTAACATCCTTCCTCGTCAATCTCGTCATTGATTCCGCTATCCTCAAGAAGTCCTTGATAAATCTGCATTAGTATCTAACCAATCCAAGGAAACTCCTGATGTCTGATGCCGATCGAGGTGTAGGCCATTCACTAACTGCTTTGACCTTCTCCGGATCCACCAAGATGCCAGCTCCTGATACTACATGTCCAAGAAATGCAACTCTGTCCAGCTAGAATTTGCATTTACTGTACTTTTCATATAGTCTATGATGACGGAGCGTCTCTAATACCATCCTCAAATGCTCGGCATGCTCATCCTCGCTCTTCGAGTACACCAGGATATCATATATGAAGATCACCATAAACTTATCAAGAAAGTCATAAAAGATAAGGTTCATGAGATTCATGAACACAGTAGGAGTGTTGGTCACAACGAATGGCATGACAACGAACTCATAATGCCCGTACTTGGTTCGAAAAGCTGTCTTGGTCACATCTTCCTTCTTGACTCTGACTTGATGGTTTCCGATTCGAGGCCCAACTTCAAAAATACTCTCGATCCACCAAGCTGGTCGAAGATATCATCAATACGGGGTAGCGGATACTTGTTCTTCACTGTGATCTGATTCAGCTCCCGATAGTCATTGCACATCCTCCTCGATCCATCTTTCTTCTCTATCAGCAAGACAGATGCACCCTAGGTAGATACGCTGGGATGAATGAAACCCTTCTACAGTAGCTCATCCAACTACTTCCTCAGCTCTTCCAGCTCTGTAGGAGCCATGCGGTATGACGCCTTAGAAATTGGTTGAGCTCCAATCATATGATCAATGCCAAACTCCAATGCTCGATCGGGCGACAATCCAGAAATGTCTTCCGGAAAGACATCTTCGAAATCTCTCGCTACCGCAGGCTTCTCCGGTTCAGCTATCATAGATGCAACGGTCAGCCTATATAGCTGGGACCGGAACTTGACTGGTCCAAGTGAATGTCCTCCACTGTCAGGAATTTTGAATACTACTTTCTTCTGGTGACAGTTGATTGTGGCATAGAAAGCTCCTAACCAGTCAATGTCGAGAATAGCATCGAAGTTGGGTAGGTCATGGACAATGACATCAGCATATAATTCGTGTCCACTAACCACCAATGGGCATGGTCTACATCCCAATGCAACCTTCACAACACCATTCCCAGTTGTAATATTCCAACACTTGGAAAGTGTGTAGGTGGGTATCGAGTGTTCGACTACAAACTTCCGAGATATGATGCACCTGAGAGCTCCAGAATCAAACAGGGTCAAGGCCGGTGTGATTAAACTAAGATGACACCGATGGTATAATGCAACTAGCTTAAGCATGGATCTAACTAATCAAACATAACTGCATAAATAAGGAAAGACTAGTCTAGAGGTTACCTGCAATCACATCATCCTTAGCTTCGGCCTCTACCGCTGTCATAGTGAACGCCCGGTGCTTCGGCTGGTTGGCCTGCTGAAACGCTCGCTCCGATGGTATCAGAGGTGGTCCTCGCTGTCCAAGTGTAGGCACTATCTACTGAGAGGGACCAGGCGCTCCAGCATGTACAAGTTGAGAGCCGCGGGGGCAGTCCATTGTAGTATGGGTAGACGATCAACAGACCAAGCACTGATTCAGCATCCTCCTGCAGTCTTTCTTCCATGTCCAAGCTTGCCACAGAAATGACAAGTCAGCTGAGCTCGGTTGGGGACAGGTGTAGCTGGCCTCTTGAACTGGATGAACACCGGGCCTAGCCGCACTCCTCTGCAGCTCCATCGGGCGCTTGCCCGCCTGACGTGCCTTCTCTGGTTCACGATCTGCTCGTGCTTCCTCGTAGTTACCAGGACTTGCTCATGAGTGGTAAAAGTTCTCTCAGACATCGCGGCCTGTATATCCAAATCCAAGCCTTGCTGAAAATGGTGTGCATAGTCCTCTGCGTCTGCCACCAGAGTAGGGGAGAAGCGACTTAGTATGGCAAACTCAGCCTCATACTCGTCGACTGTCATGGTGCCCTGCTCCAGGTTGATGAAGCGTTGCTGCATCTCTCTCTCTTCCCAGTCTTCGGGAAGTATTGTGCATTAAACCTCTGACGGAAGGTAGCCCATGGAATCGGCTTGGTCAGCCTAGTCTCTTCAGCATCCCACCAGTGACGGGCATTATCTATCAGTTGCTTCTTGGCGAGCTCCACCCAATCGTTCAAAATGACTCGGGCAAGGCCCAAGTCATCCACAGTGCTACGAAGCCACTCGTCAGCTGCTAGTGGGCCCTCTCGTCCAGAGAAGCTCTTCCGACGCATCTCTCAGAACTGCTTGGCTCCGGACTCATAGTGGGGATGTGGTGGTGTAGCTGGTGCAGCCTGATGTCCCTGCTGGACCATATGGTGCTGAACCTCCATCATCTCTCTCATAACTCCAAGCATCTGGCAGATGTCATCCTCTCTGCCACCAGCAGCTCCGGGTCCATGTCGGGTGTTACGTCTCCCAGCCATTCTGAGACAGGAAAACCCCAAATTAATCTTGTGTACACGATTATTCTAGATGTTTGTCTAATGAAAGTGTTCTTATTATTCTGAATTTCGCAGTTGCAGGACCTGCATGGGCCACCACTAAAACCTGTAACGCTCCGCTTCCCAAAAGACACCAGAAGCGAGAATGTTACGAGATCCGCATGAACTGGAGCGGTGAAGCTCGAGTTCAATGAGCGTATGTGATTATAACAACAAGGCAGGTCCTTGCATGCATTTCAGAACAATAAGAAACATTCATAGAATTTAAAGCCACATCGAAAAAAGTCCATACACGAAACAAAACGCAAAGGCCACAGCTGGGCCAAAGTAACTACAAAGTAAACATACACTAAGCAAAGTATTGAACGTAAAGCTAAAGGAAAGCGGCAATGGTGAAGGTCCCTAGTACTCCACAGGGAGAGACTCGGAGTCAACGGTGAACTCCTAGCTCTCTAAGTCAGGTGTCTCAAAAGGATCCTCCTGGTAGTCCGGATCGAGATCTGACATACATCCTAAAACATGAATGTATGTCAGCAAGGGTCTGCAAGTAGAGGTCAGAAACCTAAGGCAAGGTGTACAAAAAATATTGAATTATGGAGCATTAATGGATTTATACGAGATGTCAACAACAAATTTTTAAGTATGGCAGTTCCAAATGAAGTAAAGTGTTCTAACATGCAGTTCTAAACAGTTTAAGAAGTAAGGCAAAGCATTTCTAACATGCAGTTCTAAACAGTTTAAGAAGTAAAGTAAAGCATTTATTTTGATTTATTAACATGGCAATTTAACCGAGACAACAAAAAATTTATACAAGTTCCGTGTTAGTGTTTTCTATCTCTCAAATGGTTCACACCTTTAGGACGTGATGAGTGGATCGTTCTTTTCACGGGGGTTTTACCGTGATTGACGCTACCCCACCGCATACGGGTGGTGCTCTTGAAGAGAGGACCCCTTCATACGCCTAGTGGCCGCTCAACCTTAACCCCACCCCAGATTTGTGCTAGAACACGAGCTAGCCTAGTCGACTCACACGACATCATGAAGTCACGATTTCACGATGTCACTCATTAGTTAAACATTCCAAGAATGACCAAGCAAGACATGCACCAATTTAGCAATGTCATCATTTCTTTTTATACAATACTTTCAATGATTAAAAAGGGTGTTGAACAATAATTACAATAATTTAAAAGAATGTTGAACGGGTGGATTTAGTGAACATGCTACATATATTGATTTTCTTTGCCAATGTTTAAAACTAAAGAATAACGAGTTATATGTCAACGGGTCACATTTTAAGTCTAGAACACCATTGTATTAATTTCATGAGTCATTTCACGTGTAGATTTCGAGTTAAACAGCTTTAAATAAAAATGACTATAAGAGCATCCAACTTCAAAAATTCATAATAAATTGTACACTTGACGGATTTCAGCGTTCTTGGTGTCGTTGGGTTCGTCTCGATGGGTACTACGCTATGGTGAGATCTGTTCACTGGTTTGAATAGACATACAATCATATCAGGTCCTTTTCATTCATAACGAACGTTAAAATAATTCATACAACGTCTAATAATCTGATTTTATTAAGTTTTCTACATTACGATGTGGGTTAAAGATTAGTGATAGATTTACTAACTATTTACGCAGCGAAAGTGGCAGCGACGTTGCAGTGAGGGGTAGTGACAGATCTGAACGGCGTCTACGACAGTGGGACATATTGCGGCAGCAAGGGAAGCAGCAGACAGTACGTCTACGGTTGTCGGGGTCTGCAGTTGGCCGAGGGAGGTGTCAGTGACCTGATGCAGGCTGCAGAAGCTCGTCGGTGGCCTGGGGAAGGTGGAAGGTGCTTGGAGAGGGGTGTACGACAGTGAGGGGGTGGCTGCGATGTTTTTGGCTTTGAGGATGGAGGCCTCGAGAGGGTTGCGTGTGCTGGAGAGGGTGGCACGGCCTGTAGTTGGTCAGAGATGGGGGTGAACGGTAGCCTCGTGTGTGGAGGGGATGAAGGCCGCGGGGTCGAATGAAGAGAGGGGGAGAGCTGGGGTTGTTTGTGCGACAGCAAGGGCAGAAGATCTGGGCGTGGCCTGGCATCGAACAGGGGAGATGGAAGTTGGGCTCTCAGGTTGGGGCTCAGCGTGGAGGAGCAAGGGAGGGGAGCTGCGCGTCGAGGAGAGGGGGATGGTCGGATGATGGCCAGAGCTGGGTTCAAGGGGGCGAGAGTTGGGTTTCTTTGCAGGCGAGAGGACGGGGCCCATGGAGCTTTTCGGGTTGCGGTTGTGCAGCCTGGGGAAGGTAGAGTAGCTTAGTAGGTTTTTAAGGAGAGTGCGGCTTGCAGAGGATGGGAGAGAGTGCCCTAGGGTTTAGGATGCTATAAGTAGGATCTAGGGTTTTTAGTGTGTGGTGTTTTAAAAGAGGAAGGGCAGCACGTGAAGAGGTGGTCTGTGAACCCTAGGGTTCTCTCTAGGTTAGCTTTTGATAGTGCTCAAAATTGGTTGGGGTTTAATATATTTGTTTAGGCTCGGCTGAGTTCAACATGTGAGGCCTTGGGAAAAATTGTTGGGTTTAATATTTGCATGGGTTTCTTGTTGCAGGCCTGGGTGCGTGAGTGGGGAAAGGGTGCGGCTGGGGGAATTAGGTTAGGGCTTGGAGTTAGATTAGGAAAGGGTTTTAAAATTTCTATTAATATGATTTGATTTGTTTTCATTAGAGTTGATTAGGGGAAAATTAAAGCTGAAGTAAATAAGGAAATTTTGAAAAATAAAAACTTTAATAGAGGAGGAATCTTAGGGTTAATAATGGCAATTTAGTTATAGGTTTTAATAAGATTTAATTAGGAAGGTTTTCAAAATTATTTGAATTTAAAATTTTGAATTTGAAATTTTAAACTAATTATTAGATGGAAAATATCATGGTAGGTTTAAGGTAATATGGCTAATACGTATTAGGGATGGTAGCTAATACGAGTACGAGTATATGCATGCCTAACGATAATACGTGTTACGAACAAGCAACGGGCACAAAAACATACAACAAGAGAGAAAACGAATGGAGTGTATCACTAAAAACTGGTCGTTACAACCAGCACCTGGAGTGAAGTAGTTCCACGAGTTGCAACCCAGGAGCTTCTCAGGAAAGGAAGGGCCATTGGATGCAGAAGAATGGGCCCAAGGGACTGAAGATAAGCTAAATGCTGCACATATCCCACGGGCTGGATGGGTCGATGTAGCGAAACTCCAGCTGACTAACAATGCTAGCAGCTGGTGGCAACTGGAAGAGAGACATTTGGTCAGACCGATCCCTTGGGGTATGTTTCGGGAACGGTTCAACGCCAATTATTTTCCCAAGACTGCCGGGAGAGAACTTCATCAGTGTTTCTCCAATCTGGTCCAATGAGACAAGACTGTTGATGTGTATGAGACAGAGTTTTCTATGCTCAGCCGCTTCCCATCACACATGGTTGAAGACCGAGAAGATTGTTCTTTTCAGTTTCGCCAAGGCCTAAATCCCAAAGTTCAAGCCTCGATGACCTCGACAAAGCTGACGACTCTTCAGGATGTATTGGATGGAGAACGGAGTCACGAAGTTGTAGCAGACTTCCAGTGGGACCTTCAACTGGAGGAGGCAAGCGTCCCATGGAGCCGCATAGGATGGTGCCCAGAGGAAATTTCTGACCTCCAGAGACTACACAGTTCAAGAGGCCAGCTGCTCCTGTCGACCGATCACAGCTAAATTTCTACTTCTGTGGCAAGACAGGACACCAGAAGAAGGATTACAGGAGGATGCTGAACCAGTGCTTGATCTCCGGATCACCTGCACAGGCTGCGAGGGACTGCCCCCACGACAAGGACCGTCAAACACCTACTTGATTACCTGGACCTATTCAGTGAGCAGTGCCTGCACCTGTTCAACGAGGAGTACCAGGACCTGCTCAGCTTAGACCGCCTCTGATTCCACAGAACCGGGCCTATTAGCGGGCCAATCAGCCGCAGCACCATGCATTCACGATGACAGCTGCAGAAGCTTAGGCTGAGGACGAAGTGATCACAGATAGCATTTATATCTAGTATTTATTATTTCTCTTATATGCATGATTGTTAGTTAGTTTCCCTTGCTAAGTTTATTATCATTATCTTAGGTTTTATCTTAGTGGCCTCCCACCCGGCCCTGACTTTATTTGATTCTGGAGCCTCTCTGTGTATTATATCCCGGAAGTTCATAGTCCAGCACTCGATTCCTACCTACCCACTTCCCAAGAGATGGAATATCATACCTGGAAGTGGCGTAGTGAGTGTTGCCTTGGGATGCAAACCATTTTCCTTAGTGATTTGTAGACATGAGCTCTATGCAGACTTCATGGTCCTGGGCACGCCTAACTTTGATGTTATTCTCGGCATGGACTGGTTAGGGACCTTCTATGTTACTATCAACTGTCACCAAAAGAAAGTAGTATTCGATATTCCCGACCATCCGGTGTTCGAATTCATTAGTGGTAGTCGTTCGCTCAGACCTATCAGATTTCGGGCTCAGCCGAACGAAGCGATCCTCGAATCTATGCAAGTCGAACCGGAGAAGCCTGCAGTGGTTCGAGACTTTGAAGATGTATTTCTGGAGGACATTTCTTGATTGTCGCCTGATCGAGATTTAGAGTTCAGTATCGATCTGATTCCAAATACCCTGCCAATCTTGAAGGCGCCTTACCGTATGGCTCCAGCAGAACTTGAGGAGCTACGGAAGCAGTTGGATGACCTGTTGTAGAAAGGTATATTCATCCCAGCATGTCTCCCTGGGGTGCACATGTAATGCTGTTTAAGAAGAAGGATGGATCGAGGAGAATGTGCGTGGATTATCATGAGCTGAAAAATGTTACAGTGAAGAATAAGTACCAGTTACCTTCAATAGATGATATCTTCGATCAACTCAGTAGACCGCTAGTTTTCTTGAAGCTGGATCTCAGGAGTGGATACATCAGGTGAAGGTCAAGAACAAAGATATCTACAAGACGGCCATTTGGACCAAGTATGGACACTAAGAGTTTGTTGTCATGCCATTCGGTGTGACCAACGCTCCTGCAGTATTCATGAATATCATGAATCTTATATTCTATGAGTTTCTGGATAAATTCGTAGTGATTTTCATTGATGACATATTGGTATACTCGAAGAGTAAGGAGGAGCATGCCGAGCATCTGCGGATTGTTTTGGAGACACTTTGTCGTCATCAGTTATATGCCAAGTACATCAAGTGTGAATTCTGGCTGGACCGTACCGCATTCCTTGGACATGTGGTATCGTGCGAGGGTATCTCTGTCGACCCAGAGAAAGTTGCTTCAGTCAGATATTGGCCTACCCCTTAGTCGGCTTCAGACGTCCGGAGTTTCTTCGGATTGGCGGGCTACTACCGTCGATTCATTCAGGATTTCTCGAGGATAGCAGAGCCCATGACTCGACTGACGAGGAAGGACGTCAAGTTTGTTTGGTCAGGCTCTTGTGAGCAGGCATTTGGGATTTTGAAAGCAAGGCTGACATCTGCACCAGTTCTGGCTATTCCAGATAGGACTGGATGATTCAAGATCTTTTGTGATGCCTCGGGCAAAGGTCTTGGATGTGTTCTACATCAGCACGATCATATAGTCGCTTACGCTTCTCGACGATTGAAGATTAACGAGAAGAATTATCCGACTCACGACTAGGAGTTACCTACTATCATCTTCCCTTTGAAGATTTGGAGACATTTCTTACTGAGTGAGAAAGTGAAGATTTTCACTTATCACAAAAGTTTGAAATATATTTTTAATCAGAAGGAGTTAAATATGAGACAGTGCAGGTGGTTAGAGCTAATGGCTGATGATGACATCTGTTGGATCCTGTGGATGACAAACAACACTAGAAGGGGGGTTGAATAGTGTTGTGTATATAGTAAATTTTTTTCGCTCAAAGATATTAACACAAATAAATTCCTTCTAATGTTGCCTAAGAAACCAAGTAGAGTGATCTACGCTTAGTTCTTAATCAACAAAACAATCTTAACAAGAATATGAAAGAGATTGGATTAAGATCAGATAAATATAACTTTGACAAATAGATCTTTGCAAACAGATTTATACACAGCGGAAATTAAAGATACAATCTTTTCAATAAGTTAACAATGAATTACAAAGATGAACAATTACTAAGTAAAGAATGCTTGTACAAGAAAGATAACAAATCACATAAAACAAACGCAGACAAAAGGATTTTTATCCTGGTTCCCCGCAACCAGGGTACGTCCAGTCCCCGACCAATCCGGTACGAGATTTCCACTATCTGCCTTGGCAAATACAAGCACCTAACTTCACTCGTTAGGATTTCCAATGACCTAGCCTTGACCAGGATTTCCAACCACAACACCTAGACTTGTCTAGGGTTTACCCTTGCCTCACAAACCGAGGACTTTCCAACTGGCAACAACTAGACTTGTCTAGTGTTCCAACAATCAACACAATGAGAATTTATCCAATACACCACAATAAATGATGGAGATTGGTTTACACACCCGATTCTATAGCCAATCAAAGTTTAGACAAATTTGTGTAGTGGCTTGATAGAATGATAGTCTAGATCACACGAAGATACGAGAGAAGTTCTTTGTGATCTAGAACTTTTCAAAAATCCTTTCAAATAAAATTAAATAGAATACTAGTAAGGATTTTGAAAATGATTTAGCCAATAAAAAAGTAAGAGTATGATCTTCAAAAAGAATAAGAAAGTATTGCAAGATCAAATAAAAATTAAATTGGCTAGAGAGAAAATAGAGAGCTTTGAATTCAAGAGAGTTTTCACAATAGATTTGATTTTCAATGTTGTATTTTTCACAAAAGAATTTAGCTCTATTTATAGGGAAAAAATGAGATTTGAATTTCAAATTTCGTTTGACTTTTGTCCCAAAAATTACTGAGTAAATTGCTCAAAGGATTTTAAAATTCAAATTCAAAAACGTCTGAAATTTACAGCTGGTAGTCGACTCCCTCATATAGGTAGTCGACTCCCAGAGAACTCCAGGAGTTTTTGATCTCTGACAAGTAGTCGACTCCCTACTTGTGGTAGTCGACTCCCAGAGGAGTTTTTCCTGCAATTCTTCTAGTCAGATAAGTAATTAGCTCCAGGGTGCGTGGAGTTTCACTACGAAAATTATGAAGTGACTAGAAAAGCTCTTTAAAACTATTTTGAAGATAATTAACAATATTTTCGAAATTGTCTTGTGTGTGTGTTTTGTCTATTTGATATGGCTTTGACAAATACCCTAAAAGACACGACACACTCACTATGGACTCAGAACATGTCTTCGGAAGTTTGGTCAACTTGATGAAGTGAAAGCGAGCTTCTCGTTCTGTTTGAGCTTGAGCTTCATCACTTGAGTTTATTCATGTTCGTCTTTGTCTTTGAGCGTTGAAGTGTGCTTCTTTAAGTATGAGTAGAGCTTCGCAAATTCTGCACACTTGAGTGTAGTGTAGTTAGTACATCAAGCTTTCATTTGGTGTGCTCATCATCAAAATCACTTGGGGTGGAATTCAATTTCCATCACTCTCCCCCTTTTTGATGATGACACCCAAATGAGAAAAATATGAAGTAAGTAAAAGATAAAATATATGGTATACTTACTCCCCCTGTTTTGATGCGGTTCTCCCCCTACATCGAAGCAATACACAAAACAGTATACATATGATTTTATTTTGTAACTCATGTCACATGAATTTTCTCCCCCTTGTCATCAACAAAAATAAATAGATATGTTTAGGAGGGAAATTCAATTTCTTGTGCCTGCAAGAGATGTGTTAGTTCATACTGGCAGTTGATATATAGCATATAGATATTGTAGCTCACACCACACATAGAGTTATTACAGACCATTGTCTCAAATAACATAGTTTTAAGAACCATTGTTTTTAGAGAACCATTGTTTTTAGAGAAGGAAGGAGCTAAGAGTGACCGCCACCTTTCTTTAGTTCCTTGATCTCATCAAGGATCATGGCAAGTGTGTCCTGAGTCATCTTGTTGCTGTTCACAACAAGCTCTTTCAAATCGTCCACTTTACGATTGATGTATTCAAATCCTTACTTTTGTGTAATCTTCAACCTTCCAATCTTTTTCAGGAGCATTTCCTGAAGTTCAAGGATGTATGCTGGAACTTCTTCTTCTTCTTCTTCGCCGCTTCCTTTTTCTTCTTCTTCTTCTTCTTCTGAATCTGAAATGACAACTTTCTTACCTCGCCTTGAGGATGATGATCCTCCTTCGGCAGCAATTTGTTCTTCAGGGACATTTTCATCAAGGTCATGATGGAGATTCATTCTCCCAAGAGCATGTACATCAAAGACACGAGCAGGTTCTAGAATGGATGTTTCATGATCCAGTGGCACATTGTAGCTAATGAATAGTATAGTAAGATAGTGTCTATGAGAAAGGGTGGAGGATGGTCTATTAGAAGAAGCTGAGGCTAGGATAGAATCCATAATCACTTTAGCCCAATTAACACGAATGTTACCTAGGATGGCATAAATGAACTTAGCTTGTTTCTCAGAAAGAATAGCATGGCTCCCAGATTTTTGAGTTATGTTATAGGATAAAATATTAGCCAAGATCCTCGCCGGATAGCGAAGATTGCTACATGGAAGTTTGGTTTGAAAGTGTCTACCGGGCAAATACATTCTTTCTAGAATGTTCTCATCAGTCATTTCGATTTTGTCAAGGATCATACCGGAGTATGGGATTCCTAGGGCTTCTCCTAGGGATTTGACAGTTATAGCAAGTTTAGTATCAAGAACTTTTGTTATGAAACGAATTTTCACAAGATCATAGTCCATGTTTGCATAGAAAAGATGAACAAGCCTAGGATAACAAAGATACACATTTTCAGAAGAGAACAAGTTTGCTAAGTTTTGAAAATCTAACAGACTGTCAATACCATAATTGATGACATCATGAAGTTTGACAAATCGTTCATGCAAGATTGGTTTCTTTGAGATCTTAACAAATTTCTCATAGGTAGTAGTTTTGAAAAGATAGGGTAAGATAATCTCCTTTTCAGAATCAATTTCTGTGGTAGTTTTCCTCTTCTTGGAGAAAATCCCCTTGATAGACATCTAGATAGAGTAAAAGAAGAAAAATAACATTTTTACACTACTAGATAACCAAGAGAGATGAAATAATAAAAAATCATGGAGTAAGAAAAATTTTACCATGAGTAACTTTGGAGGAAGATGCGAAATAGCTCCAAAAAGTCCAAGCACCAAGGTGAAAAATCAAGAGAAGAGGAGGAGGAAGAGGGGTAGTCGGCTACCTCTAGGGTTTTTCTTGTGGTTTTGTTGTTTGGATGAAGAGATGGGGAGAAGAGAGGGCCTTTAGATCAAGATTTGGATGGCTAGGATGAGTTTTAGGCTTATTGGGTAAGTTGTCTTAACGGATCTGGAACCATCCACTCAATAAAACCCATTTGGAGTTAGTAAAAAAAAAGAGCAACCCAGAAATTTTCGCACGGGTAGTCGACTCCCTCCTGTAGGTAGTCGACTCCCTGCTGGGTTGAGTTGTTTTCTCATCCCGGGGAGATTTTGATCCAGGTTGAGTGTGCTTTCTGAACAAAAAATATTTTAAGAATAAAACACAATCATATACACGTATTAACTCATTACAACACATAATATATATATATATATAAATAATTTTAAAAAGAACCTTTTGTTTTGATTAAGTCGTTTTGACTTCTTGAATTTTCTTCATTGTTTTCCTCCTTTTAGAGTACCTGAAAATAAATAAGCGTTTTATGGTACTCTTTGATTTTTGAGTCCGAGGAGTTAGTCTTTAGGAAGCCAAACCCAATACGGTTTAGTTCCTTCATGAACAACATATTTATAATTTTTGTTAAAATGAATTTGTTGAAAAAAGTTAGTAGCGTACCTTTCTTTTCGCTGATTAGATAATCTCTTTGGTACCCAGATGCTCAAAACATTTTCGTTAGCATGATGCATCCTAGTATGCTTAACCCGTTTCTTGGTATGATGTGAATCATAGCCGAGTCCGGTTTTGCAAGATGAAGCCTTTTGATTATATATTATACTATCTAGCTTCCCTTTTCCTTTGTTAAAATTCTCAATAATTTTCATCGTAGCGTCGTATTTATCTTTGACAGATACGAGAAGATTATTTAGATTTTCAACTTTTTCATTTACTAGCAAAATATCTTTTTGTAGGAGATCATTCTTTTCTTTAAGAAGACTATTTTCTTTAATGACTTCTTCTTTTTCTTTAGTCTCTCTTTTAATATTTCTAAGTGTTTTTCTATGTTCTTTAATGAGCTTTTCATGCATTTTGCATAGCTCCTTATATGCTCCCCTATAATCCAAGTCTTCATCATCGCTTGACGATGACTCATTGTCGCTAGATGAATCATGATGCGAGCTTACCTTGGATGATGTAGATGCCATGAAGCACATGTGTGCCGTCTCTCTTCTTTCATCATTATCTTCTTCTGAGGATTCACTGGATGAAGAGTCGTCGCTCTGGTCGAAGGCTGCATAAGCTTCTTTCTTTGTTCGTCGAAACTTGTTTCTTGTATTGTTTCCCCTTTCATTATTGTCTTTGTTCTTCCCACGATCTCTTGAATCACGGTTGTTTCTTTCCAATGGACAGTCTCTTTTGACATGCCCTGGTTTATTACAACCAAAACAAATAATACCGTTAGTGGGTCTAAAAGATCGTTTTCCATACTTACTGGTGATGAACTCCTTAAAGTTCTTTGAGATGAACGCGATATGGTCTTCTTTGTCCGTGTAGTCGGAATCTTCCTCTTGGGCTTTGAATGCAAGATTCTTCTTCTTTGGTTTTTCTTCGATTTTCTTGTCTTCTTCAAGCTCAATCTCATATGCCATGAGATTTCCCATCAGTTCTTCGATGGTGAGGTCCTTTACGTTATGCGCTTCTCGAATGGCTGTAGTCTTTCCCTTCCACTCGGGTCGGAGGGATCTTAGTATCTTCATTACCTGTTCATACTCAGAAAGTTTCTTTTCTAGTCCTGCAAGCTCATTTGTAATATTAGTAAAACGAGTATTCACATCGGTGATACTCTCTCCTTCTTCCATTTTAAAAGATTCAAACTTTGAATGTAAGACGTTTATGCGAGATTCTTTTACCTTTTCAGTGCCTTCGTGACTTACCTGAAGAGTATGCCATATTTGATGTGCTGTCTCACATTGGGAGACTCGATTGAACTCATTTCCTGTAACAGCGCAAAACAGAGCATTCATAGCTTCTGCATTGAGATTAGCTCTCTTTTTGTCGTCGACAGACCATTTTCCAAACTCAACGTCGGTGGGTGCGATGTACGGGACTTTGGTAATAGTCCAAGCTTCAATGTCCAATGACTCTAGGTGAGTCTTCATTCGGATCTTCCAGCGAGCGTAGTTGGTTCCGTTGAATAGAGGTGGTCGCATGGTATTCAGTCCTTCAGAGTGAAAAGATGTTGACGCCATCACTTTTGTAGCCTCGCTTTGATACCAAGTGTTGGATCCTGTGGATGGCAAACAACACAAGAATGGGGGGGTTGAATAGTGTTGTGTATATAGTAAATTTTTTTCACTCAATGATATTAACACAAATAAATTCCTTCTAATGTTGCCTAAGAAACCAAGTAGAGTGATCTACGCTTGGTTCTTAATCAACAAAACAATCTTAACAAGAATATGAAAGAGATTGGATTAAGATCAGATAAATATAACTTTGACAAATAGATCTTTGCAAATAGATTTATACACAGCGGAAATTAAAGATACAATCTTTTCAATAAGTTAACAATGAATTACAAAGATGAACAATTACTAAGTAAAGAATGCTTGTACAAGAAAGATAACAAATCACAGAAAACAAACACAGACAAAAGGATTTTTATCCTGGTTCCCCGCAACCCGGGTACGTCCAGTCCCCGACCAATCCGGTACGAGATTTCCACTATCTGCCTTAGCAAATACAAGCACCTAACTTCACTTGTTAGGATTTCCAACGACCCAGCCTTGACCAGGAATTCTAACCACAACACCTAGACTTGTCTGGGGTTTACCCTTGCCTCACAAACCGAGGACTTTCCAACTGGCAACAACTAGACTTGTCTAGTGTTCCAACAATCAACACAATGAGAATTTATCCAATACACCACAATAAATGATGGAGATTGGTTTACACACCCGATTCTATAGCCAATCAAAGTTTAGACAAATTTGTGTAGTGGCTTGATAGAATGATAGTCTAGATCACACGAAGATACGAGAGAAGTTCTTTGTGATCTAGAACTTTTCAAAAATCCTTTCAAATAAAATTAAAGAGAATAATAGTAAGGATTTTGAAAACGATTTAGCCAATAAAAAAGTAAGAGTATGATCTTCAAAAAGAATAAGAAAGTATTGCAAGATCAAATAAAAATTAAATTGGCTAGAGAGAAAATTGAGAGCTTTGAATTCAAGAGAGTTTTCACAATAGATTTGATTTTCAATGTTGTATTTTTCACAAAAGAATTTAGCTCTATTTATAGGGGAAAAACTGAGATTTGAATTTCAAATTTCGTTTGACTTTTGTCCCAAAAATTACTGAGTAAATTGCTCAAAGGATTTTAAAATTCAAATTCAAAAACGTCTGAAATTTACAGCTGGTAGTCGACTCCCTCATATAGGTAGTCGACTCCCAGAGAACTCCAGGAGTTTTTGATCTCTAACAATTAGTCGACTCCCTACTTGTGGTAGTCGACTCCCAGAGGAGTTTTTCCTGCAGTTCTTCTAGTCAGATAAGTAGTTAGCTCCAGGGTGCGTGGAGTTTCACTACGAAAATTATGAAGTGACTAGAAAAGCTCTCGAAAACTATTTTGAAGATAATTAAAAATATTTTCGAAATTGTCTTGTGTGTGTGTTTTGTCTATTTGATATGGCTTTGACAAATACCCTAAAAGACACGACACACTCACTATGGACTCAGAACATGTCTTCGGAAGTTTGGTCAACTTGATGAAGTGAAAGCGAGATTCTCGTTCTGTTTGAGCTTGAGCTTCATCACTTGAGTTTATTCAAGTTCGTCTTTGTCTTTGAGCATTGAAGTGTGCTTCTTTAAGTATGAGTAGAGCTTCGCAAATTCTGCACACTTGAGTGTAGTGTAGTTAGTACATCAAGCTTTCATTCGGTGTGCTCATCATCAAAATCACTTGGGTTGGAATTCAATTTCCATCAACATCGACCTCCAGTATCTCCCTGGGAAGGTTAATGTTGTACCTGACGCCTTGAGTAGACTCCCAGCGGTTATGACTCTTACAGTTCAGTGGATGCTGCAACAGGATCTGCGTAAGATGAGCACAGAAGTTGTGTTAATCAGAGTCACATCGTCGTTGATGAATATATAGATTCAATCGACGATAGTGGATCGGATCAAAGCTGCATCGTCTTGAGATGCTAAACTGCAGAGGATCCGAGAACAAGTTGAAGCTGGACTTCGGACAAACTTTAACATTCATGAGGATGGTTCCTTGAGATACGACAGTAGGATCTATGTACCTTCAATTGATATCAGAAATGAGCTGATGAATGAAGCTCATAGCTCTCCCTATTCCATTCATCCTGGCGATACCAAGATGTACAAGGATCTCCGTTTGAATTTTTGGTGGCATGGTATGAAGAGGAGCGTAGCTTGGAGTGTCGCCAAATGTCTCATGTGTCAGCAAGTGAAGGCTAAACACCATCGTATTACTGGACTGCATCAACCCCACCGATTCCAGAGTTGAAGTGGCAGAACATCACCATGAACTTCGTAACTGGACTACCTTGGAGCACCAAGCAAAATGACACGATTTGGGTTACCGTTAATCGATTAACCAAGTCTATGTATTTCATTCCTTTCCGAGTAGGACAATCTACGTAGATACTGACAAAGAAATATATGGAGGTAAATATCTTTCTCGTACCTAAATAACTTCCTTCTAGTATACGTTGTGATGTGAATGGTAATCGTGCAGGAGATTGTGCGATTGCATGGAGTCCCCGTGAGTATCATCTCCGATCGAGACACGAGATTCACATCCCAGTTCTGGAAGAGTCTGTAGACGAATCTGGGTACCAGTCTGAGTTTCAGGATACAGACTGATGGACAGTTGGAGCACACTATTCAGATATTAGAGGATATGTTACGAGCTTGCATGTTGGATCTTAAGGGTTCATAGGAGGATCACCTACATCTAATGGAGTTCACCTACAACAACTGGTATCAAGCCAGCCTTGGCATGGCACCATTTGCTACACTTTATAGAAGGAAATGTCGATCCCTGCTGAGTTGGGGTGACATTGGTGATAGAGAGCTGTTGGGACCAGAGATGATAGTTAAGGCTGTGGATGTAGTGTGTACCATCAGGGATAAGCTTCGTGTTGCACAAGATCGATATAAGCATTGGGCTGATGCTAAATGTCGTCCTATGGAATTCAAGGCTGGAGATCACGTATTCTTGAAGATATCCCCGAACAGAGGAGTGATTCGTTTTGGGAAGCGCGGTAAGCTTAGTCCAAGATTCATTGGACCTTTTGATGTGCTAGAACGAGTTGGAGAGATAGCCTATTGTCTAGGCCTGTCGCCTTCATTAGAGGGAGTACATGATGTTTTTCATGTATCTCAGCTGCGTTGTTACATTAGCGACCCTTCTCATGCTGTTGATTACTCGGAGATCACTGTTTGACCGGACCAGACTTATGTGCAGCAGCCGGTGCAGATCTTAGACCGATGTCAGAACACGCTCAGGAACAAGGTCGTCGAGCTCGTGAGAGTGATGTGGTGTCATGATTCACCTGGAGAATCCACCTGGGAACGGGAAGACGAAATGCAAGAGCGTTACCCTTATTTGTTCACTGTCCCTTAGTTGATAGAATTCCGAGGACGAAATTTTCTTAAGGTGGATAGAATGTAACGACCTGTATTTTGAATACACTAGAGCTTAGTTCTATTTATGTATGTCTTTCATTAATATACTCATGATGTCTTGATCTCATTAATATACTTGCATTAAGTTAGTCCATTTAAATCTTGTTATTATTGTTTCAAGATTTCAAAATTCAAATATTTTCAAAATTCTAATTCAAGTTTTTTAAAAACTTTCTCTTTTAAACCCTAATAAAAGCTAGACTATTTTAGTAGTATTTCCCTCATCAAAACCCATTATTCCTCTAATTATTAATATTATTCAAATTTCCCTAATTTACTTTTGCTATTAATTTTCCCTAATCAAAACAAAATCAATTAGAGTTAATTCCATGATCAATAATTAAAACAAATCAATTTTTTAAAAAACACTATCCTTTTTATTTAACCCTTCCTATTTTATTCTTTAACCCTAACACCTAGTCTAAGGCCGCAACACACACACACACACACACACACACACACACACACACAAAACCGTCACCTCTCTCTAAACAAAACTGAACAAACCTTACCCTATTATCTCCCCTATAAACCCAAGGCAAATAAAACCTAGACCCTAAGAAAGAAACACAGACCCTACAAAACCCTAAGACTCCATAATATACCCTAAAGTATAAACCCAAGCTCCCTCTAAAGAAACCCAGGCACTCCACGCAACCCAAGCCATTACAAACCCTAGGAAACACCCTCTTCAAAAGCCATACCCCTACAAAACCCTAGCCTAGCCCTTCGTACAAACCCCAGGCCACCCCATACTCTAAACCCTAACACCCTCATACCCTAAACTCACAACACACCAAGTCCCTACAGAACCCAGGCCTCTTTCATCAGGCCCTACCCCAAACACCTGCACCACCTCCCAAGGCCGTACCACCTTCAACCTCCTCCCCGCCGAAAGCTCTCCACCTACATACCCTAGCCCCAACAAATACATCTTCCCGTCGACCACACCTTGATTGACCGCGAAGCGTGCACAATCCAAGTAGGATGCACATGCTCGCCTCTCAAGGGTAGGAGTGTCGAATGTAATATAATCCCGTGAGTACGGGGTCGAATCCCCAGAGACAATTCGTTTCACTTTCAAAATCTAAATTGGTTAAGGAATGCTAAAGGTGTTGGCACAACCAACTAAACTAACAAGTGCATTGAGTGAAAGTGCGGGGTGACAATGTCGAGCCAAACCCAAGGTAGGTAGGGTGGAGACCGAAGTATGGAGCTAGTCAAGTAAGGAGAAGTGTGTGGAATGGGATGTCATTAGGGTTGTGAGAAGATTAGCAATACGTTCATTCCAAATGAATCAACCCTCGCATCCATTTCAATGTATGTGGAGTTGTGCACATAGGTAATGCCCTTAAGGCACACCGCCGTTCTACGACCCCACCAAGGGTAATGCACGACTCATTCGCATGTTGATTATTAGGTTGGAATCCCTAACAATAGCTCGTGAATCGATCCTTGCATCCGTGTCAATAGGATGCACGGATCGTGCACGTAGGTGTGACCATTAAGGTACACCATCGTTCTACGGTCCCACCAAGAGTGGTACACGACTCAATGAAATCTAGGGCACAACCCATCAATCAACATTACTAGCACCCATTTCATGGCATGCTAGGTCTATTAAATGCAAGGAATGAGAAATTACTATTCAACCACACAAGCCCTAATTAACCCAATTCCACACACTATTGGCTCTAGGCCTTCATAATGAAAATAGGATGATAAACATTAATGAGTATTCATTACAAGCCATTAAGCAAACAATTATCCAATGAATCTCACTTTCATTCAACAGCCATTCCCAAATATTCATACAAAGCAATAGAAACCAATAGCTACAAGAAAGGGGAAGAAATCACCAAATGGAACCCTAAAACCCCAAGCTTTCCCCTTCCTTGCTCCTCCTCCAAGCTCTCCTAGCCTCCTATGGCCTCCAAGCCCTAGCCCTAGCCTTTGGGGAAGAATATGGGGTTCTCCTAGCCCCAATGGAAATGTAAAACCGAGGTCTTGTGGGCTGGAAATGCTACAGGCCGAAAAATACCCCCAAAAACACACATTCGGGTCTGAAGTGGGCTTACGGGTCAATAAATGGTGCCCGGAACCCACTCAAAACCCAAACCACGCTTCACTGGGCTCAAGGCATGTGCTTGGGTCTTCCTAGCAGTCAGGTCGGTCGGCGCCCGACTCGCACCAGCAGGCGCCGCCCACTTGTCACTTAAAGGAGGCACGCGCTTTACGCGTGCCCCGCTTTCTCTCTCCGCCCGTGAGCGGAACGGGCTACAGCTTGGCACCACGTGGTGCCACGTGGTTGCGCCACATGGCGCCCCATTATAAATCCTTTTTCTGTTTTTTTAAAAACCCCTTTCTCCTCCAATTAATTGCAGGAAAAATACCTAAAAGGATCAGAAAAATCGAAGAAAATTCTAGAAAATCCCCAAGACTCCTAGGAGTACCTGGAAAATAGGGAAAGGAGAAATTAGTACATATGATGATAAAATAAATATAATGGCCATTATAAAACAATATTGACCTCCAATAATCCATATAAAATATTCACATGCTAAAATAATTACCAAAAATGGCGATATGATCACAATAATGGCAGGAGCATATGAAAAATTCTAGGAAGCCAATATGGACGATAAAATCTATAATTTGTGCAAAGAATGAGAATAAGCCCTAAATGTGATACACAAAGTGAACATACACTTATGAGGGCAAGATTAAGCCTAATCTTTAGCATAAAATAGGGGTAGTTAGTGGGTATAAATATACACTTTTCACCACGAATCACACCCCCCAACTAGCATTTTGCTAGTCCCTAGCAAAATAGCGATAAATTCGGATTAAATGAAAAACATGCACCAAACTCAAAATATCATCATGTCATACTTCATATGTTATTTCCAATTGATTTCAAAGCCAATATACACAATGTATGAAAGTAAACAATAACAGATATCCTCCTCAATCCAATTCAAAGAAACGTATGGAAATAAGCACTGTATCACATTCTTTGGGAAGATGTGCAAATGGCAAAGTTTCTAATTTCATAGAAATGGCCAAAACCAAAAGAAATTCCTTCTAAGTTATGGGAGATGAGATTGCATCACTCATGAAGCTTATTACATCATTTATTCATTCAATTTTTCTTTTTCTTTTCATTTTCTCTCCTTTTGTATTCTTTTTGTTTTAGTGTGTTTATGTTTATGTTTTGCATTCACGCAATAACGATATGAGATGAAAACACCGCCACCTTTGAATACACGCGATGACACTATATAGGCAAAGGGATGGCATGATCCCCTAAATCTCATCTTTGGCATCCTCCTCAATGCTTTGTGGGGCACCGGCTACTCAATTTGATTAGAAGAACCATCTATATATTAAAACACAAAGGTTTTTGAATTCTGGGGCTGACTGGGACATGCTGATGTCATGCTGATGTATAAAGAGATTGATAGATAAATGGCTAGGATTTAATCTTGTTAAAAGAAGGGTTGAGATGAGTGTTTGGAAAACCCACCACTTTTTTCCTTTTGTTTTCAAACCCCCCACAATCACTACATTTGCGCAGAATACCACATATTTCCTCTTTTTGCTAAAAAAACCCCTCTCATTTCACTTTTTACCCACACACCATACGCACACACACTTATGCACTTCCACCTCGCGTGCCGACGGCACCCGCGCGCCCGCTAAATTTTTTTACGCTAATTTGTTGTTAAGACTCATGGGTGCCCTTGCCGAATTTATTGTTCTACGCCAAATTTGTTGTTCCGCACAAATTTGACTGTGTAAATAATGTTTAGTAACAAATATTTCACGGGGGAAAATCTTAAATGAACCGTGCCCGCGGGCATGAGTTATGACTAGTTCACTTATATTAACCCGCTTTCTCATTCCAAACATGAATTATCAACTCATCCACCCACTCCTTAAGAGGAAAACAAAACATACACCATTGGCCACATCCTATCCAATAAAAAACTAAGCCATTCATCCCAAATCATGCAATCACTTACCCCAAACTATTCCCGAATTATTTCAAAGAGAGTATCACAACATATAAAATAGTTTCATACATGGCATATTAACAATGTAATGCCCTACGTAGCTACTGCACAAGTACTAGAGGGGGGGTGAATAGTAATTTAAAATAATCAAGAGCGTTATTCCTAATTATCTTGCAAACTTCAACCAACAATACGGAAATGCGGAAATGTAAATATAGACAACAAATAAAATGCAATCGCAAACAAACGAATTAACGTGTTCGGATCCACCCACGTCTCCCCGACTTGTTCCCGGTGATCCTACGTCCCAAACACCCGGATCCCCTCCGGATACTTGAGTTAGAAACCTCTAACCCAAGATTTGCACTATGAAATTCTTGTAGAAAAACCTCTACAAGACCAAATCATACACAATGTAATTGTGACTCCCACAACCCGGGATCACAAACAAACTCTCACAACCAAGAGTAAAACACTTACAATATCAAAGTAAATGAAATACGAACTTACCGACAAAATCCTATGCCTTGAGTAAAACTTACGATTTAGGGCAAGACGGATTTTGGGGAAGATGAAGAGGCACCAAACTCTTGCTCCAAGATGTAGATCAGCAATGGAAGCCTAAGGGGATGTTGGTGACCTAGAATCAAGCACTTGGCTTGGAAGGCTCACAATCAATGAATCTCTCTTTTGAAATAAGAGTGAGGGAGAGATTATTGAAAGGAAATGAATGAGCTTTGAATGAGATTTAATGCTTCTCTTTTGATCTCTAAACTTCAATTAATATCAGCCTTGAGTGCAATGAATGCAGCACTCCAAGTATATATAGGATAGAGGAAAGAGAGAGCAAAAATCGTGGCATTTAATGCTCCAACGGCTCTATTCTGAAGCAGACTAGTCGGTCAAAGAAGGATGATTGAACGACTAGTTCATCAACTAGTCGATCGGTCAATCAACATGAAACGACTAAGAGGTAAACAGCCAAAAGAAGAAGTTCAGACTAAAGGAACTAGTCGGTCTAAGAAGACTTGCTGACCGACTAGTTTCACAACTAGTCGGTCGGTGAGTCAACTGTGACCGACTAAGAGATAAAACAAATAGTCTGAGTTCAAATACAGCTAGTCGGTTTAAAAACAACTTCTGACCGACTAGTTTCACAACTAGTCGGTCGGTCGTTGTGCTTTGACCGACTAACTGTAAACAGTAGGTTAGGCTGAAAACTGAACACGGAACTAGTCGGTCTAAAAAGGATTGCTAACCGACTAGTTTCACAACTAGTCGGTCTGTGAACCTTCTTTGACCGACTAACTGTAAACAGTAAGTGAGCTGAAATTGAGAAGGCATTCTAGTCGGTTCAAGAAGCTTTGTCTACCGACTAGATTACCATCTAGTCGGTTGGTTCTTCTTCTTGAACCGACTAACATGCACAAGAAGTCGCGAATCGAAGCGCGAAGCTTCGGGAAAGATCGTATGGACTTCTACTAAGATCCTAGCTCTATGATATGAGCGTTATGAAGATTAAAATGTAAGACCTACTAAAGGCTTAACATTCTACGAAAAGAAGCTAGAAGACGTAAAATAAACTTGACGAACCGTCTTCAAAAGCTTCAATCGAATCTTCATGACTTCAATAAAGGTCCTTGAGCTTCAATGAAGCTTCAAGCACACGTTCACACGCTTTGAGAAGTCTCGAGACGTCGCTTGGGTTGTTCATAGAAATTTGGCGACGATCTCCATAACTGCGCTCACAAAGAGTTAGTTCACGATATTTATGTTTGTTCATCATCAAAACCAATTTCAGGAAATCAATACTCAACAAACAGTTGACTCAAAAATGGAAAAGAAATTAAAACACGCCAATCAAACATCTATAAAGTTGATATCAAAATAATAATCCGAAAAAATTGCATGGCATTAAGCATGTATGGACTAAGCAAAAGAAATATGATGGAGGCAAGGATGGAGGCACCAAAAAGATATGCTCAAAATGAATGAATGATGATGAGGAATGAGAAAATTTTTATTAACATCAAATTTTTTCAAAACTACCCAAAACTAGCATCCAACTTCATAGTTCACTCCCCCCAACTAGAAATGAGCATTGTCCTCAATGGTTGAAGTGAAACTAGATATTATTCAACGATGCTAGAGGGAGAACACACATACTAATGCAAACTAAACTAAAAAAGTTTATTTTTTCTTTATTTACACTAAGTAAAGGAAGGAATACACCTTAGCAAAAGGCGGATCCCGAATGTATAATGGTGGAGGCAACTGCTCTATCATATCCTTTCGTTCCTCAGCCAGCTGCTTTGGAAACGAAGCTCCTCCAATTTCCTTGGATCCTAGCAACACAGCTCCCAACATCTCCCTAGAATATACTCTTGTGTCCTGCAAGAGACAAGCTGTGTCAATCCAAGGAAAATAAGTGAGACTTCCAATGAAGGAAGTCCAAATAAAGTCGTCATAATACAAATAAGGAGATAAATATGTATGACGAAAATCTGAATCTAAAATGTAAGAAAATGAAGCATGAGATTCAGAAATGAAGGGAAGAGTGTGATGAGAACTTCCCTGAATGGCGATGTCATCGCCTGTCTGATGTGAATCCTTAGGAGGAGGGTAAAATGGCTACAGGGGCAGGAGGGGAGGAGAAGGAAACGCAGGCTCAATGTAGATCATCTCGCAGTCACTGTCGCTTACTGCTTCCTCGTCATCGAAGGTAATATCCTTTGCAGTCATCCCTGGACTCTGTGGTCCACCCTGAATATCCTCGTCCTGGATGATGGACGGATGTGTGTCCTGAGGTGTCTAAAGGGATGGCTGCTGAACTGAATTTGAAGGGAGGGAGGGCTCGTGCTCCAAAGTAGTCTGTAGGCTGTATCCTGTGCACTCATCCTCCTCAATATCACCGTATTAAACCATCTCAGTAGTCCATCCAAGATGTTCGCACACCTCCAGCTGTGGTAGTTGATCAGACATGCAATGTGACTCAGTCACTCCGATGTCATCTATCTCACTCTTGCCAGTACAAATCTACGTCTCATTATCACCACCAACCCAACAAAACTACATCGTGTCTCCAACGTGGTGACACACACTCCATCATCCATCTCCTCCTGCTCCTCAATATGTAGTCTTTCAACATCCTCTAACTAACTTTCCTGCAACCCAAAATCTTGCTCTGCGAGGTATCCCATGGGATCGCAAGAAAAAGAGCCCAAAGGTGGCTCCTTAAACTAACTCTGGATCTGATGCTCTGCATCCTGAAGTGGAAGCGGGGACTGGACATCATCCTCATATCCAAGTGACGGCTCTTCAGATGGCGCAGTCTGCTCCCACTTTGTAAGGTCCCTCAGGTACTACCAAGCATCATCTGTCGTATATGCAAAGAAATATCCACTGCTGCTTGATGTGTCCAAATTTTCCATCATTTTCATATCATTATTTCATCGCATCCCATATCATTTTCGCATCCAAATCACACTTTTTACTACGATTCTGTATTTCAGACGATATTTCTGAGTTTCGTAGTGTCTCGTGAATTTTCAGGGATTTTGGAGCGATTTGGACTCCCACCTGGTTATGGACACATCCGACGTGCTCGTGAGCCCATTGGCGGGGCTCTGGAGGAGTTTGCCGCACTTATGATGCCATTGGAGGAGAGAAGAAAGAGAGAGAGGAGAGAGAGAGAGGAGCCCAGGAGCATCTGCAGCATATTTTCCTAGAAACTGCTCAGCCCGAGTAGCTCAGATACTCGGACCGAGTAGCTCCAGTTACAGCATGGATCGGATACGGGCTGACTCGGACCGAGCAGCTCATCTGCTCGGTCGAGTCGCCTCAGATTACACAGCCCGAGCAGCGCCCAAGTAGAGCCCGAGTATCAGACCGAGTCGAGCCTACTCGGACCAAGCAGAGTCTTACTCAGTCCGGGTAGGACGATTTCAAATTCTCCAAGCAGCCGAGCAGCTCACTTACTCGGGCCGAGCCACTGATCGAGCAGGAGCTGCTCGACCGAGTCACCTACTCGGTCGGCTATTCCAGGGGCATTTCTGGAATGATTTGAACACACCGTGATGCGCGTGATTTGGGGAGCGACTGAAGCTGGCGATCGGGGGCGGCTGTGAGGGGGTTCGAGAAGAAGACTTTTTAGGAATTTTTGGAGAGAGCTGAGTGCGATTTTTGTACGAATCTTGGAGACTTATTTTTGTAGCTATTTTCGGATCAATTACTAAAGATTATTGCCTTTGTTTTTGTCTGGATCTGTTGTTCATCTATTCTCGCTGTAAGTTTCTTTTAGCCATAATCTCACAATTGCTAAGATGTTTTCTTCTGTGAAATTGGTGTTTTTGTGTGTTTCTATTGCAATGTCTGAGTAGATCTAATCTAGGGTTGATGGGTTAGTCCTAGGATTTTTGGGGGAAAATGTAGATCTGGATCCCTAAGTTGAATTAGGGATTTAGGGTTGTATTTCGGTAGATCCTACCGAATCTGTAGATAACCCGTACTGAGATCATGCCCATGGTCTGTGGAATTGATGTGCTTAAGGGGTATCTAGGGATTCGAATAGGGAAATCGATGGATCAAATCAAGGCACGTGACCATGCCCGGCTCGTGCCTTGAGGGGATCCATCGACGAACTATATTGCTACGTTGAGGGCTACCGCCATTGCGTCAACGAGAGCCACCGAAATACCCCGCAATTCCAACCCACGAGAGTGGTACGAATTGGGGGATTAATTCCCTAGCCCTAATACAATGTGAGGATCCTATCCAACATCAACCTTCAACGATCCTAGTGGTGATCCCTAAAGCCCTAGTCCCTTTTTATTGATATTACAACAATAACCAACCCAACTCTGTTCCCCCGACAGCTACCTTACTTCCATTCTTAGAAATAGACTGAGAACCTATTGACACTATCACCGTCCCTGTGGGATCTGACATCTTATATACTATTACTCGACACCGTCCGCTTATGGATTGATCCCGAAATCGTAGCCTAGGGGCCATATTACACCCGGCGATTGTGACACCGCCAAGTGGAACCTAGGTGTAGGTTACAGGTGCGTCAAGTTTTCTACGTCATTACCGGGGACGGCAATAGTGTTCTTATCTCAGTTTGTTTTTATTCTGTGAAGTTTGCTAGCATTCTATCCATTTCTCACCATTCCATTATTTTTTATTCTTTTTATTTACTCGGTGCTACTGACGGTGTTCTTCTGAGTTTTGTTGGTGCATGAACACCCGCCATAAGGGGACTACTAGAGAATTATTGTTCGATCCTGAGATCAAAAAGACAGCCAGGGCTTTGAGAGCCTCTAGCAGAAGTTCATCTCCATCTGCTCAGATGGGAGAAAATCCTCCTCCTCCTCCTCCTCGCACTGGGTCCATCAGGGACCATATGAAACCGATGTTTGGGAACAAATCCTCAATTCTTAGACAGTAGCTGACGGTGGCAACCTTCGACCTTAAGACGGGGTTAATAAATCTGATGCAGCAGGATCCCTTCCATGGGCATCCTCACGAGAATCTCAACCATCACATTGACTCCTTCTTGGCAAAATGTGATACATTCAAGGCGAAGGACGTCAGTGATGATGCGGTGAAGCTGCGGTTCTTCCCTTTCACCTTCAGGGACAAAGCCTCCTATTGGCTCTGGGCCCATCCTTCCAACCACTTCACCACATGGGAGAAGCTCGCGCTTGCTTTTGTGGATAAGTTTTATCCACCTTCAAAGACGGTCCGGATTCGTGGGGCCATTTCTAATTTCAAGCAGCTCCCGCAGGAGTCGCTTTACGAGGCTTGGGAGATGTTCAAGGACCTCCAACACCAGTGTCCACACCACGGAATCCAGCCTTGGGATTTGGTGCAGAGCTTCTACAATAGGCTACAGCCTAGCACCAAGATGATTATTGATGCTGCGGCGCAGGGCGCCCTACTGGATAAGTCTCCCGAGGAGGCTATAGATCTATTGGAGCACATGATGGCCAACACCCAGTAGTGGAACGATGAGCAGACTGTTGTGACCCGGATTCCTTAGGTCAAGGTCGCTAGTCACTTGGATTCTCACACTGAGACCTTGTGCAAGCAAGTGGCCCGCATCGAGCAGCGCCTAGACTCCATCCCAGCGGCACCCAGAACCTCCTATCATCCTGCAGAAGAATATGTAGATCCGGGATATATCCCTAATGAGGTCCACTATGAGGGTGCTGAGACATCCGAGACCGTACAGTACGTCCAAGGAGAGGGACGGAACCAGTGGCATCACCCCGCCGCTAGGAATCACCCAAGGTTTTCCTATGAAAACCCAAGTGGAGGGCTGCAACCTCCACAGTTTTAGAGACCTCCTCCTCCTCATCAGTAGTAGCAGAGCCAGTAGCAAGGCGGTTTTAGGCCAGCTGGGCCCTACAGGCCACCGGGATATCAGTTCAACCGGCCGCCTCAGCAGAATTATGCGTCGGCTCCACCCAAGTCTAACCTGGAAGCCACGCTGGAGACCTTCATGAGCATCCAGATCCGCTTCAATCAGGATACATCGAACCAATTTAAGAATATCAATTCTTTGCTCGATGAACTGAGGGGGCAGATGTCGCAGTTGCTGAAGAATCAAGGGAGATTATCCTCCCAGCCGGAGACCAACCCTAGAGCTCAAGCCAACGTCATGGTTTCAACGACCACACGGGGAGGACGGGTAACTGACCCCGTTGATCGGTCCATATTTTACACCTTTTTTCTGCATGCTTTCACGCCATTTCGATTGCTCATATTGCGATTTTCACGAGTATTCGACGATATTGCGTTACTTTTCACTATTTCTTGTTTTTGTCAGATTTCAGAAAATATAGAGCAATCAGAAGCAAAAATGAGCTTAAAGGACTTGCACATGTACCGGAGCGTCGCCCATGGCTTTATTGAGGAGCTAAGGGCGCTGAAAGATGAGTGGAAGAAGAAGGAAATCGATAGAATCGATGAAAAGGCGAGGAGAAGAAGAGTTGACTCCAGAAACAGGCCACTCGGCCGAGTAACACAGCCCACTCAGTCGAGTGAAGAAGCGTATTCGGCCGAGTACAACTGATACGAAGAGATATTGTGCCACCACGCACTCGGCCGAGTGGTTACATCCACTCGGCCGAGTAGAGATCGCCACTCGCCCGAGTGAGTCAGGACTTCTGAAAGAAATCAAAGCCGACTCTCTGGAATTATGAGGAGAGTATTAGAAGACCCTACTCAGCCGAGTAGAGAAGTGCACTCGACCGAGTGGAGAAGTCCACTAGGCCGAGTGATGCCGGTGACACGAGCGCCCAGATTTTCAGATAGCCTCCCAATATTTTGAAATTTGCTATCATTTGAGTGGTCAAATTATTTTTCTCATATTTTTTATGGATAATAGACTTCATGACGGTTCCAATGCCGCCAAAAACGCGTCAATCGGAGGTCGGATGAAATCTGGTGAATTTCTGTAAGTCGATGCTACAGTGCTGGAATTCGCATGTCAGTGTCACTCGGCCGAGTGACATCTCCACTAGGCCGAGTGAGATTCCCACTCGACCGAGTGACCAGTTTTTGCCAGTTTTTGACAGAGTGCTGTTTTCTGGAATTTCTGTAGGAATTCCCACTCGACCGAGTGAGCTTTCCACTCGGCCGAGTCGCGATTGGCGCAGAATTTAAGTTACGCGCAGATTCAGTTTTGGGCACGGGTTTCAGAGGGGTTTTGGGCAGTTTTGTTAGGGTTTTTTGGGGGCTATTTAAGAGGGTTGTATCCATAATTAGAGGGGGTTCACAAAAGGTTTTATTAGTGATTATTTTAGAGGTTAGGCCATGCCCTAGGCCCCCTCTTGGATCTAAAAGCTTGTATTTGGATTGAAGATCTTCATCAAAGCTAAGTATTTTGTTCTTGTTATTTGAATCTTTTTTTTCTATCTTTTTGTATGCAAGCAATGATTTTTATTGATTCTCATATCGTTATTGCTATGCTTGAGTAGATTTGTTGTTCTAGGGCATGTGGATGAACCCTATGGATCTAATTTCAGATTTGTGATAAATGAATTTCTAAATTGCTAGAGTTGCTAGGAGGTTAGGTTGTGATTGATTTATTACGGATAGCTAGGGATTTCCATCGATTGGGGTTTGCAAGAGATTGGATTCTGATCGATGGGAAGGCCTAGATATTCAATTTAGGTTTATAATCGAGATTCTCTAGACTTGGTTTGCAAGAGATTGGACCAAAGCTAGGATTTTTATTGTAAATCTATACCAATATTCGTATGCAAGAGATTGGACGAATACGAACTATCACAACCTAGATCGTAACTCGAGTTTGCACGAGAGTGGGCTCGAGGGGCGATTGAACGATGATGTCGATCCTAATGCTAGTGGCTTAGGCTAGGGGTTGCAAGAGATTGGGCCATATCCTAGGTTGCTATAGACCGGCCATAGCGCGAGAGCGTGAGCTTGGTTCTCTATTCAGTTACGACTAGTTCACCTCAACACAAGTCTAGTAATATTGAGATTCACTATTTACAATGATGTATGACGATCCGTAGTGGGAGTTCACTAGCCCTAGACACTTTTATTATATTGTATTTGAAACGATATTTGACCGACTTCTTTATCACCGACACCGACATCCACCACCATTTCCATTACATCATTCCATAACCATCTCCACCAATAAAACACCCGTAGTCGAGCCAACCTAGGATAGATTGGAACCAACACCACCTCCTCGTGTTCGATACGCGCTTGCCACTTGACTGTGTGCTTGCCGTAAAACTACAATCGTTCTCCGTGTGTATATCCGGGGCCGATCAAGCTTTTGGCGTTGTTGTCGGGGAGGTGTTTCCCGTTGGGTGCCAATTTGTCACAATTAGGTTGATTAGACTATGGAAAAAAATTAACAAAAAGAATTTTTCACCCTCACCACCATTATTATCATTTCTATATTCTCTTGTGCCACTGATATTTTTCTTCAGGTATTTGTCTTTGTTGATCAGGTTATCCAGAAAGCGCAATGATGAGTACAGACTCTGACCTGCAACATGATGAAACTTTTGCATCCCTACTGGAGGAACTCGTGGATGAAGTTCAGACCATGGGACCTATTGCCATTAATATAGAGGACCACCTTGAACAACTATTTGCCACCTACATCATTGATCAAATCTCTCCGAAAGGAACAATCAAAGGCATCATTATGGTCGATATTAGAAATGACAAGCTGTATCTGGAAGTTGACGGAGTCTCTCAGCCGCCAATGAATGAAGTCATCGAAATGTGCACCGAAGAGATCAACGCTCGAGAAGAGCTACCTTGGGATACCCACGTTCAGGGAAGTATACTTGATGAATACTTTTGTGACACCGGTTTATACACTGACTTATCCTTTGATGGCAGGTGCGAATGAGGGGAGAGCGATAGTTCAATTGATTTGGGAGCAGAGTTACCTGAGCAGCTGAGAGAGGATACCACGAAGATAGCTATCACATCGCAAGAGGATATTGAATTATTTCCAGGGAAGTATCGTCCACCACTATTTATTTCATATATTTCTATAGACGATCCTCTTTGGAATACTTTTATTATGAGTGTGAATTTTTTGCAGCGAACTGATGCATCCTATTCTCTGCAGGGTACAGGTGGAGTCCTTGTGGGAATGCTGGAGGATGCCTTGCTAGAGTTCGTTGGAGTCCGTGGACACACGCATCTGGTAGAGCCACGGAAGGAGCAGTTGGAGCAATTGCCTGCACCAGCAAAGATACTGGATCCGCCTTTTGCTATAGGTGATATCAATCCAGTAGTGTAGAAATTTTTATGCTTTGAATAAACACGAATTCTCTCGACAGCGAGATGACCGTATAGATTTGCTTGAATAAATATTACCTCATATGACGGCAACAAAAATTTTTCCCCCCCAAACCCATTATATATATTAATTGCCCTCTTTATATTTTGATGTGTCACATCCTTTTTGCTCACCACCCATCGAGCATTTCTTTCAAGTGAATACTCACATTCTTATTCGTTTGACTCAATCTCGCTTAGCAAAGCCATGACACTTTTGATCGAGTCATTTGAATAGGATTGTTTAGCATAAGCTTGGGGGAAAGCGCTCTCATGCATCATTGCATGTGCATGTAGTTGCATTAGGATTTCATGTCATTCATTTAATCATTTTTCATTCACCTCCCTCATATTTATCGTTGTTCCTCATATTTTTCCTTTTATGATCACATTGAGGACAATGTGAAGTTTAAGCTTGGGGGAGTGCATTTCCATGCCATCTAGTTGCACTTTTACTTTATTTTTAGGGTTTTTTAGAATTTTTCAAAATTTTGCATCATCTTTTTGAATTTTCCATCTTATTTTCCTTTTATGTGTGCTTGTTTTTCTTTTCTTTCCTCTCTTTTATTTTTTTTATTTCTTTATTTTCCTTTCTCTTCTTTCGCTAGATGAGTTTTGTATGATGATATCTCTTATTGCTTTACCAACCATCACGATGCTTATTATTCCTTGCCATGCTACTTTGAGTATTCCATAGTCTTGCTATCCATGTGCTTGCTTATATATTATTTTGATGATTCCTCTATATGAATGCATGATATTAATTGAAGCTGAATGTATTGATTAGTGTTTAGTATGCTTTTGTTGGAAATGCACCAAGATTCACGCATCATTAGTATATCTGAAGCATCAGTTTTATTGTCTTATTCACCTTCTGTTGCATGCCTATATGGTTGTAAACTTTACTGCTTGACTTCACTATTTATTGAAATGATTGAGAATATCCATGCTTACATATGAGTTTTAGTTGAAGTATTATTTTATTGAACCGTTCGTGCACATCTTAGAGTGAACCGAGTGCTACATTATTTCTTTCTCCACATATATCTTTTTATTCTCTACATGTCACTTGAGTTCACCTCCTAAAGCTACTTATATCGCTTCTATTTCCCAAAAATCCCCACAAAAGAAAAAGGTTACTCCAAAAAGTCCAAAAAGCCAAAAATGAGCCAAAAATCAAAAATACAAATCAAATTGCTCCTACAAAAATCCTAGAAGAAAAACGAGAAACAAAATGTTTAAAAAATAAAAAGAAAGATATTTCTCTATCTCTTTATTGGAGCCACAAAATACTTGGGAAAACCAAGGCAAAAATCCCATTTTTCACTATCATATTCCTTTTGATGTGATGCCTCAAGCTAAGCTTGGGGGTGAATTCATTTGACCATATGAGTGAGTATGACATTAGAGTGGAGACGTGCATGAATGAGAATATTCTATATTGCTTAGACTTTGCAAAATATATTAGATATGGAGATTTTTCATGATTTGAAATAAATATGTGAATGCCATAACTCTTATTCTATTCTCTATTGCATGCTTGGTGTGTATCTTATATGCTTCATTTATATAACTTTTGATTGAAAAATGCATCGCCAACATTTGTATATTAAATTCTATGAAATGCGTATGTGGATATGAATTGATTGTATGAATTTAGAGAGTCTCTTTTGTTATTCTTAAAAGCTTGCAAGTATCATGTCTAAGTAAGATATGAAATCCTTATAGCATGTGATTCGTATTTTCCAAGTTATCTTGATGTGTAGCTTATTTAGAGAGAATAATCTAGCGACCCCTTCCACCTCGTGTTCTTTCTTTTTCATTTCATTTTCTTTGTATTCATGTCCCGAGTTCGTCTCTTTACTTATCTTCCTCGAGGACGAGTAAGAGGCAAGCATGGGGGATTTTGATCGATCCATATTTTACACCTTTTTTTCTGCCTATTTTCACGCCATTTCGATTGCTTATATTGCGATTTTCATGAGTATTCGATGATATTGCGTTATTTTTCACTATTTATTGTTTTTGTCAGATTTCAGGAAATATAGAGCAATCGGGAGCAAAAATGAGCTTAACGGACTTGCACATGTACCGGAGCGTCGCCCATGGCTCTATCGAGGAGCTAACGGCGCTGGAAGATGAGTGGAAGAAGAAGGAAATCGATAGAATCGATGAAGAGGCGAGGAGAAGAAGATTTAACTCCAGAAACAGGCCACTCGACCGAGTACCACAGCCCACTCGGCCGAGTGAAGAAGCGTATTCGGCCGAGTACAACTGATACGAAGAGATATTGTGCCACCACGCACTCGCCCGAGTAGAGATCGCCACTCGCCCGAGTGAGTCAGGACTTCTGAAAGAAATCAAAGCCGACTCTCTGGAATTCTGGGGAGAACATTAGAAGACCCTACTCGGCCGAATAAAGAAGTGCACTCGACCGAGTGAAGAAGTCCACTCGGCTGAGTGATGCCGATGACACGAGCGCCCAGATTTTCAGATAGCCTCCCAATCTTTTGAAATTTGCTATCATTCCAGTGATCAAATTATTTTTCTCATATTTTTTATGGATAATAGACTTCATGAAGGTTCCAATGCCGCTAAGAACGCGTCAATCGGAGGTCAGATGAAATCTGGCGAATTTCTGCAAGTCGATGCTGCAGTGCTGGAATTCGCATGTCAGTGTCACTCGGCCGAGTGAGATTCCCACTCGGCCGAGTGACCAGTTTTTGCCAGTTTTTGACAGAGTGCTATTTTCTGGAATTTCTGTAGGAATTCCCACTCGGCCGAGTGAGCTTTCCACTCGGCCGAGTCGCGATTGGCGCAGAATTTAAGTTACGCGCAGATTCAGTTTTGGGCGCGGGTTTCAGATGGTTTTTGGGCAGTTTTGTTCGGGTTTTTTGGGGGCTATTTAAGAGGGTTGTAGCCATCATTAGAGGGGGTTCCCAAAAGGTTTTATTAGTGATTATTTTAGAGGTTAGGCCATGCCCTAGGCCCCCTCTTGAATCTAAAAGCTTGTATTTGGATTGAAGATCTTCATCAAAGCTAAGTATTTTGTTCTTGTTATTTGAATCTTTGTTTTTCTATCTTTTTGTATGCAAGCAATGATTTTTATTGATTCTCATATCGTTATTTATATGCTTGAGTAGATTTTTTGTTCTAGGTCATGGGGATGAACCCTATGGATCTAATTTCAGATTTTTGATAAATGAATTTCTAAATTGCTAGAATTGCTAGGAGGTTAGGTTGTGATTGATTTATTACGGATAGCTAGGGATTTCCATCAATTGGGGTTTGCAAGAGATTGGATTCTGATCGATGGGAAGTCCTAGATATTCGATTTAGGTTTATAATCGAGATTCTCTAAACTTGGTTTGCAAGAGATTGGACCAAAGCTAGGATTTTTATTATAAATCTATACCAATATTCGTTTGCAAGAGATTAGACGAATACGAACTATCACAACCTAGATCGTTACTCGAGTTTGCATGAGAGTGGGCTCGAGGGGCGATTGAACGTTGATGTCGATCCTAATGCTAGCGGCTTAGGCTAGGGTTTGCAAGAGATTTGGCCCTATCCTAGGTTGCTATAGACCGGCAATAGCGCGAGAGCGTGAGCTTGGTTCTCTATTCAGTTACGACTAGTTCACCTCAACACAAGTCTAGTAATATTGAGATTCACTATTTACAATGATGTATGACGATCCTAGTGGGAGTTCCCTAGCCCTAGACACTTTTATTATATTGTATTTGAATCGATATTTGACCGACTTCTTTATCACCGACACCGACATCCACCACCATTTCCATTACATCATTCCATAACCATCTCCACCAATAAAACACTCGTAGTCGAGCCAACCTAGGATAGATTGGAACCAACACCACCTCCTCGTGTTCGATACCCGCTTGCCACTTGACTGTGTGCTTGCGGTAAAACTACAATCATTCTCCGGGTGTATATCCGGGGCCGATCACCCGTCATGGTCCCGGTACTCAATAAGGAGAAGATTACCACTGAAGAAGCTATTGATGATAGCGATGGAGTTGATGCCACTGAAAGGCCTATCACTATTGAGGAGAAAGTGGATACACCTCCCGTCATACCTACTGCTACGCCGCCTCCCATTGATGCATCTAAGGGCAAAGTCTCCAGACCTCCTCCTCCATACCCACAGAGACTTGTCCTAGCCAAATTGGAGAAGAAATACTCCAAGTTTATGGAGTTACTAAAGGGAATCCATCTGAACATTCCCTTCATGGACGCCATTACCGAGCTCCCGACATACGCCAAATTTCTGAAGGATCTCATCACGGTGAAGAGAAGACCCAAAGAAATCAAGCTGTTGGAGGATTCTACCTCCATTGTCAAGAATCACCTCCCCTGAAAGCTGTCGGATCCGGGGAGCTTCACCGTGCCATGATCCATTGGAGGGATGCCGATCAGTAGTTCGTTGATTGATTTGGGGGCTAGCATCAGCCTGATGCCCCTATCCAACTTCAGAAGACTCCAGACGGGAACTGAGCTGGAACCGACGAGCATGTCCATCCAGCTCGCCGAACATTCTATCACTTACCCGGTCAGAATCGTGAGGGACGTCATCCTCCAGATACCGCCAGGACTATGTGTCCCAGTCGATTTTATCATCATGGACATGCCCGAGGGAGGGAGCTCTCAACTCATACTCGGCCGCCCCTTCATGGCGACGGCTGGAGTTCTGATAGACGTCCGAGAAGGGACCCTCTCCCTCAATGTGGAAAATATTGAAGCTGAGTTTCTGTTACAATGATGATGGCAAGCATCGACGACGATGGCGACCCAACCTACAACAAAGCGGTCGCCGCGTACATCCAAGTATTGGATGAGGATTTTCTACTTCAATCATCAAATCACCAAGCACCGGAGACCATATCTTATGTTGAGGAGAATATTGGAGCAAGCGGAAATCAAACGCCACCGGTTTGCATCGCCCCGAAGATTGACGTGCGACCACCACACGCGCCAAATAAGCATTGATATATTAGAGGGAGTCGAGCTCATGACGAAAACGAGCGCCTATTGGGAGGCAACCCAATTCCTTAGATTTTGAAATTTCTTTCTTATTTTCTTATTTTTCATTTTTTATTTCGTATTTTTAGACAAAATTATAAAAATCTTAAAAATTTGATGAGTTCGTGTTTTGTGTAGGACGGACAATTGGGGGTATGCATATGGTCACTATAAACGGAAGGAAGCCGGAGGAAAGCAACGGAATCGAAGATTTGAGAAGAAACCCAAGGGAAAAGATGAGGAAAAGAGACACAAGAAGCTCGGACCGAGCAGCTCATCTGCTCGGCCGAGCAGCACAGATATGGAGAAACGCGGCCATTTTGCTGGGCCCGAGCAGTTAGCTGCTCGGTCCGAGTAGAAATGGGCTCGGCCCGAGCAATCTACTGCTCGATCGAGTCGTACAGGGCTGAGATTTGAGCGAAAAAACGTCACTCTATCGACCCAGACAGAATATTATTGGCTCCCGAGCAGCCTACTACTCGGTCAAGTCGTATAGGCTTGAAACTTAGGGAGAAAACGCACTCTGTCGACCCGGATAGATTATTATTGGATCGGCCCGAGCAATATACGACTCGGAGGGAGTATTTCATTCAAAACTTTTATGTTGACCCGGTCGAGTAGCCTAGCTGCTCGGACCGAGTCGAGTCGGTATTTCGTTCGATTTTTTTTCACTGACTCAGCTGAGCAGCTTAACCCGCTTCCTTTTGAATCTCACCGTTAAATCATCTTACCCTAAATCTAAAAATTTTTACCCCCTAAAAAATCCCCCGAGCTCTACCAAAACCTCCCCTACTCGTTCTCTTCCCCCCGTCTCCACCCGAGCCCCCGCCGACACCGCCTTCTGTGCCGCCTTGCTCCGGTCAGCCGTCCCTCCCCTCTCTTTCCCTCTTTATCTCTCTATTTCTCCCTCCCCTCCTTTCCCCCCTCTCTCTCCACCCTACTTCGTCGATGGCTCCGTCGATGGCGCCGCTATTCCCCCCACACAATTCCCCCTATTAGTCGACGACGCCACCGCCGCCGACGGCGCCTCCGACTCACACCACCGACCACCCCACCCCCACTCCCCAAAGCCCCCACCATCGCCTAAACCCCTGCCCCCTCTCTATCATTCGTATCCACCCCCACCCCCCCCCCCCCCCCCCCCGAGTCATGCCCTAAGGCACTGCTCAGTCAACCGCCCCCCGAGTCAAACGACTCGTTCACACGACTTGCACCAAGTCACCCCCACTACCTGAGTTGCACAACTTGGACCGAGTAGCTCTCTGCTCGGTCTGAGTCATAGTATAGCTGCTTTCCACGCATTTTTGATCGATTGTCTAACGTTTTGCCCATTTCGAATTGTAGGTCCTCTCCACTGACGTCACTAGCAGTAGCATGGACTAGCTTGGGGGATCTTTTGCGCTCCCACATCATTCGCACCTACGGTACACTCGTTTCCTGATCTCTTTTCATACCGTAGTTCATATACCGTATACACCATGGTTCGTACACGCGGATCGATGACCCTCCCATACGTGGGAAGATGTCGTCTTCTGGCGCCTCCTCTTCCCGTCCCCAGTGTCGTGCACGCCTCACTACCACATCCTCCACTACCACCACCACACCCACTACCACTGCTCAGGTTGTCACCACCACCGTTCCCACCACCACCACACCTGTCACCACAGGACCATCTACCATCTCCACCTCTTTGCCTCCACACCCCGCACCCTCTATTGAGGACTCCACCGCACGTATCCTCACTTACGACATTACCTTTTGCGATAGCGCCCAGAGAGCACGCTATTTTAGGCTCCACCAGTGCCGTCTTATCCCTTATGTTTTCATAGAAGTGCCAGCTCTTAGGTCCTTGGGACTCCTGCAGGGAGTCCACCACCTGTACCGAGCGATCGGTTTCGACCGATTCCTCGGAGTCCACGCCCCCAGTTACATGCGCATTGCTCTCGAGGGCCTGAGTTCCCTTGCTCTTACCCCGGCAGAGGATGGCATCACATTCTGCCTCCTGGATCACGACCACACCGTCACTTTTGCTATGATCCGGGAGTATTTCCACTTCCACGCCGTCCCAGAGCCCAGACTGGCCTCCTCCCTGACCTTTGACATTACCGATTTTGATGCACGTGCTTTCTGGGATTGCATTTCTGGACTACCACAGTATCGCCCTAGCCGGGCAAAGGCATCGTGAATTGTGCACCCATGCCTTCGCTATGCTCAGCGGCACCTTGCTTGCACACTTTTTTGCAGACCAGAGGTCGGCACCATGTCCCTCCCCGAGCTTGTACATCTTATGGGTATGACTAGGCTTCTCCGTTTCCACCCTGACGGCTCTCTGTGGCCATTCATTCTTTCTGACGCAGCCCACTGGCTATGTCACAGACTCTACCAGACAGCCATCAGTAACCACTCCACGGATATTTGTTGCGGTGCCTTCTTTACCATTTTTCCGAGGATTCTAAACATTCCTCTTCCAGCTAACCTACACCGTCCCCCTGGCCTGACACGCTTGACCCTTGGCGTGCTCGAGCACATGCACATCATTCGACCACACGGTTTCGTCACTGGCAGTATCTTGTTGGCACCACCCATACTCCTCACATGATTCTTCCCACCCTTCACCTGACGCACATCCCCGCTGACCATCTTGACTGGATGATTCCTCTGGTCTTCCTACTCCTACCCATCCACGTTCTTGAGCCACCTGGGGCACCGGTCGAGGCACCCAATGATGACCCTGTCCCCCACCCACCGATTTTCGAGCTCCTTGATATTACCGCACTAGTTGCCGGCCTACCAGCCCCTCCAGCTCACCCATCAGTTCATGGCTCTATCTCCACTGTTTTTGCCGTATTTGCTTCCGCCGAGTCCTCGGGGACTGTCCTCACCTCCCGCCCCGAGACTCAGATTTCTTCTATCTCTGCATCGATGCCGGAGGGCACCGATATATATTTTGATGACACACCTATTGATCTTGACTCTCCAGTCCACGATCCTGCCCCCACCCTCCCACCTCTGTCAGATCTTATAGCATCAGTCCCTTTTTCCTTAGGTCCCCACATTCCTCTGTCTGGCCCACTTTGTCCACTTCAGCTGCCATTTTCACCGAGAGCGTGTCGACGTCTGTCTTCACTTCTGTGTCGGCTACCCCTCTTCCTTCAGCACCCTCTGACCCACTCATAAGCTCACCCTCTCCTACTTTCCAGGCTCGACACCGTGCATCAGTTGCACAGGGACGCTTCATGAGAGTGGTATCTCACATGCATTTTCCGACCTCTCCTCTCAAGTCTCGTTCTTCAGACTCTCGCTTGACCGCTCTAGAGGAGTTGACTTCCCTCTTACAACGGGATTTCGATGCCTTTCTAGTCGAGACTAGGACACACAGATCGAGAGTTGAGTCGGATCTTTTATCGATCATAGACCTTCTTCGTCAGCGTGGCCCGCCCACTGTCATAATTTCCACGCTCCTCCCCCCAGGTCGGACACTATGACACACTCCGCACCACTCAGTGCTTCACTTCCTCAGGCTTCTGCAGAGTCTGTTTCTACTACTTTTGAGTCTTCAGTCACAGTTGATCCACTTTCTGCCCTAGTCTTATATACTACTACTCCTTCCACCCCCACCATCGATCTCACCACTAGTCCTTACCATGACTCACTGCCGGACCTTCCACCCACCGCTCCTGGTCCACAGCAGAGGGACCCATCACCACCCCCAGAGGGTGGTGCCTCTGCTTGATGTAGTCTCTACCCACTTTTTCCTCACCCATTCATTTTGTGCCCATCTGTCTTTTCGGGGCCCTACTTTCACATAGCCTGGGGGAGGATCCACCCATGCATCATTTCATATATTGCATTGCATCATATCACATTTTTATTTTTATTTCCTTTTTCTTTTATTACATTGTTTTTATTTTATTTCCCAACCCACACCACCCATTTAGCATCATCTCCCGCTCACGAGCGTTTTCTTAGTGTAGGATCCTGTCAAAACAACGATGTTTGGATCGAATAAAGTAGAGACTTACGTTTGCGTACGCGGCACCGTAATCTCTGAACTTTGCCCTTGGATTCACCACAACGGTCGATACTTCGTCACGGAGGATCGAAGCAGAGTTTCATCGCTTAAATCTCTATTTAGAAGAGGATTTTAATGGAAGGGAGAAGAAGAACATAAGATGCCTTATGCAAACTTATGTCATGGATGGGATGGTGTAAAAGGCATACCCTTGGGTCCTATTTATAGGCTTTAGGGGTAGTTATTGTAGGAAATAACCAATTATAAGCTTATTAGCCTATATTAGCCCTTTTACTTATCCTCTTCTTCATTCACTTATCGAGTGCCTTTATGCACTTATAAAGTGACTTTTTCCACTTATCGAGTGGCTTTTTCCACTTATCGAGTGGTCCTTTTCACACGAGAAAAGGTTCCCTCCGCGCACGCTTTCGTGCACGCGACATCTGAGGTCTGTATACCCTCATACATCCCCTCATGGGTGTATTCATGTCGTCCATATCCAACATCTCCCACTCACACTTGAGAGGATTGTAAGGAAACATCTTTTCCTTTAACTCTTCTGTTTATCATACCGAGAAATAGGCCGTGTGACAGTCATGCGCATAGAGTCTGCTGTTGTGCACTTGGTAGAGATACACAACACCCCTCGAGGTGCAAAGTTGAGTAGATCAACGCATGCTTTACCCTAGATTATTTCTTCACATTTCTTATACTTTATATTCAACAATTGAATCCCATCTGGATTACAATTGGCTGGCCAGCTTTGAATCTTTAAAGTCCAAATGTGAATATGAAATTAATCTTCCTCTTCTTGCGATCCTTTTGATCTTGACTTGACTTGCTTTTCTAACATGCCCCGCCGGACCGAATTGACTATAGTCCATAAGCAACATGCTAAGATAGCAATCACCCGGTCAAATCTAAAGGAACCAATTAGAGTCCATAAGGGTAACGAGTTAAGACCCATGTGGTCTTTGGGTCTCACATAATAGTAAACACAATTACTATTCTAACCCAATGGTCAAAATGCATACGTAGTATGAATACGTATTATAACATCACTCCTTTCCCAGGGAGCGTATGTCTTAATGATGTTGTAAGGATGATGATTAGATACCACAATGTCTGATTTTGAGTCCCTTTTACTACTCAAATAATCTTCTGGACCCACATCCCGCATAAGACAGATAAGATTTAAGAATCCTCTTAGATCTTTTGTAAGCATCCATATGATGCAGATCTTTCATACGAACATTTTGTTTAAGTTATGACTCTAAATCATCCGTCTGACGATTTTGACTTTAAACAGGTCTCATCTTTATTTTATCCGTCTGATATAATAAAGGCGGTTACTCATGTGAGAGAGCCAACCTTAATCCGTCCAACATACTAGAAAATATAGCTGAGATTTAAAATGTACACAAACATTTTTAAGAAACTCATATGCAATGTTGAAAAAGAACTTATTCTTTTATTAAATTTGATCCTTTACAGACATGGGAATTTACATTGGTACAACTCAGCTCTTACGCAATCTTTGAGATGATAAGTGTTTGTAAAACACATCTCTGGGGATCGCCTTCGTAAGCGGATCCGCTATCATCTCATGCGTAGATATGTACATTATGTCTACCTTCTTGGTTTTATCATAGTCTTTTGCAAAATTATCCTCTTAACCGCTTTCCAGTGTGTTTGCCCTGGATTGGATTGGTAACAACTTACCATTCCAACGGCAAAACAGTTGTCCGGTCTTGTACACATCATAGCGTACATAAGACCACCAACTGCACTGGAATATGGAACTTTTTCCATAATTTCCTTTTCCCTTTGGTTCTTAGGACACATCTTCAGACATAAATTATCGCATATGCTTATTGTAATATCAATGGACTTACAGTCATGCATATTAAAACGTTCTAGAACCTTCTTTATATAAGTCTCTTGTGAAAGAGAAAGAAGTTTCTTCGAACGATTTCTTGAAATCTTAACTCCAAGGATATATGCGGTTTCTCCCATGTCTTTCATCTTAAAAACTGATGAAAGCCAAGCCTTGATATTCATCACAAAGCCCTTGTCATTTCCGGCTATTAAAATGTCATCTACATATCGAGACATAATAACATACTTGCTTTTAATCCTCTTGATATATACACAGTTATCTTCATCAAGCATGGAAAAACCATTTGATAAGACAACTTCTTGAAATCGTATATACCATTGTCTCGAGGATTGTTTAAGACCATATATGGACTTACGAAGTTTACAAACCTTATGTTTGTTTTCTTCTTTTACAAACCCTGTTGGTTGTGCCATATAGATCTCCTCGTCCAATTCTCCATTAAGAAAGGCAGTCTTTACATCCATCTGATGTAATTTGAGGTCTAAGCAAGCTACCATAGCCAGAATCAGGCGAATCGAGGTAAAACGGACAACAGGTGAGACGGTCTCTTCGTAGTCTATCCCTTCATGTTGCGTAAAACCTTTCGCGACAAGGCGAGCTTTATATCTGTCAATAGAGCCATCAGCCTTATGCTTGATCTTGAGAACCCATTTGTTCCCAATAGCTCTACGTCCTCTGGGTAAGTCAACTAAATCCCAGACTTGGTTAACTTTCATGGATTCCAACTCCTCTTTCATCGCTTCCATCCATTTGTCTTTCGCAGGGCATGATACGGCCTGTTTGAAAGTAGCAGGCTCGTCATCATCTTGTAGTAAAGTCATAAAGGTTTGCAGAAATTCATCCTCAAATCTTAGAGGAGTCAACCTTGTACGACTACTACGTCGTATTTGAGATTCTTCAAGCCCTTGTTGACTCGAATTTAGATCAATTCTAATATCACTCCCACTTGGAATGTCGTTAGAAATGCTCCCACTTGGATCATTATTCCCATATGGAATAGGATTAGCGTCATTCGTATCATCCATTGGTGAAGTTAGAAACATAGAGGAGTCAACCTTGTACGACTTCTACGTCGTATTTGAGATTCTTCAAGCCCTTGTTAACGCGAATTTAGATCAATTCTAATATCACTCCCACTTGGAATGTCGTTAGAAATGCTCCCACTTGGATCATTATTCCCGTATGGAATAGGATTAGCGTCATCCGTATCATCCATTGGTGAAGTTAGAAACGTATTTTCTTCTTCACCAAGAATTCTCCCACTCAAATGAGGTAATCCTTCTTGATCATTAATCTCAAATAGAGATAAGTCCTGACTTATCTCGCCCTGTCTTGGAAACTCGTTTTCCAAGAAAGTGACATCCCTCGACTCAAATTCAATTAGACCTCCATTGTCTTCCTGACTTACGAAAACATAACCTTTGGAGTTTTCTGCCTATCGTATAAAGATACATTTCCTTCCCCTTGGCCCAAGTTTGCCATACTTATGGGAGGAAATATGTGCGTAGGATGCACATCCCCAAGGTTTTAAAATGTTTAAGTCAGGAGACTTTTGGTTCCACAACTCATAAGGAGTGGAGCTAACTGATTTCGAGGGTACGCGGTTCAAAATGAAAGTGGCCGTTAATAATGCATCACCCCAAAAGGTGATTGGCAAGTTAGCTTGCGCCATCATTGAACGGACCATTTCCATTAAAGTCCTATTCCTCGTTTCAGCAACACAATTTTGTTGAGGAGTATAAGGCATAGTTACATGATGTACTATGCCATTTTCATCACAAAGTTCCTTAAAACTTATTGATTGATATTCACCGCCCATATCGGTTCGCAAGACCTTAATCTTGCGATCTAATTGATTCTCCACTAAACTCATATAGTTTTAAAGCAGGTTAATGCTTCACTTTTGTGGGATATCAAATGGATATGTCCGAATCGGGTGAAATCATCAATAAAAGTGATGAAATAGGACTTACCGTGTCTTGTCTTGACATTCATCGGACCACATATGTCCGAATGGATAAGCTGTAATGGAACCTCGGCCCTTGTGTTGGTTCCAAACGGCTTGCGACAAGATTTCCCTACAAGGCAATGTTCGCAAGTCGACATTTCGACCTTTGAAACATTGGATAGAAGGCCACGTTTGGCAAGTCTATCCATACGCGTTGGTCCAATATGACCAAGCCTTGCGTGCCAACAAATTATATCTGACTCATAAGTCGAAGAATTTGTGACAAGGAAATTTTCATTACTTAATGAAGAGTCATACATTGTATTTAATACAATAAATCCTTTAAATACATACCCAGAACCAATAAGAGTATTATTACAAAACAAGTCCACTTTACAATTTTGAAAGAACCAGCTATAACCAAGACCCATGAACACGACCACAGATATAATATTCCTTCGAATATCTGGAGCGAAGAGGACATCATATAGTAGGAGAGTGCGGCCGTTGTCCAAGACTAGCTTGCAAGTCCTAACGCCTTTCACTTCAACACGTGTGTTGTTTCCTACATAGATCCACTTCGTTGCTTGGGGTATCCTGTGATACTCCACGAAGGACCGTCTGTCCCTTGCTATGTGGTTATCCAAAATGGATTAGATTCTACAATGGATTAGATTCTACAAGAAATATTGAACTAGAAACACATATGTAACTAGTATTACAAGTTACCTCGTCGCTTCCACTCGTACACGAACGAGCATAGTGACCGAGCTTGTTGCACTTGAAGCACTTGATCTTCTTCAAGTCTTTCTTCTTGTGCCATTTCTTGTGTCCACCCTTATGTTTGGGTTTCTTGGTAGACTCAGGTTGCTTATTACGTTCGTTAGTAAACTTCGAACGATCTTTCCGTTTCTTTCCCCCGTGTGAGGAACTAGCAACCATGTGCACTTCTGCACTTGGCTTGGCGGCCGCAAGCTGCTCTTCCTCTAACTCGAGGTGCTTAGAAACGTCGATGAAGTTCTTGATGCTCTCATTGTGAGTGAGATGCATCTTCATTTGGTCCCACCCATTTAGTAGGGAACGTATGACTGCTTGGATTTGTTGCTCATCAGTGAGCACATGACCTGCATCCTTTAACTCTGAGATAAGATTCGCCATATGTCGCAGATGTTTCCCCATGGAATGATCTGGACGTTTCTTGTATGAATCAAATCTTATAGTTAAGGCACGGAGTTTAGACACCGATGTGCCACCAAACTTCTCCTCAAGCTTGGACCATATGTCCATAGCTAAGTCATGTTCTCGGAAGATGCGCATTATGTCATCGGCCATACTGCTCAATAACGTAATGCGGGCTATCTTGTTCTTCTGAGACCAAGCATCAAAAGCTTTCTTGTCTCGTCTGTGTTGGGCCATAGTGCCTAACTCAGGTTCAATCATTACGTTCTTTAGAGTTTCGAGCACTTCTTGCTCCTCTAGAACGTATTGTATCTTGATGGACCATAGTTTGTAATTATCGCCGTTGAGTTTTTCACCTCTGTTTAACTCAGCGACGATATTCTTTGAAGCGAAAGACATTTTACTTTTAAAATGCTGCAAAAGACACAAAAACCGAAGGTTCGATCAAAAATCATTGCATAAAATTCTTATACACATAGTCATCATACATTTTCATGATTCATTAGTCTCGGCCAGCGGACCGACCAGGGAAATGGCTAGGTCATGGTTCACTACCCCCAGACAGAGCTGAGGTGTCCCACAAACTAGTCCAAAAGACCACTGGTCGAATCATGATCCATTGAGATACTGAATCAATCGAATGTGAAATTTCAGAATAGTTTAATATCACTCCCACTTGAAAAAAAATCCCACTTGGAATGATATTATTATATTTGATAAGTTACTTTCGAAAATATTGAAGACGTTGCTCTAGAATCGGAAAGGTCTCTACGATTCCAATCACCATCTAGAACAACTTTCAATATTTCCCCCTCACTTATCAAACGATAGTACTCTTATAGTACTTCGCAGCGGAAAAGCGTTTTTGAAAACGTATTTTTTCAACAAAAAAATTTTGCAAACGTATTTTGCAGTATTTTTGAAAACGTATTTTTCAAACGCAAAAAAGCGATATTTCAACTTAGTACCCTTATGATACTAGCGAAATATACGGTAATCCCTGGCCATTGCCGGGACAAGCCGTAGCCGTGCCAAGGCCGGATCCCCCCTTTGGGGATTTTTCTGCAAGTCATTGTCGTCGGCTCCCATATGGATCCATGCGCTCTCCCCCCTATAGGAGAATATTGCTGCAGACAACTACCGTCGGCCCCGTATGGACCGGCCATCGGCCCCGTATGGACCGGTCATGCATGTCACATTCATGCAAGCTCTCCTCCCCCGCAAATATAGGGTCAACCGGGGCTCGACCGGGGTTCGGCACTGGCCGAGGCCGGCCAATGCCGGCCAAAAGTTCCATACTGGTCCGCCAGGGCCTCTGCCCTGGCCGGCCAGGGGCCCTGGCCCCCCCCGGCCAGGGCCTCTGCCCTGGCCGAGGCCGGCCAGGGCCGGCCAATGCCTGGCCCTGGCCTCTACCAGGGCTGGCAAGGCCCTGGCCCCTGGCCAGGGCCGGCCATGCCCTGGCCTGAGGCCAGGGCACCGGCAGAGGCCAGGGCGCTAGCCCTGGCCTCTGCCAAAGCTGGCAGGGCCCTGGCCGGGCCCTGGCTCCCGGCCAGGGCCGGCCTGGCCCTGGCCTGGCCGCGGCCAGGGCCCTGGCCTGGCCGCGGCCAGGGCCCTTTGGCTCTGGCCGAGGCCGGCCTGGCTAGGGCCCCCTGGCCCTGGCCGGCCAGAGCCGGCCAGGGTCGGCCATGGCCCTTTGGCCTTGGCCGGCCATGGCCGGCCATGGCCCATATGGCCTTGGCCGGCCACCCCCTTGTATGGTGTTGGCCGCTCACCCCCGCCGGAGGGATGGCCGTGGTGGTTATTGGCCGTAGCCAACCCCCTCCGCATGGGGAGGGGGGTGCATTGCCTTCATAGCCCATTTGGCCATGGTGATCATGCACCAAATTTCATCTTCTCCGATGAGAATAACCACCACCTTCTTCTCCGATGAAGCACCCGTTCGTCGAGAAAGTAGTTATCCTTTAATGGCCATGTGCCAAAATGAAAAAAATAACATACTTTAAAGTTCGTAAACTACACGCTCCACATGAAGAGAGCGCCCATTCCCTTTTGAATGGATACTCAGCATCCATGAAGAGTGCCAGTTTGGCGATATGAACGGTCGGTTCTTCCCGTCACGGAGAGTTCCTGCCATATCCGTAATGACAGAAGACCCTAACGTGAAAAGAACAACCACTGCATTCTCTCTGTCACGAAGCATTCCTACCATATCCATAATGGTAGGATACCCATTCGTGAAAAAGACAACGCCTCGTTCATCGGTTCGACGGGGCGACGGTTTGACCGGGGCGAACCCGTATGGCTCTGATACCAATGTAGGATCCTGTCAAAACAACGATGTTAGGATCGAATAAAGTAGAGACTTACGTTTGCGTACGCAGCACCGTAATCTCTGAACTTTGCCCTCGGATTCGCCACAACGGTCGATACTTCGTCACGGAGAATCGAAGCAGAGTTTCACCGCCTAAATCTCTATTTAGAAGAGGATTTTAATGGAAGGGAGAAGAAGAACATAAGATGCCTTATGCAAACTTATGGCATGGATGGGATGGTGTAAAAGGCATACCATTGGGTCCTATTTATAGGCTTTAGGGGTAGTTATTGTAGGAAATAACCAATTATAAGCTTATTAGCCTATATTAGCCCTTTTTACTTATCCTCTTCTTCATTCACTTATCGAGTGCCTTTATGCACTTATAAAGTGACTTTTTCCACTTATCGAGTGGCTTTTTCCACTTATCGAGTGGTCCTTTTCACACGAGAAAAGGTTCCCTCCGCGCACGCTTTTGTGCACGCGACATCTGAGGTCCGTATACCCTCATACATCCCCTCATGGGTGTGTTCATGTCGTCCATATCCAACACTTAGCAGTGAGGACACTGCTAGGATTAGCTTGGGGGCTGAGCGCTACCGCTTTATTTTCATTTTATACTTTTTCACCACTTTCCCGCCTCGTTTTATTTTTTCTCATTTTTCATCATATTTTATGTTTTTCTCCATGCATGCATCTCTTTTTATCTATTTTCCCTTTTTCTCTGTTTATTTTTATCCAACGTGGTGACACACACTCCATCATCATCTCCTCCTGCTCCTCAACATGTAGTCTTTCAACATCCTCTAACTAACTTTCCTGTAACCCAAAATCTTGCTCTGCGAGGTATCCCATGGGATCGCAAGAAAAAGAGCCCAAAGGTGGCTCCTCAAACTTACTCTGGATCTGATGCTCTGCATCTTGAAGTGGAAGCGGGGACTGGCCATCATCCTCATATCCAAGTGACGGCTCTTCAGATGGCGCAGTCTGCTCCCACTTTATAAGGTCCCTCAGGTACTGCCAAGCATCATTTGTCGTATATGCAAAGAAATATCCACTGCTGCTTGATGTGTCCATATTTTCCTTCATTTTCATATCATTATTTCATCGCATCCCATATCATTTTCACATCCAAATCCCACTTTATACTACAATTCTACATTTCTGACGATATTTCCGAGTTTCGTAGTGTTTCGTGAATTTTCAGGGATTTTGGAGCAATTTGGACTCCCACCTGGTTATGGACACATCCGACGTGCTCTGAGCCCATTAGCGGGGCTCTGGAGGAGTTCGCTGCACTTATGAGGCCATTGGAGGAGAGAAGAAAGAGAGAGACAGGAGAGAGAGAGGAGCCCAGGAGCATCTGCAGCATATTTTCCCAGAAAATGCTCGGCCCGAGTAGCTCAAATACTCGACCGAGTAGCTCCAGTAACAGCAGGGATCGGATACGGGCTGACTCGGACCGAGCAGCTCATCTGCTCGGTCGAGTCGCCTCAGATTACACAGCCCGAGCAGCGCCCGAGTAGAGCCCGAGTATCAGACCGAGTCGAGCCTACTCAGACCGAGCAGAGTCCTACTCGGTCCGGGTAGGACGATTTCAAATTATCCAAGCAGCCATGCAGCTCACTTACTCGGGCCGAGCCACTGACCGAGCTGGAGCTGCTCGACTGAGTCACCTACTCGGTCAGCTATTCCAGGGGCATTTCTGGAATGATTTGAATGCGCCGTGATGTGTGCGATTTGGGGAGCGACTGAAGCTGGCGATCGTGGGCGGCTGTGAGGGGGTTCGAGAAGAAGACTTTTTAGGAATTTTTGGAGAGAACTGAGTGCGATTTTTGTACGAATATTGGAGACTTATTTTTGTAGCGATTTTCAGATCAATTACTAAAGATTATTGCCTTTGGTTTTGTCTGGATCTGTTGTTCATCTATTCTTGCTGTAAGTTTCTTTTAGCCCTAATCTCTCAATTGCTATGATGTTTTCTTCTGTGAAATTGGTGTTTTTGTGCGTTTCTATTGCGATGTCTGAGTAGATCTAATCTAGGGTTGATGGGTTAGCCCTAGGATTTTAGGGGGAAAATGTAGATCTGGATTCCTACGTTGAATTAGGGATTTAGGGTTGTATTTCGGTAGATCCTACCGAATCCGTAGATAACCCGTACTGAGATCATGCCCACGGTCTGTGGAATTGATGTGCTTAAGGTGTATCTAGGGATTCGAATAGGGAAATCGATGGATCAAATCAAGGCACGTGACCATGCCCGGCTCGCGCCTTGAGGGGATCCAACGACGAACTATATTTCTACGTTGACGGCTACCGCCATTGCGTCAACGAGAGCCACCAAAATACCCCACAATTCCAACCCACGAGAGTGGTACGAATTGGGGGATTAATTCCCTAGCCCTAATGCAATGTGAGGATCCTATCCAACATCAACCCCCAACGATCCTAGTGGCGATCCCTAAAGCCCTAGTCCCTTTTTATTGATATTACAACAACAACAACCAACCCAAATCTATTCCCCCGATAGCTACCTTACTTCCACTCTTAGAAATAGACTGAGAACCTATTGACACCATCACCGTCCATGTGGGATCTGACATCTTATATACTATTACTCGACACCGTCCGCTTGCGGATTGAGCCCGAAATCGTAGCCTAGGGGCCATATTACGCCTGGCGATTGTGACACCGCCGGGTGTAACCTAGGTGTAGGTTACGGGTGTGTCACTGCTCATCTGCACAAAGTCCCGTATCAATGGCTGTAACCATGTGTAGAAAATCCGAAGTAGATCCTCTGCGTTGAAAGCATGGCATTGACACCCAGGCACTAAACCATCGAACCTCTCCAAAACCTGACAATAAGTCTCACCGTCAAACTGGATAAAGCTCGCCATGAGCTGCTTGCCTCGTCTCAAATGATGTGAGCACTACTCCCAAGTGCAGGATATCGAACAAGTAATATCCTGGTGAGTCCAGGTATCGAATCCACGGGACAACTGACCTGCAACACTACGAACTTCCGTTTGTAAAGAGTAATAATACGATAATACCCAACCACCTATCAAGTATAAAGAGTTTAGAATAACAAAAGAAAATCCTAAGATATTTACGATGACTCCAGTATGATTTCGTTAGGGTATGCGTAATCAATGATTATTAATACCTTTTCTATAACTCAACGCTTCGTTCAGTCAGGGCACGAGAATGTCGGGAAACATGTGCCAAAGAATTAATCACGTATATTGTCAATTTCTTAAGGAAAATAAACACGAATCACGAATAAGTCCGCAAAGATTAGATTCGATTCAAGCATGCACTCGTCTCCGCATAACATACCCAAACAAGATATATATAGAAATTGACAAAATACGCAATTATACAATTCAAATAGGGCGAAAAGGTATCAAAATCAGTGATTACGGCACCCTAAACGAGATGAATGTGCTACGATTGTGACTTCATTAGGAGTTTATAATAGCTAAAAATATCATGTCTTTTAATATCAAACAACACTTCACCCAGTCAAGGCGTGAAGACATCAGAAGATGAGTCGATAAAAACTAGTCAAAATATCCGTATACGCATCACTAGCAACATTGATTTCATTAAATGATAAGCGCAATGATATGTCCTGATTAGAGAACATAAAGTAGCTAGCCTTATCAGGGCCAAGCCATAGGGAACATCAAAGATATCGACAATGAAGAATACCCAACAAATACGATGTAGAAATCAACGTTACGAGCAATTTTAACATGATAATAAGGCTAAAGACATGAAATTCATCGATTACATACTCCTAATTACATCACAACCATAGCACAAGTAGTTTAGCTAATCATGGTGCAAGAAAAATCAGATTTCATAAGAGAATATATCGTTCAAATAGCGAAATACAATGGAAAAGCACCAAATACGGGGTATAAGTTCAATAATATATCACCAAATCTCCAAGATAGACACCAAAACTCCTGGAAATAAGAAGAATAGCCTCTGGAATTTATCAAAATTTTTCCCTGGAGAAATACGCACAGTAGCCTCTCCAAAAACCCCAAAATACGCCAGAATACGCTCAAAACCCTAGAAATACGTTATATAGAGGCATTGCGAGTTTTAAGTTGTTATCGAGTTAAAAACCCGCACCCAATTACATCCAAACCCGTACCCGCAAGCCGCATCAAATGATAGCCGTCAATCTGGGTGGGATTGCTTGTCGTGATGCCACGTGTGCGTCAAAAATCGTGGGCTCGCATCCGATTTGAATCCGAACCCAGTTTGGATTGATTCACCACCGTCCGATCGAGTGATCGAACGGATCTCATTTCTCCACGTCGCCCCGCTTCGATTTGCATCGCTCCGTAGCTCGAACGCTTTGCGCCGTCGGATGCCATGCGGGATCACATCCTGGGCCGCCACGTGTCCCTTGAAGTCACGGCCGCCTCGTGATTTCGCATTAAAGGTTTCTTCGCTCTCAGCCGTTGGATATAGATCTGACGATTACTGCTGAGCCAGGTCGCCAGGAGATATTCGAATTGATGCGGACCATCCGATTGAGCAGGCGGCCGTTCGATTGGTGCCACGTGACCCTCGTTATACGCCTGCGCCTGCTGCTTTCCACTCGTCTGCGAGCCGTCGGATTGAAATCGGACGGCTTGAAATGTGCAACGTTGTCCGCTGTTTTTGCGTCGATCCTGGCCGTTTGATCGACATCGAGCGGTCGAAAGGATGCCACGTGGCCCGTGCTGAGCGAGGCAACGTGTACGAATAGGTATTTTACTCGTATTTCGTGCGTATTTCTCCATTTAATTAGTATTCTACATTCAAAAATACATAGTAATTAGCACAGATCTCAGAAAAATACAAATAAATAGTCGTTGGAATCGTGAGATCGAGACCTAGCCATGAAAAATATAAGAAGTATAGAAATACTCAGTTTATTACTGTTTTGTGCTTAAATCAAGTGATTTCTCTAATAAATGATGATATACAAAATACGAACATACTAGAGACCAATTAAGCATCATATGATCAAAAAATAGGGCTAAATAGGGTGTTAAATATGCAATATTCTCTCCGAATCACACCCCCAACTAGCGATTTGCTAGTCCCTAGCAAAAAGAGCGATGAAGTCGAATGATTAATAAAACAATAAATTCTATCAATCGCTTATGGCATGGCTCAATAATACGCTTTCCAACATGATTTTAGACCATCAATATACACAATTCATGACTAAGATCAATCACATGATATTTTCTTTAATCTAATTTGAATAAATAACATGCATGCATTGTTTTGCGCAAGCGAAAGTATAACACGTCGTTATATTCTAGTTTTCTTGTTTCCAAGGAATTGGCATTTCAAAAAGTAATCGTTCAAATCATGGGTATTGAAGTTGCTTGGTTTATTCACCATTTCTTTCTTTTTTTTGTTCCGCGTAATGCGCATAAAGCAACATTTGCGGAAAAATGTATAACTTGGATCGCTCCATCAAATGAGTGATGTTCCGGTCAATGGTTCCCAAATCAGACGAAAATATGGCATTAGGTCAAAAAGGACCCCTCGGACTATACTACTCGAGCCAACCAAGTTATTTATTTAGTGACATAATTATTCATTTTTTTCTGTTTCTTATTTTTTCTCCTTTTTTCTGTTTTTTTATTCGTAAGCAACTCAACACCCATAAATCGAACATAAACATCAATAACAAAGGCCAAATTCCTCTTCAACTTGAAGACTAATCTAAGAAATCGTGTATACTTAAGATTTTTCATCACATTAGCATGCATGAAATAAATTCAAACTATTTCGAGATATTAATCATGGCAATTGAAAATTGTCATGAATAGCGTATTAACGAGTAATTCCATGAAGAAATAAAAAATAATTGAAGCCATAAACAATTTTTTAGAACTCAAACAATGCACAATCATCCGCATTTGTAGTATAAGAAGGATTTTTAAATATGGGAATGGTGTTTTATTCTTTTCTTTTGCCTTATTAAAAAAATCCTAAGGTCTCATACACACCCCCCAACTAAAGATGGACATTGTCCTCAATGTCGAAAGGGGTGCGAGTTTATTCAAAAGCAAGCATCCTAGAAAGCATATAAAAATCTACACTAATGGAAAGAACACACCGTGGTCAAATGGCAGATCCTGAATCTTTAATGGTGAAGGAAGTTGTTCAATTTGCTCCTTGCGCTCCTCGTTAAGTATCCTTCCTCCAAAAGCTAAATTGGACCCCAGCAACACAACTCCAAGCATCTCTATAACTTGTTTACCAATGTCCTGCAAGAGATGCGTTATGTCAGTCCAAATTAGTTTAAAATTCTTCGCCACAAACATATTCTAAATATAGTCATCAAAGTAAGTAAAGTAAAGTAAAGCATGGTGATGACAACTCCCTGAAAGGTATGCACTGCTCTCGGTATGATGCTCAGTCATTGGGGAGAGGGGAAAATGATTTTGGGAAAACACTGGGTGGAAAAGTGGTACGGGCTCCATAATGATAATCTTTAAACACATGTCCCTATGTATTTCCTCCTCCTGTTCATCCAAAATTGCTAGCTCGTCCTCTCTTTTCCACACGTTTCCAACCATGTTAATGTTCTGATTTGTGCCTTCATCGTGACATGGTTCACTCGATATACCTGCAATAGAAGATAAACTCGTATTAGATTCTAGAAATTGAATTTCAAAAGAATTATTTTCTTCTAAACAAGTGGCAATATTAGTTAGATTTTCAATGGATTGCTGAATTTGCCGACTCCGAGCAAGGAAGCTTTCTTGGAATTGATGGGATGTAGCCTCATGTGTCTGAATGAGCAAGTAAACTTCCTCTTTCAAGGATTGCAATGGTACGTCTACGCTTTGCTCCCCTTGATCAAGGCTTGAAGGCTCCGTTGAATCGCACTCTGAAGTCTCTTTCATGATTTCTTCATTCTCTTGAAAAGACTCCATGTAATTCCACGCCTCTGTCGGCGTCATGACTCCCAAGAATTCTTGCAGCTGTCGTCGTAGTCCATCTAGGAAGGACTCCATAACTCTTTCTTTATGTACCCATGCTGCGGATAGCTCGATATTATGTCTGTGAACCTCCTCCAGGCCTGAAAAAAAGGTTCACAATCAGTCTGATTAAAACTAACGATCTTGAGCTGCTCCATCCTATGTTTATGTGCAGCAATGTACTCTGCATCTTGCCAATTGTTTGTGCAATAGAAATTCATATACTCCATTTTTTTGATTTTTTCATAAAGAGAAAACAAAACAAAAAAACTAATAAAAATCCTAAACTATAAGATGGAAGGATATCACCGAATGTTCCTCCAAATGAACTGAAATTGTAGCTTTCAAGTACTGTTATCCCTGGCAACGGTGCCAAAAACTTGTCTCGCCTCAAATGATGTGAGCACTACTTCCAAGCGCAAGAGATCGAACAAGTAATATCTTGGTGAGTCCAGGTATCGAATCCATGGGACAACTGACCTGCAACACTACGAACTTCAGTTTGTAAAGAGTAATAATACGATAATACCCGACCACCTATCAAGTATAAAGAGTTTAGAATAACAAAAGAAAATCATACGATATTTACGGTGAATCAGGTATGATTTCATTAGGGTGTGCGTAATAAATGATTGTTAATACCTTTTCTATAACTCAACGTTTTGCCCGGTCAATGCACGAGAACGTCGGAAAATATGGCGATCAAGCGTATAAACGTGTGCCAAAGAATTAATCACGTATAACGTCAATTTATTAAGGAAAATAAACATGCATCATGAATAAGACCCCGAAGATTAGATTCAATTCAAGCATGCACACGTCTCCGTATAACATACTCAAACAAGATATATATAGAAATTGACAAAATACGCAATTATACAATTCAAATAGGGCGAAAAGATATCAAAATCAATGATTATGGAACCCTAAACGAGATGAATGTGCTACGATTGTGACTTCATTAGGAGTTTATAATCGCTGAAAATATCATGTCTTTTAATATCACACAACGCTTCACTCGGTCAAGACGTGAAGACATCGGAAGATGAGTCGATAAAAACTAGTCAAAATAGCTGTATACGCATCACTAGCAACGTTGATTTAATTAAACGATAAGCACAATGATATCTCCTTATTAGAGAACATTGAGTAGCTAGCCTTATCAGGGCCAAGCCATAGGGAACATCAAAGATATCTACAATGAAGAATACCCAACAAATACGATGTAGAAATCAACGTTATGAGCAATTATAACATGATAATAAGACTAAAGACATGAAATTCATCGATTACATACTCCTAGTTACATCACAACCATAGCACGAGTAGTTTAGCTAATCATGGTGCAAGAAAAATCAGATTTCATAAGAGAATACATCGTTCAAATAGCGAAATACAATGAAAAAGCACCAAATACGGGGTATAAGTTCAATAATATATCACCAAATCTCCAAGATAGACACCAAAACTCCCTGTAAATAAGAATAATAGCCTCTGGAATTTATCAGAATTTTTCCCTGGAGAAATACGCACAGTAGCCTCTCCAAAAACCCCAAAATACGCCAGAATACGCTCAAAAACCCTAGAAATACGTTATATAGAGGCATTGCGGTTTTTATGTTGTTATCGGGTTCAAAACCGGCACCCAATTACATCCAACCCCGTACCTGCAAGCCGCATCAAATGATAGCCGTCGATCTGGGCGGGATTGCTTATCGTGATGCCACGTGTGCGTCAAAAATCGTGGGCTCGCATCCGATTTGAATCCGAACCCAGCTTGGATTGATTCACCACCGTCCGATTGAGTGATCGAACGGATCTCATTTCGCCACGTCGCCCCGCTTCGATTTGCATCACTTCGCAGCTCGAACTCTTTGCGTCGTCGTATGCCATGCGGGATCACATCCTGGGCCGCCACGTGTCCCTTAAAGTCGTGCCCGCCTCGCGATTTCGCATTCAAAGTTTCTTCGCTCTCAGCCGTTCGATATAGATCTGACGATTACTGCTGAGCCACGTCGCCCGGAGATATTCGAATTGATGCGGATCGTCCGATTGAGCGGGCGACCGTTCGATTGGCACCACGTGGCCCTCGTTATACGCCTGCGCATGCTGCTTTCCGCTCGTCTACGAGCCTTCGGATTGAAATCGGATGGCTTGAAATGCGCCACGTCGTCTGCTGATTTTGCGTCGATCCTGGGCGTTCGATCGACATTGAGCAGTCGAAAGGATGCCACGTGGCCCTTGCTGAGCAAGGCAACGTGTACGAATATGTATTTTACCCATATTTCGTGCGTATTTCTCCATTTAATTGGTATTCTGCAGTTAAAAATACATAGTAATTAGCACAGATCTCAGAAAAATACAAATAAATAGTCGTTAGAATCGTGAGATCGAGACCTAGCCATGAAAAATATAAAAAGTGCATAAATACTCAGTTTATTGCTGTTTTGTGCTTAAATCAAGTGATTTCTCTAATAAATGATGATATACAAAATACGAACGTACTAGAGACCAATTAAGCATCATATGAGCAAAAATAGGGCTAAATAGGGTGTTAAATATGCAATATTCTCTCCAAATCACTGCTTAAATGCCTGGCGCATCTGTACCCGATTCATGTAATAAATAGGAAAGAAAGCTCGAAGGAAATCATTCTGAAAAGAAAGCCATGTAGAAAAAGAATCTCGAGGATAAGCATCAACCCAAATTTTAGATCATCTCTCAAAGTATGAGGGAACACTTTAAAATAAACAAAATCTGCACAAGTGGTCTCATCAAACAAATCCCAAAACTCTTCTCTACACCATTTTTCAAACTTTGGCATAAATGAACTAGGATTTTCCAACCCCATACCGTTAAAGAACGGTTGGAGTTGGGAATCCTCCACATCAGCTTCGCTAAAGTTTGACAATGAATACATAAGAAAAAAAATTTATACAAAAGATTTTAAAAATAAAAGAAAGAAAGAAAGAAAAATGACTCAAAAAAAGTATAAAATAAACAATAAAAAAGTCTCAACACTAAGCTAGAAGTACTTCACCTAAAGTGTCCAAAACCAACCAAAAATGTGAATGTGAAAATCGTTGTCCCCGGCAACGGCGCCAAATTGATTGACCGCAAGGCGTGCACAATCCAAACAGGATGCACATGCTCGCCTCCCAAGGGTATGAGTGTCAAATGCAATATAATCCCGTGAGTACGGGGTCGAATCCACAGAGACAATTCGTTTCACTTTCACAATATCAATTGGTTAAGGAATGCTAAAGGTGTTGGCACAACCAACTAAACTAACAAGTGCAGTGAGTGCAAGTGTAGGGTGACAATGTCGAGCGAACCCCAAGGTAGGTCACGTGGAGACCGAAGTGTGGAGCTAGTCAAGCAAGGAGAAGTGTGTGGAATAGGATGTCATTAGGGTTGTGAGATGATTAGAAATAGGTTCATTCCAAATGAATCAACCCTCGCATCCATTTCAAGGTATGCGGAGTTGTCAACATAGGTAATGCCCTTAAGGCACACCTCCATTCTACGGCCCCACTAAGGGTAATGCACGACTCATTCGTGTGTTGATTAGTGGGTTGGAATCCCTAACAATAGCTCGTGAATCGATCCTTGCATCCGTGTCAATAGGATGCACGGATCATGCACGTAGGTTGACCCTTACGGTACACCACCGTTATACGGTCCCACCAAGAGTGGTGCACGACTAAATGAAATCTAGGGCATAACCCATCAATTAACATTACTAGCACCCATTTCATGGCATGCTAGGTCTATTAAATGCAAGGAATGAGCAATTACTGTTCAACCACACAAGCCCTAATTAACCCAATTCCACACACTATTGGCTCTAGGCCTTCAAAATGAAAATAGGATGATAAACATTAATGAGCATTCATTACAAGCCATTAAGCAAACAATTACCCATTGAATCTCACTTTCATTCAACAACCATTCACAAATATTCATACAAAGCAATAGAAACCAATAGCTACAAGAAAGGGGAAGAAATCACCAAATGGAACCCTAAACCCCCAAGCTTTCCCCTTCCTTGCTCCTCCTCCAAGCTCTCCTAGCCTACAATGGCCTCCAAGCCCTATCCCTAGCCTTTGGGGAAGAAGATGGGGTTCTCCTAGCCCCAATGGAATAGTAAAACCGAGGTCTTGGGGGCTGGAAATGCTACAGGCCGAAAAATACCCCCTAAAACACACATTCGGGTCTGAAGTGGGCTTGCAGGTCTGTAAATGGTGTCCGAACCCCACTCAAAACCCAAACCCCGCTTCACTGGGCTCAAGGCGCATGCTTGGGTCTTCCTAGCAGCCGGGTCGGGCGGCGCCCGACCCGCACCAGTGGGCGCCGCCCACTTGTCACTTAAAGGGAGCACGCGCTTTGCACGTGCCCCACTTTCTCTCTCTGCCCGTGAGCAGAACGGGCTACAGCTTGGCGCCACGTGGCACCGTGTGGTTGCGCCACATGGCGCCCCATTATAAATCCTTTTTCTGGTTTTTAAAACCCTTTTCTCCTCCAGTTAATTGCAGAAAAATACCAGTAGAATCAGAAAAATCCTAGAAAATTCTGAAAAGTCCCCAAGACTACTAGGAGTACCTGAAAAATAGGGGAAGGAGAAATTAGTACATATGATGATAAAATAAATATAATGGCCATTATAAAACAATATTGACCTCCAATAATCCATATAAAATATTCACATGCTCAAATAATTACCAAAAATGGCGATGTGATCACAATAATGGCAGGAGCATATGAAAAATACTAGGATGCCAATATGGACGATAAAATCTATAATTTGTGCAAAGAATGAGAATAAGCCCTAAATGTGATACACAAAGTGAACATAAACTTAAGAGGGCAAGATTAAGCCTAATTTTTAGCACAAAATAGGGGTAGTTCGGGGGTATAAATATACACTTTTCACCACGAATCACACCTTCAACACCTTCCCTCCGACCTCCCACGTCTGACAGCCCCTAACCACCACCGTCCTCCACCTTCCAAGCTCGCAGGCCACCTATGGTGCACACGACTAGCCTCCATCAAACCCCGTCAACCAACCACCTCCATTCCTACAAAGTCTCCACCCTCCCTCTCCCTTGCTCTGAACCCCCCTTACCCCTTACCGATGCCCACCTCAGCCTACAAACATCAACACTCCGATGCCCGATAGCCCCTTTACCTCAGAGCCCCCACCGCACGCCCGCAACCTCCCCTCCGCCGCATCACCTTACTCCAAGCCCGAACACCGTCGACCACCCCCGGTGTACGTCTCCATCCTCCACGTGCATCCAAACTAAGAGAAGATCACGTGAAGATTTGAAGAGGTTAGTTTGATGTTATTACGTTAGGGTTAGTTGTTAGTTAGAATTAGTTTTATACTTAACTGTGTGATTTTTATTATGTGAACAGTGTAGTGTACGAAGCCCTATATAATACATATGTATTGTAAGTCATATCAAAATGGCAGTGCTTGTTATAAGTTTTAAGATATATAAACGAACAATAGTACAATAGGTTATATGATATGATATTATATGCTATAGCTTTTGTAATACTGTAAGTTACAACTACAAGTTATCATGTTTCACTAGTTTATATAAACTATTAGTAAATAATCAGTCTTTGTGTGTGTGTCATATACATTAAACAGTGCATTATGTAATAAGCTAATTTCGTCTAATACTGATATCGGAACCAAATGACGCAGAAAACTTTCGTGCCTCCCGTACGGACTCGTCGACACCAAAATTACCGAAAACAGGCAAGCGTGCAATTAAATTCATGTTTTTTAACTGTTACTCATTTTAGAAGTTTTTAACTTAATTATAGTTCTACAAGACTTGAATCGGGATATCTTGTACACCAAAAATGCCATGTGACACTAAAACCCTTAAACACGCTTTTGTGAAATGCTAAGCTTGAATTCGTGTGCGTGTGTATGGACACCATTAAGAAAAACGAATATACCTTGTTACGACATGAAATATACATACAATGAAGTGAACAACTTGGATAATCATAGAACTTGATAGTCGGTTTTGGCTAAATCATAGATATTACATGTCGTTGGCTCATAGATGTTACATGCCGTTGGCTCATAGATGTCACATGTCGTTGGCTCATAGTTGGCTACTCTCGTCGGTCACATATGGCAAGTCTGGTTCGTGTTCCAATAAAGTCACATGTGACTAGTCTGGCTCGTGTTCCAGTCTATGGCGGTTTAGCATTCTGGCTCGTGGTCCAGAAAGTACACGTGAGTGGGGTTGGGTTTCCGGGCACTATCCGGTAGTAATGGGGTCGCCTTCGGGGGCACTTGAAGGTGAATTCACTTATAGTCGTCTAAAGACGAGGACTTTAGTCGGGGACTTGCACACACAATTAAACAACTTGAAAAATGTTGTTAACTTATAGAACTGTTGTTACCTTATTGAACTGACATGTTTCCTTTTCATAATAGAACTGCATGCTAGTGTAAATCTTTATAACTGCTTTAACTACCATATAATATTTTTCATATCTTGCCAAGGGTCCCCTTTTAACCATAACTTGCTAAAGACCCTTGCTGACATACATTCCATGTTGTTTGAATGTATGTCAGGTCTCGAGACAGAGTACCAGGAGGACGAGCTACTAGATCAGAGTGATCCGATGGACCAGGAGTACGTCAACCCAGAGGTTCTCCCCACATAGGACTAGCCACCGAGATTCTGCTGCTGCTTTAGAGTTTTATTTTCTGCTTATCTGTTGGGTGTGTACCCACTTTTGTCGAGCCTGGTTGTTGGCCATGCTTGGGGCCTTACTTTCATTGTGTACTTTCCTTTCTGGACGTTGGCTATTATTATTATAATTTCTGTTCTTTTGATAGCATGCAAGAATCTGCATTTGGTTGTTATTCACAGATGCTTATTGGGCTTAAGCTTCACCGCTTCAGCCCAAACGGATCCATTCACGTCCTTGCTCCCAAGTATAATGGGAAGCGGGGCATGACAGGTTTTTGTGGTGGCCCATGCAGGTCCGTGCATTATGCAAAACTCAGAACAACGGAAATACTAACATTAGCCAAATGTCTTGATTTAACTGGTACACAAAATCTACTTGAGTTTTCTTGTTTCTGCATGGCAGGACGACACAACACCCGAAATAGAAATGGAGCCAGTAGTAGTGGTACTGTCGATATCAATGAACTCCTCGGAGTTATGAGAGGAATACTGGAGATCCAGCAGTAGCTGATCCAGCAGAGTTGGCAACATGCTTGGACACCACCACTACCACCACCCCGAGCTGAACCTGGAGTGAAGCAGTTTCACGAGTTGCAACCCAGGAGCTTCTCTGGAAAGAAAGGGCCATTGGATGCTGAAGAATTGGCCCAAGGGACTGAAGATAAGTTGAATGATGCACGTATCCCACAGGTTGGATGGGTCGATGTAGCAAAGATTCAACTGACTGACAATGCTAGAAGCTGGTGGCAACTGGAAGAGAGACGTTTGGTCAGACCGATCTCTTTGGGTATGTTTCGGGAACGGTTCAACGCCAAATATTTTCCCAAGACTGCCAGGAGAGAACTTCAGCATCATTTCTCCAATCTGGTCCTAGGAGACAGGACCGTTGATGAGTATGAGGCCGAGTTTGCTATGCTCAGCTGCTTCACACCACACATGGTTGAAGACCCAGAAGATTGTGCTTTTCAGTTTCGCCAAGGCCTGAATCCCAAAGTTCAAGCCTCGATTACCTCGACGAAGCTGACGACTCTTCAGGATGTATTGGATGCGGCATGCAGTCACGAAGTTGTAGCGAGACTTCCAGTGGGACCGTCCCATGGAGCCGCCTAGGATGGTACCTAAAGGAAATTTTCGACCACCACAGACTACACAGTTCAAGAGGCTAGCTACTCCTGTCGACCGATCACAGCTGACTTGCTACTTCTGTGGCAAGACTGTACACCAGAAGAAGGATTGCAGAAGGATGTTGAACCAGTGCTTGATCTGCAGATCACCTACACATGCTGCGAGGGACTGCCCCCACGGCAAGGACCATTGAACACCTACTGGAGTACTTAAACCTATTCAGTAAGCAGTGCCTACACTTGTTCAGCAAGGAGCACCCGGACCTGCTCAGCATGGACCGCCTCTGATTCCACAGAACCGGGCCTATTAGCAGGCCAATCAGCCGAAGCACCAGGCGTTCACGATGACAGCTGCAGAAGCCGAGGCTGAGGACGAAGTGATCACAGGTAGCATTTATATCTAGTATTTATTATTTCTCTTATATGCATTGTTTTTAGCTAGTTGCCCTTGCTAAGTTTATTTCATTATCTTAGGTGTTATCTTAGAGGCCTCATACCCGGCCCTGACTTTATTTGATCCCGGAGCCTCTCTGTGTATTATATCCCGGAAGTTCATGGTCCAGCACTTGATTCCTACCTACCCACTTCCCAAGAGATGGAATATCACAACTGGAAGTGGCGTTGTGAGTGTTACCTTGGGATGCAAATCATGTCCCTTAGTGATTTGCGGACATTAACTTTATGCAGACTTCATGGTCCTGGACACGCCTAACTTTGATACTATTCTCGGCAAGGAATGGTTAGGGACCTTCTATGCTACTATCGAATGTCACCAGAAGAAAGTAGTATTCGAGATTCCCGACCATCCCGTGTTCGAATTCATTAGTGGAAGTCGTTCGCTCTGACATATCAGATTTTGGGCACAGTCGAACGAAGCGATCATCGCATCTATGCAAGTTGAACAGAAGAAGCATGCAGTGGTTCGAGACTTTGAAGATGTATTTTCGGAGGACATTTTTAGATTGCCGCCTGACCGAGCTTTAGAGTTCAGTATTGATCTGATGCCGAATACCCAGCCAATCTCGAAGGCGCCTTACCGTATGGCTCCAGCTGAACTTGAGGAGCTACGGAAGCAGATGGATGAACTGTTGCAGAAAGGATTTATTCATCCCAGCGTGTCTCCCTGGGTTGCACCTGTACTGCTGGTTAAGAAGAAGGACGGATCGAGGAGAATGTACGTGGATTATCGAGAGCTGAACAATGTTACAGTGAAGAATAAGTACACGTTACCTCGCATAGATGATATCTTCAGTCAACTCGGTAGATCGCAAGTTTTCTTGAAGCTGGATCTCAGGAGTGGATACATCAGGTGAAGGTCAAGAACAAAGATATCTACAAGACGGCCATTCGGACCAAGTATGGACACTAAGAGTTTGTTGTCATGCCATTCGGTATGACCAATGCTCCTGCAGTATTCATGAATATCATGAATCTTATATTCTATGAGTTTCTGGATAAATTCATAGTGATTTTCATTGATGACATATTGGTATACTCAAAGAGTGAGGAGGAGCATGCCGAGCATCTGCAGATTATTTTGGAGACACTTCGATGTCATCAGTTGTATGCCAAGTACAGCAAGTGCGAATTCTGGCTGGACTAAAATCGCATTCCTTGGACATATGGTATCGTGCGAGGGTATCTCTGTCGACCCAGAGAAAGTCGCTTCAGTCAGATATTGGCCTACCCCTCAGTCTGCTTCAGACGTCCGGAGTCTCTTCGGATTGGCGGGTTACTACCATCGATTCATTCAGGATTTCTCGAGGATAGCAGAGCCCATGACTCGACTGATGAGGAATGACGTCAAGTTTGTTTAGTCAGACTCTTGTGAGCAGGCATTTGGGACTTTGAAAGCAAGGCTGACGATCTGCACCAGTTCTGGCTATTCCAGATAGGACTGGAGGATTCGAGATCTTTTGTGATGCCTCGGGCAAAGGTCTTGGATTTGTTCTACATCAGCACGGTCTTGTAGTCGATTATGATTCTCGACAGTTGAAGATTCACGAGAAGTATTATTCGACTCGTGACTTGGAGTTAGCTGCTGTCATCTTCCCTTTGAAGATTTGGAGACATTTCTTACTGAGTGAGAAAGTGAAGATCTTCACTGATCACAAAAGTTTGAAATATATGTTTACTCAGAAGGATTTAAATATGAGACATTGCAGGTGGTTAGAGCTGATGGCTGATTATGACATCGACCTCCAGTATCACCCAGGGAAGGTTAATGTTGTACAGATGCCTTGAGTAGACTCCCAGTGGTTATGGATCTGCGTGAGATGAGCACAGAAGTTGTGTTACACGGAGTCACATCGTAGTTGATGAATACGTAGATTCAGTCGACGATAGTGGATCAGATCAAAGCTGCATAGTCTGGAGATGCTAAATTACAGAGGATCCGAGAGCAAGTTGAAGCTGGACTTCGGACGGACTTTATCATTCATGATGATAGTTCCTTGAGATACGGCAGCAGGATCTGCGTACCTTCAGGTGATATCAGAGATGAGCTGATGAATGAAGCTCATAGATCTCCCTATTCCATTCATCCAGGCAGTACCAAGATGTACAAGGATCTCTGTCTGAATTTTTAGTGGCATGGTATGAAGAGGAGCCGAGCTCGGAGCGTCGCCAAATGTCTCGTGTGTCAGCAAGTGAAGGCTAAACACCATCGTATTGCTTGCCTACTTCAACCCCTTCCGATTCCGAAGTTGAAGTGGAAGCACATCACCATGGACTTCGTAACTGGACTACCTCGGAGCACCAAGAAAAATGACGCGATTTGGGTTATCGTTGATCAATTAACCAAGTCTACGCATTTCATTCCGTTCCGTGTAGGACAATTTACGGAGATACTGGCAAAGAAATATATGGAGGTAAATATCTTTCTCGTACCTTTACAGCTTCCTTCTAGTACAAGTTGTGATGTAAATGGTAATCGTGCAGGAGATTGTGCGATTGCATGGAGTCCCCGTGAGTATCGTCTCCGATCGAGACACGAGATTCATGTCCCAGTTTTGAAAGAGTCTGCAGAAGAATCTGGGTACCAGTCTAAGTTTCAGCATGGCTATCACCCGTAGACTGATGGACAGTCGGAGCGCACTATTCAGATATTCAGATATTGGAGGATATGTTGCGAGTTTGAGATTTTATGATTTTTTTTAAAAAGAAAAAAGAGAGAATTGATTCTATTAACATTTTTCATCACTTAACCCATTTACAAGTATCACTTTATCGAATGGTTATTTATTCATTGAATTCTTGAAATTGTTTATGGCTTGAATTATTTGTTTTTCTCTTATGGTATTAATCATTAATATGCTTTTTATGAGGAATTTTCAATTGCCATGACTGGTATCTTGGAATAGTTTGAATTTGTTTCATGCAAGTTATTGTAATGCGTAAGTTTAGGTAGATATGATTGATTGGAATGGTTTTCAAATTGAAGCGGAATTTGGCCATTGTATATGCTAAAGTTTATGCCTAAGGATGGGTGGTTAAGTTGCTTATAAAAAATAATAAAGAAAAAAGAGGAAAAGAGGAAAAACTATAAAATGCACTGTTCTCTTAAGTTTTATTGAGTAGCCGAGTCTTCGTGCCTCTTGAAGCATTGGAGATTTGCATCGAAAGATGGACGATATGGTGTGTATTAGAAAAACGAGATCATAAAATCTTAGATGATTCGAGTTATTAGGTTCGAGTGGCTCTTTTAAGCGTAATGCCCGAAGGTCGTCTGGCCTATGAGTAAGTAACTAAAAACTTTCTATATAGATAATTCTAACTCTTATAAAAAAGGAAAAAAAAAGAGAGAAGAGAAAAATATGAATAAATAAAGCAAGCTCAACTCCCATGAATCGGACAATCTTTGTATTATGTGAGCCAATTCTTTGAAAGTTAGAAAATTATGATATGATGTTATGATATACTTTGGCCTATGTAAAATGATGCATGTATGCTACTTATTTAAGCTAGATTAGGGAAAATGTCATGAGATTGATCCTTTTACATAGATTGTATTGATGTTGAAAATCATGATTGAAGATATATTTTTAAGCCAAGCCATAGATGATTTGTAGAATTTGATATTTTTATTAAGCATCTGATTTAGTCACTCCTTTTGATATAGACTAGCAAAAAGCTAGTTGGTGGATGTGACTCAAGATAAATATTGCATATTTATCCCCTCATTGGTTACATTTTGTGCATATATGATAATTATTTGGCCTATGATACAAGTGTTTTAAGAACAATATTTAATATTAGAGCACAATCTTTATTTATGCATAAAATACCATTTTTGTTCCGTTTTTTGTCTTCTCTTATTTTATAGTAAAGATGGCAATTTTTCAAGTCCAATGGCTATTTTTCATGATTTTTCTGAGCTCAGTGCTATTTTCTACAATTTTAGAAAATAAAAAATATTTTTAAAAGAAAAATATAATAATTGGGCTACAAGTGCATCGAACATGCCACCCACTTGGGCAACGTGGCTCAATTTAAGCCGTCACCTGATGATCCAACTGCTCACCACGACCCCACAGAAGCACTAAAGTATAGCAGGGAGCGGGTACACACGTTAGCATCTCAGCGACTCCCGCTCAATCCAATGACTGATGCTTGAAGCGAATCAGATTTAGATTCAGTGATGGTCTGTACAGCAAGGCCACGTGGCATATTCACAGTCAATTCTGCTTGCATCAAACAGTTGAGAGCGAAGCGGGTTTGGTCGGCCGCCCGATGGTACATGTGGCGTGCAGAGAACCAATCACGCCTCCTTACCTAATTGGGACACATGCGTGATAGTCTAAATCGAATTGGAAGTAGATTTGGGATCCACTGTCGACCTAAACCCATCAGTATAAATGTACCTATTTGGCTGAGTCTTTAGGGTATTTTGAAGTATTTTGAGGTATTTTGGAGCGTATTTTATGCATTTTTTGAGGGCTTTGGAGCTAGAAGAAGAAGATACACTTTTGTAGAAGATCTAGGATCCAATTGAAGAAATTTGGTAATAAAATTCATATCTTTCTCTCTTGTATTGAGTTTTACACATTGTATTTTGGGTTAAAGATGGTGTATTTGCTTATGAAAATTGATTATTTTCTTTCAATGCTTGGCTACCTCTCTTATGTGTTGATTGTGATGTAGTTAGGGTTATGTGATGATTGGTATTAATGTTTTTTCGTCCTATTTTCGTGACATATCGAGTGTTTCATTAATATCTACATATAAGAGTAAGATCGTTGTTGACATGCTTAAATTGAATATGACCTTTGCAGGCTTAATTGTGATATGATTTTTGCAGACATATCGTTACTCTTGCAGGCACTCAAGTTTAACTTCTTCATGAATTTGATGATTCATTTGATTACATATGGCATTATTTTATGATCTTGCTTGTTATATCTTTCACCGTTCACATGCCCTTTATGGATGAAATGTTGTCTTACTTAGGGTTAAGCAATTGTTTCTAGCTTTCTAGATCTTGATTCACACACATACCATGAGGGTTCCAAAAGAACGATGTACCACGAGATCGCATCTATGTGTGCATACCCGGAGGGACAACAAGGGCTGTGATCCACGAAGCTCATATATGGATTGTGATTGCAAACACTATGAACCAATTGTTTAACCAAATGAATGATATTAATATTCATTGATTGCAAACATCCTAACAAAATCACAACCAACACATACTCTTTATATTGTTATCCTTGCATCGACTTCCATGTAGCAATTGTAGGATTACTTTTTAGTATTTAAAACTTTTGCAACAATTCTTTCATCTTCAAAAGGTGGAAGCGTTTTGTTGGATTAGTACTCTTGATATATTGAAATTTGTGGTATTTTAGGTCAGTTGTCCAATGGATACGATCATTGTCTCACCAGATTTATTACCTGTTTAATCTTCTATACTTAGGAGTAGCACTCACATCTTTTGAGACGAGTCAGGTACGGTATAGAGTCAAACACTATTACAACTTAAACCCTTTGAGTCAAATGTGATCCCATAGTTACTAGTTGGATGACACTTGTTAACGATTTAAAAAGTTCATCTCTTTCTGTGGCCTGGGATTTACCGTGGACCCATTTATTCAACTACGACACTAACATCCCATACCAAAGGAGACGAATCTTGGCAGCATGGCCACTCCCTTCACATGCTTCCAACTATACCCATCTGTTACCGACACTTCAGCTGTAAAACCAACGTTTGATAACTACCAAATATAATTTTCAACAAGCAAGGTCCTTTAGCACATCTCTGCTCAAAGGATTAACAGGTAACACTGCCACAAGAGATCTTTTGTTATCACTCAAAGTATAATAACCATACAGAAGTATCATTGGCGAGTCGTTCTGTGAACTTGTTCTCCTAACAAACATATGTGCATTATCAAACGATGTCTCCACACCGAGTGACTATGAGGCCAGCCACTACCATCTAAAGGTGCAGATTAATGTACATTGGTTTAGCCGAAATATCGATATCCCGTCTTGATAATCATCTGGCCAAAAATAGTTTTGTACATATGATCGACAGACACATTGGCCCCATTATCATGATCTAATCATGATCCCAATGTTTCTCTCATAAGTCATGTGACTTTATCCATGCATCATATAATCCCAACAATAACCATACAAATGGTACAGAGAATATCATAGATAAAAATTATGAATTAGTTTACTACCATTTCGAACGAGATGTCAATTACAATTACATTAATTGTCTTAAGGGCGTACATTCCCCAACAAAAATTCTAAGGGCAAAATTTTCTTTAAAACAGGTATGATGAAAAGTTCCTAAACCAGTGTACTATATTTCTATATGGAATTTGGATGTTTAATGTTTTCCTTGTGTTTAAATAATTCTTGGTATTCATTTAATTATTTTAATTTCATCATTTTCATTTAATTAATTTTTTTAAAATTCATTTTTATAAGAATACATATAATATTGCAATTGGATGTAAACCAGTTAATTATAAAAATAACATAAATGTTAAATAAACATATTAATGATAAATAAAATTAAATGATCATGAAATGAATAATCTAAGATATAAAATTTCTAAATAAACTAAATGGAAATCTTATGAAATTAGAATATCTATTATACATTTGACAGCGTTTTTTGAATTATAGGGCTGACTAGGACAAGATAAAGGGTGGCCGAGATTTGATCTTGGTAAATCAATGGTTGAGATTGGATGTTGTGAAAATTTTAGTGGAAAAACTTAAATTTTGTTGGGAAAAGTGACTTGATAATCAAAACTTTGAAATTAGAAGTTTCTTGGGAAAGATTGTGAAGATTAAATTTGGGGGAGAGTGCCTTGGGAACCTAAACTTTGAAATTATAAGTACATTGGAAAAGATTGTGGAGTTTAAATTTGGGGGAAAATGCATTGGGAACCTAAGCTTTGAAATTAGAAGTGTTTTGGAAAAAATTGTGTAGATTAAATTTGGTGGGAAAAGTGCATTGGGAACCTAAATTTTGAAATTAAAAGTACATTTGGAAAGATTGGGGAGAAGTATGATCTATTAAATTAAACAAAGAAAAAAATTTAGTGTAAAACAATTTAGCAGAACAAGAAATTAGCGTAAAAATACCCTGAGTTTTGTTGTTCCGCGCCCGCGACGAAGGCGCGTTGAAAATTTAGCGTAAAACAATTTAGCGGACCAACAAATTAGCGTAAAAATACCCTAATTTTTGTTGCGCTTGCTAATTTTTTAACGCTAATTTGTTGTTCCGATTCGAAGGCGCCCACGCCAAATTTATTGTTCGATGTCGAATTTATTGTTCCGCGCCGAAAATTTAACGTAAAACAATTTAGCGAAACAACAAATTAACGTAAAAATACCCTAATGTTTGTTGTTTCGCGTCGGCGCCGAGGCGCCTGCTAAAATTTTTACGCTAATTTGTTGTTCCGCGCTTAAGGCGCCCGCGCCAAGTTCGGCGTTTGTTGTTCCGTGTCGAATTTGTTGTTCCACATCGAAGGAGCCGGCGCCAAATTTTTTTTTTCACGCCGAAGACGTCCGTGCCGAATTTTTTGTTTCTCGCCGAAGGCGCCCGCGCCGAATTTTTTTTCCTCGCCGAAGATGCCTACGCCGAAGGTGCACGTACCGTTAAATATTTTTACGCTAATTATTGTTCTATTAAATTTTGGCTGTGGAATAATTTTTCGGGGAACATAGATTTCGCGGGGAAATCTTAAATGAACCGTGCCCGCGGGCATGTGTTATGACTAGTATATAAATAAAATCTCAAATTAGATACTAACTAAATATAGTTTCAACAAAAACCTAATCATATTAAAACCCTCACCCAAACCCAATGTCGACCCTACCCAAACCCTAGCCGCATTGTCGTGATCTCTTGCCTTAATCATATGGAGGTGGAGGAGGATAAGTAGAAGAAGGATGAGGAGAATAAGGAGACCTCGTTGAATCTTATTCTTAGGATTAGCGATTGAGGTAGGCTACACATCTTCTTTTAGTTTTCAAGTTTAAATAAAATTTTGATACTCAAATCTATAATTTTTGGATGTCCAGGAATATTTTATAGCAAGTCGCAAGTATATCTTAATGTTACTTTATCAATATTCGATTTTTCTCCTAGATCTATTGTTTAGAACTATTAAATATGGTGTATGTGGTTTTCATGAAGTTTTCCACTTCCTAATTAAATCAAGACATGATTTTTATTTTTTACGGAATTTATAAGATCATATCATTTGTTTGGTTGTTGTAATGTCCCGCTTCCAATTGTACATGGGAGCAAGGACGTGAGCGGGTCTACATGTGCTTAAAGCAAAGAAGAAGTACTTTGTTTTCCTTTCTTCTTTGACTTAAGCACAATAAGTGTTGTGTTTAGCAATTCTGGTTCTTGCATGCAAATCATCAGAAACAATATAAATAATTATTACAATTTTATTCCAGGGTTAAAACATAGTACACAAATAAATTAAGGCCAAACCTGGCTGTCCAACTGATACTAAAAACAAACAGCACACCTCAAAGAAACAATATTATTAATAAAGCAAAACTATGGCAATTCTCTAGTCTTCAGTGAGGAGGACCTTAACGTCCTCGTAGCTCTGATATGCATGATCTACCTCTAGGATAGGATCCTCAAAAGCAGGGTCCTCAAGATACTCTGACCCTGAACCTAACATATATTTCACATTCATTGAAATATTTGTAAGTGAGATAGCTCGGCAAGATTTTATTAATTAAGGTATTAAGCTTTTAAAATAGGAAAACAAAAGAGAGCGTTAGAACATATAAGTCAAAATAGGTGCATAGCAAAGAATATAAGCATGCTGAAAGTAATGACATGAGATTTATCTGCAGTTAACACATAATTTGCATTTCAAATGGAGTAACGGTGGTTTGCAATTTGAGTATTTTTCAGTCATCTGTGTTAGTGAATAAGTTTATGTCTGTGTAAGTATAATGTTCTTGATGCACCATATCATCAGGGGTTTATCTTGACGCTTCTTGACATCCCAAACCTAGGCAATGGTCAAGAGGCTTGCCTCCATTAGTGTGGTATGTAGATAGCTGTAAGGTGGTCAAGCTACACTCACAAACTCTACTACGATGAACAACCCCACCCCCAAAATGTCTTGACTAGTCATCGAACTAGTTTTCATTCCATGTGTACTCGATGGTTTCACAGATGCCCTGAGGGTTCAACATCACATTTGTATGAAAGGACCATCCAAGATGGGGTAGCACAAATAAAGGTATGAACACATATTAAGGCATTTTATGGATATTTTAACATGGCAGAAGCATTTTCGCATATGAGTTTTCATAATAACGCTACGAGTTTCAACATCAAAAATCGCCACAAGTTGACATAATAATTTACATTATGAGAGAATTAGTTTCAGAGGTTAAATATAATTTTCCTGGATTTTTAAAACAATAATAGCAATTTTATGGAATTTAAAAGCAATAATAGCCATTTGCAGAAATTAGAAAAATATAATCCCTAAACTTTCAAAATTTATATTTCACAGTCCACACGTCGGATTTTTATGTAATTAGGGTCAAAATTTTCCTCGTGATGAGTACATTTAGGTCACGTATGTTTCAGAGAGGCGTTTACATGAAAATCACTAAAAAGGGCTTATTTATACATGCAAAACTTCAAAAATTAACAGAAAATAATATATTTGCCTGATTGACACGATTTTGGTGTCCACGTGATCATACGAGAGGCGTGAATTTTTCTGCGTGATTGGCTTTTTAATGTTAAACTAAAAATTTTTAAGTTATTTAAATAAAATTAAATTTACTTATTATAATGTATTGATTATATATGTATCATAACTTACGTATTTTCGTGTGTTTCTCTTTGTTGCCGTTAACTCTGCTTGCAGGTGGAGGCGATGGCACGGCTTGGACGGTGGTGGGACATAGACGGCTGTGACGGTGGTGGTCGGCATCCGACAGTAGCGATGGTTGCAGCGAGCTCAAAGTGGTGCGAGATAAGCGTGGGGCTATGAGCTTGGAGATGTTGCCAGAGGGTTTGCTTGGGGGTGTCGGGGATTGTTGGTGGTGACAGCAACGCCGGGGTGCATTGTTGGTGGTGGAAGGAGGCACGCACATGCATCGGATACGGGGAGGAGGTTTTACCATGAGCTTGAGGAGGCTGCCGGTGACTTGGGGGTTACCGTGGAAGAGAGGTGAGGATATGATTGTCTTGGGCTTTTGTCGGAGCTTGGGGGTCATCCAATGGTGGTCACCGCATTGAGGTGGCACCGGAGACACGCACAGGTGGCTGGCACAAGAAGGAGGGGTTATGGTGGTTCGTGGATTCTGGCGATGGGTTTGGGAGCTGCAGCTGAGGAGGTGGTGGCTCAAAAGGCAGAGTGGAAGGCACGGTCGTCGGGCTGAGGCCGTACGGTGGTGGTGTTGGCCGTGGATGGTGGAAAGAACGTAGTGGCTTAAGGTTTGGGAGAGGGTGGCGTAGCGTGAGTTTAAGGGGAGTTGTGGATGGTGGAGTTGCTATTGATGGGTTAAGGGGAGAATGAGGATGTCGTTAGGATTTGTAGGGGAAGGAGGCGATCAGAGGGTGGTGGTATAATACCCCTATGTGTGATATACGTGCATGAATGCTTTGTTGGAAGCAACGATCGAGGATCTTAGTTTGATGATGACAAACATGTCGTTATATCTGACGTGTGTGCTTAGTGCGTTTCAGGATTGACGAAACGTTATATTTGGAGGAGTTACTATTCATATAGCTATTTGGGTGAGAGAGAGAGCTTTGGCCTAAGCAAAGTGGACTTAGTCCAATTTGAGATGAGATGGAAATGATTTCTTGACTTGATCAAAAATCTATTCATATATCATGGTGGACTTGGTCCAAAGAGGAAAGGAGATGGAGACAAATTTGAATTCAAAAGGGATTTGATTAAATCTTTTGGCTAGATGTGCAATTATTTGAATATTCCTATCCTTATTCAAATCAAATCAAAAATCCCACAAAATCCTCATCAAGATATCTCCGATTCATATCCATATTGGAAAGGAACCTTAGTCCCTATAAAAACCCATCTCTTCAAGGGCAAATAATGCGGCTTAGGAAAAAGAATTATCAAAGAGTGGCTTTCACAAAAAATAAGAGCAGTGCGGCAGCCAAATCCCTTAGCCTCTAATATCAAATATTCCTTTCATGCCGTAAACACAAACATGGCCTAAGCTTCAACCAATATCATCTCCAAGCCCAGTAGACCCATCAACAACCTGTGCATCACAAGGCCTAAGCTAAGATCTCTCGAGCATCCTACATACGAAACCCTATCAGCGGTCTTCAAGCGTTGCACGGAGAGCCCTCACTTCGACGTCGTCGTCATCTCCTCGCAGTCAAGTTCAGGGCTGATGTTTTCGCCGTTGAATACTCGTCGTCGCCTTACTGTCGAGGATGAACCGCTCGTGCCTTCGCCGCCGGGGTGAAGCCCCGTGCTGAAGAGCTCGTCGCCGTCACTCGCTTCAAAGTCGCTCGTCAGAGAAGAAGCCAGCTTCCAGATCAATGCTATCGCCTTCGCTCGATGAGATCATCGCCGCTCGTTCAAGGAGTCACCGCCACCCTTGATCTCGTCACCGAGCACTGCTGTAAGCCAAAGACGAAGTCGGAGACACATCGGAGAACACAGCTGCTGCTCGTCAAGTTGCTGCTATCGACTGGAGATCATCGCCGTTGAGTACATATCACCGGAGAAGTTTGTAATGCCCCACGAAGCTACTACACAAGTACTAGAGGGGGGTGAATAGTACTTTAAAATAATTAAGAGGATAATTCCTAATTATCTTGCAAACTCTAACCAACAATGCAGAAATACGGAAATGTAAATATAGACAACAAATAAGAGCAATCACAAGCAAACGATATTACTGAGTTCGGATCCACCCAAGTCTCCCCGACTTGTTCCCGGTGATCCTACGTCCCAAACACCTGGATCCCCTCCGGATACTAGATTTAGAAACCTCTAACCCTAGATTTGCACTATGAAATTCTTGTAGATAAACCTCTACAAGACCAAATCATACACAATGTAATTGTGACTCCCACAACCCGGGATCACAAACACACTCTCACAACCGAGAGTAAAACTTACAATATGAAAGTAAATGAAATAGAAATTCTTACCGACAAAATCCTATGCCTTGAGTAAAACTTACGATTTAGGGCAAAACGGATTATGGGGAAGATGAAGAGGCACCAAACCCTAGCTCCAAGATGTAGATCAGCGATGGAGAGCTATGAGGTTGTTGGTGACCTAGAATCAAGCACTTGGCTTGGAAGGCTCACAATCAATGAATCTCTCTTTTGAAATAAGAGTGAGGGAGAGATTATTGAATGGAATGAAAGAGCTTTGAATGAGATTTAATGCTTTCTCTTTGATCTCTAAAGTTCACTTAATATCAGCCTTGAGTGCAATGAATTCAGCACTCCAAGTATATATAGGATAGAGGAAAGAGAGAGAGAAAATCGTGGCATTTAATGCTCCAACGGCTCTATTCTGAACCCAACTAGTCGGTCAAAGAAGGTTGACTGACCGACTAGTTCATCAACTAGTCGGTCGGTCAAACAGCATGAACCGACTAATGGTAGAACAGCCAAGAAGAGAAGTTCAGACTGAAGAGAACTAGTCGGTCAAGGAAGAGTTGCTGACCGACTAGTTTCACAACTAGTCGGTCGGTGACTCAACTGAGACCGACTAAGAGATAAAACTGAATGTCTTAGTATAAATTGATTTAGTCGGTCTAAGAACAAATGTTGACCGACTAGTTCATCAACTAGTCGGTCGACAAACGTTCTTTGACCGACTAACGATAAACAGTAAGTAGGCATGTACAGTAGAAGCTCAACTAGTCGGTCCAAGAAGAAACACTGACCGACTAGTTCACAAACTAGTCGGTCGGTGAACCTTCTTTGACCGACTAACTGTAAACAGTAAAGAGCTTGGAATTGACTGAGGCAAACTAGTCGGTCCAAGAAGCTTTTCCGACCGACTAGATCACCATCTAGTCGGTTGGTTCTTCTTCTTGAACCAACTAACATGCATAAGAAGTCGCGAATCGAAGCGCGAAGCTTCGGGAAAGTTCGTATGTACTTCTACTAAGATCCTAGCTCTAAGATATGAGCGATATGAAGATTAAAACGTAAGACCTACTCAAGGCTTAACATTCTATGAAAGAAGCTAGAAGATAAAATAAACTTGACGATACCGTCTTCAAAAGCTTCAATCGAATCTTCATGACTCAATAATGGTCCATAAGCTTCAACGAAGCTTTAGGCATACGATCACGCGTATTGAGAAGTCTCGAGACGTCGCTTGGGATGTACATATGAATTTGGCGACGATCTCCATAACTGCGCTCACAAAGAGTTAGTTCACGATATATTTATGTTTGTTCATCATCCAAAACCAAATCCGGAGAGTCCAATAATCAACATTCTCCCCCTTTTTGGTGATGACAACCCAACATAAATAATAATAAAAAATAATGATTCAAATGAAATTTACTTACTCCCCCTGCATTGATGACATGTTAATTCCATATTCAATAATATTCATAAGCATCAAGCAGACGAGTAAAGTATAAAATGTGAATCCAATTATCGAAATTTAGGATTTGAAATCCATTTTTATATCTTAACTCCCCCTGAATCTAACATAACAAATTAGATTCTTGGTAAAATGCTTTAAATTATCATTTAGCTCATCGTCATTATTATATCTCTCCCCCTTTGGCATTAGCAAAAAGAGCGGGAGGAGATCAACGACAATAATAATGGCTTCAAATAAAAGCACGGGAGTCGTAGAATACGACCATGGTCCAAATGACACCAAAGTAAAATATGAATTAAATCAAAGCGTGTCAATGAGACCAAAGTCGAAAAACGAAAAATAAAATCATCAAAACTCAAATCAATTTTACGGATTGAGTTATGGAATATACTCTCCAATATCAACATTCTTGGTTAATTAAGTGCATGGAAAACAATTCTATGTTTCCATAGAAGAAATTTCTATTAAACCAAGTTATTATCATCGAACGACGAAATCAAACATCAGAGACATAAAAAGAATATAATGTGCACTAAGAGAATAAATGTCAACATCGATGTATATATAAATGTGAAACATGAGTACATCAAAACATACATCGCCGACATACATAAACGATCGTCAGATCGAAGCACAAAATACAACATCACTATATCACAACATATATCAGAGTATCACAAAACATACAAAAATCTCAAAACATCATATGAGATACATCAAGATACATCCAAAAATATCAAAACATCATAACCACCCACACTATCCTACCCAACTCTCTTACACAAGATCTATCATCGAAAGTGCACTAGGAGAGTCCTCCAAAGAAGCTCAGGAGGCACCAAGAGGATCTGCAGTAGCAGCAGGCTCTGCAGCAGGAGTGGTCACTGGAATGGCAGGAGTGTCAACAGGAGCAACGGTCGTAGAAATCTCTGGCACGATAGAAGTGGTCTCGGGAGCAGCAACAGACGAAGCATCCACCGGAGGAATGGTGGCAGCAGGTGTGCTCTCGGGATCAACGGCAGAAGTAGCAGCAACAGCTGGAGTACCCTCAGGGGCACGAACAGCAGCAGCACGAGCAAGCTCGAGAATCTCATCATCATTCAACTCCTCCTCGTCCTCAGAAACAGACAGAGGGATCTCAATACCAAGGTGACGAGCCATGCGAGCGAGAATCTCCTCGGATCGAGCACAACGAGACTCTACACGTTTCACCGAACGTGCAAGCTCAGCAAGAGTAGGAGATGACGCAGGAGCAGCTGAGGCTGAAGCAGAGGCTGAAGCAGACGGGGTCGTCCTCTGAACATGACGAAGCGCCGCAAGAGACTTCTTGATGGCCGTCGCATTCAGAGGGGGACCGAGGGGACGCTCATCGTCAGGGGGTAGAGGGACACAAAAGTGGCGAAAGACAAGTGTCAGAAGGCCGTGATATGGGAGGTGAGCAGATTTCGTGGACTTTCAGACACACTCAAAAGAATCCATCTTATCGAGTATGATCCTAGCCCAGTTAATCTCGCTCCCCATGAAAATAGCGTAAATGAGCTTCAGGAATGGCTGGGATGGCAAGGAAGATGACCTGTACTTAGGAAGTAAGCACGACTTCATGATCAGATTAAGCACCCAAGCATTCGGTTTGAAGGACTTCGAGGGAACGCCAATCATGGCAGGGGGAATCTCATGAAAGATTTCGGCGAGCATCACCTGATCAAGCTCAGAAATGTCACCGACAGAAATATCAGACGGAAGAAGGCCAGACGAGGAGACACCTAACAACTCTCCTAAGATTTCTGCCGTGAGGACTATCGGAGTCCCCAAGACAGTAGTCTCAATCGAGTGGGTCTCATCGTACTGACCATGAACCCTATTGGCATAGAAAAGTTTGACAAGGCGAGGGTATGGGTGTGGGTTCGACTTAGGGTCATATCGAAGATAATCGATAAGACCGCTAGATGAAAGGAGATCAGCTAGGCATGGGAAGTTTAAAAACTGTATGAAATGCTCCAATAGCAGCGGACAGTGTTCGATACGGTTGTAAGCCGCGAGACACATATGATCATCTTCGACACCGCCAACCGGCATCGGAGCCTTTCCCTTAGGCTTACGTGTGCTAAAGCGGGGTCGAGAGCTAGACGTAGGTTCCCTAGAAGGGGGTGTAGGATCCATATGGGTCTTGGTCTCGGGTATGTACTCGGTGTCGGAATCCGAAGCACCGGGTGGAGTGGGAGCACAGAAATACACTGGATTGGGCTTGGGCTGAGATTGGGCTCGAGGCTTGGCGATCGCCGTCCTCTTACGCTTAAGAGGAGGCGACGACGACGAAGGTTGGGTCGTTTTTTGATCGGCATTTATGTGGGGTTCGTTTGGGTTGTGGGGTGTCCGAGGGAGGTGAATCGACAGTCATGGGCGATGGACCAGAGGGATCGATCGGAATTCGTGTTCTCGCCATAAGCGCGACGAGACACATTAATCAAGCTTAGAAATCTAAATCTAGAACCCTAAAGAACCCTAGCCGAAACCCTAGAACGAGATTAACCCTAATCCTATGAGCTAGAAAATGAACCTTAGAGCTAGGAGAGGGAGCAGATACCTAGGGAGGAAGGTCGACGGACCCTAGGTAGGAGATGGCCGGAGATTTGGTCGGAAAACGATCGGACACGACGGAGGAGGGAGGAGGAAGACCAAGGGGCTTGGGGGATTTTGAGCTGGAGGGGAGAAAACGATCGATTAGAAGGGATTCTAGTTAGATAAACTGAGTTTAAGTCGGTCGGAAGCTCAAAAGACGCAACTGTCCCTGAGCACTTAGTCGGTCAGAGTTCAAGCCTGACCGACTAGATGACCATCTAGTCGGTCGGCCAATGAGCTTGAACTGACTAAGTGCAAACAGTAACAGAAGCCAAAAATCTGACAAGAATTAGTTGGTCTAAGCTCATTCACTGACCGACTAGATTTGAATCTAGTCGGTCGGCCAATGAACTTGGACCGACTAAGAGAGTCCAAAAATTTGAAAATAGAAAATTTTGAGTTCTCTCCTAATCGCACTTCGACGAAACATCGTAATACTCTCATTAATCATTATACTACCCCATTAAACATCGAAAATCTGAAATTTGACGTTAAGAACAAATCGAGCAAAAATTCCGAAAATTCAACAAAAAATCCAGAAATTTCCAATACATCAAGCTTGAACAAATATAACGAAATGAATAGCATGCAAGATTATTGAAAAACATATGAATCCTAAATCTCGGATTCACCCATAATCCCCAATTCTTGACGCAACCGCACAAAGGAGTCTTCCTTTAGGGGTTTCGTGAAAATATCGGCGATTTGCTTCTGGGTTTCAACGTACACTAATATGATGTCCTTTTTAGGAACATGATCATCTATGAAATGGTGACGGACATCTATGTGTTTAGAACGGGAATGGTGTATCGGATTCTTAGAGAGACATATTGCATTTTGGTTGTCCACCATTATAGGGCAAGTATCACAGTTTATACCAAAGTCTTTAAGTGTGTGTCTCATCCGAAGAACCTGAGCACACGCGGCACCGGCGGCAATATATTCCGCCTCGGTGGTTGAAAGTGATACGGAATTCTGCTTCTTGGAAAATGACGTGCGTTTATATTTCATATATTTGCGCACGTTTTCTTCCGTGTTTCTCCGTATTTTCCGCCGTCTTTTATTCGTTTTCTCGTATTTTCTTGTATTTTATTGTTTTCGTTTACATTTCCGTATTTTCCATGTTTTGCAGGAGTTTGCTGGCATTTGGGACGTAAAACGATGATATCATGTGTCCCCGGAGCAACGGGAGGAGTCACGCGTGATCCAGGGGGTCAAACGACGAAGATTACACCTTTCAGCCCCTCACCTGGTCGGTTGGTCATCTCCAACCGATCGGGTGATGCACGCGTGCACCACCCGGACGCAGCTTGGAGCCCCCGAGAAGTCACCCGGTCGGTTCAGTGACCGGGTCAAAAGCTCAAAGTCTCTGGAAATTCGAAGCTGATTTCCAACCGATCGGGTGACCTTCACCCGGCCAAGACTCGAAGCTCCAACCGGTCTCCTCACCCGGCCAGCACCAAGATCCAACTGGTCGGCACCAAGATCCAACCGACCGCACCAAGATCCAACCGACCGGTTCATACTGACCGGGTGAAACCCCCGCATCGCGCTGTAATTTTATGAAGCGGCTCACCCGACCGGTTGACTTGTCAACCGATCGGGTGATGTCGTTTTCTATAAATAGAACCCTAGGTTTCCCAGATTCGGGAGTTGGTTATTTTTTACTGTTTTCTTCATTTTGTGAAGGCTGTAATTTTCCTGTTTTTGTAAGTTTTCGGATCTTTGTAAAACTTTAGAATATCTTAATTGCTCTACTACCTTTGCATTCCTATCGTCTGATTATGATTTCAACGGTCTATTTTCATTTAGATCGCTTTTTAATGAATATTGGTGAGTAGTTCCCAAATCTGGGATTTTGGCGGAAACCCCTTCAGGGGCTCTTCCTGATGCGTCCATAGGGTTAGGAAATCGTTAGGGATTAGGAATCTAACGGTTACACGGGATGTTTTATTGTCATCGACGGGAAAAAGACCGCCTTTGACCGTCGGGCCAAGGGGGAATAAACTTGGCGGTTGACTACCTAGCCATAGCTCACGCCCTTAGCGTAGACGCCGAATCCTAGCGTGCGGGAGCGGCAGGATGAGACGTTGGGAGTTATCGTTGCGAGCTTAGTGCTCCCGGAATCGATCAGTGTTAATGGACACGGGAGTGCCCACTGATCGAACCCGGGAAGTCCGGTGTATCATCCTGGGCACCGACTGGAATATCGGGCCCATGGGATGCCGGTACCACTTTCAGAGGCAACGTCTCACCATTAGACTCTAATTCCGATCGCCATCCTACCCGTAGGCCGTATCGATGAGAGTCGCTCGTTGGAGTGGAAACCAAAGTCCCGGGTTTATTTTCATATTGTTCATACCTTGCATTCCTTTACCGTGACAACCCATCAACCGATCTGGGCTAGCTCGCCCACGGGGTGATTTCGGTCCTCCTTGACACAAGCACATCCTAGCCTCCCTGTGTTCGACCCCCAAGCCACACTACAACACCGTGCGCTTGCGGTTACAAATATCTAAACCCTCACGCGGGTCCCCCGGCCATTTGCGCCTCACAAACCGGGGGCACATCAAGTTTATGGCGCCGTTGCCGGGGAGGCAACGTGCTTGTTATTTTAGGATCTCTTGAACCCTAGTGTCTAGCTCTTATCCCTACCTCGCAATAATTTTCGCATTCTTCTTTTTCCTTTTTATTTTCTTATTTTTATTTCTTATCTTATCTGTTTCTCTCCCACTTGTCGCTTCACGGGTGTTTGTTGTTTTTCATGCGCAGGAGTTCAAGAAGTCTCGACGACTTGATCCCCGTTGATCCAGAGATTAACGCCACCCTTAGGCGTTTGGCCGCTGAGAAGCGAATAAGAGATGATCCTGAAGCCATGGGGGAGAAAACCCCGCCTCACAAGTCCCTGCTGGAGTACTCGATGCCTTCCATCGAGTCCACCTCCGCCATCCGTCCTCCAGCTATTACGGCCCAAAGCTTCGAGCTTAAGCCATCTTTGGTGACGTGGATCCAGCAGGATCAATTTTCAGGTGCACCCATGGAGAGCCTGATCGAGCATCTAGACTCCTTCTTGGAGAAATGTGACACCTTCCGGATTAACGGTGTCACAACTGAGGCGATCCGACTGAAGCCGTTCCCCTTCTCCTTGCGAGATAAGGCCAAGCTGTGGCTTAGGGGGAAGGACCCCAATACATTCAACACCTTTGGAGAAGCTCTCCAATGCTTTCCTGACAAATTTCTTTCCTCTGGGGAAGACCATGAAGCTGAGGAGTGAGATCTCCTCCTTCTCCCAGGCCAGCCACGAGTCCTTGCATGAGGCTTGGACAAGATACAAGGAGATGCAGAGAAGATGTCCCCACCATGAGCTCCCTAAATGGCAGATTATAAATCTGTTTTATAATGGGCAGAGGGACGATTTAAAGTCTTCCATGGACGACGCGGCTGGAGGGTCCTTCATGTCAAGAAGCGAAGAAGATGCCGGGCAAATTTTGGAAAATATGGCATCCAACAATGAACGGTGGTGTGACGAGAGAGCCACACCAAGGTCTGGGGGCATCCATAGAGTGGAAGACGTCGACAAATTGTCAAGCAAGTTTGACTTGCTGTCAACCCAGATCTCCGCATTGATGGTAGGCGCCGGTGGCGCCGGTTCACAACAGATTGCTACGGTAGAATCCGAAGTTTTTGGAGAGTTCGACGGTGGTGACATCTCACCACCATTGGATCAGGCGAGCGCATTGTTTTACAATCCTACGGGGAATGCGCCATTTCCTCCACGAACCAACTCAAACCCAGCCTACTCTCCCAACAACTGGAATCATCCGAACCTCAGCTACCGGGCACCTTACCAACAGCCGGCTCAGCAACAACAGTAGACTTATCAGCCGGCTAGGCCCCATCAGCAGTTCCAGCAGCATCAATTTCAGCAGCAACAACCACCACCACAGTATCAACAATATGCCCCTAGGAATCAGCAGCCCGCCCAGCAGCAATACGGCCAACAGAGGGCCATTTCTCCGGTTGAGTCCCTCTTGACTCAATACATAGCCAACCAGGAGAAAATTAATTTGAAGCTGGAGATGGGACAAAGAGTGCTCACTGATGAGGTGACCCAGCTGGGGTTGCAAGTGGCGAACCTTCAAAGACCGCAGAATTTATTACCGCCACAGCCTGAGGTGAATCCTAGGGGGTAAATCGGACCTTGGCGCTCACACACGAGCATGAGAACATGTCCGCCATCGTCTTGAGGAGCGGGACACAAATTCCTACTAGAGCGCCGCCCAAAGAACCGGAAGCACCACTGGTCGTTGAGCGTCCAATTGAAAAGGTTAATGACGACGGTGCCCCGTCGCCAAAAATTGTGGCTCCGGAGGGAACCCCCAAAGAAGAGAAGAAGAAAGAAGAATGGAATTTGAAGGTATTCAAGCCCGTTGTGCCTTTCCCACAACGGCTTTCCAAGGCAAAAATCGATGAGAAGTATGGCAAATTCTTTGCCATGGTGAAAGATATGAGTTTACAAATCCCCTTCCTCGAGGCCATAGAGACGATCCCCTCCTATGCTAAATTCTTGAAAGACTTGGTGACACGGGGATCTAGAAAAGAAAAGGTCGTGTTAACGGCGGAGTGCAGCGCTCTCATTCAGCGTGCAAATCTGCCCAAGCTCAAGGACCCCGAAAGTTTCTCCATCCCTTGCTCTATTTGGGAAGTGCAAATCCAGAGGGCGCTCGTCGATCTTGGTGCGAGCGTCAGCTTATGCCCCTATCATTGTACAAGAGAATAGGGATGGGAGACTTAGAGCCCACCGACATGACATTACAACTTGCTGACCGTTCGGTCAAGTATCCGGTGGGAGTAGTGGACGACCTCCCCGTCGATGTGAAAGGGGTGCATGTACCAGTTGATTTTGTGGTGATGGACATGCCGGAATACAAGCATACACCAATTATTCTTGGACGACCCTTTATGGCAACCGCCGGATTGTTGATAGACGTAAAAAATGGGAAGCTTTCCCTGAATGTGGGCCAAGAAAGAGTCGAATTTGACTTAGGCTTGTCGATGAAGCATCCAAACCCCCCGGACGATCCTAGTATCAATGTGTTGGAGAATGAAGAAGAAAGAGCTGTTGAAACGAGTGCATGGGAAGTGCTCTCGAGGAATCCCCCCGATAGCTTGGGGGACCTTGGAGAGCAAGTTAGATCCCTTAAGAATGGAGTGTCTAATGAGGCGGTCGCGCGACATGTGATCCCTCCCGGATTTCCTAAGTCTCCTCCCACGAGGAGAAAAGGAAAAGAACCCATGGACCTCACTGGCGATGAGGTCCGGATCCTGAAAAAGACGGCGGTGGACGCCAATTTGAGGGAGAAGCCCACGGATCCTGTGAACAAAGGGAGGGTAGTCGCGCAAATCTTTTTACAGCCGCCGACTACACCAATAGCCACAACTTCTGGAGCTGAAGAGATGCCGGATTTTGGGCATCACCCGTATCGCCCACCATGAAAATCATCAACGGGCGTCGAGCTAAACGACGTTAAACAAAAGACTTGATGGGAGGCAACCCATGTTCTAAACTTTTCCTTCGCTTTTTAGGACTTTTTCTACTTTATTTTTATCTATTTTTATTATTAAATCCAGCTGAAACAGCTTCCGTGAAGAAACTTAGGCGATTTTTGGGTTTTTGCAGAAAACAAGGCCTCAACCTATCGGGTGAGTTCTCACCCGATCGGTTGGGATGTATCAGCTTACGGCCGTGTCTGTCGTCGAATGAACCGACCGGGTGGAGAATGATGAGACCGGGTGAGCAGACCGGGTGACCTGGGGGAACTCTCGGAAAAATTTCAGAATTCGTCAACCGACCGGGTGGTAAAATGCGAGACCGGTTGAGGGACAGGGTGAGAAACTCTGAGTTCTCAGGAAAATGTGTGGAGCGGCGAACCGATCGGTTGAGTTCTCAACCGATCGGGTCGCCTGTAGCATTTCTTCAGCATCAAATTTTTGACCTAAAGTCAACCGATCGGGTGAAAACTCACCCAACCGGGTCGACTTAAAACTTATAAATAACCCCCCGACCACCCGCTCACAAACCCTCACCCGATCCCCTCTACTCGCCGTCGTTTCGTCTCCTGCAGCCACCCGACTGCAAAAATCTCTCTCCCACAACCTCAAACCCTCCATCAACCTCTCTCTCCACCTCCCCCTTGCATTTCTCCATCTCTTCCTCTCTCCCCCTCTCCTATTTCCTAATTTTCTAGCCCTAATTCCCAACACCCACCCCCACCTTCGAATTTTTCGCTGAAGAAGAGTGCAGCGGCTCCACACTTCCCCAATTGCGCGGCATTGGGTCATCTACAAGCAGGGAGCTCTATTTGCTACGGGGTAACTTCGTTCCACTTCTCGAATTTCGATTTTTACCCTACTATTTGATTTGCTTGGTTTTCAGGTGTGTGCACTTTAATAGTATTTTGCACCCATTTGCATCGTCCACACACACATGGCCCGAGAGAGGGATAAAGGAAAAGGTATCTTGCGTGAGGAGGAACCGTCTCGTAAGAGACGGAAACAAACACGTCCTCCTCACCGCACACGTGAGCTGACACTTGCCCCTCCCCCACCTATCATTCCCCCTGTGGACCCCATGTTGGGCCCGCATGGATACATATTTAGGAACCAGGAGCAGAAAGACTTCTACCACAGACTTGACACTCAGGGGCATTTATACACCAAGTTTGCCCACTCCCAATCACTAGTCGACATCGGTGTATTCACCGAGGTCGAGACTCTTTTTGCTAATCTAGGTTGGTTGGCCTTCCTTAATGCCTCCGCGGTATCTTACCCGTCACTCACCCTAGAATTCCTCTCCTCCCTCGTTTGTGAGTCGGGGTCGACCGTCACTTTTCGGGTGCGTAACCAAACAATTCGCACAAACCTAGACACCATCTGTGATATATTTTGTTTCCATATTCTAGGGAATGACGCTATCCGTCACTACGGATATCCCCCGGAATTTGACGTCGATAATTTCTGGTTCCGCCTCACCATACTCCGCCGCTATCCCCGGGGGAAGGCCAAGGCCTCCTCCATCATCCATCCCATATTTCGTCTGGCCCATAGGATCATATCATCTGCATTTTTCCCGCGGGATGAGTCAGGCACCGTGACTATCCCCGATCTTTTTATTCTCTGGGCCATGACATTCCCCTTTGTTCGTGATGATGATGGAGTTAGTTTTAGGGCCCCGGTTGTCCCTGTCCATGCTGGCGATTGGCTTGTTTACAAGCTTCTCGAGATTAGCAGGGCCGGGAAGGGCAAAATCTGCTGTGGGTGCATTATCACTATCATTGTTTCTTACCCCCCTGTTCAATATCCATATCCCCCGTGGTCTTCCCATCGCCGCAGGACCCTCACGTCTAGATCTTGACGTCCTACGGCACATTCACATGATTAAGCCCTGCCCCGACGGTCGTTTCGAATTCAATTACGGCCACCCCCCTCACCCCTACACTATTCTCCCCAACCCCGTTCGCATGACTGTGGCTATCGTGGCGGACTGGAATTTTCCGCCCGACCCTGAGTTCTTTGAGGGGTTGCACCTTCCTTTCCTTCCCCCTGACGCACGTAGACCTCCTTCCCCTGCCGCCCACTTAGGCGAGCAGGATATTCCTGCGTCTCGGGGAGATATGGGGGCTGGCCAGAGTCACCCTGTTTCTGTTCCTGGCCCCATCACTTCTGAGCACCTCTTAGCGGCCATTTCTGGCCTTGTCTCCTGTGCCGGCATGACCACCACCGCCGGCACCACTTCCACCTTACCTGCCGCCACCACTTCTGCCTCACGTCAGTCCACATCCTTTGGTCGTCGCCAGGTCTCTGCCCGTCTTGGTCTTGAAAGGGAGGTCGCCGCCCTCCGTGATCTCGCCATGTCCTCTGCCTCCTCGGACCCATCACCATCCTCCTTTCTCACTCACCCATGTTTCCTCGCACTTGAGAGGAACGTGGCCGCCATTCTTCGCCTTCTCACTCACATCCACGGTCCACCTCCACCTTCACCACCTCGACGATCTTCTCCTCCACCCTCCCACACATCCCCACATCCATCACCTCCCCCACCACATTCTTCTCCTCCCTCATCTATTCCCATCCCGGTATCCACTCCCCCCCTCCCGACCACTTCCATCGCACCCACACTACCTCCTCCCTCCTCCTCCATCACTTCATATGTGCGTCGGAGGAAATTGCCGGTGCGCTCCAAATCTCTCCCACCACCACCCACTACCGTCACCATCACATCTTCTCCCCCCATTTCTATTCCTTTCACCACCGCCTTGATCACCGTCCTACCACCACCAACCACCTCCACCGACACTCCTCCCATCATTCACACCACCGCTGCACCTATTCCTCCACCTCTTTCCCCACTTCTTCGCACACCCCCCGCCTCCCCCGACCACCCAGCCACACCCTCTTCCGAGGAGGGCGAGGATTCGCCTTCTCCTGATTTTTGATTTCACTTTGTTTGTTTTCGACTCCCCCCCTTGCATATTTCTGCATTTCACGATCACATTTTATTTGCTAGCACTGTCATGTCTAGCTTGGGGGACGTCTATTTTGGTGTGTTGTCGTGTTTTGTTTTTTCTTATTTTCGTGTGTGTGCTTGTTTTTCCCCTTTTGAGTGTCGTGTCGTGTGGTTTTATTTCTATTTTCGTGTCGTGTGGCTTGATTTTGATTTTTCTTTATTTTCGGTTTCATCTATGTGTTTTCCTCGTTTTTCATTTCTTTTTGTGTCGGTGCATATTCCCCCCCATTTTCATTGCCCTCCCGTACTCACTCTTATTGCATTGAGGGCAATGCAAGATTCAGCTTGGGGGAGTCGCACTTTGTGCGTCATTTGAGTCTTTTCTTTTTCGTTTTTGTGCTGTTTTCATCGTGTTTTTATTTTTTCTTTTCTTCTTTTTATCTCTTTCTCCTAGAGATGAACCCTATGATGAATTGCCACAAAATCACACGCACCTAGCATGGCATCGATAATCACATTCACTAACCCTAGGATATCGAGTCCCCTGCATTTTCACGCATCGTGGGTCCACTTAGCTTTTTTGTGAGTCGTGTGTCGTGCCTAGCCGTGTGGTGTGCTTCTACTTTGTGATTCACTTTATATACCTGTCCAGGAATGACCCCTAGATTATCATGTTTCGATATGAATATGCGGTACTTATTTCTACTGTCTGCTTCTTCTGCATGCTATATATATATATTGTACGCTTCATTTCGCATGTGTCGGGATTCCACAACTAAGGACTAGGATAACCCCATTTAGCCCATGCTCTAATTAGCGAGAATAGTTTCCTTTCCCCAAGTGTTTAGATTCCGATTTCTTTTTTTTTTGTTTTACTTGGTGCAAATCCCCTCGTCGTGTACCGTTCTCCCACTTGGGAGAGTACACATGTATATACCCCAATATCCAAAAATCCAAAAAAAAGAGAAAAGAAAAGAAAAACCCAAAAAGAAATGAAGAGAAAAAAAAAATATGTATATCCAAAAGAAAAAATAATAATAATAATACAAATACCCAAAATCCAAAAAAATTCCCGTGTGAATATTTTCCTACTTGCCGAGAATAAAGGGAAGGCGAGAATTTGCACCGAGTGTTCTACTCCACATCATCTCAACCCCCATCGTTTTCGAAAACACTTGGCTTAGGAACTTTTTAGCTATTATCTAGGCTTTAGTGTGGTGATTTCCTTAACCATAGTTGTGGAGTCCCCGATGCATGATACGCTTCTATTCTTATACTCTTCTCATGCATGCTTGAGCTAATATTCACCGCAATTTCAAATTCGAATCGGTATTTGGGTCGTTTCCTGTATTTGTGTATATCGAGCTTTATTGCACAATGTAGATAGTGACACCGTCTGCTAACACACGACCACACTCACTCGCACTTCACCGTGTAGGCCCACGACATTTGTCTGGTCTCGTATTCCTTAGTTTAGTGATGTGATTTGGTGTTTGCTTGCTTGGTGTGTCGTTTTTGACTTTGTTGGCCCTGACGGGCGATCTAGGATATAGAGTTTTCTTTTTCTCTCTTTCTCTCTATTTTCTCCCTCCGAGCTCCTACTCTCACTCGTCTTCCTCGAGGACGAGGAAGAGTTCAGCTTGGGGGATTTTGACGTGCGTTTATATTTCATATATTTGCGCACGTTTTCTTCCGTGTTTTCCGCCGTCTTTTATTCGTTTTCTCGTGTTTTCTTGTATTTTCTTGTTTTCTTTCACTTTTCCGTATTTTCCGTATTTTGCAGGAGTTTGCTGGCATTTGGGACGCAAAACGATGATATCATGTGTCCCCGGAGTAACGGGAGGAGTCACGCGTGATCCAGGGGGTCAAACGACGAAGATTACATCTTTCAGCCCCTCACCCGGTCGGTTGGTCATCTCCAACCGATCAGGTGATGCACGCGTGCACCACCCGGACGCAGCTTGGAGCCCCCGAGAAGTCACCCGGTCGGTTCAGTGACCGGGTCAAAAGCTCAAAGTCTCTGGAAATTCGAAGCTGATTTCCAACCGATCGGGTGACCTTCTCCCGGCCAAGACTCGAAGCTCCAACCAGTCTCCTCACCCGGCCAGCACCAAGATCCAACCGGTCGGCACCAAGATCCAACCGACCGCACCAAGATCCAACCGACCGGTTCATACTGACCGGGTGAAACCCCCGCATCGCACTGTAATTTTGTGAAGCGGCTCACCCGACCGGTTGACTTGTCAACCGATCGGGTGATGTCGTTTTCTATAAATAGAACCCTAGGTTTCCCAGATTCGGGAGTTGGTTATTTTTTTACTGTTTTCTTGATTTTGTGACGGCTGTAATTTTCTTGTTTTTGTAAGTTTTCGGATCTTTGTAAAACTTTAGTATTATCTTAATTGCTCTACTACCTTTGCAT